>CM070774.1:135304980-135904980 GCA_036346955.1 Dipus sagitta | reverse complement strand
CTCTGGCAAATATGACACAAGAGGTCCGTTAATAGAGCACAAAAACTTGCTCCCACATTGTTTTTCCACAAGGAAGCTTAAAAGAAGAGGGAGGTATTTGATGAATTGACAGAAAGAATAAAAGGCCTACCAATTTTATGTTAGTTTGCGTATTTTCAGAGATTGAAGGTGTGGGACATGAAGAATAGTAGCCGAGATTGTGCCGCAGTCTTCAAGTGGTGCTGGACTTACATTGAGTTTTTGCAGAATAGATAGATAAGTTGATGGATATTATGGCTATTTGATAATATAAATTAAATTAAAGGTTTGTATTTTTGTGCAGTGATGTGCTGTTACTGACAAATTTCCACCAGATGCTGTTGACCTCACCCCTGATTCTCTTATTGTCAGGTTATCTTTAACAGTTTTCAAGAGTCTCAGCTCCCTATCTGTTTGTAAAATAATGGTATTTCTGTATAATTTAGAGGCTAGTAATGTTACTCATGAATAAATAGCCTCAACAACTTGATTTTGTAACAACTTAGGGACTTTAATGAACTGCTTCAACCATGGATGACCTATGGAGGTCAGCACCCTGGAACCCACACCACATGTGTAACAGGTGCAATGTGAGTTATGTTACTTATTCAGTGTCAAAGAAAAATCAAAAATTTCAACCAAATCCAAATTTTAATTATTTAATATAACTGATTTAATTTGAATAAGGAAAGTTGTATTAAAAATTTGGTGATATTAGGAAGTTTCTGACTAAAATGTGCTCTGCCTTGTCTCTAAATATTCAGGGATTGAAAAGATTGTCCCAATTCCTTTAAATTGCATATAAATTTTGATGTATCAATGAAAATCCTTGGCAGAAAGAGACCCAAAGGCACTGTAGTAATTTGACCACTTGAAGAATAATTAATGTTGATTATGTGACCAAAGAATATTGGTGAAATGATCCTTTTTGAAATAATAGACAGAACATATTTCTGTTTGATCCCTCCTAATCAAGAGATTTGGCTATCTAGAACTCAATGTACTGTCATTTTCTGACTATACTAAAAGTTTATTAGGTATAAATTTAAACACTATTTTTTTATTATTTATTTGAGATAGAGAGAAAGAAAGAGTAGGCATGCCATGGCCTCTAGCCACTGCAAACGAACTCCAAATGCATGAGCCCCCTTGTGCATCTGGCTTATGTGGGTCCTGGGGAATCCAACCAGGCTCCTTAGGCTTCACAGGCAAATGTCTTAACTGCTAAGCCATTTCCCCAGCCCAGCACAATTTGTTTTATTTATACTTAAAGCTTACCTACAGCCCTGTTTTCCTTAAGGTTCATTATGAAGCTAATATCTACAAACAAAAGCAATTGTGTTTTTTAATAAAGAACAGACTTCATAACCTTATCATATTGCTATATTTGAACTTTAATATCTCATTAAAGAAGTGTTAGGATTGGTAATAATGAATTCTTTTCTAAGATAATGTAATACCCCTCCATTTATTTTATTTATTGTATTATTTATAACAATTTTATAGGTTGTGACTTACCTATTAAATATAAAATCTAACCAGAAAAAAAATAGATGAATAAAGCACTCTGTCAAGCATTTAAACAGTATGTCACTGAAACTATTAAAATTTATGTCTTTCTTTATTTGAAAATGGCCACACATTTGTTTTATATTTTACTCTCTTAATTTAAATGTGTTCACTTTTTATTAGATACTTCCTAGGTGGGCTTTAAGCTTCTTCTTAGAATCAGATGACACTCACAATGAATTGGATTATTTGTATTCATTCCATGAACAATTCCCATTTAATTTAATTAATTGACTTATTTATATATTGTTTTTTTTTTTGAGGTATGGTCTCACTCTAGCCCATTTAATTTTAATAGAGAATGACCCTCCCCAATTTGGTTAAAGTTAAACTTTAGAAAATGGTTGGCAAGTATAGCTACAAAAAGGCTTGAAAGAAAAATAAAAGGAGAGAAATAATTCTACTTAGTATATCTTAATAACAAACACTACATATTTATGCATTATTAACTAAATCATTTCACTTTTAAAGATGCTGTTCCAAGCCAAATATAAAAGATTAAGCCTCATCAAAATTAAATTTTGAGGTCCTCCCATTTCCCATTCTGCCTTTAGCCTGGAAGTTTTTTTGTTTCTCTACCTCAGCTTCTCATTGCTTACACAGGGCAAACCAGATAGTGTTATTAATCTTTCCACTCTCTTTGCAACTTCACAGATAAAGCAGCTCTTATTACTGTCACAATTTTATTTCCAAAGTAAATTTGTGACTCTATCAGCAAAATGATCATGTTCCCATCACCGTATCCCATCAGTCACAGGAAACTGAACTGAATGCAGACATCCATACACCAGCCATTTCCCAGGCAATCACCTTTTATCTCCCCGAGTTGAACCATTAGGAAAATCTAATCCCATTTTTGTTCATCTCTCTTACAACAGGAACTAAAGGACATTTAGTTCTCCTATTTCCCTTGAGGCCCAAGTGCTGTGACACCAAGACTCAGGGAGCTGTATATCAAGACCTCTGTTCACTCCCCACCACACTCCTCGCCAGGCTTCACACAGGGACAAGTTACTCTTTGATTCTGAAGTCCAGGCTGTGTTTCTGCCCTTTGTGCCCTGTCTGTTAAAAGTAAAAACTGGGCTCACACATTGCTAAGCTAGGAGATGCTCATCACTCCATTTCTGTGAACCCTCAGCTCTCCTACCAGTAGGGACTGTCCATTTTCCTTCCCTTCATCTGAAATTACTCCATTAAATTTCATCAGGTTATTTTAAGTTATAAAGTATAGCATGGATAACATTGCTTCCTCTTTAAATTTATTGCTGGCATGCAATAGAAATGCCAAAATGAATCAAGAGAATGTGCACTCTCTTCTGTGGGATTGTTATTTTGTCTTGTGCCTCTCATAAGTATTTATGCCAACTATGTAATGAAGGAGCAAAGTACTTCCTCATTAGGATTGATTAGCCATTGACAGCTGCTGCAAGGCTGTGCCTTAGAGAATGAGACTGACATGAAACAAGGGAGACACAAAAGCAGGGGGAAATGTGCAGGCTGTCTTTTGGCTGACTTAATTGCTACTAATGGGATGTTTCCTAGAGCCTCTTTCCTTGGTGCTGGTGAACTGCGTGCTTCAAACAAGAAGTATCTAGGGTGCTGCTGTTTATGAACGAGCCCTAGTGTCCCGACATACTAGAAACTGAGAGGCGATTATAACTTTCATTTAAACAGGACGCAATTCTCACAGGTTCTTCTAGCCACATAGGCAGTGACCATAACAACAAACTAAGCACCCAATGGTGAACTTCTGCTATTCTTAGTGTCTCTAGGCAATGTAATTTGCAGACATATCCAGGACATAATTTGAGGAGGGATGTCATTTTACTCTTCTGATTTGCAATGTCTTAAACCTAATCTGTTTCTTTTCTTTTCTTTTTTTAAAAATAAATCTTATTTATTTGAGAGAGCAAGAGAGAAAGAGGCAGAGAGTGAGAGAGATGAGAAGGGTCACGCCAGGGCCTCAGCCACTGCAAATGAACTCCAGGTGCATGTGCCACCTTGTGTCTGGCCTGTGTGGATCCTGGGGAATTGAACTGAGGACCTTTGGCTTTCCAGGCAAATGCTTTAACTGCTAAGTCATCTCTCCAGCCCTTTTTAAAATTGTTTTTGATTTTTATTCTTTATATTAATAAATCTTATTTACTTATTTGAGAGAAAAAGAAGCAGAGAGCGAGAGAGAAGATAATTAATCCTAATCTGTAACCACAAATTCCAACTTCCTTTCTTTTTAAATATTTCTCAACTGTCTTCCCACCTTTCTTGTGTTTTTGCTTATTTTTTTAAACAACTGCTCTAACCCAGGCCTTTGTCATATGTAAAACTGTTATTATCTAACTGCTTTCCTCATCTCCATCCTGTCTTGAATCCTCAATAAATTCTCTGACCTAAAACACAAATCTTGTTACATGAGTTTCTCCTATCAAACTTGGTTGTGGTTCAAAGCTCTCCACAAGAAGATCCAAATTACTTAATTGAATTAGCCCCCTCTCTTGTTACTCCCTTCAATTGTATTTTTCATACATATGCCACTGTGTAACTGAGTTCTGGATTTACTGTTGGATTTACATCTTTTCTCTGTAGGTGTAAAATGCCCTGCCTCTGTGCCTGCCTCATCTTCTGTGTCCCATTCTCTCCTGTTACTGAACTCTCAGGTGATCTTCCTCAAGAAACTTCCAGCTCTCTATCCCAGTGCAGGTTAGGTAGCCCCTGTTTATGTGCTTATTAGATTCTGATATTGCCCTTATCATATTCAAAAACATTTATTTATTTGAGATAGATGATAGCTAGAAAGATGATAGATAGATAGATGATTGATTGATAGATAGATAGATAATAGAGAGATTAGGTACACCCCAGGGCCTTCTGCCACTGCAAACAAAACACCAGAAGCATACACCACTCTATGAATATGGCTTTACCTGGGTATGTCTACAACACTCTTATTATATTTCAATGGCTGCTCTGCTTCTATATATTTCTGAGTTCAGAATTAGTTACTCTCTCATTGCTGGGACTAAATACCATTCCAGAAGCACTTATGGAAAGAAGCATTTATTTTGGCTTATAATTTCGAGGGTAGTTTATGGTTGGGCAGGCATATCAGGCCAGCTCATCACATTTCAGTCTAAAAGGAAACAAATGGGAAGGGGGTGTGGGCCATAAAACCTTAGAGCCCATCCTCAATTACCCACTTCTTCCTGCAATGCTCCACCTCCTGAAGATTCCACAGCTTTCTCAACCAGTGCCACCAGCAGGGGACCTGGTGTTCAAACACTGGAGCTTGTGGGCACATTTCACTTTCCGACTAAAGCAGTTGTGTGGTTTGTCTCTTTTGCCGTGATTAGTCTCATTGCAGACTCAGTTTCAGAGTTATCACTGTCAGGCAGGGACATGCAGAGAAAATGAGTCAATAGGGTGGATGGAGAGATAGGTAGATATGATTGATTGGCTTAGATAGATAATAGGTGAATGTTAGACAGCTATATAAATGCTACATACACATAGATGTTAGATAAGGGGAGGTTAATGAAAACCATTGGCTTACTTGGGTAGGGGAGCCAAAGTTGTCACAGTCTGCCATCTGTGAGTTAGGGAACTAAAGAGGCAGAAAAATAATTCAGTCCACTTCCTAAGTCCTGAGAAACAGGCTCTGAGGACAGGAAAAAATGGATTCCCAAACTACAGAAGAATATCGCTGTCCTTCCTCCACCTTGTTTTGTTGTTGTTTGTTTTGTTTTGTTTTTCTTCTTTCTTCTATCCAGACTAACAGTGAATTAGATAATGCTTCCTCATTAGGGAGGGCAGATTAGTTTCAAATGCTAATCTCTTCTGGAATTACCATAACAGACATACCTGGTGCAATGTTTACAGTTATCTGAGGATCCCTTAACCTAGTCAAGTTGACACACGAAATGAACCACCACAGCATCATTGGTGCTATTGCCGCATTTTCTGAAACAGTGACTGAAGTGCTGGCCCTGGTGTAGTATTTATTCCAACAGAGCAGTACACCTCACTTGTTTGTGTCAGGGTTGAAAAACAAGAATGCATTCATAAAATGATGAAGAAAATTGATATTTAAATTTGCAGAGAGTTGCTGCTAGGTAGGCAGAAGCAGTTATTACTACATTTCTCATTAGTTTCTTCTTGAATTCTGTCAGTTTCCCAATAGTTTTTATTTTGGTCATAGAGTTTTATGATAAATGTAGAGGATGTTAATCATTTACTTTTCATCAGTAAGAATCATTAGTGACTTTTTAATCTAGCTTTAAAATTAGTACATAATATTTAATTTTTATTTTTTTTTATTTATTTGCACATAGAGATACAGATAGAAAGAGAGAGGAGAGAGAATGGGGGTGTCAGGGACCCTAGCCACTGCAAACAAACTCCAGATGCATGTGCCATTCTGTGCATAGGGGTTTATGTGGGCACTAGAAAATCAGATTCTGGTCTGGTTGTTAAGCTTTGTAGGCATGTGCAAAATTTCACAAAAGAAGGAGTTGTGAAAATAGATCCTTCCAACCTGTACTGATCCTGTAGTATAAATATGATATTGAGAATCATTTTGCTAATTAATGAATTTTATAATGCTATTTTGTTTGATTGAAACCCAACTCTGTAATGCTCTGATTCTTTCCCTTCTTTTCCCTCCCTTCCCTTTCCTTCCCCTGCCCTCCCCTCCCCTCCCCTCCCCTCTGTTTTCCTTCACTTCCTTCCCCTTTCTTTCCTTTGTTTTCTTCCTTTCTCTCAGGAGGGAAGAAGAGCATCTTGTGCTCTCAGAGCTTAAACAAATAGCCATTTTAACCCTAATGATGTGCTCAAGATAAGGCCTTCTCTTAGATTATTTTATTCACACATAAAGGTTTGGGATTGCTTTCAGTAAATTGAGAGAGACTGATATAAATCTTAAAAACCATGGGGGGGGAAAAAAAGCATTCACCAGGTGGCCTAACTAAATATAATTTAAAACACTCTTAATGTATGTGCCAGCAAGTATTTGAAGAAATAAGTAGTCAGGTACAAGAAATAATTGATACATGAGACACTCCTGTGACAAGTCATCACTCAGCCCTGCGGTAGTAAATAGCACATCCTAGGCCTTCCATTATATTTGGAGCTTTCTCTGGAATACAGTCATCTGCATAAAAGCGGATGAGGTTCTCTGCTGCTGCCGTTATAGATGTGCAACTGAGTAACTGTCTTTACTGACCAAGATGCTCAAATAAAGGTGTCAACATGGAAATATGTAACTGAGTTGTGTGGATCCATAAAGTGTGAATTACTCAGCCTGAGAATGAAATTGGGAGAATAAATTACCTTTTTTTGCTCTAGCCATTGACAGATAACCCATTTGCAAATGTTAGATTCTTTGCTAACAATCTTGCCGAATTTTAAGACTTGTAGTTATTTTGTGAGATTGTATATCATTGACATAGTGTATTTTATCCAGAACTGTTCAAACATAAGATGATTATTCATTTAAAAGAGTATGATCGCAGTAGAATAAGTGTATATTTATAACGCCCTTTTTTTCTTATGAGGAGCCCTGGATAAAATAAATACATAAGATAATTAAAAATTTGATTTTTAATATTTTAATATTTGATATGATTTGACATATTTTGATAGATATTCTCTGCACTCCTTAAGGATAAGGAATAGTCACTGTTCCTAGAGCTAATTAATCATTTCATCACATTCCAGACTTTGGTTATCACTGAAATAATTATATAGAACCATTTTAACGCATGTTGTTCCATGACCTGTATTTCTGTTATTTCAAATCATGGAATATTTTTAGTTCTAATTGCTTAAAAGGATTCTGTAAAAAGTGAAAATTAGCATTTCAAAGTATTTTGCCTGTGACTATGAAAAACTGATTAATATACCATGAGCACTTTAATTTGCTTTGTAAACTTATAACTTGATAAATAATGTGCCAGCTTAAACACACCTGCAGAAAATACTGAAGTAAGGATGAGACAAAACACAGTTGAGTAATTGCTTTATAATAGATTTATGAGGGTAGGAAAATCCATAAATGGTTTTTAAAGTTAGCTTTAGGACATTTATTTTGTGTGGTCGATGTTTCGGGGGGGGGGGGCGGAATTCAGAGTATTGCACAATTAAACCTGATAGATAGCCCATTTTACAAAGATGCTATAAAAAACTTTGTGGATGGTAGCATGCTTTCAAGCAGCAGTGTTGAGGTCATTAGTAAAGAAATGTGACATGCTTTTGCCCTTATTCCTTGAGCTTTTGACTCTCAAAAATATGTATCATCGTTGTTTACTTGGTAGGTAAATCTGTTTGATTTATATTTCTTGGGAAAAATGTCAAATAATAAATGTCTGTGTTATATTTGGAAACTTTGAATGTTAGGCATGGTGTACACTTACCAAGCACTTTCTTTGGTACTACCATACAAATGAGAAAATTTGAGCCAGACATTCCTTTCTACTAAACAGCAAACTTAGATCATATATATTTGATATTTTGACTGCATATCTTTGACACTCACAGTGATTATTTTAGGTGGTTACACCCCATCACTATTTTATGATGGAGTTGTCTGTTTTGACATTTTGTTAGGAAGAAATGAAATATCGTAGGAGTAATGGATTTTCCTTAATTTTTTTGTATTTTTTGAAATATGAAGGCATATGAGAAAAGCATATGGTTATCTAACATATTAATGTACACATTGTACATTCACTTATTGTTATTGAAGGATAGCCTGTTTAAATAATTCATGAAACGTAAACATTTCAGAACTAAAAGTATATTAGAGACAAGTTTAACCTTTTTGACAATCGCGTCAATGTAATATAGGCAAAAGAACAAGAAGGGGTAAAAGCTGAAGAAAGTTGGATTTCAATGTATCTTCTCACCCTTAAATCTGAGAAAATGACAGGATCTTCATTTCCTTCCCTTAGCACAGGTAGGATATTGAATGGTTTCTGACGGAGCTGGCAGGAAGGCTCCCAGCTCACAGTATGACTTGCGGCTAACGTAACATTGACGCCTCCTTATCCAGTGGAGAGTAAGAGCGTGCTCTCGTGTACTCGCATCTCAGGCCTGATTGCTTCTGGAGAGCATCTTTTCCCAAAGTCATATCCCTGTCCATGGGGTGGGCTTATTATTAACCATCATGCACCTTCACTCACAGCCCAGCAGGAAATAGGCTTTTGTGATAGCTAGCCTTTCCAGAGGCTGCAGAGGTAGCTTCCTTGAGTGCAATTCCCAGTACCCATGTGCAGTGCTAGGCCTGCGCAGTGCCTGAAATCCTAGTGCTGTGGCGGCAGAGACGAGAGGGTCTGCGATGCTTTCAGCTGGTTAGTCTAGCCTAATTGGTGAGCTCCAGGCCAAGTGGATGCCCTATTTCAAAGGAGGTGGACAGTATTCTTGAAAATAAGCCCCCAACTTGTCCTCTAAGCTCCACAAGCACATTCATACACAGAGACAGACATTCCAGTTTTGTACGCACACCTTTTCTTTGCACTTTCTGTATACTAAAAGCTATGCTGAGCACCATAAGAGATGTACAGATAAATCAAAATCTCGTGTATCCATAGTAACCCCAAAATGTCTAAGAAAAATCATAAACATGTAGGAAAAATATTTTCTCCTGTATTTTAGAAACATTGTTATTTGTTGCTTTTTTTCCAGCAGATATTTAGTATGTGAACAGCATTCTCCATGGGATCAGTTCTTGGGGAGCCATGAAGAAGAGCATCATTGAAGGCTTAGTTCACAGAGCACACAGCTTTGTTTAGGTGCCAGGCAGACATTTGTAAAGTAATCCCACAAGCGTGCCATTAGAAGCTAGGATATATGTAGGAGGAAAGGTTGTTATGGAAAAATACGGCTCTCTGATAAGATTAGGGATCAGATTTATAGGTAGCTTCTTGAAGAGGCCTGTTTCTTAGGTCTTCAGCTAAGATCTGAAAAGTGACTAGGAATTAAAGTGGGAGGAAGAGGAAACTGTGTGGCCACAATAAGTAGAATCTGGAGGAAGTTGGAGCATGGCAGTAGCTGGATCCAAAGAAAAGTTAGAGAAAAGGACACTGATGTGAGAAGACACTGTCACAAAGTAAAGATGTAGCACTGTTTTAAGACCATTGAGGCTATATTGAAGGATTTGAGAGCCAAAAAGTACAGCGAGTTTAGCTTTCTTTTGTTTTAATCGTCCTGGCTTTGTTGTGACATTAGATCAGGGGAGAAAAGCAAACATGCTAGTTCACATGAGCATTTTGGTAGCGGCCACATTAGAGGTAGTGAAGATGTGGGTTGAATCAGAAATGCCTACTAAAGTAAACAAATAGAATTTATTATTACTGTATTTCAATGATGAGGAACTAGATCTAGGTTTCTGGTTTTCAAAAGACTAGTGCAAGGATGTTTAGAACTAATATCCTGGATTTTTAAACATTATCATATGGCACATACACTCTCATACATTGCTGGGTAATTGTCTTTGGATCTTAGAGTCTTCAATGCGCAGATACACGAGTAGCAACATTTAAATAAATATGCGTTGTGGGAGAGTGTGTCATTTTTAGAAGAGGAAGCAGAGTAGTGCTAACCTCTGAGTACGTAAGGTACGTTGGGCATTGTGCGGAGTATTTTGTGTGAAGTGCACACGTGTGGTGTGTTAGCACATATTCAGATAAGATTTAATCCAAATAAGGAATCTGCAGCAAGGTTTCTGTGCTCCATGTGACACTGCTGCCACTTTGGGGTAGATTCTCCTTTGCTGTGGCAGCGGCCGTCGGCATTGTAGAGTGACCATCGGCACCTCTGACTGTCCACAGCAAGCCAGAATCTCAGCCTCCTCCCCTTCTTCCACACTTCAGTCCTGACAACCGAAATTGTCTCTGTACCACTGTTTTACAAAATAACATGAGATATTTGAGCAGAGGCAAAAAGTTCATCGTATTTTATGACTTCATTAAATACATTCTAAAATAACCCTTTTATTCTCTCTATTTTTATGTCTGCAGAGTTGAAAGACATAATGACAGGCTTTTATGTTAAACTCAATCTTCTCCCTCAAAAGAATAATCATACCTCGTATTTGAATACCTGGAGAGTTTTAATTGTTAGTGATAGTGTTCGTGAGTATGTGTGCACATACAACTTCCCTGGCATACCTGAGATAGGGTTTTCTCAGTATAACTTCAACTTGAAAATTTTGAGTGTTTCTCCTTTTTCTTTTCTTCCTTCTTTTCTTTCTTTCTTTCTTTCTTTTTTTTTTTTTTCATTTTTCAAGGTAGGGTCTTACTCTAAACCAGGCTGATCTGGAATCCACTCTGTTTTCAGGGTGGCCTTGAACTCACAGAGATCCTCCTACCTCTGCCTCTCAGTGCTGGGATTAAGGGTGTGCACCACCATGCCCCTTGTTCCTCCTTTTTAATTAAAATGTGTTTCATTCCCAAAAGTCCTGCATGTCACTACTCCATTCATATTCTACTACAGTGTGGTATTACAGGTCTACTCTGTCAGTTGTTAACTGAATCCTGCTATTCATTGTAGATGAGAATGAAAATTAAATCACTTTAATTGAAGGATTCATTAGAAACTAACTATTAATAATGTAACAATATCTACTAATTAGAAAAATATCAGAGTAAAGATAATTTCATTTGTAGCAACTTGAAAACTTCTGGTATCTTGTTTACTCATAAGCTTGATCTTAAAAATAAACCTATGCCTATAAAATCGTCTATGAAATCATACTAGTAGGATGGCAGCATACTTACATTATTTTATGTGTTAATGTTGTGGCTGCTTTCTGTATGAATTCTCTCTCTCTAGTTCTCTTTCTCCCTTTCCCCTCCCTTCCTCTCCCTCTCTTCCCTTCTGCCTGGAACCCAGAATCTATGGCTAACAATAAAATACCTCAATATTTGATTTAGCTTGTAAGGACAAACTCAAATCTATTTACCATTTACCATTATGCTTCAAATAATGAGATCTCAATGTGAACATACCAAACCTAACCATGCTACTGTGAACATTTATGTAAACACTGTTTTTATTGAAATTTGAAAATTTTCTATTTCCTAAATTTAGCATAATAATAATGTGTGTAAAATACTTTATCAACTTAAAGTGATATCTGGAAAATAAAAAGAAATTAAAAAAAATAGTTTTCTAGCAATGTTTGAGATCGAACCCAGGGACTCACTTAGGCTAACTACCAATGAGCTACATCCCAGCCCCTGAAAAGAATATTATTAAGGCCTTTTAAAAGTAAAATAAACATCTACATATGCACAACCCAAGGGGAAACTACTTAGCAGAGCAATGTATCAGTTGCCCTTCTTTGCTTCTGAATAACCATACTTTTTAAAATCATAGCATAGGGGCTGGAGAGATGGCTTAGCGGTTAAGCGCTTGCCTATGAAGCCTAAGGACCCCGGTTCGAGGCTCAATTCCCCAGGACCCACGTTAGCCAGATGCACAAGGGGGCGCACGCATCTGGAGTTCATTTGCAGAGGCTGGAAGCTCTGGCGCGCCCATTCTCTCTCTCTCTCTCTCTCTGCCTCCTTCTGTCTGTCACTCTCAAATAAATAAATAAACAAAAAAAATTTAAAAAATAAAATAAAATAAAATAAAATAAAATCATAGCATAGAAAGCACGTTAAGATTCAGATTCCCTATCACTTTGCCAGACAGGGCAGTGTTTAAGCTGGTGTGGCCAAATAGAAATAAATCCCAGTTTTAAAGACCTCCAGAGACATCACAGTTGGCAACCAATTCATGGTTCAGTAACCTTTACTGCTAACTGCTTCTCCTCTCTACTTTGCCTAAGTTGTTCATGCTATTATTTAGGCCCATTATCTTCTCTCTTGGCATAAGTAATTGTCAAGATTTGCTTGTTAAGTGTCTGTTTAGCTGACTTGTTTTCTTCACTGCACCCTCCACCCCCAGCTCTCACATAGTACCCTCAAATATTTGTCATATTTCTGAGTCAGGTGTCCTAATCCTGCAAGCGCTTGATGAGAACGTGAATAGAACATATTTACTCTCTTGTAAACCCCCTACCTTCTTTTCCTTCTTCCATCCATCCCCTTCGTTCTTCATTCCTTCCTTTTTCATATATATAATATATATAATCCTTTCAATTATTGTTTGAACAAGGGCCTCTCTTAGATTATAATGTTTCAAAGTAGTTCAGTGATCTAGGACCTTTAAAGTCACATTCAAAATTGGAAGTCTTTTATTCTAAGTGTGTCCATACACTTAAAAGTCACAGCATTGAAAGTGCTTTACAATTCAGTTTCACTAGCACTTTGCCAATAAATCCCCAGCGTGTCTGTCTGATTCTTTTAGAGTTCCAGCAAGTCCTTCCTTCCACTTAGGACATCTTCTTTGAGAACTTGGGAAACGTTATAAAGACTTATCTACTCTCTTTATTGAGTATTGAGTATAGCGGTTTCTTTTAAAAACATTTCTAACATGAATATGTGTTTATATGTCTGTGTAAGAGAGAGAGTTTCCAACAGTTTCGTGATTTAAGACTATTTGTTAGATAAATGTTTTAAATAATCCAATATTTTAGATAGCTCTCTCTTTTCCTTTTTAGACTCAAAGACATAATGTAATGATTTTATCATTCACAGGTACCACAATGATTTACATATGTTTTTCAAGACTTTTCCTCATCTCTCCTACCTTCAAAAAGATGTGATACTTTTTAAAAACAGTACACTTTTCTTTTAAACTTAGCCACATGGCGAGTTCCCTCATCCCTTGTTATTTTAAACTCTTTCCAATATATAAAAATTTTGATCTGCTAGAGGTCTCCACTTAAAATACTGTTTTACTTTTTATTGTAAAATAGTAATTGTTTCCTCTGATTAAAGATATGTTTTTTTCATGACGTATTACTTCTTCATGTCCTTTTTAGACTATAGCTAAATATTGGTTTAAAAAAGTTTAATATCATGAGTTCTTCTGAAACAGCATTTTTGTATGTCTGTAATAATAATTTTGATTGTAATAACTTATTTTGTTAAAAATTTATAACATTTTAAATATGAAATCAAATGTACTTTGTGTCCCATTGCATATATTCCTTCCCTAACTACTTAACCAATATAGGAGACTTTGGGCCTAGACCTGACTTAGTTCAAATTCCTGCAGGCCAGGCTTTGGTGAGCCAGACAGCTTAGCAATTTGGGTTCTCTGTTCTCTCCCATGGAAGGAAGTGGGTTAGAGCACGTTCTGCCGTCTCTTCTAGCACCACTGTTCTACAGTGTTATTGGATTATTAAAGGTAGAAATAGAGTCTTGAGCTTCTGAGTAGCAGTAGGATAGAGGTGTTCTGAGCCTTTATAGCAGAAAGAAAAGAAGAAGAGAGTTAGAGGACAGCTCAACTTGAATCCTCGCAACACCATGAATGTCAGCATGATACATGACAGTTTCAAGACACTCTTCTTTCTTACATATAGAGTGCACAGTATTGGCACTGCCAGTTTTATAGAAAGATCTCTGATCTCTGTATAAAAAGAAAATCCCCCCACTTGTGACTCAAAGAAGAGTAGAGAAAGGGGAAATAATGAGGAACTTAAAGAAAGTTGCACATTTTGTTCTTCAGGAGAGGAGCATAAAAATGGGGCTATTCTTCAAGTGAATGAAAGAAAGTTAGTGGAGGCTGTATGGCTTTTATTTGTTAACAGGAACTAGAACAAATGATAGGGGAGATGAAATACAGACAGGCTGATATTTAGAAAAAAGGAATGACTTCCTGATCATCTTCATTGTTAAAAGCTTAAATAACTGGGCAACACAGCTTTCTCAACAATTTCTGACATCCTCTTGGTTTTTATATTTGATGATGTTCTTTGATATTTTTTTTGTTTTGTTTTATTTATTTGAGAATGACAGACACAGAGAGGAAGAGGCAGATAGAGAGAGAGAGAATGGGCACAGCCAGGGCCTCCAGCCACTGCAAACGAACTCCAGATGCGTGCGCCCCCTTGCGCATCTGGCTAACGTGGGTCCTGGGGAATCAAGCCTTGAACTGGGGTCCTTAGGCTTCACAGGGCAAGGGCTTCACCGCTAAGCCATTTCTCCAGCCCTGATAATTTTTAAAGTCCTTAGTAAACTGTAAAATATTTTCCAGTGGTCATTTGTCAGTCCTTCACTAAGTAAGTGAATTAGCCTGAAGTTGCTCTTAACTAATAAAATGATTCAAATCCTATGGTTTACTGCTAATAAAAATTATAAGGAATGGAAGGGCACTTTAAATGCTGAAGGTGCAGGTTCCTGTAACTGAGTTGATTTCATTATATATTTTTTGAATATTTAAAAAACTTTAAATATCAAAGTAATGAAAATATGTAAAATATAAAAACATCCTTTCTCTGGCCTTTTTGACTTAACTAGTAGAGAACAAGCTTATTTTCACAGATTAACCTTAGAGATAATTCTACAATCTTGTATTGTTCCAAAGGAAAAATAAGTGGCTGTGACAATTTGTCAAGCTCTCTCTTTTGTACTTCCATTTAAAACATCCTCTTTAAGATATAGAGAAATGTAATAATGGCTTATCTACTATTTTTTAAGTGTAGGATTTTAATAACTTTTTCTAACATGCTTGGGTAAAAATAATGTTCATTTTTCATTATTTTACTCATGTTAAAATGGATGTGTGAGTTTAAATATTTCTGAATTACCTTATAATTTTGCAGATGAGGTAAAACTATTCAAGAAAACTTTTATCTCTTTTCTTATAATTGTACTCTTCCAAAGCAACAGCCGTTGGCATTGATTTAAACTAAGGGATATCAAGTCTAATTAAGATTACTTGAAGATACATATAAGAGTTATTTGTTTCACTGAAGTGTACTGTGGGTTTCTATTATGACATTAGAAAACACTGCATTTGACACTAATGATCATTATTTGTGAAAGAGACAAGCAAAAGATTTGAGTTCCATTATTTTAAATATTTATTACTTAAGATTTTCATATTAAATAACCAAATGATAATGTGATTATGACTTATAACATCAGAAAAAAATCTTTCTGTTCTCGTCTTTCCTTCACAATTATATGCATCTTCTCCATTAAAAATGTGGAAGATTCTAAGTTATACTTTTTGATAGACACTGACTCAATTTATGATTATAAATGAGTGTCACCTGGTGGTTATCAGAGATGCAAGTTCTCAGACCATACTGTGACCTGTAGGAATGTGATGTTCTAATGGTACTTGTAGGATTGTAATGTATTAGACATACATTGTACACCTAGTCAAGTATGGGAAGCATGAGTTGGGTAGGCTGTCATTAAAAACATGAACATTATAGAAATCAATCTGATGAGCTTTTGGAATTTAACATTCTTTATTTTTAACAAGGTACATATTTTGATTACTGTGTAGTTTTAGGAGCTAAGATTTAAGATATTTTAATATCCATTGCATATAAGTATGTCAATCTATGACCTAGTAGCAAAATTTAAAGTCGTTGAATGATGTTTTAAGAATTTAGTAGCCTTCATCAACTATAACTGCCATGCAATCATAGTAGATGTTTGAGGATACATTTCTGTTTTTCCTCAGTTATTCATGATAATGCTTGAAATGTTAACATTCTCATTCATGGACAGTGTGATAAATGTATCTAAGTGTGAATGTGCTCTCTAGATTATGGTAAAAGAAGAATCATTGTTAAGTCAAATCTTATTACTTTTTATGTTTCATTATTTTTGTTCCCTTATTTTTATTTATTCCATGTTTTCTTTTTTGTTTTAGTTGGGTCTGGTAAGTTGACATTTTATTGGCCATCTTCTAATCATCGTGTCACTGTGACTGGAACTTCTCTTCCCCTTTCCATCCATACCCTTCCATGTCCTTCAACCAGTCAGCCTCCATGTTTCACTTGTCATTGGCCACAAAGACAGACTGCACAGAATAAAGTCTGCAGGAAGTATGGGTAACTGTGACAAAGAGTGAAGGTAATGGGGTTGCTAACTTTATGTCTTATTAAGCCGTATATGGTCTACATTCTTTAATTTATTTTCTCCTAAAATAAGTGATGTCAAGATTGTATTGTGGTGACGTGCTATAAAGAAAATGCCTAAGCTTACTCATGTAAAAATGTTAATCAAGAGATTTTGTTTGAATATTACTATAATATTAGTATTCAGTATTTGTGAAATTTGGATGAAGTGGTGGTCTTGATTCACAGAAAGACTTCCATGAGGACTCTTCAGGTATCCTTGTAATGTGCTTGAGGTCTTGGCACATTTTCAGGTCCTGTAATTTTGCTTCTAGGAAATATTCTTGAATGTTTGAAGGATATCAAGTCTTGCATTGTCTTTAGTAATGAAAATCTATCCTAACACTTTTGAGGCTGAGACAGGATAATCACAGAGATCTTAAGGCCAATGTGGACTACATAGTTTTTCAAGGTTACCCTGGGATACAAAGCAAGACTTTCTCAAGCAAACAAAATAGTGAAAATGAGAACAATCTTAATTTACCGTGCTAGAGATAAAACAGGGTCTCCTAAATGCTAGTCATGTTTTCTACTTCTGAGCTGAAAAAAATCAAAATCTAAAAATAGTAAAAATCACTAAATTTTAAGACAATATATTATTAAACGGTAATTAAAACATGTCAATAGGATATTTTTGAACAGTATTATACAGCTTTCCACACGATATATATTAACATTGGTAAGTGATTGTTCAGAATATTTTAGGGTCTCACTCTAGCCCAGGCTGACCTACAATACATTCTGTAGATCAGGTTGGCTTCCAACTCAGCAGTTGTCCTACTTCAGCCTCCTGAGTGCTAATATTAAAGTTGTGAAGCACTATGCCAGGCTTGATTACACATTTTTGACAGTAGCATATTAAATATTTATTTATTAATTAAATATTTTAGCTTTCAAAAACTATTACAGCAGATTACCATAAACACCAAGTCATAAATGCACGTCAGTATATTTGATGAGCGTCCTTCTCAGTCTAGGTGAACATATATAAGAGAATCATATTTAGTCTTGTCTTTCACTTAGAGTTACATCATACTTCACATTTATGCACTTACTTAGAGGCTCATCATACTTCACATGCATGCATTTACTTGGAGTTACATCATACTTCACATGCATGCATTTACCTAGAGGTGCATCGTGCTTCACATGCATGCATTTACTTAAAGGTGCATCATACTTCACATGCATGCACTTACCTAGAGGTGCATCGTGCTTCACATGCATGTATTTACTTAAAGGTGCATCATACTTCACATGCATGCATTTACTTAGAGGTTCATCACACTTCACATGCATGCATTTACTTAGAGGTTCATCATACCTCACATACATGCATTTAGAGTTACATCATACCTCACATGCATGCATTTGCTTAGAGGTTCATCATACTTCACATGCATGCATTTGCTTAGAGGTTCATCACACTTCACATGCATGCATTTACTTAGAGTTACATCATACTTCACATGCATGCATTTACTCAGAGTTACATCATACTTCACATACATGCATTTACTTAGAGGTATATAATACTTCACATGCATGCATTTACTTAGAGTTACATCATACCTCACATGCATGCATTTACTTAGAGTTATGCCATACTTCATATGCATGCATTTACTTAGAGGTTCATCATACTTCAAATGCATGCATTTACTTAGAGTTACATCATACTTCACATGCATGCATTTACTTAGAGGTGCATCATATTTCACATCCATGCAGGAGAGGATTGTTTTTGAAAGATGGCTTCACTTCATTGCTGAATCTAACTTCAGACTTCTGCAAACTGAAGTGATCTTCCTGCTTCAGCTGGGACTGGAAGTGTGTGTCACAAGACCAGTAGTTAAAAGATCTTTAAAGTTTTATGTCTAAGACATGTCTTGTGGCTGATGTCACTGTTGATGTTGGCTTGAGAATTTGCCTACAAAACAGAGTAATTCGTTTCCAGGCAGATATCCTGTGGAAGGATTGCTTCAGGATAAATGTCGTTAGCGTAAGGGTTTGTATTCCTTGTTCCCAAATAAGTCTTTGAGGTTTGAAGAGAACTGGCATTTTATAAAAGAAACATCAGTCTGGCACAAATTCTTAGGCATGCTCCTGAGATTCAGGAAGGAGACCACCCGAAGGTTTTACTTGACTAAGTGGTTTGAACATTTATATTTTCCTACTCAAATTTCCTCTGTATTGGAAAGTCATATTCTCCCACTCATCTAATTAATCATTTGGTTTTCTTTCATTGAAAGAAACCAAAACTCTAGTCTGGGTTTAGTTTATTATCCAGTCAGTACTTTGAATTTCGTAGTTTGATTTCTAAATCAGTTATTCCAACTCTTAACTAAGGAACAGGGTGCTCCTGTATGGATTGGCATGGGGAAAAATCCTCAGGCAATGAGGCACATGCCTATTATGATACCTGGGTAATGATAGTGTTTGCTAAATTCATGAGTAAGCCACTCAATTACAATCACAGGTTTTTAATTTTTTTAATTATAAGCTAGAACCTCAGTTTTAACCAAATTGTCCCTAAACAATGCCTCCTAACTTTGTATTTTCTTCCCTGTAACTTAGGGGACATTTGAAAACATTTGATTTTTCAAGTTTCCTATAATTTTCTGGTCAAATGGCACAATTTCTAATGAGCCTCAATTTTTTGTTTTACAAAAAGCAGAGAAGAAAGTACATTAATCTAGATGTTAGAAGTCTCCTTTGCTTTCTTCAGTTTTGTTATCATGCAGCTGTAGACAAGTCATTTTACTTTTTTTCTTTTAAGTAGTTTCATATTTTACATATGAGTAATGCACTTATTAAAAGGCACTTATTTAATGTCCTTTCATGATCTAATTTTTGTGAGCAGAATGGGAATATTTGTGATCATAATCTGAATATGATTTTTGATTCATATGTATACGAGGAATTTATCTTAAGTCACCAACCTAAATAACTGAAAATATTCTTAAGGCAACAATTACAACAGTGGAAAGGCCTTAAAAAGTGGTTGGAAGAACTCTGTCCTATGTAAACTGTTAAATGTCTGGCTTTAAATGGTTGCTCAATTTGAACTGACATGAGAGGGAAGAATAATTAGGTATTTCAGATAGCTGATAAGGAATGTATTTGAAAAGTGTAAATAGTACGTAAAAAAGACTTAGTACATATTTGTTCGTTGTGCATAGAGCCCAGCCCTAAAACAAACTCCCCACCCCACCTCACGGGTGACTCTATCAGCACACCTAATTTTCAGCTGCCATTGCTCTCAGTGTAACTGACACAATTTTCTGACACTCTATTTACTGCTGGATGAAGTGGCCATTTAAGTCTGTATGAATCAAACAGTTTGGACAAAGCTGGCAGTATTTATAATGTCAGGATGAGCAGATGTTTCAAATTTGCCCTCATTTCCATATATATTCTGTTTGAATGTGCCCTTGCCCATGTAAATGAAGGAGGCATGCAATTCCACTATTACTTTAAATTCATTTCTATTCAAATAATTGGACTGAAGATTTTAAATGGTGGTGATTTACATAGAACTTTTGAGGTAAATTAAAGTAATTTTAGATCCTGCCTGTATCAGGAGATCCTTGTGTGCATGATTAAAGTTCACTCACCTTTAAGCAGCACTAAGTGAGAAAAGATAATATTTATTCATACAAATTTCAGGTGTGCTTTGACTACAAAGGGCCAAATTGTAGCTAAAGAGTTCTGTTGAATATGAAGGCTAATTTTAAAGGTCAAGTAATATGAACGCTTCATAATACACCTCCATTTCATTCTGTAATTATTCACTTAGACATGTAACTTCATGTGACGGGCATTGGTCCACCGTCACTATTGTGTATATGTTAGGTAGAACATACAGGCATCCCACGGGGTCACCAGGGAACTGAGGGCTGTCACTGGATGCTTCTGATACACTGTGTCTTCTTTCATCTCCTTTAGAGCCTCCACATTTTGTTGTGAAACCCCGTGACCAGGTTGTTGCCTTGGGAAGGACTGTGACCTTTCAGTGTGAAGCAACAGGAAACCCTCAACCAGCTATTTTTTGGAGGAGAGAAGGGAGTCAGGTACAACCTTTTACTCTAATTGTTTTAACCAGTAAATGTGGGTGCCAGATATCTGAAAGGAATAACCAATATGTGGTGTGTAGTTAGATATCTATCTCATGAAGGGAATTGAGAAATCCAAGTGCTCTTGAAATGTGTACAAGAGAAAATTGTCTTTCTTGTAATGTTCAAAGCAATTTTGCATGTCTAGATGTATTACATAGGTGGTATGTAGGAGCCACACTTTCACCATGTAAATGTCCATCTTTTTTCTACTTCATCCATATCAAATAAAACCTACTTATTTTCTCTGCAAAATTCAATTGCCATTTCTATTATTCAGTTATATAAAATTACATACTAATAGATACACATATATTTGAAAGTGATATTGTTCAATATGATTTCTCTGAGAGCACAGAAGTCTAAAGTATCTTTAAATCCTCAAAGTATATCAAATTCTATTTAACATTAATACATATTAAATATATTTCAGTGTATTACAGTCTTTGAAACTGTCATATGTAAGCCTTACTTGCTATTGTCTAAACATTTCACAAGATAGAATGTGATGCATACACTATGACAAAAATATAAGCTGTATATTTTCTTTAAATTTATTTGGCTTCAATTTAATAAATAAAAAGATTTTACATATTTAAGCTGTATTTTTATCCCATCAATAGGGCATGCCTTCTTCAATAAAGTGAAATACTTCTGTTTCTTTATAGGATATGTTTAAAATGACTCCTTCCTGATTTGTTTTCCTATTTCTTGACTCCGCCTGTGGAGTTCAGTAGTCTTGCTTTTATAAAGCTCTAACAAGCATTTACTGATTGCTCTCAATGATGTCTTGTGGGTATTACCAACAAGTTCATTTCTGCTTTTACCTTCGCTGACAGATATTAATTTGATTAGAGTATGTGGGCTCTTGTTTGATTTCTGCTCTCATGTTTAGTATTTACACATTCTACCTGTCTTTATTTGGACTCACAGGACTAAGTTTGCTAACAAGTCAAAGATGAAAAAGAATAATAAAATATTTTAACAGACCAGGGAGATTTAGAAGTAGAAGATGTAAGAAAATTTTATATCAGAAATAGTGAACCAGCAGGAGTTCTTCTTAGTACTACAATGGGTTTGGTTGAATTAATCGAACTAGGGATCACATTTGATCTACTGATTCAAATAATATTTTTGTAAAGATGTGTCATTGGAAATATATCCATGCAGTAACAGTGAATCCTTTATAAAGTCATGAATGATAGAAGGCATCAAAAGATTTAAAGGAAGCACATGACTCAGCTATACCACTCCTAGGCATGCACTTAGCCACCCCATATCACACTGCAGAGAGAACATGCACTTCCATGTCCAGTGCTGCTCTATTCACAATAGCAAGAAAATGGAACCAACACAGATATCCATGAACACACGAGTGCATAAAATGAATAATGAATATGTGATATGTATCTACATTTGAATTTTATTGAGCCTTAAAGAAAAGTGAAATTGCGAAAATTGCAGGAAAATGGATGGCACTAGAAACTATTATATTAAGTGATGCAACCCAAGTTCAGTAAGACAAATACCATGTGCTCTTTCTCATATGTGTATCCTAACTTCTATTTTTACATACGTATGTTTTGCAGAAGTGAGTATGGGTATGTGTCTTGAAGGTAGAAAGAGGCCCATAAGAGGACTTAAAGTAGAGGAGAGGGAGGATAATTGAACCCATGTGACAAGAAAGTAGAAATTAGAATACTGGGAATGGAAGTGTTAAAACATAAAAGGGCACAGAGAGATGGGGGAAAGGAAGAGGGAACTGGGCGGGTGGAGGGATTAACAAACTAAATATGCATGAAAATGCCATTAGGAAACCTGGTATTGTATGTGCTGATTTAAAAATTAAACGATGTATGTTTAAGGAGATAGAACTGCTAATTGCCTTGATCTCATCATTCTACATAGTATGCATATATTGATATATCAATTGTATACCATAGCTATTCAGATTTATTAGGTTTCAACTAAATTAAAGATAATAAAGACTTGAAAAATTGTATTAAAGATCATACTGAACCCTATTAGCATATATAATGAAAACATATTATTTAAAAAAAAGTACAGTATACTAGGAAAAAATTTTAGAGTTCATTAACATGTACCATGAAATCATGTTAATCAAAGCAAAATAAGGGGCTGGAGAAACGGTGGCACATTTGCCTGGAGTTTGTCTGAAGTGGCTGGAGGCTCTGGCGTGCCCATTCATTCTCTCTCTCTCTCTCTCAAATAAATACAAATTAAAAAAAAAAAACAAAACAAAATAAAAGATATATCACGAAAAGAAGCAACCTTATTTGATCAGGAAAACTCAGTATTCATTAGTACCTGAAATACAGTGGAATTATTCTGTATGACATCACTTCTAAGAAACATATTGTTTTGATTTAACTCCATATTAATTTCAGAAATAATCCATTATGGGCATTCCTAACTTCTCACAGGAAACACATGATATGTAATTGCTAAATTATTGGTGAATGTTCCTGAACAATAGTGTGAGAGCTAATTGAAAAGCTTATTATGGTGTCTGAATGCTATTCCTGAACACAGTGTGAATTGTGACTCTGTACTGATAGTCTTAGAGTTTATAATGCCATATACATACATATGTGAAATAAGGCTTCTATCATATTTGGCCTAAATATGTATTTTTTAATCTAATGATACTTAATAATGTGCTTATATATCTAGTAATAATTCAAAACTGATGGTTATAAAATACATTTCAATATAGAGAATTTATTTAAATGTTTATAGGATGCCATTTTGGTTTATATTATTAAACCCCATGTATGTTTAATAATATATTTATATATGTGCATATCAATATACATGGTTTTGTAATGAAAGAACTTTTATTTTTATGCATATGTATCTATATATGTTTAAACATAAATTTATAAATGATTATGTTACTGTGCCAAGATTTTGGAACCTACCATTTAACCTATTTGTATTTTTTTCTTTCCAAATTCTGGGTTTTAGAATCTGCTTTTCTCATACCAACCACCACAGTCATCCAGCCGGTTTTCAGTGTCCCAGACTGGTGACCTCACTATTACTAATGTGCAACGGTCTGATGTTGGTTACTATATTTGTCAAACTTTAAATGTGGCCGGAAGTATCATCACAAAAGCATATTTGGAAGTTACTGATGGTAAAGTAAAGATTTATTTCAGAATATACAAATGTGTTTAAAAAGTCCAGTAAATGTAGGCATTTCCAAGTTTATGTTTTTCTTATAGCTAATTTGGTGTAAAACTAAAGAGAGTATTTATAAAATAGTAAGTCTAAAATTCCTTAATGGAAATGCATCAAGTCATATTCTTAAAAACATAGCAATTTTCTAAAATCAGTTTATGCTGAATAGCTTTATATAGTGTTTTTATGTTTTAGAAATATGAAATATGGAATAAGATGATATTTTCTAATCTAGTATAAATTCATGCTTCTTCTATTTCTTCTAATTTAAAAAGATCAAAATGAATCGATCATAAATCCAAAATATGATTACAAATAATCAATGCTAATAAACTTTTTTTCTGATAATCTAATTCATTATATTTATCAACCTCCCTAAACATGATCAATTACAGCTACATACATTATAAACATACAGTAACAGAAAATTTCCAACCTATTAGATACACAATAGTATTCTTTTTGAGAAAATGGAAAAAGAAAAGAAAACTAAAAACGAAGTAAAGATGGTTGTTTCTCGAAAAATTATTCATTTGAAAAGTTAAATTTTTTCTTATACTCTCAGTTCTAAATAGTAGACAAAGGGTCTTATGTCTTTCAAAGAAGAAGATGGAACTAGAAGGGGAGAGGAATAAATGGTACTTGCTATGTGCCTTCATCCTAATTAATTGTGTTGCATTTGTTTGTTTACTGTTATTTCTGCTTTGAGATAGTGTCTAAAACTCTGAAGCCCTGTGGCCTAGTTAGTCCTCCGGATTCTCTTGCTTCCACCTGTGGAATTCTAGAATTATAGACATGCACCAAGATGCAGGGCTTGGATTTTTTTTTTTTTAACTCTAGGAATGACTTAAATATTCCAGTTTCATACTGAGGAGTCCCTTCTCATCCCTCCCTATCACTGCTTCCATTCTGTAATCTTTCAAACTCACCATGTTGACTTTATCACTGTTGTGACTCCCCAATCCTAACCAGTCATAGGTGAAATTGTAATAACCTACTAACTCCTTCTCTCTTCTGTTACTCCCCCCCCCCCAAAATTAAATTTCCATGTTGCAAGACCTTTCTTTTTGTATAGACTTTTCTTTTATTCCAAAGTATGTAGCTGAAGTATAATATGTACTATCAATAGAGTAAGTAAATGCATGTGATGAATTGATTCATGAAGTGACCAATCTGCTACATGCAGAATGTTTCCTATACCATAGACGGCTTCTGCTCATCCCAGAAAGCCTCTCTTTGGTAAAGACTTTCAGCAGCATTTATGAGTTTTACCTATCCCTATACCTCAGCTAGATGAAATCAAAGAATAGATAGTTTTATGTGTAAAACATACTGCATTTAACAAAATGTCAGTGAAATTCATTTATGTGAATTTAATTAATTTACTCATTGTAGTGCTGTATAATATCCCATTGCATAAGCAGGCCACACCTTATACATAGACTATCTTATAGATAGATATTTTTCAGTTAGAATTTTGACTAGTGAATCTAAATATTACTATACATATCTGTTGGTGGTAGACACAATGATCTCAGTTCACCTTTGGTGAACATAAGTACTTACTTTTCTTCTCTTTACTTTCATATATTGTGATTTTTTATCACATATATGAGTTCTAAATACCTCTTTCCTTTCATTCTGCTTATGAGTTTAAGTATTAAGAAATTAATTTTAATAAATTCTAAAGTTTTGTCTTTCTTACATACATAGTGATTGAGTCCACAAGTGTTCTTTTTTTAGAAGCCTTGGGGTTTGTACCTTTGAGATTGATGTTTTTGGTCCATCGTGAATTAGTTTTTGTGTATGCTATAAGTCAGGGGTTCAAGAAAATTTTTATTTTGTTGAATAATTGGTCTAGCATCACTTATTGAAAGGTCTATGCTTTCCTCATTTAACTAGAGTGGTATTTTATTGTAATTGAAATAGACATGGATTCGTGGACAATTTGTGGTTTCTGTTCTGTTAGAGATCTGCTCCTTCTACTTCATATGGTCTTAGTTACTGCAGATTTTTAAAAAGATTTGTTTGATATATATATAACAGGCTATACTCTTTTATCCCCTTGCCCTGGATGCCACTTCCCTGGGGGCCTCCTCAGTGGGGTATGGTAGTCAATCCAGGGCACGAAGACCTTGGTCTGTTCCTGTGGGGTAGCAGGTGGGGGGGGGGCATGCCTCAGGGTCTTCTTACTTACTCTGTGCCTCTTATAGTCTTTCTGCCCCCTCTCTTGCAATGTTCCCTGAGCCATGTCAGGCCTGTTGGTAGTCTGATTTAGTGTTGAGTTCTCTGTAGCCTCTGGATTTCTGCTTTGATATATTTTGTTTGATCACTGTGTCTGTCACCATCACCTTGGCGCTGGTTGTCAGGATAGCAGTAAGAGCAGTGCTCCTGTCACCTCTTCCTCTGCAGTGTCTCCTGGGCCCTGGCAGATGTGGAGGAGATGGCAAGTCCTGTGGGCTGCCGGCTATCTTTTTGTCTTATCAGTGGATGTTGGCTCTTCTCCATTCTCTCTGCCATCTGTAAAGTAAAACAGATTATCCAAGAGTGAGAGCATCTTGAGTTAAAAAGGGTATGGAAACTTATTTGTGAGATTGTTGTTGTTGTTGCTATGCAAGCTCACTCTTCTCCAGAGAGCAGGGGGGTTTCTCTCGGGGATCTGTGTTTCCTGACTGTGCGATTCAGACTTAGTTTCCAGTATCAAATATGTGTTCTGTCCCACTGAGCCCCCTCATGTCCAAGCAGAGTACAGTTGGTGACCATCAGAGGCTGCATGCCACTATTGCACAAGTGTGTGCTTCTTGTCCAGCTGGTTGATTTTGTAGTGGTCAGGGTCTGCTGCTTATTCTTGCTGGTGATGACTGTTGTCCTCCAGGGGCTCCCATAGGGCTCTCCAGCACTATGAGCGCTGGTCAGGAGAGAGCTAGTTTCCATTTCAGTTTGAGCATGGTATTCCAAACTCCTGTGACCACAGCCCATAGCATCTTCAGCAATTGAGTCTTACCTTTTCTCTCTGGCAGGTAATCAAGTGTACTGTAAGTTTTTCAGAAGCCATAAAACCTGGTAGTGTTAATGTGCTTTTTTTTTTTTTTTTTTTTTACTTTCTTGTTTTAGTTTAGCTGTTGGAAATCCTCTATACTCCTTGTACATTTAAAAAGCAGCTTGTGGAAAATCTATGTAACACACATATCCTAAACATATATAAATTTTTGTTTTGATTCTGTTCAATGTGTAATTTAGAGAGAACTAACTTCTAACTAATCTAAATTTTACAGTTCAGGTTAATAATATATTTCACACATGTATCTCTCAATTTATTTAGATTTTGTTCAGTTTCTTTCATTAAGGTTTGTTATCTTCAGAATAAACATTATTGTATATATTTTCCAGAGTTTTAGATAAGATGTTTTATATTTTTAATGTAATTAATCATGTTTGTTTAAAATTCATCAAAATTGTTTGGACCTAATTATATGATTGATTTGTGCATTTCAATCTTGTATCAGGCAACTTTGATAAATTTTGTCATGAATTCTTATAGCTTTTAGACAATTATTCTGAAACTGTTATGTACAAGATATATCAACTAAAAGTAGACAGTCTTACTTCTCCCTCAATATTTATACCTTTTATATTTCTTTCTTGTCCTGCATTGTCTGTGACTTCCAGCACAATCAGTACAGTTGTGAGAGTAGACACATTTTGGTTGATTTATGCTTCAAAGTAAAACATTTAATCTTTCACCAAGTTTGTCACCTAAGATTTTTGTAGATATCATTGAATTTTAAGCAAATCCAGAGAACGTTTAAGGAATATTAACTGTATTATTATAAATTGATATTAATATTCTACTATTTAGAGTATTAGCTCCATATAAATTTAGAATGTTAGGATCTTTGGTGGGGTAGATTTCCCAGAAAACTATTTATAGCCATTAACTGTGTTTCACCGCTCAGCTTGGAACACCATGCTGTTTGCGTATTTAATGACATTGTGCTTGAATGCCTTTGCTTTGTATTAAGACTTCTGCACGTGATGCTTCTACTAAGTTGAGATTTTGGTTGATTCTAGAAATATTCCTTAGCTCTCCCAATAGGAATTCTGTGCTCCCATTCCAGCCACATGTTTATTCTGCACTTTTCTGTATTCGTTTTATTTTCCTCTATTCAATACAACCTGAGTTCCATGAGATTGAGGCTTTTATCTGTTTTGTCAAGTTAAATATTTGCCCAGTTTCCACCCAGGGTCCAACATGATAAATGCACAATAGATAGTTTTTGAATGTCTGGTAGAAACAACAAAGGAGGGAATGGCTAGCTCTTGGTTAAGTAAGAATTCAAAACTAGGGCTGCCTCAGTCAAAAGTTCAGTGTCTTATCTCTGTGTGGGATATATACAAGGCATGTCCTGGCTCCAGCGATTAAAAATGACCTAACATGTTTTTATGGTACCTTATGTACTTAATAGCCAGTAAATTGTAATTGTGAAGACCAACTAATGTAAAGTAGAATATAGAATCATCACTACCACATCATAAAACAACTTGTACATGGATATATTTAAAATGAAACTATGCTGAAGTATTGTCAAGTATCTCTCTAATAATTATAATCAAAAGCAAAGATTTCTGTCAAAGGTTGTGATAAATGATGTGACTTCATGCCTCACTTGTATTTCTAAGATCAGGTCATGTGCAGAAGTTTTACTAAAATTTTAAAAGTCCTACAATTGTGAAGGTAAGAGTGATTCCTCCTAGCCAGTTTATTGCCATTACCTGTGGCTTCATCAGGTTTTTGAGGTGTTTATGTACCTGTTGTTGCTGTACTCTATTTCAGTTTTCTTATCTTGATCTTAGAGTTTATTTATATTATTCAAACTTTTATAATCATGGACTTGCACTTCATTAGTAGGGCTCTGACTCTGTGTCTTGGCACTGTCAATATTTTCGTATTACTGAGCCTATCAGAAGCAACACTAGTAGGTAGAATGCGTTCTCAACACTATTTGACTTCAGCTTCTTGACCTTTGATATTGTCAGTAAACACAGTAAAAGCAAAGGAAGAATAAAACATGAGGCCCAGAAATAGCAGCTGTCTCAGCGGTGTTGCCTCTCTGTTGCTTGGTTTACCCCTAATCACATTTGACTCAGGAGTCTACATTGATGCCACAATTTAATTGTACATGCCCAGTCTCTTTGTTACCAAAAAGTAAGAAAAAATAAAGTTAATGATTATTGAAAGGCAGATAAAATTTCAAATCACCTGTATTCATCTCTGATAAACTAGATATAAGGTACAAACATTGTTGTCATTTACTAAGAAAAGAGGAGATTCTCCAGTTACTACTTAATTTAGACAAGGACTTGAACTTTCAGAGGGTTAGTTCCCTGATTCCTTAAATAGAATGATAATATTTCATACTCCAACTCTTTGATGTGCAACATATAATAACTGAAAGAACTTTTCAATTAAAAATAAATTGCAATATACTTTCTATTCTAAATCATTCTCACAATTCAATGTAAAACATTGGACTATAATTTGAAATGAATTCTAAATTTATATTTGACTTATAAATGCACTACATTTGCTGAAATATATATATATATATATATATATACACACACACACACACACACACTTGAGAGTTTCAATAGTGTTTGATTCTAATAGATGGGAACATCATGGTTTTGTTTTCTCTATATAAAAATATTAAATTGCTTTGATGTACTCTTGCATTTTCAGCTCTGATGTACATATTTGTTTATCTCAGACAAGAGTTAAGTGATACTGTCATAGTACATATGAATGACTAGCTTTTTGCAATTATACAAGTACTTTCATGTCTATTACATCACTTAAGTCTCCACAGCAATCTCCTGAGCTAGTTTGAACAAGTATTATGATCCTAATTTTATAGATTTAAATAAAACCCTGAGGATTAGAGAATTTAATGAACTTGCCCAAAGGCACATGGAGATGATGGAAGTAACTTTTTCCTGCTTTAATGTTGCTAACTACATGGTAGAAATCTTGCAGAAGTAACTGATGGAGCACCACCAGCATCAGTACAGTGAGTTAGGGCCAAAAGTGAGGTATGTGTCATACCAAATATAGCATGTAAAACAGCTCCAGATAATAGAAAATTGAATAGATCCCTGTCACTGGATTGTTTGTAAATATAACAAGACTCCTAAATGTAAACCATGCCATTACTGGACTTGATGATAATCAATTATACTGAAGCACTCTTGGTAATTTAATTAGTGTCTGAAAATACATATTCATTCAGATAATCAGTGAAACACATGTGGTCTAATAATCCTCAATACAATAAAATCTGTTCATACTTTTTAACATACACACCATGAGGACCTGGTGATTTTATTTTATTTTTTTTTGTGTAAACCTCAACAAGTAACGCAGAGATTTTTACAATTCTAAGCAAAGGTATTATTGGCTTACATTTTTCCAGCCATTTAGTATCTGGAACACTCCTGCCAAGTTTAAAATTCTAAATTTTTGATACACCCAGTACTATTAGCAAACTTCACACTGTAAGGATGGCATCAGTGAGATTGGAAGATTCGAGTGGAAATGCACAGTTGCTGATGATTTCCCTTCGTTTCCTTCACTTTTTTATTTGAATGCATAAAACTAATAATTATTGCAGGATAAGTGAGGAACAAATTGGAGTGTGACTCCAGCTGGTGAAAATCTCTGGTGCATAAAACTTTGAACATGACATCCAGATTTGCAAATTATTGCATCCAAAATTGCGTTACTCTGGCAACCATATTCCTGTCATGAGGCAACTTCTTAATCTTCTCTTGTGTTTGCATCTCTTCTTAAAACTGAGATCCAAAGTGGCAGAGCTTAATATTTCCTTTAAATTCTGAAATTCTGTCCTTTTATTTTTAGTCATGGAAAAAATTTCATGGATTTTCATAAGTTATCTCAGTGAGGAAATGGAAATTGTTTTAAGTTCTTATTCCACTGTACATGTGTTAAGATATTTCCTAAAGTAATGACTGCCTCAGACAAAGTTTTCAGATGTTATATATTTTATATAATAAATTTATTTACATGTATAAAGATGTTTTTGGGTAGCAATGTTCATAGTACATTAAAATTATAAAGATAGAATGTTGGCTGAAGTGTTTTTGTGATTCCCATTAATTCCAGTGTGGACAAAGTAATTTCCACATTTGGACTGCACTATTACTTATCTTTTTATATTAGACTACCAATAAGGCATTTGTGTAATTTTCCAGTTTCTTTGAATTCATTATAGTTTGATACTTTCACCAATGTACATATACATTTTTCCATGTATATATTTAATGGAAAAATCCAAGAGAACATGATTTGTCAAACATGCTGGCAAGATGCCATACTTACTTTGGTTGGACACTAAACAATTATGAAGGAGCAGGTTGGTTTTGGTGCATTTATTGCATGGGATAACTGTTTCCATTTGTTGTGCTTTTTTCATGTTTATAGTATCCCATTCACAGTGTGTATTTACTTCTGTATCCACAGCCCTTTTCCCATTTCAAAGCCTTTAGCTCAGTCCTTTGACGATGCTGCAGGCTCCCTTGGTGTTTGGTCACTTGAAAGGATTACATTGTATCTCATTTTAATATTCAGAATCAGTACATCATATAACTGCACTCTGAATAATGCATGTCTCCTACTTTAATTACTTGTTTAATTATCTTTAGTTTTTTTTTTTTTTTCGAAGCCTACAGCAACTGTGGTTACTTGCATGATTAGAAAATTGCTTCCAGTTGTAGAGATCTATTTCCTGTTGTTTCCTTTGGCAGTGATTGCAGACCGGCCTCCCCCAGTCATTCGACAAGGTCCTGTGAATCAGACTGTAGCAGTGGATGGCACTTTAGTCCTCAGCTGTGTGGCCACAGGCAGTCCAGTGCCCACAATTCTGTGGAGAAAGGATGGAGTCCTGGTTTCAACCCAAGATTCTCGAATCAAACAGCTGGAGAGTGGTGTGCTGCAGATCAGATACACTAAGGTAACTTGAAAAGATACTCTGGACTTCCACTTTTGTTCCATTTTGTTTTGATCTGAAGGAACTAGTGTTGAATTGTCATCAACTTAATGAAACCCTGAGTAAAAGAATTAATACATTTTAATGTGATGCATTATTTGTTCAGACATCTCCATTATGTACGTTTGAGGTGGTTTGTCTCACAAGACTGCCCATGGCAAGAAATTTAAGGTTCTGTGAAGGGAAAATAAAGCTTCCAAAGACATATTAAGGAAAGTGGGTAGACATTTGGGGCAAGGGAGTTTGGGGAGGTACCATCCTGGTACTGGCTTCATGCAGACATTCCATAGAGCATTTTCAATGATATTTTCCAGTTGCATTTTGTGTGCAGTGTACTTGGACAGTTATCTCTTTTGTATTTGGTTCAGCATTTTGCAATTACAGAATCCTATACTTGCAAATAAAACCTATAAAGCAATGCACAAACCAGGTGTACATTTTAAATTACATTGCTAAGTAATGAAAAGCCTACAGATTTCTGGAAACAATTTAGTGTTGTTCCTTCCCAGGACATCCCATCTCATACCTATTCTTTCAGGCCTATGTTGTTTTGATTTTGCTTTTTCAATTTAGGTCAAGATCAGACAAGCTTTTGAGGCATATGAAATAATAAATAGACAGTAATGAACATGAATTTCAGTTGCTTTATTGTGTTTTGTGGATGGCATCTTTGGAGTTCTAGCTCAGCGTCACAGTTGATGTGTACGCCCCAAGTTGATATACTATACTTCTCTGTGAAAGCTATTGAGAAGTCTTCACTCTTGTGACAGCCAGAACAAAATGACACAGTTCTTGCTTTATCATGTTACCTGAAGAGTCATTCGATTAAACAAAGGTAGATGACGTTACTGTGCTGCTAGGGAGTTTGGTGCTGAGTGAGCAGCCTGGGTTTCTGTGTTGTATTCATTCCAGGAATGGCGTGGTTTTATACTTCTGTAACAACCTTAAGCTTCAGGGTTTTTTTTTTTTTTTTTTTAATGGTGAAAAACAGTAAATGTCTTAAGATGATACTGTAGGAATTGCTTTTGTCCCTAATTTTTGACACTAGTCCTAATGTGTTAATGAAGTTAAGATTTTTTTTTCATTTTACAGTTAGCCATATAAAAGCTTTTTATTTATGCCTTTATGCAATATTTTCCTCCACATTCAATAAGAATATATTCAATTAAGACAGAGTTCCTGGTTAGCAGGTTTTAACGTAGTTATCCATATTCATAGGCCACGTACAAACCTGTAATTGCTTTTCCAGGCCACTAAGCTCTTGATTGGTGCAAATATTTATTTTCCGTCTGCCTTCACAGCTGGGTGACACTGGTCGGTACACCTGCATCGCATCGACCCCCAGTGGCGAGGCAACATGGAGTGCTTACATTGAAGTCCAAGGTACATTCTTCAATTTTTTTGAAGATTTACTTTTATTTATTTATTTATTTATTAATGACAGGGGGAGAGAGAGAGAAGGATGGGGAGAGAGAGAGAGAGAAAGAAAGAAAGAAAATGGGCACGCTGTGGCCTCTAGCCATTGCAAACAAATACCAGACGCATGCACCACCATGTGCATCTGGCTTATGTGGGACCTGGAGAATCGAACCTGGGTCCTTAGGTTTCATAGGCATGTGCCTTAACTGCTAAGTCATTTCTCCAGCCCAGTACATTCTTCCTTAAAAAATTAATATTTTGCAAACAGAATGGAAAGAGGGGAAAATGGGCACACCAGGGCCTTTTGCCACTGCAAACAAACTCAAGATACATGTGCCACTTTGTGCATCTGGCATTATGTGGATATTAGGGATTAGACCCAGACCATCAAGGTTTGCAAGCAAGTGCCTTTAACTGGTGAGCCGTCTACCCAGCCCTTAAGCTTCATTTTTATCTTTCTTATTTTTGATAAACAAAATCACTGCCCTTGTCCCTGAGAAGGCACGTGAGTGTGCTATATGCATTATGTAATTATTTGTATAAAATTCATTATTTTGTTTTTATCCCCTACTTGTTAGAATTTGGAGTTCCAGTTCAACCTCCACGACCCACTGACCCAAATTTAATCCCCAGTGCCCCGTCAAAGCCAGAAGTTACAGATGTCAGCAAAAATACTGTAACGTTATCATGGCAGCCAAACTTGAACTCAGGAGCGACACCAACATCTTATATTATAGAAGCCTTCAGGTATAAAAAGGGAGATGTCTCTTACTTGTTTTTTTTTTTTTATTCATTATTAGAGGCTCATATTCTTACTTTTGTTTCTATCCTTAGCCACTCATCTGGTAGCAGCTGGCAGAATGTGGCTGAAAATGTAAAAACAGAAACATTTGCTATTAAAGGACTCAAGCCTAATGCAATCTACCTTTTCCTAGTGAGAGCAGCTAATGCCTATGGGATCAGTGACCCCAGCCAGATATCAGATCCCGTAAAAACACAAGGTAAATATTGATGTACTTAGCATTGCAATCCCTATGTCTCCTTACATGTTATAATTATATTGGCACATCATCTGTACTACATGTGCAGTTCATTTTGTTGCTCATCTTCTTTATTAGTTATGGACATACTGAGTATATAAAAAGCACGTTGGTACCATCCTTACCCTCATCCCTGCCCCCCCCCAAGGGACTCTCCTTGTTGGGGATACCATTTATCCCCATGGGGATTGTGGATCATGCATTGTGGGGGTAGCCATCAGTTATGGGGAAGAGGCAATGTCTCTGTGCATAATGTCCCAACTTGTGGTTCTAACAATCTTTCCACCCCCTCTTCTGCGAATTTCCCTGAGTCATGTTGGGTTCATTTTAGGTCTACTTCAGTGATGGGCTCTTAAGAGCCTCTGATTCTCTGCTTTGGTAGGTGTTGGGTGTCCTCAGTGTCTATCTCCTTCGCCCTTGTGCTAATATCAGGTTCACCGAGAAAGCAGCACTCTTGCTCATTTCCCCAAGTCCTCTGTGGGCCCTGGTGAAGTGCAATGGGTCATTTCTCTCCTCAGGTCCTGCTTCCATCTGAAAAAAAGAAGCAGATTCTCCAATGGGGAGTGAAGTTAGCACAGGTTAAATGGGATAACCATTGTTAGTTTAGAGAGACTTTAATGGGTGTAGGCCCTCTTGTCGTTGCTCAGTTTTTTAATGCACAAATGCAATGTCTACAATTTTTTATTATTTTCTGTACTGAGATATTAGAGATTGGTAACAGAGAGAAGTGCTTCTCATCAACTTACAAAGCCAGGGAAACAAAAATCCTACATAAATATTTCTATATTCTTTCAATTTTGTGAGTTTTAACTGTAGTTTCATGTGAGCACAATATCTTAATCATATTGTAGTTGTATTTAAAATTGGACAAACTGTTTTGGTATTTGAATTCAATAGTATAACCCTCATGATGAATTTTCAAGTTTACTACCATAATCAAGTAACATCCTTTCAAAATTACACAGAGACCCTTAGAGGTTTTGTTTTTTGTTTTTATTTACTTATTTTTTAAATCTGTCCTTGCTGGCAACCTCCTACAAAGTTATGTTATGTTACGGATAACATAACTTGAGTGTTCATGTATTTTTTGCCTTTCATTCTCAGTTAAGTGAGTCACAGTATGAAATTTTTAAGTGGAAAAGGTTCTAGGCTGGGTATATTGGCACATGCCTTTAATCCCAGCCCTCAGGAGACAGAGGTTGGAGGATCACAGTGAGTGTATGTAATGAATTCCTGGTCAGCCTGGTCTAGAGTGAGACCCTACCTCACCCCCTCCTGCCAAAAATTCTATATTTTGGTGAAAGCTAGGTGGAATTAAATTTAAAAATGGTCATGTTTAAAGCCAATTCTAAGATATTTAAATCAGAACTATTATTCACTTTGAGTATTTTTGACACGTTGCTTTTCATTTTTTGTGAAAAGAGATTGTTTAATTTTGGACAGCTCTTGCCCACCCTCTTGCTCACTTGATTATTCTAATGCTGTCATAGAAGCAAATTTATACTATACTATATTGAAATATATCTGTGTATTTGAATCAAACTTAAACCTTTAAAAATGTTTTATTTATTTAAAAGAGAGAGAGAGAGAGAAAGAATGGGCGCACCAGGGCCTCCCGCCAATGCAGAAAACTCCAGATGCATCTCCAGATGCACCACTTTATGCATCTGGCTTTAAGTGCCTACTGGGGGATTGAACCAGGACCACAGGCTTTCCAAGATAGCACCTTTAACCACTGAGCCAGCAGTCCAGTCCAACTTTAACCTTTTAAACCTAGTATCATTGTAATTAAAATGTGTGTGTTCTAGAATTATCAAAGAGGGGTAATGTGATTAGAAATAGAAAATTATTTCCCCATAAACAAGAAGAGTCATTTGTCTACCTGGAGTACCATTTCGAAGGAAAAACTGTAAGTTAATTACAGCCAAGAAAACAAGTTGTGGACAAGGTGACTGAAACATTTAAATTACTTTCTTCCCTGTTTGCGAGGGGGGCTGCCATCTATGTTGCACGTTCCGCTGTTCCTAGTGAATACCTCAGCAGTCCTTTCAGAATTCACAGAGAAAGCAAGCTGAGCAGTAGAACATGTCCACGTCTGTCTACCACTACCTGAATTCAACACACCCAAATGCCTGTATTTGCTCTTATGAGTCATTTCATCAGGAGCCTACCTCGAGGCACTTTGAGGTTTCTGATATTAGATATGCATTTGTAAAGAATGTAGAAACTATGACAGCTGTGGAATGAATTCTGATTTTTGTCCCCAACACAAGGGTCTCTATCCAATAGACTCTAACTGAAAGTATCTCCACATAGCAATGGCTTTGTACTATGCACCCTCATTTGTAATCAAGAAAATGGTTCCTGTTTTATATGACTATCAAGTTTTGTTTGTTATTAAATCATCCAGCTTCCTTCTTTTATGCATAGCTAGTAGAAACCTACATGAAATGAATCCAAATCTGCCAGAAGATAGGCTATTTAAGGAAACAAGCATACCACTTTGAGAGCCTTTTTGGAGGTTCTAGCAGGGGAGCATGGCTACTTTTCTACCCTCGACAGAAGATTGGTCCTCCTCTCTTTGGGGAAGTTAGTCCTCCTTGAGCACTCAGCTTAGGGAAGAATGCTCATGGAGCAGTGTAGGAGGACCTAGCCAGCCAGGTCAGCCCAGTCAACCCTGGTGATCAATGGGGAGACAGATGTCACAGCAAGACTGCGCTCACATCCACCATTTTGAAATCTTAGGTATTTTGAACTCACCTGTTCTATCACCTAGATAGGCGGTCTGGGGAAGTGGCTCAGTCCTGATGAAGATCAGACTCCTTGAGGGTAAAACTAGACTAAATAACCCACTTCTCCAGACACAGATTCTTAGCTCATTACTGACAGACCATGCATGAGGATGGAAAATGGACCTTTTTTTGTCCTGTGTCATAGAAGGCTTGTGCTTCTTTCAGTATCTGGACTGAAAATGCAGAAGGCTTATAAAATTTTCAGCTATCGTAGCTCCAAGACAGACAACTAGCGAACCAAAGGAGAGAGTAGTCAGTTAAATGTATCTTGACAGATTGGAATGATGAGCCTGCACTAACAAGATTAAAATTAGTCAAGCAAATTAAAAAATCTGGTACTTGAATTGTGGCCTTCAAATTAACTATAAAAGGGAAAATGAAAAGGCCAGGCTTAAAGGGAGTGTATGTATCTGGGAAACTTAGTGTTTGAAGTCAGTGTAGACACCTATGTGAACCCACTGAGCAGTAAGCTTGCCAAAAGAACAAAGACCATCCCTGCTAGGATTACCAGAATCGGGTTTGGATCAAGTCATCTTTCCCTCTTTACTTGGAACTGCTCGGATGACGAGTAAAGTGATAATGTGTTTGCTTTAATCACTATATTTTCCAATTGATTAGACTTTGATAAAAATATTTTATTGTATTTTTGGAAGGATATTGAGCATCAAACCCAGGGCCTCACCCTCGTACCTGCTAGAGTTTTGCCATGCAGTTGTACCCCATACCTGACTGTTAAGATTTTGGGGGAGAGAATAATGAGGATAATTGGTAGAGCTAATTAAAATGATGCAACTCATATGATAATAAAGGAAATTTAAGACTCTTACATGGTTAGGCCCAAACAGAAAAGTGGCAGGAGTGATAACCTTCACTTTACTCTTTTAAAAGCCTGCTTTGTGGACTGTAAACAATCAAGGAGCGGAAGGAACACAGGCCCATTTCATTGATTATTCTTGCCTGCTGTCAAGATGCAGGCACCCCAGATGAGGGCCATGGTCATAGCAGGAACCTAAAAAACATGTGGTAGGGTATGGGATGCATCGTCTACAGAGGAAAAGCCAGCCTTGGAGAGAATTTAGGAAATGAATTCATAAAAAGACAAAGCACAATTTCTATAACCAAGTGTCTTGCCAATACCTGTGATTGAGCTGGGTTCATGCCTGAGATAGATACAGAATGCAGGCTCCCTCGACAGGAGCTGGTAGGCCCTGGTCACAGTGGGAATAAGTACCACATTGAGTAGTGCAAGGAAGACAAACTGAGCGGCTGGTGGCCACTCAGTGCTATTCCGCATCCACGTGTCTTGCCCTTGTGTCCTTGGGGCAATGGAGAGCAGAAAGAAAGTTGGCCAGGGAGAGTACAGACAAGTCCTTGTACCTGTCGGTCAGGAGAATGGGCAGGCACCCTGGTGGGCTAGTACTAGCCAAAAATATGGGTAAGATGGGATCGAGGGTTGGGTATAATTTATAACCTTAGATTCACCTATCAGCTCTTCCCTTTGCCTTGGTTCCCTGACGAGTCTTGTTAAAAAATACATGCTTGGGCTGGTGAGATGACTTAGCCATTAAGGCTTGTCTGGGAAACCTAAGGACCCAGGTTTGACTTCCCAGTACACATGTGTACTGGGACATGTGTCTGGAGTTCATCTGCAGTGACTGGAGGCCCTGAAGTGCTCACTCTCTCTGCACCCCCCCCCCCGTCTGTCTCTCAAAATAAATAAATAGGTAGATAGATAAATAAATAAATAAAGTCCTTTAAAAACATCATTCTTGGGGTGGAGAAATGGCTTAGTGGTTAAGACGTTCACCTGCAAAGCCAAAGGACCCAGGTTCAATTCCCCAGGACTCACGTAAGCCAGGCGCTCAAGTGGGAACATGCAGCTGGAGTTCATATGCAGTGGCTAGAGGCCCTGGTGTGCTCATTCCCTCTCTCTCTCTCTTCTATCTCTCTGTCTCTGATTGCAAATAAATAAATAAATAAATAAAAGTTTTAAAAATTCATGCTTTTTCTTTCTAGCCAGTAATCATTTTGGAAAAGTAAGAGTCACATTTTTATTCTGTATGGCCTAATTATAAATCTAAAATATTTGTGCCAAAATGCAATATTCTGAGGATAGTTCTGCCATCACAAAACTTCTGAATTTTCTTCTGTCCTCTGTCTTATATTCCCATTTACTATTGTAAACAAGCAGCACATCTGTGTTTAGAAAACTTCCTTAGAAGCAGGCAGCTTTCATTGCGGTAAAACAACTGCTCTTTGTCAGAAAAAATAAGTCCAACAGATATGACACCAGCAACAGTTGAATTCTTGCTTCGTTTATGGTCTCCTTCCTAACAATTTAGTGTTTCCTAGATTGAGAAGTTTATTAAACCTCCCTTAATATAATATAATAGTAATCCAGGCCATCATCGGTTAAATTGATGGTAAGTGCTTTTTCTTATGGAGCTAATCAGATTCATTTTATCTTACCTTAATGTCATGTATCCCATCTCGTAGCTATTTACTTGTCATCTGCCTTTCTTGGGAGAGACCCGGGTTCATCTTACATGATGGAAAGGGTTCAACTGCTTTTCCCTCTCCGTGTTTCCAGGCTTTTCTCCGCCCATACTCTGCTGCAGTTCACTTCCCTCCCTCTTTCAGGGTTAGAATCATGGCAGAAGGGGCTTCCACCTCCACCCCGCCCCCACCTCAGCAGGAAATGTTGGGGAGCTCTTAATCATCACCTCCTGCCCTGCTTGGCTTTCTACTTCTCCCCACCCCTTTTTTTGGATATTATAAAAAAAAGTTAAGCTGTACTTATTTCATTTTGTAGCACCGGTTGGCTTCACAGTCCCAATGATTCCTCTTTTCTGAGAGTTGCTATGAGTGAAAAGACTCTTCCCCGTCATTCTTGCTCAGTGTGAGCACTGCGTAGGCTTGACTCACTCTTCTTAAATTGTTGCAGATGTTCCACCAACAAGTCAAGGGGTGGACCACAAACAGGTCCAGAGAGAACTTGGGAATGTCGTCCTGCACCTCCACAACCCAACCATCCTTTCTTCTTCTTCAATCGAAGTGCACTGGACAGTGAGTGTTGCAATATTGATCTAGGGTTCAATAAGCAGGTAACTTCTATAACCCTGTTATCTATAGGCCATTGACCTATTTGTTACTCACAGTTTATTGTGGTAGCTAAGTTGCCTTTAACAAAAAAAAAAAAAAAAAAGAAAGAAAGGAAGAAAGAAAACAAGAAAGAAAGAAAAAGTTTCCTCTTTGTGTATTTTTTTTTCAATGATACTGAATAATGAACTTTACCAGTGTTAGGGGGACAAAACCACAAAGTATTTACTATGTCATGTTATAAACTCATTTTCACACTATCTAAAAACAACATAGAGGGCTGGAGAGATGGTTTAGCGGTTAAGCACTTGCCTGTGAAGCTTGAGGACCCCAGTTCGAGGCTCAATTCCTCAGGACCCATGTTAGCCAGATGCACAAGGGGGCACACGCGTCTGGAGTTCGTTTGCAGTGGCTGGAGGCCTTGGTGCGCCCATTCTCTCTATCTTCTCCCTCTTTCTCTCTCTGTTCCTCTCAAATAAATAAATTTCAAAAAAACATACAAATGTTTCCAAGTAGTATTTCAAGTATCGAAAATGTAGTGATAGGTAGATGCTTCAGTGGATAAAGCCCTTGCCATACATGAGGACCTGAGTTCATATCCCTTGAGCCCATGTAAAAGCTGCAGCAGGTGTTTATAATTCAGCACTCCTACAGCAATGAGAGAGACACTGACAGTGAATCTCCTGTGAGCTCTCAGGCCAGCTAGCCTGAAGAACGCAACAAGGAGACTCTGTGGAAGGTGAGGACCTGCACTGGAAGTTGACCTGTAATCTACTTTCACACACACACACACACATACACACACACACACACACACACACAAGTAAAATGAACTTTAAAAGAAGTATATTGCCTTGGCCCTCATATATCTCTTGGATGATGTGTCCCCTATCACAATGCCTTATATTTGTGCATGAAACAGACAATAAATTATAGACATTAATAGCATCTTACAGATATGAACTAGAAATCTATAGGTGGAACAGGTTTTTGTGTGTATGTAATTAGATTTAGTTTTAATTATTTCCCAGTAAGTCAATAAGGGGTGTTATGAGTGACTGAATTTTTATTCACCTCTCTCACAGGTGGACCAACAGTCTCAGTATATCCAAGGATATAAGATTCTTTATCGGCCATCTGGAGCCAGCCATGGAGAATCTGACTGGTTAGTTTTTGAAGTGAGGACACCAAGCAAAAACAGTGTGGTTATCCCTGACCTCAGAAAAGGAGTCAACTATGAAATTAAGGCTCGCCCATTTTTTAATGAATTCCAAGGAGCAGATAGTGAAATCAAGTTTGCCAAAACCTTAGAAGAAGGTAAGTGTGACGAAGTGTATCGTTCCTGTGCACTGCGGTGTATATGTGGAGCAGCTGTTCCTCACTGAATGGATTTTGTTAAAAATTAATATTGGAATTAAGTATTGTCTCCTTCTTATGCATACATTGCTCTGAAAATTTGTTTAGTTAGAAAAAACTACAAGGAACTAACTGACTTGTTTCATAGTGGCCATACAAATTGTGGCAACCTTAGCACTGCCACTTAGTGATATGTAGTTTATTTAATTATCCAGAACCAAAATCCACACTTAAGCTGGAGATTTTCTTCCTTCTACTCACTGAACATCACATGAATGATGTATAAATAGGTGAACAGTGCATTGGTTTGCCAGGACTTTCCAGTGGGAGCATTTTCTACTTATGCCTCATGTCTCTGGAAACCCTGTGATTCTAGGCAAACCAGTATTTCCACCCTATAACTTGAAATTGAAAAGCAACATTTACATAAATCTAAAGAGTTTCAAGCCACCATTTACTTTAAAAGATAAAACAGAATTCTCTTTAATGTAACGTTGTAACTTAATATATAAATGTGAAGCTCTTGTTAATATCATGAAAATACAGCATTATTTTTTCATACTTTGAACTTTAAGGAGGAATGTAAAATTACAGTTAAAGGCTAGAAGAAATAGGTATTTGTTTTATGGTCATGGAACAAATTCCCAGTAACAATGGTTTAGCAAGACATAGACAAAACATGAAGTTTGGGACCATGCATAGTTCAATAATGAAAAATGTGCACTATTGTATAAATACTTTAATAACTGCATTTTAAAACAATTCCATAGCACCCAGTGCACCACCTCAGAGTGTAACGGTATCAAAGAATGATGTAAATGGGACAGCAATCCTTGTTACGTGGCAGCCGCCTCCCGAAGACACTCAAAATGGAATGGTCCAAGAATATAAGGTAATACACTTAGGCAAATGATCGTACTGATGAGCAACCCTCACTGCTCAGAAAACTCTGGATAGTGTGTGTTTTTGTGTAGATATTTGTCGCCATCTGGTGGCCAAACTACCAAAATGTTATTTTTAGGTGGTGATTTGGGATTGGTTGTCTTTCCTAGAAACACTTTTTGAAAAAAAAAATACAGAAAAAAATAGATTCTAGGTGGTAAAAGAGTACATAATTTCATATAAATTAACAGAAATAGTAAAATATGTGCTAACGATTTTATTTCTCTAATGGCATAATTATATTGGCCAGAACTGGGTTACTTCAGGAAATTGGACATAATATATATGATATTTAAATTGGATCTTTTAAGATAATATATTATAAATAAATGGTTTATTTTTTTCAATTTGTGGAATTGTTTTGGTGTGTACAAATATCTTTTTTTCCTATAAACTTTTAGTCTCTAAATAAGATCTCATGTGTTAGAGAAAATGTGATTATAAATTTCCATTAGTTGGTATAAAACTCTAAAGTGTGTAATGCATTACCAAATGATTTAATATACTGATTCTAAACAATTATTATACTTGTGAAATTTTAGGATTTTCTCAAGAATATTACAGCTTTTATTTGGATTTATATTAAACAAATACCTTTATTCAGAAAAGTTCAAAACATCATATTTTTAAACAATATTTTTATTTTTATTTATCTATTTGACAGAGAGAAAGAAGGAGAGGGAGGGGTAGTGAGGGAGGGAGGGAGGGAGAGAGAGAGAGAGAGAGAGAGAGAGAGGGCACGCCAGGGCCTCCAGCCACTGCAAACGAACTCTAGAGCATGCACCACCTTGTGCACATGACTAATGTGGGTCCTGGGGAATAGAACCTAGGTCCTTTGGCTTTGCAGGCAAATGTGTTAACCACTAAGCAATCCCTCCAGCCCTCAAAACATCATATTTAACCAAAAGAGATTTTGAGCACATCCTACCAGTGAATTTGTATTATAACATATGAATAAGTAGATGGCCAAACAAATTGGGACTATTTCAACAAAAGTATGTATTTTCAACACTTCTGTAAACAGACTACACACTAAAATAAGCTTAACTCTAAAATTTTCCCTTCAGGACACAGTAATTTCTATTTCTGTGATGGCCTGAGCACTTTTCTACTTAGTAAATGATGGTAGTTACATCATTGTCCTCTGTGTGTGAACATTTCACACTGTGGTTGAGTCTAACTTAGGAAGGTGATATGATGCTGCCTAGAGGTGTTTGAAGATAGGTCAGGTAAGATTTTCAATTGTAACCCAGTCACTAAAATATTAGAATGTCCATAATGTTAAATGTCTTCTCATGAGTTTCAAGGTTATTTTACTCTTGTGGAATGACAGGAGACTATGGTTCAGCTTGGCAAAGAGACTGTTGTAGAAGGGGTTTTTAAAGGATTTAAAATGCAGTGATGTCTCGCCTCTCAAGCAAAATTGTATAATGTGGATATTTTCCCCTAAGAGTCAAAACTCATTTCTCTCCTCAAGAAATGTGAAAGGGTGGATTTCACTTAACTTCATGGTCAATTTAAAATAATAAAATGCCTTTCAGCACCTGATTGACTGGCACCAAATCAGTTTGTGGCTTCAGTTTAGCTGCATAATGTAATTGGGAGGAAAAATTCACAAAGGAGTCTAATGGAGTGTACTACCAGTGGTCAGATCCTGATGTAGCTCTGTCCATCTGTGAGCATTATGCATTGAAACTATATTGCAACCATATTAACTTCCAAGGAAAACAGTTAAATGTTCTTAATAAAGTGATAGAGGAAGCTGGTACTTTTAGATTTTCTTGAAGTTGGGTGTCCTATCATAGTTTAGATAACAACCCACTAACGATCATTCAGTTGGTGGCTGGAGGGCCTTGTAAAGACCATACTATTCTAGTTATTATTTTCTTGTGGAAACTGAATAAAAATATTACCATGCTCCACATCCAAATTCTTGAAAAATATCACAATGTGATTCCTTTAATTAAAGTTAGACTATAGTGTAGTTCAAAACTTCAATTTTTAAAGGATTGGTTTTTTTATCTCATATTGTTCTCAAAGTTAATGAAATATAGTAACATTCCATTACAACATTGCTTTTCCTTCATCTCAAGTATGTATTGTTACTGTTTCTGGTCTCATAAGTAATATGAAACATGAATTACTGTTTAAATTTAGCTATAAGGTCAGATTGCTTATTTCATTCATTGGTAGTTGCTCAGTGTGTCATAATATGGATCCTGGGCTGGCCATTGCCCTTCAGTACAGTCTTCTTTTCAATAACCGACCACATTTACCCAACATCGTTTAGTTTACTCAGCTCTTCCCCCTTCCCAGTAGGCTGTTTCCTGAGTTGGATGTCATTGTGGTATGATGTGGTGTGATAGGTCGTTTCAAAGCATCAGGCTGGCAGCACGCTGCACTCTTATGACTTCTGGTCATGTAGTGTCACACCTGCAGTGCAGACGTCAAGTGATTTCAGCCATGCTGTGGTTCTTTGTCTCAACATCCACAGCTTTCAGTGGGACAGTTCTTAATATTTTTTTCTGAGAAATAATTTCTTGATGCTAAAACAAAAGAGCACAAAAAGCTAATGATATGTGATGATAAGAACTTTATTCTGGGGTACAAGAACAACTACCTTCTGGCAATACATCATAAAAACTTACAGGTTAATTTAAGAAAATGTAGAAATCTTAAAGCTACTTATAAGATTTAAGTTTGCCTGGAATATTCTCTGAAGTAGGTCTTAGGAAAGAATGATTTTGAAACTTCCTGTAGTGATTTCTTGATAGGTGTGAACTCGGGGTAAGTCTGCAACTCACCTACGTCTTACATTGATCTTGGCATTCACTTGAGTGACCAGCTTGACTTGCATTATGTCATTCTACAGGTTTGGTGCCTGGGCAATGAAACTCGATTCCATATAAACAAGACTGTAGATGGCTCTACCTTTTCTGTAGTCATCCCTTCTCTGGTTCCTGGGATCCGATACAGTGTGGAAGTGGCAGCCAGCACTGGTGCTGGTCCTGGGGTGAAGAGTGAACCTCAGTTCATCCAGTTAGGTGAGTGTTAGTAACAGTGAATATCCCACTCATTCTGCCTGGCTGTGTGTGGCCCAGCCACTGTTACACATGACTAGAGATAAAATTCACTTGGAGCTACTCTGGTGATAGCTCTATTTAAAACACAGACAAATACAGGTAAGTAGATGGTCATGGAACACTTACCAAGGGTGATACATTCTCAAAAATTCATTGTTAGGCAACTATGTGATTGTGTGACCATCACAGAATACACTTATTCTAAGTAAGACATCATGATATCAATAGGCAATACAGTCTTATAGGACCATTGTTGTACGCATGGTTTACCATTGACCAAATTGTTGTTATATAATACATAACTGCAGTTATATCACAAGTAAGACTTGTTCAAGACTTTGCTATTCTAAACATTTCAACTAAAAGGCTGTTTGTTTCAATACCATCCTTACTATGTCAGTGTAGAATTTGTTTAGTCTATTGAACAAATGCTATTACTTGGACACTGAAGATATCTCAATGAGTAAGAAAGGCAACGTGTCCACTCATGGAATGCATGATTGGGTGGTGAAAGTAAAACAAGCCCAACAGCCTCCACATAGAACTTGAACCAAGAATTGAAAATGTACAGCAACATGCAATTTTTATTTACATTTAGTGTCTGTGTGAAATAATTGCTTTTTACATAAAAAATAAATTAAGATATCAAAGAGCATTGGAATATGTTTATATGCTAATTACTTTGATGGTTAAATACACTTTTTGCTTCAAAAATGTTAGGTGAATTGTAAAGAAACCCTATGTTATTACAATTCACTATAAGCAATACATTATGTACATAATACAAATTAATATGTGGCTTGAAACAAATAGCAAGAAAGCAAAAGTTACAGATGATTGGGCTTCTGCGTGAGAAGGAAAAAACTCAGTAGCAGAGGCCAGTAAGTTAAAAAGGAGATATAAAGGAAAGAGAAAGAAAGGGAGGAGGGTACTTATTAAGGTGGTATTGTATATATGTAAGTAGAATGATTGAGATGGGGAGGGGATATGATGGAGAATGGAATTTCAAAGAGGAAAGTGGGGGGAGGAGGGAGGGTATTACCATGGGATATTTTTTATAATCATGGAAAATGTTAATAAAAATTGAGAAAAATAATAAACAAAAAAATGATGATACAGAATTATAAGGATGGAAATGCTATTATATTAGATTTCTAAAGATTAAAAAAAAAAGAAAGCAAAAGTTAAGAGCAGGGAGAAAAAAGTCATCTTTCAAGAGGTGACATGACCTTTAAATTATGAAATGTACTGATAAGTGCAATTTTATACATTACAAATCAGAAGTTATATATTAATGATATGTCAAATGTTTATTAAATATGAATATATGAATCTTTAAACTTCGCGAATAAGTGCATACTGTCTTTGTGTGCTAATAATATTAGTGTCATCCTAAAACTGTGTCAAAATAAAGAAACTTCTGACTTCATTTAGCATTGTTGCTATAGCTAAATCATTTCATATTCGGTTTGAAGATATTGGTACTCCATTGTTAAAGTAATGTTTACAGACACGTTGACAAAATTTCTCTGTGTAACACAGTGAAGAGTCCTAAATGTACAGCTATTGTGCAGATCTCTGTTAGCACATGCACATTGGAGGCCATAGGCTGACGAGGCCTGGTCTCTATGACATTCGGTTTTCAAGGTTGTCCCTGAGCCACATGAAGGGCAAAAAATAAACATGTTCTGTGGGAAGCTTTCCAATGGTGCAGGTCTGATAAGGTGCACGTTACTCTTGCTCAATGTGAATTAAGCAGATGAATGTGGTTGTAACAGAATGAGCTCAGTGGGCAGGAAGCCATCTTCCAAAAAGTCATAACTCTGAAAGTCCCATTTTAAGCTTGTTGACTTGGTCATAACTATAGGCTAAAATTTGAATTTTGTAACTTATCTTTCTAGCAAATTTTAAAATAATTACTACATAGAACTTTTAAGCAAAAAATAGCTTCATGTTTGATTTCAGATGGTACAGGAAACTATAAAAAATTCTCTGTTGCTTCTATTATAGTGTTGTATCAGACATTAGGGAACAGCCTATATTTAGGAAATGGAAGTTGATATTCAAACTTTTGTCCTATTTTATGAAATAGCATCAAAGTATTAAATTAAAATTCTAAGTTATGTTGCCCTGATCCTGTATTGGTGACATTGCTTATCTGTGTTATGACCCATGACCTTTGGTCCTAGTTTTGGGAAGATGAATTGATGAATGGAGAAAAAGACCCGTGAGTGATTTTATTTCCTTACGATGCAAATCGTGAGATTTAAGGGTCAAATTGGTTCTCTTGAAATTAAAAACGTGTTCCGTTTTCCATGTCTTCATATGGCCTCAGCTGCAGCCACACAAGGCCGGAGATGGAGTGGCGGTTTGAATTCATTAGTCACACTGCACTTTATTATGTTCAGCCATCTGCCCGCTTGTATACAGCCTCTCGTAGCTACTCCTATAAAACCTGAAGCTACCCAACTTAACCTTGTGCAAATAGCCATGAAATCTGTAAACCCCGCAGATACAAAGGGTGAATTAGAAATAGAAAGAATAGATCTGCCTGGTGAACTTTCAAAGGGTGAAGTGCTCTTAGGACAACCAGAGATAAAAGGGTCTGGGACATGAAATGAAACTTTCAGTCAACAAACAGTAGAAGACAAGCGTCTGCTTGTGAAAATAGGTTTTTCAGCCTTGATCTTCCATAGGATGAAATCTTGCATTCTGTAGAAAAGAGGCACATACACCTGCACACATGCATATAGCACGAGGAGAAGGTTAGCCTTTTCCCATTGAGAGAGGTGCTATTTTCCTAACACTCTTTTTTAAAATCAGTTATTTATTTGCAAGCAAGGTGAGATAGAGAGAAGACAGAAAGACAGAGAGAATGAGTGCACCAGGGCCTCTAGCCACTGCAAATAAATGTCAGATGCATGTGCCACTTTGTGCATCTGACTTTACATGAGTACTGGGGAATTGAATCGGTGTCATTTGGCTTTACAGGCAAGCACCTTAACCACTAAGCCATCTCTCCAGCCCCTGAACACTATTTTTTTTTAAGTTTTTGGTTATTTATTTGAGAATGATAGACATAGAGAAAGAGGCAGAGAGAGAGAGAGAGAGAGAGAGAGAGACAGAGAGAGAGAGAGAATGGGCGTGCCAGGGCCTCCAGCCATTGCAAACGAACTCCAGACGCGTGTGCCCCCTTGTGCGTCTGGCTAACGTGGGTCCTGGGGAATCGAGCCTCGAACCAGGGTCCTTAGGCTTCACAGGCAGGCTCTTAACCACTAAGCCATCTCTCCAGCCCCAACATTATTTTTATAACCAATGAATGAAGGCTGTTTGTTTTTCCTACCAATTGTCATATTGAGGTACAATGTCATTTAATTAAAAAAAAACATTTTAAAATTTTATTTATTTATTTGAGAGAGAGAGAGAAAGAAGCAGACAGAGTGAGGATGGGCACACAAGGGCCTCTAGCCCTGCAAATGAACCTCAGAGGCATGCACCATCTTGTACATCTGGCTTACATGGGTACTGGGGAATCGAACCTGGATCGTTTGGGTTGTAGACAAGTGGCTTAACTGCTAAGCTATTTCTCCAGCCCCAAAACAGCATTTTTGAAGTTAAGAAATATTGTGCATGTAGAATAAGTTATACAAGTCATTTTTTTCTGGAAAAATGTATTTGGATACTGGAAAATGTCTCCATTTTGAAAAAGTTGCCTAGTAACACTGTCTTTCTCTGTATTTTAGTCATGAGTTCACTTTCTTCCTAGTGGCTATGAACGCTAGTCCTGCCCTGACAGGACCTTATGGGATCTGGCTGTGGATATTTGTATTGTGTCTTTCACAGGACAGTCCTTTATCCCAGCAGACAACATAGTGCCTAAGAATCCAGCTCCATGACCTAGCATGCCTCTCACAGGGAGCTTATTTCGACTGGCAGATCCCCTTGTAGCCAAGGTGGCCTTCTTTAGAACGTTATGGAAAGGAAGAGAACTAGGTAGGGCCAGATGTGTGTTGACTGGCTCAGACACAAAGAGCAACAGAACAAAATCCATGCCCTGACAGAAGCAGTTGATTGCTCACAGGCCTTCAAGAGCAGGGCATTGCTGACAAGGATTGAAGAGAAGGGGTTGTGCAGCCTGCGGGTGGGATGTCAGGGCCTGTGGACTGAGATCTTCATTGATACTCAGGGCATCACCCAAGGAGTCCTAGAAAGAATCCTGTGAGGGTTCTGTGGGGGTTGGGCCATGCTTGAGATGTTGTCACAGCTTTACATATTCATAGTTAAGTTATATGAGGTGCGTAAAACAGGTTGTATGGATATGCCCCACAGAGAGGTGGTCACCATGAGACAGGGGTAAAACACAAGACAGACGCCTTTGGTGACTGTACTGAAGAACTGAGAGGGAACAGAAAGCTGGAAATAATGCCAAGGGTTTTAGCACTTTTTTCTGGATATGAGAAATTCAAATGTTTCTTCAGGATACATTCTGAGCCCACATAAAATTACAAGAATGCAATACAAAAATATATTCAGTCAAATTATTTAATAATTGCAAAAATGCTCTAACCTTAATGCAATGGGTAAACATTAGTTTCAACAAGTGTTGTAGGGGAAAGTCATTAGAGCTATGCCAGGAATGGGGATTCTGCCCATTGTGCAAGCTAGGGGTTGGCGTAACTCGGTGCCAACAAAATGAGATGCCTTTGTGGTAGAGTAGCATCCTTTGGTTTCCTACAGTGACTTCAGACTAATGGTGGGTGTGAAAACATCTTAGTAGGCTTAAGACAAATGTAAAATTACTATATTTTATTACCCGTATATTCCATCAATTTTTAATTTTTGAATCAAAATGTCTAATAGAACGTATGGTCTTCTGGCTATTCATTACACTTGATAATTTTTTACATATTTAATGTTCTTTTATTATAGCTATTGCTAGCCATGGTTATTATTTTAAAAGAAAGATTATTTCAAGTTCTTGTGGTGGTAGAGTTATCTTAATTTTCATTGTGTATTAATGATCCTCAATTTTATAAGACTCTCTGGATATAGGTTTAAGAAATGTGTTGCTAAGACAATTAATAATCCTGCCAGATCATTTTGGAAGAAGACAATCACACACAGAGACAGTGTATTATTTTTTTTATTTCCAATATCTACATATAAGTGTAGTAAGTTTTTTTCTATTCTTTTTTACACAAGAAATATTTGAGGGTTCACAGAAGTATAATAAAGTTTGTGTTTTTTCTATATATACCCATTCAATGTCCCTTGTGGGCATGATTGCATTAAAATGTTTTGTGTTTTGCTGTTACCCTTGTATACTTGTTCTAGTTGATACCCTCCTGTGAAATTTAGTCTAAACACACACCTGAAAAGTTTTAAGATATAAAAAGAGAAACGCTGTACTTTTTAGTACAGCCTCACAAAATTATGGCATATTTTGTGAATTAAAATAAATGAGTTAAGTACACTGAAAATCTCATGAGTATTTTATTTCCCAATGGTGAGTGAGCAGAATGGACAGCAGAAAATAATTGTCCAGGGGCTGGAAGGTGCTTGCTTGCAAAGCCTGATGCCCTGAGTTCAACTTTTTAGTACCCACATAAAGCCAGATACATAAAGTGGCACATGCTTCTGGAGTTCCTTTGTAATAGCAGGAGACCCTGGTGCTCCCATACACACTCTCTCACTTCAAATAAATAAATAAATGTTAAAAAACTAATTATCCATAAATTAAGAAAATAAAATGAGAGCCAATTTATTTTAAATATAATTTTTATTTGAGAAAAAGAAAAGAAAGAAGGAAGGAAGGAAAGAAAGAAAAAGACTGGGCACGCCAGGGCCTTCAGCGGCTGCAAGTGAACTCAGCTGCGTGCTCCACCTTGTGCAGCAGGCTTATGTGCGTCCCGGGGAAACGAATGTGGGTCCTTTGGTTTTGTTGGCTTTTCAGGCAAGGACCTTAACCACTAAGCCATCTCTCCAGCCCAAGAGCCATTTTATACTAGTATTTAGGCTACCACTATTGTACCGGGTTTTAGACCCAAATTAATCGGGAATTGGCCTTTCAGATTCCCATGGAAACCCCGTGTCGCCAGAGGACCAAGTCAGCCTCGCTCAGCAGATTTCCGACGTGGTGAAGCAGCCGGCTTTCATCGCAGGCATTGGAGCGGCCTGCTGGGTCATCCTCATGGTCTTCAGCATCTGGCTGTACAGGCACCGCAAGAAGAGGAACGGACTGGCCAGCACCTATGCGGGTATCAGGAAAGGTATTGCTTAACCCGTGATCTTCAACTCGGACCACACACATCCTGTTACACTATTTTAATATATGAAGATTTCCACTGCTGCTTTTATTTTACTGTCATGTCTCAATGTGAACGTCAGGTAGATCCCATCAGCCTGGTGGGACCCAATGTCTCTAAGCTAGATTTTCTCCAATGCCTTGGGGAAAATACCTACTCCGTGTAGACTTGGTTATTATGCCATGGCCTTGGTTTTAGGCAGCTATTTTGTTGCTTTATTTATGCTCTTGGGGGGAATTTGTAATCTCCTTGTTACAAGGATTTTAAATTCAGGCTTTAAAGGCACAGTTTTAAGGGAGGGGGTGGTGCTATTGCCCTTTGAAAAGACAAAGGAAAAAGTACTGCCATGTTTAGAGTCCTTAGTGAATATGGGCTCAGGACTGGGTGGAGTGTTTTAGATAGCAAATTGAAGAAGTTTACTACTTTTTTATTCTTAAATTTGAATGATTTTATTAAAAATTACCTTAACAAGTGTACAAAAGAAAGACTACTTGCCTGCCATTATTTGCAGTTTTCTTTTCTGATGGATCAGATACATTAAGGGAACACTTTCCCTCTACAACCTCACGCTATGTAGATTGTTGATTTTATTTTATTTTATGGTTTTACTTTCTGAGGATACTGTTAATGCTGTCAGATGGATAATTAACCATGGTTCTCAAAACTGAGCTATAGTCAGGTGGACTGTAAGTCCCAGTTTTCAGACCCTTTTCATGTCTTTATTCATAAACATTCATTTTTGTTTGCAAAGTCATAATTTGGGTGGTAGCAGTATACACTCACCCTAGTTACAGGGTGCATACTACAGTCTAATACAACAGTTTTGCTTTGCTGCAAAACAATTTTCAAAAAGACTACCATAAAGACATCTCTTCCCCAACCATCTCCTCCCTTGTATTCTAAGTGTGTACATATTTCCCCAGTGAGAATTTCCTGTTATCTTGGCCAGGCCATTTTTCTGAATAATTGTGTGGAAGTCAGAATTTCCAGTGCTAGCCCTCAGCTGAGTGTCTTTACGCATGTAGAATCTACCATGGGTCAGCAGTCCAACATGTCTGCTCTCACTTACAAGAGATCTTGGCAAAAGAGTTGACCCAATAGTCACTATTGCAAAGTGAATCCCCATGCCCCTGGCCTGAGCAGCCATCTCGCCACGTGTGTAGATATGCCTGGCAGGGCCATTCCTAAGTGAGACAAAGCACAGTGTACATGGAAAATGAAGGCTCAGAGGCCACAGCAGAGAGTGGTGCTCATCATGTATAGAAAGCGGAACGCTGCCGGGCACTCATCTCCTCATGTAAATATCATGCATGAGAAGCTGTGGGTGGCAGAGTTGGGGAAAGGGCAGGCATGTTGGGGGAGACTGTTTTGAAATTACTTGAGTTAGGAAAGGTGGCTTACATTTGGATAACAAGTCCTTGAATTTTCTGCCAAAAGACCTCCATCATCAGCTCTGGTTTGTAAACAATAGTCTTTGGAATCCAGTGCCTTCTGTCACACTACAGTGTCATTGCTATGTAACCATAACAACTTAATGCTCTATATTGTCTTGAAGGCTAAATAAGTGACATGAAACTCTCCTCCCTTTCCAAACTGTTCCTTTTCCTCTACTAATGTCCTTGGAGCATGCGGATAAAAGAACTGTGTACTTTTCTGCTGAGCTATTCAACTAATATCATTGTCTCCTCCACTACATTATGCTTAGCCAGAAGTCATGGAACATAATTACAAATGTAATTTGGTCAGAACTTGATTCTGCTTTCCTCACTTTGTCTTGTTGGCATTTTTTTTTCATAATTCTGTTTCAGTGAAACTTTTTAAAAAATAATTACATTGTATGAACTTAAAAAAATTCTCTATGCCAGAAACAATGCCAGTAATGTTAGGAAAATAGGATATCCAATGTTCCAAGGAAATCAGTGAAAAGAGCCCACTTATCTATTTGCATCAAGCAAGACGTGACGATCAGTACTAGTACAGATTTTGAGAGTTCCCTTCTTACATTTAGCAGTAGGGTGAGTGCTGGCCGACCGACTGGTACCTTGCCCACGTCCATTTACATGGCGCTCCTGTATCTCCAAGCACAGAGTTGATTATGTTATTAGAAGCTTTGGGAATTAGTCGGGTTTTGGTGGACTAGTAGTAGAAATTTCATTTAGCACTGCCCCCTTTTCTTCTGTTCTTTATTTCCACAAATTGGGGTAGCCGTTATCTAGGAGAATTACAAGGACCTTTCATACTTTCCTGTGTCCTTGTGATTGCAAATTAATGTTCAAGCACTCCATTCTTGCTTGAATAGCTTTAGTTTCCAATGTACGTCTACTTATTTTTTATTTTATTAAGACTTGTTACTATGGCTCTGAATTTTTGAATGTAGCTAAATACAGCGATTGAAAAGATCCCAATGAAAGAAAACACAATAGAATTCTTCAGATGGGTCTGCTGTGCTGCCCACAGATGCAGTGTATAAATTGGGTCCACAGCACTGAGGGTTTTCTTGTTCTTTCTAGTGTGTTCAGAAATAGTGCTTTGGTAAGACGTGATGGCTGTGGAGGATGCTTCAGCCTTCCACTGTGTGACCCTCAAAGCTTGAAGCCTAATGTCAATGTCCTTTTGATATTTAAATGGAAAATACATCTAGGCAATATTTGAGAGATTGTAAACCATCAGTATTCTAGTTTGTCTGCCTTAAAGACATTTTTAAAAGCAAGCTTTAGTCTGAAACAGAGTAATCGAGATTTCCTGCTTTCTTCACCAGGGGAACATTTACTTTAAATTAAGGGGAAGAGATTGGAAAATAATTCAGTCTCCTCCCTGAATGAAATGACATGAAAATTGCCCTGGTGTTATCCCACACCCTGCAATGGGAGGAGATGGGAAAAGTGGGGGAGGCCGGGCTGCTACTTTTGAGGTCTGCAGTTCAATTTCAGGCATTATTGATTAGATTAAGATTTATAACTGCAGAGAGAGTGCAGGTTCTGAGGGTGTTATTGTTCTGTTGTTTAGTTTCTAGCCCAGCATTAAAACATGTTCAGCCGACTCCTAGAAAGCTTCTAGATGAAAACCGTGACAGAGAAATTGGAGTTTAAAACTCCTCATGTCTTTCTGTCCATTTACAAATTTTTGTAATGATTAAAAAATACCGTGTTATGCTGGTACTGTGATATAAAGCATTTCTTGTCAGTGAAACAGTATCCTTTTATGATTCTCTTTGTCTGTCTGTCCCTCTCTCTCTCTGTCTCTCCCTCCCTCCCTTCCCCCTCCCTCTTTCCTCACCCCTTCAGGTAATGAATACATCTACACCTATTAGTCCATTTAATAAGCATTTACCTTCAGATTTCTAGATAAGATTCCAACACAACGCTGATACTACTTGTTTAAAAATCCATCACCCAGTGTTTAGAAATGATTAATACCAGAGGATTCCTGTCTATACCAAAGCTGAGAGCAAAATCTATGTTTCTAAATGCAGGGTCATTCACAGGCTAACCCAGACACTTCCCCTCCCCAGAGTACTAGAATGTCAGACACTTCAGAACAATACCTGTAGAGACAAGCCTTCTCTTTTTTTAGCCTCAGATTTGGTTTTATTCATATATCAGAGTGTCAGACCTACTGGCTTGGTTATTTACATTTGTTTTATGTTCAGCTGTCTGCTTGATTTATACTAATGTGATATGTTCCCCTTCTCTCTTCAGCTTAATAACTGGTTTATATTTTGTTTTGATTTTTCAGTCCCGTCTTTTACCTTCACACCAACAGGTATATATTTGCACTTACCCTCCTCTCTCCTTGTGAGTTTGGCATGTGTTGTACTATTGTGTTTCCGGTTTCAGTTCACTCTCGGCAGTCACTCGGGAAAAGGACTTACACGGAGTACGAGCCTTCATGTACTCGCGCCAGGCATGCATTTGGTAGACATGGTGCTTGCTGCTTTTCATCCACTTAATGCACATATTTACACTCACCCCACATTGCATCTCAGTCTTGTCTGCATGCGTTTCCATTAAATAGACACACAACCTAATTAATGTGCTAATCATCTTATGGATTATTTCACACTTGCCAAAGATCCCCCCCCCCACCCGCCTTGACTTAAACTCTCTGGTTTTACAACAACAACAACAAAAAAAAAAACCCCACAATTCTCCCCTCTGTAGTTCTCTATCCTTAGAATCAATATTCTTAAAGGTAACCAAAATAGCCAGCATGTATGAGAGAAAAAACTCTATTTTTCCCAAGTACAACTGCTCATCTTCAGTTCCATTCAGTTTCTTTCAGAGTGGGCTATCTTCTCTCACGTCACCTAGAGTCAAAGATGCACCTGTAGTTATGCGTCCTCGGTCTTAATCCAGTTATTTGGAATCACCGGGAACAGTTATCTCTCCCTAGCAGACTCCTAGTCTAGAGTTTTTCTAAGTAGCAGAACTTGGCAGCTTTTAAAAACACATTTCTTCTTAGAAAATGTGTCTGTATTTACAGAAAGGCTAATCTTCTTTAGCTCTTGCCTGAGTGGGTGCAAATCTGCTTTTGTTCTGGCCAAAATGCATTAAGATTTCCAAAGCATTAAACTATATTTTCATTATGTATACATGTCTGATGGAAATAGAACCAGAAAGGGTTTGCATAAGCCATGGTATAAAGTAGGTTTTATTAATTAGAAGTTGCAACTTGACGTACATCTTTGTGCTTTGAAAGATTTATTTTAACATGTATCTTTGATTTACTTGTACTCATTTTTCTGGGAAAGTAACCTAAAAAGGTGTGTTTCCCCATGAACTTAACATTATACTTGTGAATAATTATCAAAACAAATCCATGGGAATGTCAATGAAAAATATTGAGTTATATTAAACAAAAATGTTCTGAAACTTTAATTTTGCTTTTCTCAACTGTTATGGAATACTAAGAAATTAACAGTGATGTATATTTAATTCTGGAAATTTCTTCTAAATATTACTAGCTGAAACATAAGTGTGCTACATTTTATATTCATATTTTACAGCTTCTGGGTAGGAAGGGAGAAAAAAATAATTTTATAAAGATGTTCATTAATGGAATGAAATAACTTTTTTTATGAACATGTGTATTAATTGTTCCTTCTTTTCCTGTAATATTTTAGTAACTTATCAGAGAGGAGGCGAAGCTGTGAGCAGCGGAGGGAGGTAATTACCATGCTTGTTTTCTCTTTATATAACCACAGGGGAATTACAACTATCTTTTGTTTTCCTCATTGATACTGCTTTCGTTACCTAAAAGTCTAACCCCAAGGTGAAATTTGCTCAAATACTTTTAAAGAACTCCATTCAACCTTGCTATTTGAACCAAGCTTTTATCCATGGGAGTGGTTGCATTTTAGTCATTGTCCACCAGAGGGAGAACTTTACCCAAGAAAAGCAGACTTGCTGATTTAGCAGATGATTAAAAGGAGCTAAAGTAATTAAGCTGTGGCATTTATGAAGATTAAGAAATATAGCTAGTTAACAGATACTATCAAAGAAAAGTGTTCACTTGGAAACCTGCTGAACGCAGCATTTGCTCAGAAGTTGTGGGTTATGTTTGTTTGTTTGTTCTTGTTATGAATTCAGTGTAGGGAATTTCCCTGTTTGCAGGGAAATACTTTGAAATAGAGGAAGAGATCTAAGTAGCTTGTTAACAAAGAGCTTTCTTCCCCTCTAATTAAAATGAACCTCAATCCTGCATTTATGATATTTTCAGTAATTATTATTCAGTGAACTTTAATATATTCACCGAGAAATCACAAATGGATGTGACAGGGGCTTAAAGGTGCATAAATATAGGGTATAAATTACATGAGGCAAGGCTACGGATTTTCTACAAGAAGGTTACCCCCCCTCAAAAGAAACCTCAGCAATGTTGAGGTGTATAAAAGAAGGAAGAAAAATAAAACCCTTTCATCCAAAACCATTTCATAATGCAAATTCATTGAACGGAGGAGTGCCCTTCTTTGTATAGTTGAATAATATAATTAGCTACTGGACAGAGAAAAAGGAACAAGATATTCTTTGTGAATCTAGGAATATGCTATCTGATAAGAACAAAGGTTGAGTTTAAAACAGGAAGATTGGTACTCTAGCCAATATCGTGCAAATGTAGCACAAAGAACTAATCTTTTCTTTCCTGGTTCCTGTTAACTTCTTGTTTTCTTACCTGTTAAACAAAGTCAGCCACTGAGAGGCCCCAAAGCTAGAAGGACTTCATAAGAAATAAATCCACCAGACTCAGGAATTAAACCACAGCGTGTTTTTGCATCCTGGGGAATTCCATATAAGTCATAGCCCAGTTCATGAAAAGAGCCTCTGACATTGGAACATTTCCTCTTGGGCAAATCTGGAATGCCTGATTATTTCTGTGACTGTAGGCCAGTGCTCTGGGCACTAGCCTCTGTATAACACACACACACACACACACACACACACACACAATGTCTGATCACCTCACTGAAGAATTTACAATCTAGATAAACCTAGTTATCACATGGAAAACAGTTGCAGGAATGCATGGTCACATTAAATTTTCCCAAAGGCAGAAATGAAAAATTGCAAAGTTCTGTTAAAATAGTGTCATATATTTACTTGCAAACAGAGACAAAAAGAGAAGAGTAACAGACAGAGATAGGATGGGCACATCAGGGCCTCCAGCCACTGCAAAAAAACTCCAGATGCATGTGCCATTTTGTACACGTGGCTTTACATGGGTGCTGGGGAATCAAAACTAGGTCATTAGGCTTTGCAGGCAAGTGCCTTTACTGCGGAGCCATTACTCCAGCCCCCAAAATTGCAAAGTTCTTGAACTGTCTATTTTGAAAACTCACTAACAATGAAGATATCACCTTATCAACTTAGAAACAGATTTCTAGCTGTGAAATGATTTCTTTCAAATATTTAAATAATTCCAAATGAAATGATGAAAGATGCAGGAATAATAAAGAGGTCACCCTTCAAGAGTTCAGAATTAATGCTCAGGTGCAACAGTTATTTACACAACTTCAAATGTATTTACTCCTTAAATGCAGTGAACACATGCTAGGTGACAGTGACTGTGTTACATACTTTGAAAGTATCAGTGAGCAAAGTGGATTAAAAATGTCCACTCTTGTGGACCTTCGATTATAGAGAGAAAGACAAGATGAGTACTGAAGATGAGTGCTTTTTAATAGACTTGTATTGTATTAACATTATGCAGATGGTTACAATTTAACAAAGTTCACTAGAAAAAGCCCTCACTTATAGCCACAGAATGATGTGTGTGTGTGTGTGTGTGTGTTTGTGTGTGTGTGTGTGTGTGTGTTTTATGATCATTGAGCCAAATTGTTCTGCTGGCTTCTCTCATATCCATACCTGAAGCCCTGGTTTCTCTTATATATCCCAGACTATAGCTCATCAATGGACCAGCCACCTCACTTGGTTAATGACATCTCAGATATAATCTTCCAGTTGAACCCTTTAGTCATGACTGCATTTTGTTGATTTTCCCTTTTTTAAAAAAAAATAATTTATCTATTTGAGGGGGGAGAGAGGGATAATATAGGCACACCTGGGCCTCTAGCCACTGCCAATAAACTCCAGATACATGGACCACCTTGTGCGTCTGACTTACATGGGTCCTGGGGTGTCAAACCAAGGTCCTTTGACTTTGCAGGCAGGCACCTTAGCTGCTGAGCCATCTTTCCAGCCCTGATTTTTATCTTAACTTGATACTGATACTGTTTCTCTGCAAGCATTAGTCCATCCTTACCTAATCTATAAGAAGAACTCTAGCTGTCCCAACTCCATCTAACTTCAGCAGAGTGACTTCCTGCCAATCTTCTGCCTACTGAGGCCAGAAGCATCTCTAGAATGCACACTCACCAGGAGTGCACTGCTGAAGAATCCCAGTTTCAGTAGAACCAACCACATCTTAATACATCAAGTCCAAACGCACAAAGTGTCTGAAACTCACAGACATTGGGGCTTTGAGAGTCCTTCCTCACGTGTATGTGCCATGCTCTGTGGGCTCCATGTCAACCCAAGGCACACTTGGTCATGACATTGCACATGACTTACTATACTACCTGAAGAATGTCTGCCTCTCATGATCAGTTCATACAGTTCATACAGTTTCTGTCATTGAGAGTCTCCAGTAAAATCTGTAGTGAAGCCGGGCGTGGTGACACATGCCTTTAATCCCAGCACTGGGGAGGCAGAGGTAGGAGGATCACCACAAGTTTGAGGCCACCCTGAGGCTACATAGTGAATTCTCGGTCAGCCTGAGCTAGAGCGAGATCCTGCCTTGAAAAACAAACAAACAAACATAGAGTCTGTAGTGAGGTACTGTAACAACTAAGCACCTAATATGAGGTAGTACAGTTATATTTTGTGATATCAAGGACCACCAAATTATAACTCTTGAGGCAAATGCAGCATGACACCTATTTTATGAAATATTTTATAAAATATTCATATACATAAAGATTTATATGAATCCAGGCAGGTACATTATTTTTTTACAAATGATCTCTAAATGCTTCTGAGCAGCAGTGGCAGAGGGTCATTGGTTACAAGAGAAATTATATGGCCTGCAAAACCTTCCATGGTTTCTGTTTGGTCCTTGACAGAAAAAGTTTGTTAATCCTTGGTGTGTATAATTGCCTGAGACAATGGGATAAGAGGTCCTAGTTTACAGAGAATATACAGTTCATAATCAGTAAATGAATATTTTGTAAGGTAATAAGCATAATTTACTTGATGACATCAGTCTACTCAATAATTGCATGAAGTATCTACACCTGAGAGATGTCATTGACAAGTATCTAAGAAAATAATGAATGGCTTATTGTATAAATGAATGTTAGAAGGCTTGAGTTTAGTATTTCTTGACTTTCAATAAATTATTTTTTTTCTCTCCTAAAAGAGAAGGCTACATATAACTCTTAACTCTCCAAATTATAAGTAAAAATTTCCTCTCAGAAAAGATAAAATTAACATTGTGGTAAGCAGAGGCCTGTTCCCAACATGAGAAGGGCAGAGTGTGTGAGGTGATCCAGGAAGAATCATAGAAATGTTAAGTGGCTGTTGCTAATCATGCATTTCCTTTTCCTCCAACATTTCAGTTGCCTCTTCAAAAAAAAAACCTACTTAACACAAGTGAGTACAAGCCATGAAAAAAATGAAAGAAAACCTAAGAGAAGCAGTGAGAGTCAGGTTAACGTGGTAAAGAATCACAAGAGCACGTGTCCTGTCAGGGGAGATAAGAAAGAAGTAGAGCTCAAGTCTTGCTTCTCTACAAATATTGGCAACTGTGAGTTGCATTCTGGGGCCTTGAAACTCAATCACCACATGAGTGGGAGGAGGACACAGCCGATGGCTGGCAGCCCTTTCGGCCAGGATCCTTCATCCTTCTCCTCAGCTCCTGGGCTGTGCAGTATTTTATTTTGTGGCTAATCAGTTCAAATAGGTGTCAATGGAGTGAGGGACTGGGATATCTGAAGTAACAGTAAAGGAGGAAATGAAGGAAAATGTATAAACACAGCATGTAGAATCGTTAGAAACAGGAGCTGTATATGCCTTCGACTTCCTCCAAGACCTCTGGAATACACACCTGGCATTTTAAGGTTCATTGTGGGACAATAATCATGTCCTATCTTCTCCCCAAAAATGGCTAGCATTCCAAACTCAAGTCTAAACATAAATCTAGGATGTAAGTTGTTAATCCTGCTTCCTGTTGGAAATCACCCATCTATAGGAAAAGTTCTCTAAGCCTATGATGATATCAAAGTCATCACTATGAAAGTGATTTTTACCCCCAGAGGGAATCATAGTTGCATAAAAGTACTGTCTGTTCCTTTTGAAACATGCGAGTCAGTCTGGAGAATTTCCACTTGACCCCCACTTGAAATATACCATAATATATCCACACTGTCAAATATGAAAATCTTACTTCTATAACACTGAAGGTTTAAGTCCAAGAGAGAATTAAACAGGAAAGCTAAAGATGGCTAGATACAGAATTTCTATAAGTAACACCTATTTTGGCCACTCCCACTAGCTGTGGTACAGTTTGTATTTCAATGTTTAAAATGTCAACAGTTTGGCAACATTGGTCTGCAATGTTCTACAATGGTCTGTCATGGCTCAGTGGTAACAGCTTTATCTTGAACTGTAAGACTTCAGACATCTCCAGTTTTCCTGCTATCAAATAGTTGAGAGCTGTTGGGAATTTGCAATGTATATGTGCTTATCACCACCTATACGAGAGTGTGGACCCTTGGGACTGCCGCTTGTATGTGACTCCCAGATCTTCCACTCATTCCCCATGTATTACCTCTCTCAAGTGTGGCCATCTATAAAACTGGGATCCTAACAGTCTGAACGTGTAAAATTATCATGACTAAATGAGTCAATACATGTCAAGAACTCAGAATGTTGTCTCATACGGATAATCAGACAAGAAATTTTCATTTTAATTACAAAAGTATATGCACACATATGGATATAGAGATAAGAATTGCAAATCCATGTTCATTTGAAGTGAATTATTTCTCATCCATTATTTGAATCCAGGCCTAGTGACACATTCCTTTAATCTCACCATTTAGGAGGCTGAAGTAGAAGGATCACTGAGTTAAGAGGCCAGTTCTAGGATACAGAGTATGTTCCAGATCAGTTGAGGCTACCAGGAGACCCTGTCTCATAAAAGCCAAAACAAATTAGCGTAGTTCTAAATCAGAGTTAGCAAATGAGAATTGAAATGCTGAACCAATATTTAGTGATATGAATGTCTTTGGAATATTTGGAAGGGTTAGCTACCTCAATTAAAGTTTTAAAACAACAACAAAAAACCCTAATACTAAAATCATCATTTACATAATTAGTTTCATCAAGTACCTATGTGACCAGAGAGAAACAAATCATAAAAAGGAAAATCTAGGTTCTTGCTTCCTACATAAATGTAATGTTTATTGTACTTTAGTACTAGCGATGAAACCACAGTGGAACTTAGCTGAGTCTGTAGTCCCAGAGTATGCATTGTGGCCTGGGAAAGATGCCACTGTCATCACCATGTGCTGGGTTATCACAGTGGAAAAGGATGTGCACTCCAACTTGAGTCCCCAAGACCAGTGGTCCCCTTCGCTGCTGCCAGCGCATTCTGCCTCCGGAGTGTGAAAGAGGGCTAACATCAGTTGTACCGGAAGAAGACATAACATGAGTACTAATATGTCTTCTAGTTAAAATCTTGGTGTTACGGAACTTATGGCTTGCCTGTTTATGTAGGGACTCGGGACATTTTTATATTATCTCCATCAGAAAATGTTGACAAGCTTACAGAACCACACAATGAAACACTGATATCACTCTGCAGAATGTCACAGATCTCCACAGTATTTCTGAAAGAAACATGACTTTGAAGAAAAAAATATGTAAATGTACCTAATAGGAAGGCTCCATTATCTCAGTAAACTAGACTATTCCACTTTGTCATGAAGCAGTTTTAACAGATCGAAAATAAAATGCTAATGGGCCTACTTAGCATATTTTAAGCTACTATAAGATTCAAACTTATGTACCCATATTCCCAGATTCCACGATTTTTAGTCACTATGGCTAAAGGTGGGATGGAACATTGTGTATAGGAAAGAATTTGACTCTGAAATACAACCCTTTCAGAGTTATGACTGTATATTCTGAGATCTATCCTAGAATATTGAAGTACAATTGCCTATCTGTAAAATGAGAGGGATAATAATATCATTCAGCATAATTCACCAAATGATGAGGAAAATAACAAAATGAAAGGTTTGCTGGAATTTGGAATAAGAAATGTTATTTTCTACTTATATAACAATTGCTTCCATGTATTATTTTTCTTCAGGCCAGGCCTTCTCAACATTAGTGAACCTGCCACACAGCCATGGCTGGCCGACACGTGGCCCAATACTGGCAACAATCACAATGACTGCTCCATCAGCTGCTGCACAGCTGCCAATGGGAACAGTGACAGCAACCTGACAACATACAGTCGCCCAGGTGAGAGACATGGATAGAGATCGAAACACATCAACTTGATGAGGATTTAGCCAGACGAAGCCAAAGTTTCTTTGTACATGAGGAAGGAAACTGTCACCAATATGTTCATGAAATCATAGGTTTTACATAGAAAACTATCCTGATTCAAATAGTTTCTCTATCCCTAAGCCTCTATTCTTCACCACCTGACAAGAAAACTTTCCTAAGAATACATAATATCTAATCTAGAGTTAAATTACAAAAATGATATCAGGTAAAACAGCCTGATACAATGTATGTAATTTCAGTTTTGATTAGAATTACTTAAAGCACAATAAATTCATAGAGTGAACCAAATTCTGCAAAGGCTCCAACAATGATAACCATCAACAGTAATAACAAGAAATTTCAATGAAAATTAACTACATTTTTCAATCAGATTTCATAGTGTAGAAGTCATGCCTATAGGAAATATGAGTGTGTATATACATATAAATATTATAGACACATATGCATATATATGAAATAGGTCTATATACGCATATGTATGTTTACATATTGTAGGACTATGCCCTTGCATTTATTATATATTGTATATATATTGAATATTTTGGTTCAGAAATATGTGTAAGCAAATCACGGACTTAAGGAAAAGAAAACAAGATAGCATGTAAATGAAAATGCTATATATGTGAATGACAGACCAATCCCTATGTCTACCCTTAAAACAACCCCATGTCTCCATTCACTGAATGTGCTGTGGCGTATGAATGTGGTGAAACTGAATTCATGTCCTCCAGAGCTCCCTGCTGGAAGGTGCCTAGACAGCCACAGGATCCTTATCAAAAGGCCATGCTGCGACCAACAGGAGACAGGAAATGGTGACAGCCATTGAGTTAATATAGAGAGCCGTGTTGTCCAATATCATAGCCACAGATTGCTTTTCAAATTCAAATTAATTGAATAAAATGCAACTTAAAAGTCAGTTATTCATTTGACTAGTCACTTTTCAAGTGCTTTGTAGTCGCAGATGGACAGTGGCCGCAGCCTTAAACAGTGTAGGGAGAAGGTGTCCAAGATAATAAAAAGACCTGTTATGAAAACACATCAAAGTACTTGCAAAGCAAAATGTGTTTCTCCAAAATCATGTTTTTTTTTCTCTTTCTTTTCCACTATTAAACAACACTTAATGGCTAGAAATTAGAAGGAATTACTGATGGCCAGATGCATGGGAGAAATATACAATTTACTAGGAAAGTTGCAAATTCTTCAGTTCGGATTCCCTACTTACCTCTGTAGTACTAAGAATGTTAATTTATCATTTTTACAGATGTCCATTTGAAAGCCAGTTCTGGTTTAGCCTGTTAATGTTGGTACCCCTTTTGAACAACATGAATAAATAGTGGTTCTTATCCATGGTGACATTTCAAAGTGTTTTAAGTTTAAACATGTATCTCCGTCTCCCTGCTGTTTTAACATTTTGAACTATAAGCTTTAAGTACATATACGTGTATCTGTTTTGTTTCTAACTATCCACATGAAGGGAGAATTAGAGTAGAAATGAGATATTTGACATGTTAGATATTATTCCTTTCTTTATTTGATTAAATAACTCTGGTTAGTAGGATTCATTTTGTCATTGTTACTGTCATTTTATACTGCTTGGGGTGCCATTATGAAATCATGGAAAAGTGAGTTTGTACTATCTTGCTATAATAATGATTATCCTGAATGACCAAAACACGAATGAATAAAGTCCCCTGAGCACCACTCACCATTGCTTCCCGGCCCCTCTTAGCATTGACCACAAGCCCGTTATTAAACACTGATTTCTCTCTGAGCTGCACTTAGAACTTGCTTTCCCTCGTGGTCTGGATCCTGAGCTTATACACTTTGTTCCGTCACTTCAGCTGCTATCTAGTTGCTTGCTTCAAATAGGTGAGAAGCCCATGACCAGGACATTTAAAATTGACATATAAAGATTCTCATGTAGGTTGTTTTAGTGGAATCCATTGATGGAGTTGTTTAAAGAAAACTGTTTGAAATTGGATGAGTTATTTACCAGAGCAGCCCCTGAAGATCAAAACTATTTGTGTACTCTTATCCCCTCAAATTTTGGTTTCCTTAGAAACTCGATGTGAGTATTTGGCCCTCTGCTGATCTTATTCAAGGCCACTTGTAGTTTCTACCAACTTCATTAGAACTCACAAAGCTGCTTAGGAAGAACCGTAAGGCGAATAATCATGCAGAATGACGTTTTCCTTTTCCTCTTCATTGCACGTAGCTGACTGTATAGCCAATTATAACAACCAGCTGGATAACAAACAGACCAATCTGATGCTCCCTGAGTCAGCAGTGTATGGTGATGTGGACCTTAGTAACAAAATCAATGAGATGAAAACCTTCAATAGCCCAAATCTGAAGGACGGGCGTTTTGTCAATCCATCAGGGCAGCCCACTCCATACGCCACCACACAGCTCATCCAGTCCAACCTCACCAACAACATGAACAACGGCGGCGGGGACTCCAGCGAGAAGCACTGGCAGCCTCCTGGGCAGCAGAAGCAAGAAGTGGCACCAATTCAGTACAACATCATGGAGCAAAACAAGCTGAACAAAGGTGACGAGGGTCCCCTGTGTCCCCATCCTTGTCCACATTGATACCTAAGCCCAGGTTCTGCCTTTCAAAACTGCTCTGTGACCAGCACGTCAAATCTTCCCTTTCATTCCTGAGATTATTCTTATGTCTTTGGTTTCAAATTTTCCAATGGCAAAGAGTTAATTAGCACAACAATGACCTTGGAAAATTGATTTTATAATAATATATAAGTTTTTAAAATGGTTTTGAGATTAATTTAAATTTAATAGTAGGTGAGGGATTGCTTTGGACATACTATCTTTTATTCATAAGGCAAATGTACAACCATCACAATACCTCACATTTTCAATAAATAGACTATTCCATTCTTTCCACTTGAGGATGGAAGATAATTGCTTCTACATGGTCATATAAACGAGTGGCATTTTCATATCAAACTGAAGAAAAATAATTAAATTAAATTTGAACTGAAGACGTGGTTCAATTTTTTGTATCACCTCATGTGGTTACTTAGACTGCCACAATGTATAATTTTAGAACCTAAATTTCTTTGGTTGACTTGATTGAAATCTGTCAGTATAGAACCTAAAATAAATTGAGTTTAGTATTAACTTAAAGTAGCAGAATAGTATTTTATGGCCTGAGGGGAATGTCTCTATATTGTAATGTGTGTGAGTTGGAAGAGATAGGTATTTGATTTCTTTGTAGTTCTTCAGGCTATCGCTTTAATAATGTGATTCGCAAAGTTGTACCTCTGGGAAAAATCAAGTTGCTCTGATCTGAGTAGATGGCCAGTGCTGTGTGAGTGCCCAAGCAAAGAACACATTTTATCGTAGGCAGTTAGGAACATGGACTTATTTGCTTTAGATTTCCAAAAGATAATTTAAGCATTTCATTTGATTAAGTCTGTGCTACATGATTTACTTTCATGATAAAGCCATTACACCTTTCCCCAAGCTTAAGGAAGTTCTTGATTGACATGACAACCCAGTCTAATGACATTTACTAAGATGCCTGCCTCCATTTAGGTCAAAGACTGCTGATGATGAACAGGGCAGTGTTTAAAATTACCATGGGTGCTCACACTGTTGTCATGTTGTCTTGCTATAGAATAGGCTCTCATGCTGGTCCTTGGACAACTCTGAAAGCCTTTTATACAAATAGCTCAGAACTGGTTTATTTATATTGCTTGTAAGAAAATGTGATGTGTCAAAATATAATAAAGACCGTGGAATGTAAGGAGACTAACAGATTTTATTGACTGCATCCCAGTAGCAAATTTATCATTTGGATTTTCACCTCTGCCTAAGTTAGCAGAAGTATTTCTGGGGCAGATTACAATACTTTATTTCTTATCATGGGATGCAGTTTTACTAGATAAAATCTTGCTGACAAGTTTCAGGATTTTTTTTTTTTACTATATAAATATAGTTGCATATGTAGTTAATCTGCTAAATATGTGACCATTTGAAAGTCGGCTGCAAAGCATGTAACATTTCAGTGCACTTCAGGAGACTGAAATTCTGAGAGAGGGCTGGGGACATGGATCAGTGCTTGCCATGTAAGCATGAAGACCTGAAAGATATGTATATAATTGCAGGGAGTGTACAAGGGATTTGAATTAAACCCGGGTCCTAATGCAAGTAGAATTTACACTATATTGTCTAACTATACACCCAGTCTTTATTTTGATATTTAATACATATAAACATGCAAATGTGTATACATGAATATGTGGTTGTCCATTTGGAATATAAACATTTTTTTTAAATATTCTAACAATCTGGGCTGGAGAGATGGCTTAGCGGTTAAGCGCTTGCCTGTGAAGCCTAAGGACCCCAGTTCGAGGCTCGATTCCCCAGGACCCATGTTAACCAGATGCACAAGGGGACACATGCATCTGGAGTTCGTTGCAGTGGCTGGAAGCCCTGGCGTGTCCATTCTTTCTCTCTCTCTCTCTCTGGCTCTCTCTCCCTTTTTCTCTTTGTTGCTCTCAAATAAATAAACAAAAAATAAAAATAGAAAAAAATATTCTGACAATCTGAATAGAAAAAGAGAAATCCAGGCAAATATATGATCCAGTTGGTTTCTTCAGTTACTCAGAAATATGACAAAACAAAACAATCTGAAATACCTCACAAGGGGAAAATAAACATTTAATTATTTTTCCATCTGCAATGTCTAGATTATCGAGCAAATGACACAATTCCTCCAACTATCCCATACAACCAACCCTATGAGCAGAACACGGGAGGCTCTTACAACAGTTCAGACCGGGGCAGTAGTACATCTGGTAAGTAAGAGGGACTCGGTGAAACCTCAACCTGCCTTTCAGAAAGATGACCCATTCTGAGATGATCAAGTGAGTGCTGTGGGCTGAATGGGTTTAGGTGATGCTTCTCTTTTTATGTTATCTGAATCCCACACATGGTTCTGGTCTGCAGTTTAAGGCACTGTCCACTCAGTACACCTTCCTCATTCTATTTGGTATCAGATACTATGTATCCCATTTCTTTTGTTGTTACTGTGATTAAGTAAAGTGAAAATTCAATAGTCTTTCATGTCAGTTAAACCTTTACCATCACCTTAGTCACCAAAAACATCATACACTGTACACATAGTTAATCTGCTAAATGTGTTACCACACGACATTTAGAGCATTTAAGCTGAACCAAAGCCCAAGAGACAATAAGCTGGGGTGTAGGTACAGCAGGAACCTGTCTCAGTTCTCAGACCTCCAAGATCTCTCAGTTCTCTCTGGAAACCCCATAAAGCATCCTGGCAGCTCAGCTTGTCCTGCCTCACAAGCTGGGCTGAGGCTTCCCTGTGGTCGCTGTGCTGCTGCAGCTGTTGACCAGCTGTTTTCCTGATAGGGGATGCAGATGGAAGCTTGCTGGTACTTAGGCCCTGCTTTCGTAATTACAGTCAGTTCATTATTAGAACAAACATGTGGCAAGTCACCGTGATGAGAACAGGCCGATTGAATCTTGAGTGCAGTATGTTTCTCCAGGACAGGGTCAGCGTGGTGCCTCCTGGCAACTGCATTAGAGCCGTTGCTAGGGTCTTAGAGCCCAATGTCCCTGCCCTCTTCGATAGTCGGCATGGCATTGCATTCCACCGTCTTACCTTACCTGAAGCATGGTGGCCTGGGACTTCCTGTCTTGTGTTGAAATGTTTCTTACGTAAATTAAAGGAGCTTAGAAATGTCCCATCGCCTTTTGGAGCTTTCTCGTATTTTACGAGATGTGGTTTTTAAAAAATAAAGTATTTTAATGACTTTTTGTTTTGTTTAAAGTAACTGAGCTCCAAGAACAAAATTTTTAATATCTATTTTGGGAAGAAAATATAAAATATTTAAGTACTTGACAATGATTTGTCATTGCTTCTTTAAATTCTTAGCAACGTATAGAGAAAAACCATGTATTAATGGGGGAAAAAACATTTTAGGCTACTAATTTTTGTTGACCCTGTCTGTGCCTCATCTTGGATACCTAGATCTTGTTATTATCCTGTTTATCTTGTGTTGTTATATGGATATTTGGTGAAAAGATAACATAGATTTGAAATTCAATTATAGGAAGAAGAGAGAAATTAGCAAGTAAATAACCTGTGGGGAGATGTGTGATGTTAACCATTTCAGAGCTAATGCTATTGTTACAGGAGATTCATATCAGGAAATCAAGAGGAAGGAGACACTGGTGAATCTTAACTCAACCACACATGCACAACCATCCCAATAGGAGAAAACTGAGTAGCAGAAGATATACTCAGAAACACAAGAGCAGGCTTCAGGCATTTATTAGCAGCCTGTTCTTCAGCCCACACTTGGTGCAGTAACAGCAGCCCAAGAACATCTGGAATAACAAACACTTCCATTTGACTGAAAACTCCCAAGTGGCCTAGAAAAAAATAAGGTTCAGTGAATAAGCTAGGACCTGTTTCATCTACCATGTGACTTGTCTCAGAGTGTATTATAAAGAAAGAGCAGTGATATTTAAGGATCATATGAGAGAAATAATTGCAGGCTTATTTTGGGTTACTATACACATGAATCTGAAATACATTATACTGAAAGGGAGAATTTTATTACAACATATCTTTTAACCCAAAAGTGGTAAAAATGAAATATGTAACATTACCAATGTTTTAAGAATATGATAATTCTAGAATCAAAATACTGTAGCACATGAGTAATTGGGTATTTCAAACTCCTAAGAATGTTCAGACACATCATTTTAAATATAAACCATAGCTTTATGGAAAGAGTGGCTAAGAACACTGGTGTCCTTTCAAAGGTAACATTTTTTTTTCTGCTTCTTTTGTCATTAATTATATTACTTCTCCTAGCAATTATTTTCATCTCTACCTGCCTTTCTGAAGAAAATGACTAATTTCCTTGTGCCTAAAACATTTCATTGGACAAGTACAAATTATATATATTCAGTGATTTAATGCAACAGCAAAGCTCTAATAGATTGTATCTGTATCATATTGTATTTTAGGTTTCAGCAATTAAATAATAAAAGAGCACTCCAGAAAATATGTCTACAGCTCATTTGTTTCAGATGATAATCCATAATACAATTAATTGCTGTAGGAAGATCACTATTCATGATATGACTTGTAAAGTTCATCTGTGGTTATATTGCTTTCTTTGCTATGTATGCTGCAGTTAAACTTGGAAATTCTTGGCTTTTTTGCACAAAGTTCTGCTTAAAATTAATGAAGAAAAATGCTTATCATAACCATAATAGCACGAACAATAAACTTTTGGTTGAATAATGGGAAAAAATTAAGAGACTAAAACAAAAGATTTCTATTTTACTTCTTTTCTAGGAAGTCAAGGGCACAAGAAAGGGGCACGGACACCCAAGGTACCAAAACAGGGTGGCATGAACTGGGCAGACTTGCTCCCTCCGCCCCCAGCACATCCGCCCCCCCACAGCAACAGTGAAGAGTACAGTATGTCTGTAGATGAAAGGTAAGGGAGCTTCCACGTAAGTCCTGCACTATGACTGGTTCCACCACAAACCTGAGTCTCTGAATAAAGCAGTGTGGATGAGGAGTATGGATAAGCCCTCCTCTAGTCGTGGGCAGATGGCTCAGAGAATAAGGTGTTTGCTTTGTAATTATGATGACCTGAGCTCAGACTCCAGTATCCACAAAAGTTCCAGGCAAGTCAGTCTTACCTGTAATCCCAGCACTGGGGAGGTGGAGACTTGTGGATCCTCGGGGCCAGCTGGCTAGCCAAGCTCACTAAATTGGAAAGCTTTGGGCTCAGTGAGGAACTCTATCTCAATAAATAAGGAGGAAAGTGATTGAGTTAGACACCCAGCATTGACTCACCTTGACACATGTACCTGCACACCCAATTCCTGCACATAAAAACATGCACGCACACATCCATGCACACCAGCAAAAGAAAGCCCAGAATAGATAGGAATTAATGTTATGGAATTTTTTTAGCAAATAAGAATTACATGTACACTATATCATTCCTGAGAATATTCACTTCCCAAAGATACAAGGAACATCTCAGCCTCACTTGTGCTTAGGAGCGGTAGACAGCCCTTTAGCTCTTGTATTGGACACCACTGTAAACAGAAAATCATTAATATTAAGCAAAAAGCACTAAGTACACTGTTGAAAGCATGCTTAGCTACAATATGAGCATCAACACACACACACACACACACACACAGAGAGAGAGAGAGAGAAAGAGAGAGAGAGAAATAGGATGTCATGTTGTTTTACCTCAGTTGGAATGTATGTGTCAGGTGGCTCAAACTGCTGGCCACTTTGTGTAGATGTAGACATGACAAAGTGTCACAAATTCTTACTTTGTTTCTACCGATAAAGTTTACTAACTCAGTAACTTTGCAAGAATGGAATCTGCTGAATTTGCAAAAAAGTCATTTTCCTAGCTATGCTAACAATACTTACACTTAATTCACAAAAAGAACAGGATTAACATGAACTGAGTTGACATGAAAGAAAAAAGAAAAAGAAACAGCACAGGAGACACAACAGTGCCACAAAGAGAGAGACGGATATGAAGTGGGAAGCATGAAGATTTCCTGATTTGCTGGTGGTTGTTCTTGACCTTGACACATGAGAAGGTTCTGAAGAGAGCTGGGTTTTAGGAACGTTAGGACCACACAGAGTCATGGACTCCTGGAGAGTTAAGAGGAAACACATGGTAGGGAGTGAGAGGAGCTGGGAAGGCAGATGAGAGCCAGCTCGCACAGATTCTTGGAGTCTTGGCACTTTTATTGTCAAAGCAATTAGAGTCATGTATTACTTAGGAGCAAATGAATGCTCTGGGAGTGATATACAACTGGTTTTGAAATTTGGGGGACAATGTGAAGGACCTGAGAAAAGGAAAGACCAGAAGCCAAGTGGCGAATTAAGGTATTATTACAGTAACACGTACAATGGCTAAGAAGCAGGGAATGGACAAGATAGAGATGCATTGGGGGAAAATTGGGTGATGAAAGACAAAAGAGAGGAAGGTCTAGTTTGGTTGAGTGAGCAAATGGCAATTTGATGAGAAAGGAAAGCGACCAGAACAACAGAGTAAGATACTAGGAAAGTAAGTAAGGGAGACACAAAGCAACTATTTTATTTGCATGTCAACCCTTCTGATGAAGGTAAGCAAGCCAGTCTGTAGACATTATGAATAACAAGAATAAGGAGGGGTCAGAAACCTGTGCCTAATGAGACACACATGTAATGCCACATGGGAAGCTAGCCTGGACTACATAGCAAGCCTCCTTCCCTCTTAAAAAAGGAAGGAGGGCTGGAGAGATGGCTTAGCGGTTAAGCACTTGCCTGTGAAGCCTAATGACCCCGGTTCGAGGCTTGACTCCCCAGGACCCACGTTAGCCAGATGCACAAGGGGGCGCACGCGTCTGGAGTTCGTTTGCAGTGGCTGGAAGCCCTGGCGCGCCCATTATCTCTCTCTCTCTATCTGCCTCTTTCTCTCTGTGTTTGTCTGTCACTCTCAAATAAATAAATAAATAAATATTAAAAAGAAAAAAAAAAGAAGGAAACCCAGTACTTGGGCGGCAGAGGTAGAGGGATCATTGTGAGTTTGAGGCATGCCTGAGACTGCATAGTGAATTCCAGGTCAGCCTGAGCTATAGTAGACCCTACCTCAAAAAAAAAAAAAAAAAAAAGAAAAGAAAAGAAAAGAAAAGAAAAAAAGAAAGGAAGGAAGGAGGGAGAGAGGAAGGGAGGGAGGGACTGAAATACAGAATTTATATAATGTACATCACTTTCATTCTTATCCAGAAACATGTCCTGGAAGGGGAAGAACATTAATTCTCCACACACGTCTTGTGCCCACACAGCTATAGTAAGGAGTGGATGGCATTCAGCAGTAAAAAGAGAGGATTTTCACTCACCAGCCTTAATAAAAACCAACCAGGTCATTTTGAGCTCAGCTAAGTTACAAGATCAGAGGAAAAGTTGATGATGCTAAACCAACTACACTGAATTCCAACCCATCTCCCTTTGCAAGAATTTAGAGAGTAATCTTTCTCTGAGACTAATCTTTCCTGCCATTTGTAATGCCACTTTTGAGCCCATGTCTAGAGAACAGGTTGAATAACAGGGACCAAGCATACCACGTGCATTTGAGATCTACTAAGTTAAACCGCTGAGTGACTTTTCTTTATTGCATGACTTCTCAGTTCCTCAACTGTTCTAGTCATGCTCCATTCTGTTTATAAAGTTTTTAAAACAATTATTCTTTTTGTTTGTTTGTTTGTTTTTATGATAAGGGCTCCTTCTAGTCTAGGCTAACCTGGAATTCACTATGTAGTCTTGCCTCCCAAGTGCTGGGTTTAAAGGAATGTACCACCACACCTGGCTGACCCAGAACCTTCCAATTTGTAGTGATTCAAAGCTGACATTCTCCTTACAATACAAATAGTTTACTATGTGGTCTGATAATCTGTTTTAGCTATGACCAGGAAATGCCATGCCCTGTTCCCCCTGCGAGGATGTATTTGCAACAGGATGAGCTAGAAGAGGAAGATGAGGAGAGAGGCCCCACGCCCCCTGTGCGGGGGGCAGCTTCTTCTCCAGCTGCCGTTTCCTACAGCCATCAGTCCACTGCCACTCTGACCCCGTCCCCACAGGAGGAGCTCCAGCCCATGTTACAGGATTGCCCAGAGGACATTAGCCACATGCAGCACCCACCCGACAGAAGGTATGTGTCACCATCCGTCTTGTTGACCCATAATAATTTCTGCTCCTTGGTGGCAGTTATTGAATGCTACTCCATGAAGTAATTTTAAGTACATATGCATTTTCGTGGGCTGCCATCCACTAAGCCCCAATAATGGACACACCAAGTAATATTGTTAACTAACTATCACATTAGATGAATTGATTCCTGTGAACTCGTAACCATAAACTAATGTCCATTAGCATTCACCCACTTATGATAATTATGTTATAAGGACATGACTTGCTGATATTCTCATAACATTGTTATTGATGGGATATGTTTTGGTACTCTAGGTTTCCTATGTATGGACAAGTCACTTCTTTGCTCTGCAGAAAAATGGATTTTCCCCTGTCATTTAAAATTCAATCCATTAATAATTCAATCCCTCTCAGTTATAACCTCAAATACATTCATTTTTATGTAGAGATTTATTAAATACTTTTGTCCAGGTTACTAAACTCTGTGTGTGTGTGTGTGTGTGTGTGTGTGTGTGTGTTTGTCTGCTTGGACTTTTTTTAGCTAAATAAACATCACTAGCCTATATATTTTTATTATATACAATGACAATACTTGTTATTTCTACCACATACAAGCTATTACTGCATCATGTTAGTGCTACTCCCATTGTTGATGATTTTGCTTGTACTATTTTATTGCCCTTGACATATTATATTGTACATCTATTGCTTTCCTGATTCCTAGTATCTTTTGAAACTGAGTACATTATTTGCCTCAGAAGATTTTCCTTCAATATTCTCAAATTAAAAAAAAAAAACTCTGCTGTATGCTGTATGAATTTTACTCTGTAGATTAAAACACAATTTACAGTGCTCACTGACTAGTCTATCTTAGGAAGTTATTACTAAATTTAAATCTCATGCTGCCTATAAAGAAGGTAGTAATTAAACCTTCTTTTGTGTGATTGGGGTGTGTGTGTGTGGAGAATTGGACTGGTATATACTTAAAGTTAATAGTATTAACCCTTGGAACTTTATGACGATTGAGAACAAATAAAGCACCTCTTTTTCCTATTAAGGTCACAGACCATCTCTGGTACTTTTATTAAAAGCAAATGAGAGACTAATAGAGACTATTAAATCCTGAAATACCTCACCATTCTTTCATCCTCTAAAATTACCTAAATTACCTCAATAAACATTCACATTTGTTTAGTTTTAGCATTGTCATTGATGCCAATTTCACATTCCTGAGTGGTCTGTAGCCTTTGTTGGTGGTGGTGTTTTTTGTTTTGTTTTGTTTTGTTTTTGTTTATTTTCTGACAGAACGACCCAGTAAATGGCCTAGGCTGGCCTCAAACCTCAAATTTTTATCAGCATCCCTGAGCAGGTATGCCCCAGAGCCTGTGCTCTGCCTAGCCTATTCTCTTCCCTAAATAATCCCTTTCACCTTCGTTTTAAGCAAAAATCTGTTGTATTTTTTTATAAATCCTGATCTTGCAGTCTTGTTCTCATCTTTATTGTCTTCAATGTTAATTCCACTACCATAAAACTCCCCTTCCTTCATGTTTGCTCACTATTCCATTGCCCATTGCTTAGGTTTAACTGTTCCCAACTTCTTCTCATCCATACCTCAGCCTTTTGTGTTCTGGCTCTGACCATTTTACTCCCTCAGTCTGCTGAAGGCAGCCTCTTAAGGATGAAATCCAAAGGCATCACATTTAAGGGTTTTGGAACAATGGTATTTTATGAACTGTTATGAGAATCAACTGAGATAATGTGTGTTAAGTGTCTGAAGCCAGCTAAGTATTCAATCAGTGATAGCTCTGATATCTGTCAAACCCATGTCCCCAGCCCAGAGCTTTTTCCTGTGTCAGGACATTTCACTTGGCCATGGAGATCCTTGTGCCCCCAGATCGCTGGGATGAACTCCCAGACCAGGCACAGTTATGGAGTAAGAGATATTTGTTGAAGCTTACAGATCCAGGGGAAGTTGCAATAGCAGAAGAAGCTGGCCCTCCTTCACAGGCCTGAGCAGAGAGAGAAGACTATACCATCACCAGTGCAGACAAGTACACTTGAGGAACCCCAGGCTAAGCTCAAGTACTTTGCACAAATTTAGACTGGAAGTCCAAATCCACCCCCACACCTTAGGGCTGGAAGCTAGGATCCACCCACAAGGACACCTCCTAGCTAGGTGGCTACAGATCTAAGTAACAAACTTTAATAAAATCCTGAATATATTGGGGGCTATCCATTCAAACTACCACATGCCCAAATACAAATTCATTATCTCTACAACAAACTTTTCAAACTTGTTCCTTGTTACTAGTGGTTGTCTTATGCAGAATCATCATAACTCAACCAGTGTGTGATACACAAAGACTCTAAGAGCATAGTCAATACTCAGAAAGCAGCAAATACCTCTGTAATTTTGGAATCCGCCTAGTTATCCTGATTCCCTTGTTTCATATGATTCAATTAAATTATTTACTAATGTCTTTTAATGCTAATTCCAAAATGCCCTTTGATTTTGTTTTATTCCTATAGCTGCCTGTGCAAGGCATTTACCCAAGAAAAATTCCCATAACCTTGACATGATGAAATGATGGAAAGATGATTCTCATTCATAGTCCTTCTATTTCTTCCTCTTTCTCTCCCCTCCCTCCCTCCCCCTTTATATATATATATATATATATATATATATATATATATATATATACACACACACACACACACACACATATATACACATATATACACATAGAGAGAGAGAGATGTATATGGCACATTGAGCTGGGTATTTCTCAGTATCCACAGTTTCTCAATCTTTTTAATTTAAGCAACATTTTTTATTAGATATAGACATATTTTGTATGTAAGCAACAGAAGTTGGTACCATCCTTTCCCTCCTCCCTGGCCCTTTTCTGCAGAGGTGGTCTTCCTCAATGGGGATGCAGGTCAACCCCATGGGGATTGTAGGTCATGCATCTATGGAGGGGGGCAGGCAATGTCTCTGTACAAAATGTCCCAACTTGTGGCTCTAACAATCTTTCTGGCCCCTCTTCCACAAAATTCCCTAGAGCCATGCTGGGAACATTTTAAGTCTACTTCAGTGATGGGCACTGAGGAGCCTCTGGATCTCTGGCTTAGTAGGTGTTGATTGTCCTCACTATTTACCTCCATCACCCTTTTGCTGATACCAGATTCACTAAGCAACCAGTGCTCTTGCTCATTTCCTGAATTCCTCTGTGTTTTCAGCTGGGGCTGGGGCTGGGGTGGAGTGCACTGGTCATTTATCTCCATGGGCCCCTACTCCAATCTGAAAAATAGAAACAGATTCTCCAATGGAGAATAAAGTCAGCACCAGTTAAATGGGATAACCATTACTGATTTAGAGAGAATTAAAAGGCTATGGACCTTCTTATAGTCTAAGGTTAGTGGGAGCTTGATAGTGGAAAGCAGAATCATTATCTGGGTATTCTGACTTGTTTCCTAGTTTCAGATATGCTTTCCTTTCCATTGAGTGGATATGTTAGCCAATCGAAGAGCAGTTGGTTACTCTCCAAGACACATCATAGTTAAAACTCTTAACAATGAAAACAAAGAGAGTGTTAAAAGAAGCAAGAGAGAAACAATTCACAACATAGAAAGGCAATCCCATCAGAATTACATCATATTTCTCAATGGAAACCCTGAAAGCCAGAAGACCCTGGAATGGAATACTTCAAAGTCTGTAAAACTATGGCTTCCAACCCATGCTAATATACCCAACAATTCTTCTGTGGTTTTAGGTGGGGCTGGGGCGGAATGTGCTGGTTCATTTATCTCTTCAAGTCCAGTTCCCATCAGAAAAAGAGAAGCAGATTCTCCAGTGGAGAGTGATGTCCATTGTTAATTTAGAGAGAATTAAAAGGATTTAGACACTTGTATAGACTAAGGTGAGTGGGAGCTTGACAATGGAAGGCAGAATCATTATCTGGATATCTGACTTGCTTCCTAGTTCCAGATAGGATTTCCTTTCCACTGAGCTGATCTGTTAGCCAGTCAGTTACCCACCATGGCTGTGTGCCACTATTGTACTTTTGTGAGCATTACATCAGGTTGTTTGCTTCTGAATCGCTTAGACTTTGAGTTGTTCAGACAGATGTTAGCCACTTTCCCCTGGGAGCTCATGTAGTGCCTTCCAGCACTAGATGGGATAATTATCTGGGGACTTCTCTCCTCTATATTCCAACCAGGTGTCTCCATGGTCTGTACCAACAGCGTATGGTGTCTTCAGCAGTAGGGTCTTATCATTAACCTCTGGTAGGTAATCAAGTGCTCCAACAGACATCTGTCTTGTTTGTTTTGGGAGTATCTCTCATCAACAGTTCATTGTGGATGTAGACCACATCCTGGTACAGGGAATTACAGGTCAGCACCAATGGACAAGAAAAAAGAAAAAGCAAAAAAAAAAAAAAAAAAAAAATTCCACAGAAACAGGAGAAATTTGAGGTTAAATTTCATCTCACCCTTTCCAGGGCCCTTTGATTCAGGTGCTCCCCCTAAGTCCTCTTGAGGGTTCCACCTTTTAGTCTGACTTCCAGTATATAGGACACTATAGTACCAGTTCAATTTGAGTTCAGTTTTGTGTCCCTCCCACCCTTTCCCATCCAACAAGCCCTGCCGTCCCTGTTGCCCAAGTCTCAAGATGCTATTCAGTTATGGTAGGTTGTTTTTCATTATCATTCAATTCTAGTAATTTTACAATTCTTTTTTTCTATTTCTTCCACAACGCATTCATTGTTTAAAAGTGTGTTGTTTAGCCGGGTGTGTTGGCGCACACCTTTAATCCCAGCACTCAGGAGGCAGGGGTAGGAGGATCACTGTGAGTTCAAGGCCACCCTGAGACTACACAGTGAATTCCATGTCAGCCTGGGCTAGAGTGAATCCCTACCTTGAAAAAGGTGTGTTGTTTAGTCTCCAGGAGTTGGTGGAGTTCTTGATGTGTCTCTTGTTGTTAATTTCTAGCTTTAACGTATGATCTGACATGATGTAGAAAGTTTCTTCAATTTTCCTGACTTTATGAAGGCATGCTTTATGGCCTAATACATGGTCAGTTTTGGAGAAGGTTCCAATGGGCTGCTGAGAAGAATGTGTGTTCTATAGAGTTGGGGAGGATAGTTCTGTAGATATCTGTTAGATCTAGTTGATCTATGGTGTTGCTGAACTCTATTATTTCCCTGTTGATTTTCTGCTTAGATGATCTGTCTATTGATGATAGTGGAGTATTGAAGTCTCTGACTATGATGGTGTAGGTGTTTATTTCTGTTTCATTGTTGAGTAGATTTTGTTTTATAAACTGTGCTGCCTCTGTGTTTGGCGCATATATGTTTAGGATTGTGATGTGCTCATGTTGGATCATTCCCTTGATGAGTAAGAAGTGGCCTTCTTTGTCATTTTTGATTACTTTTGGTTTGAAGTCTATTTTATCAGATATCAATATAGTGCAACTGCTTGTCTTTTTATTTCTGTTTGCTTGGAATAACATTTCCCAACCTTTCACCCTGAGAAGGTGTGTATCTTTAGTGGTGAGGTGGCTTTCTTGAAGATAGCAGATAAAAGAATCCAGTTTTTTTGATCCATCCTGATAACCTGTGTCTTTTTTTTTTTCTTTTTCTTTATTAGATAGTTTTGTATTCAGCAAATACAGTTTGGTACCATTATTAGGCTCATCCGTGACCTACCCCCTCCCCTTGGCCCCTCCTTGTTGAGGTATACGGGTCATGCATTGTGGAGTTAGCCCACAGTTATGGGTAAGCTAAATGTCTCTGCATATCATGACCCAACATGTGGCTCTGACATTCTTTCCGCCCCCTCTTCCGCAAAATTTCCCTGAGCCCTGTTGGGTTCATTTTTGGTCTGCTTCAGTGATGAGATGTTGGGGAACCTGTGTCTTTTGATGGGTGAGTTAAGACCATTAATATTTAAGATTATTACTGTGAGGTTTGAATTAATCCCTGCCATGATGAAGTGTTTTATGGGATTTGGTGCTTTCTTGTGTTATGTACTCTTTTGAGCCTGCTATATTTTGGTTATTGTGATCTTTTTGTTGGCTCTTGAGGTGGGTTGTTTTACTGTTCTGTGTGGGGTGTTCCCTCAAGTGTTGTCTATAGGTTTGGCTTTGTGTTCATATAATCATAGACTTGACATATTTCATGGAAAGTTTTTCTTTCACCATCTATTATAAGGGATACCTTTGCTGGGTATATTAGCTTGGGTTGGAAGCCATAGTTTTTCAGACTTTGAAGTGTTCTATTCCAGGCCGTTCTGGCTTTCAGGGTTTCCATTGAAAAATCTGATGTAATTTTGATGGGATTGCCTTTGTATATTGTGAATTGTTTCTGTCTTACTGCTTTTAACACTCTCTTTGTTTTCGTTGTTAAGAGTTTTAACTATGATGTGTCTTGGAGAGTTTCTTCTTTGGTCCTGTCTGTTTGGTGTTCTGTGGGCTTCTTGTATCTGGATGGGCCTCTCTTTTAAGAGATTTGGAAAAATTTCATCAATATGTTCTCTATTCCTCTGGCCTGAATTTCCTCTCCTTTTGGTATACCCACGATCTGGATGTTTGGTCATTTTAGGGTGTCCCACAGTTTCCTTGTATTCTGTTTGATTTCGTGAACTTAGCAAAGTTTTTAGACTCATGGTCAATTTCTTCTGTCTTATCTTTCAGATCAGAGGTTCTGTCTTCCACATTAGTAACTCCATTCGTGTGGGGTTGTAGAGAGGTTTTTATAATTTCCATTTGATTTTTGTTTTCTGTTGTGTTATTTTGCATCTTGTCCACCTCTTTTTTTTTAATTATTCTCTTTATTTTTATAAAGTAATATATTCCAAAATAATGTAATTTATCAGAAAATACATTGAGGTTAACATGTTTAACTTTTGCTTAAGTTTCTCCTGACAAATACTTTGTCAATGCAGAAAACCATCTCTTTTTTTAAGGTATGATTTCAATTTGTGTTCTGATTTTCTTGATGCTTCCTGTAGTTCATACTTGCATTTGACCGAGGCTTCATTAGGCTTAGTCAACCAGTTTTTGAGATCTTCCATTTCTTGGCTTACCTTCAAGTTATTCATATCTCTTTGGAGGGTTCTAATGTTTTCTTCAATCAAGTTAAGCTTAATGTCAAAAGCTGAATGCTCTAAGAGATGATTCTGCTCAATTCCATTGATACAATTGTTAGTTCTTTGATTGTTTGCTTCTAGTTCAGCAACTTCTTTGATCAGGGTCTCATTGGTTGCTGTGTTTACATTTTGGGAATGAATTTATGTTGATTTATCTATGATTTCCCTGGTGGCTTCCACTGTAAGAGTAGGCATCCTTGGTGGAGATATCTCAGTTTTCTGACTTTCATTGGCTTTCTTGCTTTGTTGTCTACCCATTTTAGGAAGACTTTATTTTGTTGTGGAGGAAGCAAGTTTTTGTCCTTTGGCCCATTCACCCTCAGACTCAGGTGAACAGAGATGTTGGTCCCCAGTGGCCAGTCAGGATACCAGAGCAAAAGGCCTGATTTCTCAGGTTACACAGGGGCCAGGCCTTCCCAAGCAAGGCACAGTGACACCTACCAGGACCAGGGGACTGGGAGGAGCAAGGGAACAGGGATGCCCTCCAGCACACAGACCAGTGCAGGAAACCCAGACCAAGGAGGTAGGAGGAGCCCAGATACAGGGGTGTGGCCTACTCACTCCAGACCGATGTGCCCGCACTCACACTGCCCACACAAGGAACTCAGACTGGGGAGGTGGAAGTCTCCCACAATCTTTTCCCCTTTACTGGCCTATTCCTCACTTTCCATACATGCACTTTCTTTTCTACTTGACCACTTTGAAATTCTCCGAATATATCTTAAAGCCACCAGCATCCTTGTCTTGTACCCGCTGTAAGCTGACTGCCTGGCAAGCGTGCCTCATCTTTGCAGGTCCTGCTTCTCCCATTTGCAAGGCTCTCCTCCATTAGCCTGGAAAGAAAAAAATACCCACATAACTAGCCTTATTTATTCTCTTTGCACAGCTCTGCCAGTGTCTGTTACCGCACTTGAGTTCTCAGGTTGCTTTAGCACTAATGCTTGTTTCTGTGTTTAAATTCTACACTCTTTGAGGACAGAAGTCGTGCCTTTGAATCTCACAGAGGTTTCTCCAATATTGGATGAGAGAAATCTGATATGGCAGAATTTGGAAATGCCTCCTTCCTATTGTTCGCAGGGGTAAATACTTGTAGGAAGCTGAAGCACACACATGTAACTGAGAAATGAATTTCACTTCCTGTACTTGCAGTTAATTATACTCTACTCAACTTTTTTAGAGATCTTATTTTCAGTCCATGAAGGAATTATGAATTTTATTTCCATAAAAATTTTATTTTATTATTGCTAGAAACAAAACTGAATACCAACCAAAAGTCAATTAAAAGCCATTAAAAAATGAAAATTTCAGTGCTTTTTAATGATAAGTGTATATTCCATATGTATTCTATAGTCATTTAAAAAAATAAAGATAAATTTTTGGCAATATGGAAAATTCAAATATGCCAGTAATCTATGTATTTAGAAAGTCATGTTAAGAGGTCAATAAAGAATGCTTAAAGCCTTGGTTCTGCACATCCTTACATTGCTTTGAATTTGACATTTGATAGTATTATTTTCCAAGCTACATCTTACAATACAGCATATTTTTCTGTGTCAAGAACCTTTAACCCAGGATTTGTTTTAAATGTGTCTTATAATTTGTTTAACCAATTCCCTAATCTTGGCATTTGCAATGTGTCTAGCTTTTCAGTACAACATCCAGTGTTGGATTCTCATTTTTAGTTAAATTGTGATTGAAGCCTCCTGTCTTCTCTTTACTGAGTCTCATGTCAGTGAGCCAAACTGATGCCTTCTCTATCTTATCATGGTGCCACTTCCTTAACATTGCTCTCAGTACAGATAGATAGCTATTTCTGCAGATTGCAGTCTAGAGCTCCGGGCTCATATATCCAAATACTCTTTTCTACAGGGTTTTACTGCTTAAACATCACTTTGAGTGATACACATATCTCCAGCCCTAAATGCACTTTCCTTGTTCAGACAGCCATTTCCTCTTGCCTACATTATCATAATGTTCTACTAAGTGTTCCTATTGTCTTTCACTTTGCCCCCTTCTTCAGCCTAAGCTCCTGCTGCAGGCCAAGCAGAGGCATTTTCCTAAAATGCAGGGCTGTGCTGAGCCAAGCCTCTCCACTGCTTAAAATCTCTCAGTGGCTCCCCATTTTCCTTAAAATCGAGGCAAGCTTTCTTAGTGTAGCAGTCAATGGCTTTTGTGATATGACTTTTTTTTTGTCTTCATCCTTCGCTTCTCAGGACTCCCCATCACTTTCTGCTATGTCTTCATGGCTTGTTCTTCTTCCTGGAATGGGCTCAATTTTGCTATTCCTCAAGATTTTCTGTGTTATCCCTTTCTCCTAGAACATCTTATCCCTCTCTTTCTAGAGCTAATTCCTATGCATCCTTGATATTACAAAATAATCATCAGATCCCAATCCCTGATATTTCACTTATGGACCAGGAGAGAAACCTGCATGCTTCCACAGCACCATATACAAACTCTGTCATGGAGCTATCTTAGTACTGCACTTCCATTGCATGTAGCATGCATTGCTTGGCGACTCCAAGTTGGGACCACTAGATCTATTTTATTCATCTGAATTCACAGTATAGTGAATTGCTGGTATGTTGACTTGAAAGTGAAATGTCTCATATAGCCTCATGTGTTTTGAATAGTTGCTCCCCAGCTAGTGGCCACTTGGGAGGTAGAGCTTTGCTGGAGAAAGGCTTGAAGCTTGATAGCACAGCTCCTCTCCGCTGTTAACTCCCAGCGGCAGTGGCAAGATTTGACATCCAGTCTCTGCTCTGCCATGCTTTCTCATGGTGAAACATCCCCCTCAAAAGTATAAGCCTGAAATAAAACTTTTCCTCCCATAATATGTTTCTGGTCAGGTGTTTCATCCCAGCAATGAGATGGTAACTGCAAAACTGTTTAACAAGCTATTATAAAGCATTTTTCTGTTCATATTTTCATGAGTCAGGGATTACAAAAAGATTCAGCTGGGTAGTTCATCTCCAGTCCATGTGACTTCAGCCAAGGTGTTTGGGGTGGAAAATCTCCTTTCAGATTAAGTTCTTCACTCATATTTATAGTGTGTTGGGGCTCATGGGCCTCTCTATGTCACCATAGGGAGCCTTATCCTCCAGGACCTTACAATAGGGCCCAGGCTTCCCAGAACATAGGGACTTGGGAAAGTGGCACTTCTCACATGGTATGTCTCTCCCCAGAATCCAGAAAAGATGTCAGACACAAAAAGATCCCATTCAAAACTAGGGTATAGTCTTAACTTCAGCTTCATTATAACCTTCAAAGCAGTTACATGGTCTATGCAGGTCTAGGAGTATAGAGTTGAACCTCTATGATTTAGAAGAGTGGCAAGCCCTAAGTTCAAAAGATCACTTGGAGTAGAAGATACTGTTGTGGACATTTTGCAAAATACAGTTGTTCATAATTAGGTACATAGTTAACTTGTATACTCAGTATATACACCTTAAAATTCAGTTCTTGCATATTATAAAGCATTAACATTCCCTAAGCTCTTATTGTTATTGATCTCTTAAGTATTGAACTCTAGCAGTCTTTATCATCATAAGCACACAGCTAGTGTTTAAAAATAAATAACTTTATTGCTTTTATGCTTATTCATTGGGTCATATGTAAATACTATGATATAATAATAAATTTAATAATAAAACTTGTTTAAGTAAGACGATTATAACTAGTTTAACTAGAAGAGCATTAAAGATTTTAATTACTATAAATATTGCAAATTTTCAACTCTAATGAATTTCTAAGATACTCCATTTTAATCTAGAACTTGGAAAACTAGATGATCAACATGGGAAGTATCTGTTCTTTGCATTAGATGATGAAAATGAAAATAATGTAATTAAACTTTTACATCTGCCATTGCAAAATGGTCAGGTAATACTGTACTCACTGTGGTCAATACTTAGTAGGCATATCTTTAGCAGTGAAAATAATTTTCACATACAGAACAGCAAACTTTCTGATATTTTTAACCTGGATGAACTGAATATGGTATTGTTGTGAGATGACAAAAGAAAATTAAATATCTTATCTTTTTACAAACTGAGTGGCACTTGGGAAGCAGAGGTAGGTGTATTTCCATGAGTTTGAGGCCACCCTGAGATGACATAATGAATTCCAGGACAGCCTAGGCTAGAGTGTGACCCTACCTTAAAAAAAAATTCTAAAAATTGAAACTGCACTGGTGCTAGATAAACCTTCCAAGGAATGTGCTTTCCTGTCTTGTCTTTGGCCTGGCAAGTAGTACATGATGACCTGCAAACAGCCCTTCTTTCATAAATTAATGGAATCGCTCCCTTTCTCTTGAACATATTTACAGAGGCATCATTTTTGCAGGGGCTGAGAGTGTTGTGAGCTGCAGTCATATTCTTGTATGTTATTTCCAAAGACACCGAAGCCCTCAGGGGGAAGAATCTAGAGGGTTGAGGTTCATTTGCGACAAGTCCTCACTTGAGTACAGCATCCTGAAATAGCTTTTTGTTTTCAAATAGAATATATTACATATTTCAAACTATACATGTTTATCACACATTCCCTGGGTTGGCCTTATTTACAGATGGTTTGAATAAATTTTTCTGTCTGTTCTCAGATTTTGCACAGGCTGGTAGTAGTTACAAACCAGCCCTCATTTAACACGAAGGTATTTTTGCTCTGCATAATGTGAATCATCCAAGCACAACAATGCTGGCCTCTTTCACACTGGAGCTAGTCATTCTACATCAATTTACTGATGGTCAAAATAGTCTCCTTTGTGCTAAAAAGTCTCACATGTCTTTAAAAGAAAAAGAAATTTCTTGCTCTATTGTGGATTTACATGCTGACAAAGGCTATAAATTAACTTTTAAGTATGCTATTTTATTGCATTCCAAATTAAACAATGGCTTTCGTCTTCTGTGTATAACACAGTCCATACTGAAACAATTATCCATTTTAATCTCTTAAATAACTTCAGCTTTGGCACATTTTTTATATTTCTGCTGGTACCACACACAGGCATATTAAAAACCACCCAGGAATTAATACTAGTGAATATTATAAAACTTTGTGTGCTTCTATATGCCAACATGTAAAAACATAAACTTTATGTAATAGTATGTATTTAACATGTACATTATTCATTAGTACACATGTTAGCTTTCCTTTCTTAGCACTTTAATGCATCTGTATATCCAACATATATCTCCTGCCTATATATAGTGTGTGTGTGTGTTTGTGCATGTATATGTGTGTATTACCATTCCTAGAAGAAAAGGCATGACCATAGAAATAAAATGTGGGTTTTAATTCTATATGTATGTATGGGTATGTATGTATATGTGTGTGTGTGTGTGTGTGTTTATATATATATAAATTCTGTATATATTAATCAGAAGAAGTTTTGCAGCCTTTGAAGTTCAATATCCACATATGTAAAAATGATATGCAAGGTGGGCTTCAAAGTATCAGCTTCAATGAGTTGATTATGTCATCTCAGTAGTCCTTTATTTTAAATTTTCATTAGTAAAATTAGTACTGTGTCTCAGTTTATTGGGATAAAAAGCAGAAAATATTTCAAAGAATTTCCATAGTACCCAGTGAAGGGTGTTATGTGACCTTACTCTTCTTTAAAAAAAAAAAAATAGGAAATAGCTTCACTGGATCCTACATGGCTTTCACTTCAGATAGATTTTGGCCAAATCCTATCTGGTCTTCTATTCTTGTTCTTAATTTCATACCCATTCCTGTTAATTAAAACCCTAATTGTGCATTTACGGACATCCTTTGTAGAGGGAACCTGTGGTGGCCAAGGAGATATGGAGTAAGGGGACACGCTCTGGTTCCAGCCTACTTTGTCTTCCTGCCTCTTCCAGGTGCTAACAGAGGGCAGAGGGAAAGGGCACAGCAACAGCACAAGCAAGCCAGATGCCTGGTCTTCCCTAGAAGCAGCACTAGGGACGGCTCCAGCTCTCCCCTCCCCATGAATATCGTCATGGTGAAGGAGGCTTAGTAGAGTGTTGACACTAGCCTAGCTTGCTGATGAAATACTTGCTCCCAGACAGTGCCCCCAGAAATCTGCAGCTTTTGACTGATTTGGCCACAACTCCCTGTGGTCTAGAAGTCAGACCCTCTGTCTTCTTGCCCAAAGCTGTGGGGTTATTGGATCCTTCCTTATAGCTACCCTCCAACAGTGGCAACCCTGTGTAGGGTATATCCTCTTTCTTTACAGAAGGCCAGAATTTGAACAGCCATTGTCAAAATCCTTCAATTTGAAGTCCATCCCATTATGTCCTCTTCCTTCTCAGGTGTATTATATTCACTAGATGGTGGTGTGGGCGGAAACTCTTGTCTTCAGTAGTATTCCCCAAGCGGCTGAGGATGGTTCAAGCTCTTGCTTGTAACTGTGCAATTAGGCTGTGGAGTACTTCCTAATATCTTAATTTTTGGTTCTTAACTAATTCCAGGCACTGGAAGAAACACCATTAGACATAAGAAGGAACAGGGCAGACTCCACACCAGCTTAGCACCATTGTCGGTGGCTAGAGATGCCGTTAAACCTAAACAGATAGGTGAAAGTAACAGTGAAACAGTGGTGTTGAGGAACAGTTGATAACCTTCGGTGGAACCACAGGTGTTTAAGAAAAGCTGTTGTGGGGCTCATAGTCTTTTTAATAGAATAAAATCTGAAAGAAATGTTGTTGGGCCGAATACTTTTAATCCTTTGAAATTCTGCTGGATGCAGTCAAGAAGAAAGACTCTGCTTAGAATAGCAGCAGGAGAAAAGTCTAGAAGCCAGTCTTTGTGGAGCAACCTTTCAGGATGGATGTCTGCTATCCTTGGTAATAATAATAAGCCATTAGGGACAGCAGAAACTCTTTAGAACAAATACACAAGCCGTTGTGCCCCAAATAAGTGTGTGACTCTTCCAAACAAAGACATACTCTACTTTCTAGCTTTTTTTCTCCCCCTGAACAATTTAGCGCCGCATGGTCAAGTCAATGTCCTGGTGAACTTCCCAGCTAATCAATGTTGCCTTCTGCCTTAAGATGGGCGAGATGGGCTGAGCCAGGCTGTTTCTTCGTGTTCCTACAGACGGCAGCCCGTGAGCCCCCCGCCGCCGCCGCGCCCCATCTCCCCGCCCCACACCTACGGCTACATTTCTGGCCCGCTTGTCTCGGACATGGACACGGACGCGCCCGAGGAGGAGGAGGACGAAGCCGACATGGAAGTAGCCAAAATGCAGACCAGAAGACTTTTGTTGCGCGGGCTCGAGCAGACCCCGGCCTCCAGCGTCGGGGACCTGGAGAGCTCAGTCACCGGGTCCATGATCAACGGCTGGGGCTCGGCCTCGGAGGAGGACAACATCTCCAGTGGCCGCTCCAGCGTGAGCTCCTCCGACGGCTCCTTCTTCACCGACGCCGACTTTGCGCAGGCGGTGGCCGCCGCAGCCGAGTATGCGGGCCTGAAGGTGGCACGTCGCCAAATGCAGGATGCGGCAGGTGAGCGGGGCGGACGCGGAATGGGAGGTGCCTGGGTCGGTCACCCATCATGTTCTGCGTCACATGTCTCGTGGAAAAACAGCATCTGCTTTTTTAAAAATCTTTATTTTTATTTATTTATTTGAGAGAGAGACAGACAGACAGAATGGACGCGCCAGGGCCTCCAGCCACTGCAAACTCCAGATGCGTGTGTCCCCTTGTGCATCTGGCTAACGTGGGTGCTGGGGAATCGAACCTTGGTCCTTTGGCTTTTCAGGCAAATACCTTAACCGCCAAGCCATACCTCTAGCCCCAGCTGCTGCCTTTTTACTGCCTCAGAAAACCAGAGTTTAAGAATATGAAGGATTACGTATTTTTCTTACTAAGACTTTTGCAATCGCTTATTTTAACTTTAATAACTCCTGTGTCAGGTGGGTGAAGGGAAGCTGGCTGGGATGTTCTCATATTGATACCAAATACATCCGTATGTGTGTGCATATATAGGTGTAGATATATGCAGATATATTTTACATGAATTGATGTGCTTTCTTTGAAGTATGAAAGCACTCAAATGAACTTTGTGCTACTGCCTGCATATTATGGATTGTTTTAATATAAAACTCTTTCCTATAATTTTATTAAAACTAGTAGCTCTGTAAAAGAAGGAGAAAAATATCCAGGAAGAGCACTCAAACCATTGGAAATGGGCTATATCTCTTTAATCACCCTGTATTGGTTACTTTTGTGTAACTGACCATGCGTCCTCACAGAAACAACTGAAGGGAGAAGGTTTGATTTTGGCTCACTCAGAAGGTTACAGTCCACCACATGGGAAGGCATGACAGGGGTCTCAGTCCATACATGAGGAAGGTACGACAAGAGGGTTAGTCCATCATATGGCTCAGTTCATGGCAGGACCTTCCTGCCATGGCCCCTTACATTGCAGAGAACAGGAAGCAAAAAATTCAACGGGAATTGACCTACAAAAGGACATTTAGCTACTCATGCCAGCCAGGCCCCATATCATAAAGTTGCCACACACACCCCCCCCCCCCTTAGCCAGATCACCAGCCAAGGAGCAAGAGCTCAAAACAAAAGCCTTGGGGGACATTTCAGATTGAAACCATAGCACCTCCTTTCTCTTCATATTAAATTAATGGAAAAGATGTAAAGATGTTTATTAAATACATACTTTGTAAAGCATAGATGTTTCACATTTTCAGTCAAATAATTGGAAGAGTAAGTTAACCCAAATGCATTTTATGTTTTTTCCTATTTCCTATCTTCATTGTCAGTAGCCTATTTTTAATGAATAGATAGATAGATTTTTATGTTTCAGTCCATTTTACTTTCTGCCAACTCTGTTTAGAAAGAAAATAGTTTAAATTCAAAACAAACATCATATCATCTTTATACAAAATGAATAATCTATTATACATGAACGCCATATAGTTTTGTGTGTGTGTGTGTGTGTGTGTCTTTATTTATCATATCCAACAAAAAAGGAAAGTAAATGGTATGCTAAGCAAGAAGGAAATGTATTTCAGATAAAAAATAATGACTATCACAGCTAGTCAATAATTGGTGTGGTTTTAGTTTTTCATAATTTAATAACTGTTATGTTAGTCATTTCCCTTGCTGTCTTGAGATGTTGTAGTGATTATTATTATCAAGATAGACTGTATTCAGAGAAAATTTATACCATAAAGTCATCTTCATATATTACTTATCAAGAATATATTGCAGGGAAATGATGCCTAATATTCCACAACTTCTTATCATATTTATCTTATGTATTTCAGCCAAATATCCTTTTCCCCCTTTAGCTGCTGAATATTGTAAAATATGCAAATGTAATTATCTTTATTATAAGTTACATCTAACTTTATGTATAGTTTTTCTTTCCCTTAGCTTTTAATTTTCTGTGGAAAAAAAAAGTACATTGAATTAAGCATCTCACACCACTCTTTTCAGATCACATTAATGGTATGTTTCAGCTCATTAAATCAACAAAACTTAGAAATACCATTGAAAATTCATCTGTAAACGACCTTCTGCCTCAGGGTCTGTGAGCAGTAGATGGCCTTACACAATGGAATGAATAATGGGTTCCATCTCAGCCCTAATTCTCTGTTTTCATGGATATGTAACTTTAATTGTAATAGTCTCCATCATAGCTAAAGAGAGTTGGGTGAAATATTTTATTGTATTGTAATTTAATGGCTCTTCTGGTTTGCATTTGGCTCATAATTGTAATGAACTAAACATGTATTGGCCTTTGCCTATTAAAGAATTGTTTTTCGGAAATGGTGGTGCTTATCATGTGACTTCAAATTAATATGACTGAACAATCCAATCACATCACTTCTCACTTCAGTGCATTAATGTCTGTTATTTAAGATGCTTCCATTAGCAATTTAAAATGTGTTGATTTTACTATATGTGGCTTCTTTTTATAGCCAAGAGACGTGTTGTCTAAGGCCCGAGTTTTGTTGAAGTTTCTTGTATAGGAGATAGTCATGGGTTTGTGACAGGAATTTCTAGAAACCAAAACTGAAGATCAGCGTAGTACCAATAGCATTCTATTGGCATTTTAGATGTAATATAATGTTCCCATTGTAGTATTTCATCTTCATAATGCCAGAGAGCTGGAGAACACTGAAAAGCACTATGTCTGGTTAGCAAATTGAGTTTCCACTGCCACTTAGCAATATTGTCTTCTCCAAAATTAAACAATTGAAAACTGTGTCCACCAAAACATAGAGTTCCTGCTATGGAGAGGGTTTCACTTTGTCTCCAGGATTAGCATATACCCTGATACAGAAAAGAGACAAAAGTAAATTTGGGTACAGTTAATATGCAAGCTAGATCATATCCAGGCCACTTTAGAAGAAAATACCATAAAAATAGTGTTATGAGGATTCTACCTTTAGAAAATACTATACACATACTTAATAGGAATGTAACTAGTAGTTTCCATTGTTAGAACATGAATTTATTAAGGACTCTGATTCCTGTTGAGAAAGCAGCAAAGCAGCAAGTATTTGAGAATAAATTAATATTTTTGCTTTAAGAGTAGTCTTTACTGATGCTAGTTGCCAAAAAAAAAAAAAAAAAAAAAAGGAATGTTTTCTTTGTGTAAATAGGATCATGAACTTAAGCATAGTAAAAGTAGTGTGGCTAAGAAAACAAAAAGACACAAAATGCTCTCAGGGCATTTTCTCCACTTAGCATAAACAGAGTGAATGAAAAGTCTGTTGTTTGGTAGATTTTTAAGTAATTTTTCAAAATGAGGGCCTTTTCTAGCTTTAGCGTTTTGCTTTTGTTGTTCCTGTGCTAACTAAAATACACTGAAGATTCCGACTCTGGCTTTCCCCCTCAGGCCGCCGCCATTTCCACGGTGCTCAGTGCCCTCGGCCCACGAGTCCTGTGTCCACTGACAGCAACATGAGCGCCGCCGTCATGCAGAAAGCCAGACCAGCCAAGAAGCAGAAACACCAGCCAGGACACCTGCGCAGAGAACCCTACGCAGATGGTAAGTGCGCGGAGACGGGTGAGCACGTGTGTGACGCTTGCCGCCCTGCCCTGCCTCTCTGGCTCTAGTCACTGCGCTCACTGACGTTATGAATGACCAGAAAAATTCATTAACAGTAGCCATCCTATTACCTGCAGGAGTGAAATCCTTCTGAGGTTTGTCAAGCTTGAGCCCCTACAGTTACCTTGTAAGCTGGTTACTTAAGAAATTAAAAGAATGGATATTTTACACGTTTATTAGCTTATTTTCTAGTTTCAAACACCTGGATATGACTAAAGTTAATGTCATGGTCTAAGATTCATCTTTGTCAGGATCTCTGGAGTATGTTTCTATTTCTTTTATTCTCTAATTTTTAGTTTACAATTTTGCATTGAAGCAGACAGCAGTCAACTTTTGGGATATTAGCTCTCACCGCAGAGATATGACAGGTGCTGGTGTACCAAAAGGCACATCCCCTCATTTTACCTCATGCCTTCACATGCACTGTGGATTCGGGCTGAAAAGGGAAGGCTTGTATTCTGGAGGAGGCAGGAAGGGATAATATAAACATTGTGATGTTGTCTAGAGAAAACCTTTAATGAAAGTGCCTCAGGTGGCCCAACATTTATTAAACTGCCACCTTCTCATTTTATAAAACCACCCCACGGGCTTTGTTGGAAATTCATGTTAGATAAATTCTCTTGGACTCACCCATCTTGTCAAGTTCTCTAAATTTGCTGAAGGGCTGGGGGAAGAAGGGTGTCACAGGCACCGTTTCCCACCTCCTGGCTCTCTGCAACCACAATCTGATTAGGACTTTCATTACCAGTCAGCAATTTTTCAAAAAGGGCATCATTTGCCATTATCATATGAAAGCCTAATATTATAGATCCTTATCCAAGGTTATAGGGAGGGTTTTCTGAGGTACTTCTCCCTGTGAGTCCTGCCACTTGACAGAAAAATTTAATACAAAGCTCACAGCATGGCGAGCACAAGTAATTTCGCAATGAGTGGTTGTCCATGCTATTATCTGTACTTTATTCTGAGAATTTTCCCTCACCAGCATCTATCTGATATTAGACTACATTAAACACTGGCATGACACAGCACACCTGGGCCTCCTGGATTCTGCCCAGCATTCTTTTGTCAGTGAAACTGAGCTGTCAGAATATTATCTGATTTTGTAGGGTTATTACAGTGGTTTTGTGCATGTTTGCCTCTGCGAAGGGACAGACATTGGGTATAAATCCCCAAACTCTACAGGCAATCTTACACTGATGGAACCTCTATAATGGCATTTTACAAGTTTTATTGCTATTTTTTTTTTTTTATCGATGTTTGTTATCTAGAAGAGAGTGCTCCTAACTGGAAAACTGGCCAAACCTCAAGCCTGGATGTAAACACATCTAAATTGAGTACATATGGGAAGATCTGGCCTAAAGCTTTGTGTAGACATTTCCATTTCTTATTTACACGTGTGTGGAGGGGTATCTGGCATTGAGGGATGCCTGCTGAAAGTGCTTAAATAATGAAAACATGCCAAGTTACAGAATGTGGCACCACAGATATAAATTACACTTTGCTTGGAAATTGTTATATATATTTATGGTTCTGCTTTTTGCAGTACTTATTTCAGTATTTTTAATAATTAAACATAAGTTCTAACTAATATCAGAATGAGAATTATTAAATTGAATGATGAAGCACCTACATTATTTAATTTTAAGAATATGAAATAGCTGTTTTGGAAAATGTATAGAGCAAAAAAGTTAATCTGAAATATTACTTGCATTTCTAATTGCTCATTGCACACAGTGATTATGCAAAATTAGTATTGCATGCTATAATATAGGAGGTAATAGTTTTCTCTAAGCCACTAAAATAGATAAAATGGAGAAATTATTAAAGCAATTTTTGAATTATAGTCTTCACTTCCTTTCAGTATTTTGGTAACCACTTATTTTTGTTATGTTTTGATGATGCTGTTTCTTAAATTTAATCTCAGTTACTGTTGCTTTATTTTTAAAAAAGTACTCCTGTTATTTTGTAGAGATCTTTGTATGTATATCAACTATTGAAAAATCACAAAAGTACATGTACTTTTTAATGTGCCAAATTAAAAAAAAAGTCTCTCTGGAGCCAGGCGTGGTGGCACACTCCTTTAATCCCAAGCACTCGGGAGGCAGAGGTAGGAAGATTGCCCTGAGTTCAAGGCCACCCTGAGACTACATAGTGAATTCCAGGTCAGCCTGGACCAGAGTGAGACCTTATCTCAAAAAAAAAAATATTACTCTGTATGTGTGTGCACATGTGCGTGTGTGTGTGTGTGTATTGGGCGTTAAACTCAGGGCCTTTTGCTCACCCTATCACTGAGTATGCCCCCAGCCCAAAATATACATGGGCTTGGTAGTAATTGTTATTTTCCCAGAAATTATTTTCAGCAGATTATCACCATATCAGGAAAGAGGCTCAATGGCAGTTAGTTTGTAGAGTGTACTCAATAAAAAAGGGGATAATGAATTTAAAAGAGATACTTGCTAGAAACTCTTTTTATTAAGTTGAAACTTTGCATGGATACATCAAGTGCTCATATCATCATTCCCCTCCTCCCTGCCCCCACTCCACTGAGGACCTTCCCTAGGGATTGCAGGTATTCGCCATGGAGTTGTGAGAGCAGCAGTCAGTCATGGGGGGGGGGGCAGTGGCTCTGGCTATTCCCTCCTGTCCTGTGGCTCTTACATTCTTTCTGCTCCCCTCTTCAGCTAAACTCCCTGAACCTTGGGGGGTGTGCTTTAAATCTACTTTAGTGTGGAGCTCTCAGCAGCTTCTGGATTTCTGCTTTGGTGCATTTTGAGTATCCTCAGTGTCTGTCTCCGTCAGCCTGGCTCAAGTTGTCAGGCTGGCCATGGAAGCAGCATTCTTGCTCAACTTGCCAATTGCTGCGTGTTTTCACATGGGCCCTCACTGCTATGCTAGGGGCCATCCAGCTGCTGACATGGAGCCAACTGTCCATATCCTCTTGACAGATTTTAGTTGTCCTCAGTTCTTGCTGCTTTCTGGAAAAAAAAAAAAAAAATTCTCCAGCAGAGAGTGCGAACAGTGTAGGTTAAGGGTAAAAGCATTGTTAATTTAGGGAGATTTTGATGGCTGTAGCCTCACTTTTGACCAAATAGTATTGGAAGCTTCTTATTGGAGTCTATAGTCTTGGTCTCCATAGGGGAAACTTTTTTATGTTTTCCTGCTTTAGTTTTCATATATATATATATATATATATATATATATATATATATATATATATTATATGATTGTACACATTCATTCCCTTCCCCCATTCTCCTTTTTCTTGTCCCTGCACACCTATTAATCTCCTTTGTTCTCTTAGACATTTTCACTTCTACTTTCATAATATAGATACATGATTTTATGTAACTATAGAACATCTAGGAGAGAAAATACATATTTGTCTTTCTTAGCCGAGGTTAATTCATGTGACATGATTGCCTCCATCCTGAAAACAATATAACTTCGTTCTTCCTTTGTGTGTGTGTGGTGTTTGTGTGAGTGCTTACCTGTCTGCAGGCGCACATGCACATGTGTGTGGGAGTGGAGGCCAGGGGCTGACCTTAGGTGACTTTGCTCACTCTCCACTCTTTTCACTGAGACAGAGGCTCTTACTTGAACCCTGCGCTTGCCAATTCAGGCAGTCTACCTAGTCATCTTGCCCTGAGGAACTCTTGTTTCCACTTCCCAAGCACTAGGATTAGAGGCGGGCAACCATGCTCATCCAGCACTGATGTGAGTGTTGGGCATCTGACTGCGGCTCTGCATTGTTGCACAGGAAGCACTTTTCTGGCTAAGCCGTCATCCCAGCCTCAACATCATTCTTCTTTATGGCCAAAAAAGATTCCATTGTTTATGTATACCACATTTTCCTTACCTGTTCCTCTGTTGTTGGACACCTAGATGGGTTCAATAATTTAACTATTGAGTTGCAAAAATTAATTAACTAATTAATTAAAACATTGTTATGTAAGTATTTCTGTGGTATGTTGACTTGGAGTCTTTTGGGTAAATCCTCAGGAATGGCACAGATGTGTCATATGGTAGATCTAGTTCTAATTTTTTGAGAACCCTCCATCATTATTTCCATAGAGGTTGGATAAGTTTATATTTCCACCAGCAGTGCGTAAGGATATCTTTGTGTCCACATCAATTCAAGAATGTGTTTGTGGAATCTCGGTATAGTTTGGATTTAAATTTCTCTGAAGTTGAACTTTTTTCATATCTTTATTGGCCATTTATATTTCGGCCTTTGTGAACTCTGTTATTAGCCCATTTCTTGCTAACGCTGTTTCTTCCCTTGTTGCTCGGTGTTTCAAGTTCTTTGTGTGTGCTGGACAGCAATCTTCTATCAGATGTTGAGCTTACAAAATGGGCTGTCACTTTACTCAGTCTTTTCCTTAGGTGCACAGACGTTTTTTAATTTCCAGCATTGCTGTTTGGTAACTGTTGGCATTATTTCCTGGTTAACTGGGATCCTATTCAGAAAGCCCTTTTTTACGCCTATGTCTTGAAGTGTTTTCTCTACTTCTTCCACTAAAAGTTTCAGGTCATATGTTAAGATCTTTGGTATATTTTAGAGACAAGGATCTGGTTTGATTCTTCCTCAGTGGAAATCCAATTTTGTTGCTAACATGTGAATTAAACATATTAGCAAGGGACCCAAGGGCTTGCAGGATTTTTATTAGTATAGTACTGACTATGATGGGTAGATTTTGTTATTATCTATGATATTATGAAATCTATGTCCAGAATATAGAACAGTTTTTAAGTTTGTAGCATGTTTGCTTTGTACATTTCATTCATATTTCTATTTCCTTGATAGATTTTTTTAAAACTGTTTAAAAAGAGGAAACATTAACTATGTCTGAACTCATCGTGATTTGTAGAATTTTTGTCCATTAGCCTCTATATTAATCACTAGAGCTGTCATTGTAAAGTAATACAAGTCAGGTAGAACATTTGTGGCCTCACAGCTCTTGAGGCGGGTAGAAGTCCTAACAAGGTGTGAATAGTTTGGATCCCTCTCAGACCTTCTCTTTGGCTTGCAAGTGGCTCCTCCTGGGTCTTCTAATGGTCTTTTCTGAATCTATATTTGTGGCTTCACCTCCTTTCTTTAAATATTTTATTTTTATTTGTTTATTTGACAGAGAGAGAGAGAGAGAGAGAGAGAGAGAGAATGGGTATGCCAGGCCTCCAGCTACTGCAAACAAACTCTAGACGCATGCACCACCTTGTGTATCTGGCTAACATGGGTCCTGGGGAATTGAACCTGGGTCTTTTGGCTTTTCAGGCAAGCGCCTTAACTGCTAAGCCATCCCTCCAGCCTCCCCCCCCCCTTTTTTAAAGGAAGGTTACAATTTATATTGGTTTAGAGCCCAACCTGTAACCGCATCCTAGTGCTTTCACATTCTGAAGTTGTGGGGGTTATGAAGCTGCATGTCATGATTGGGCAGAAAGGAAATAATTTTCCCACATGGCCCACCAGTCCCTCCCTAATAGATGACATTGTGTTCATGTCTTGCTCTCTTAGGTAACACAAGGCTCCTTAAACACTCGGTTTATTCTTGGCACAGTGGAGAGTGCTGTGTGCTACACTTACACTGACAGGCAATATCTAATTATTAATTTATTTATTTCATGTTTACCACTTTCAAGTTTAACCTAGATGAAGGATAGGATTCAAATATATGAATATTTATCAGTTGATGCCTTATGGAATCAAACCTGAGCACAAGTGCCTTTCTAGGGCCTTCTAATAGATTCTGCCTCCTCCCACTTTTCAGCCTTTCCAGTACATTTGCATACTTGATTTAAAAGCCAAATCTAGGTTATTTCTCCAGCCCTACTTTTCATAAATTATAAATTCACCATCCTCTTTGGAATGATGTTATTTTGACTTGATTTATCATTAATTACAAGGTCTTGGGACTTGAAGCAGTTACATAAATAGAGTGCTGGATCTCTGTAGTAAGTAACTGCAGTGCTGGCTAACTACCTGCACACACATGTTCTTGTGTATTCTTTAACTGGACAAATTATTCGTTATTTAGATATTCCTGAATAAGGAGAAAGTGTTAATGTGATTACAGAAAGAATATCTATACACTGTATATTAAAAGCCTGTACATTGTCCCATTTGTTTTATTCTGAGTGAACTACTTATGGTACAACTTTTACCCTGTGAAAGAAAATTATTTATGATCTAAGTTTGGCTTCATAGTCATCTTACAATACCTAGAAAATGCATTTATTTATCAATCTATTTATTTGACATATCAAACTTGAGGGCATTTCTGTAATTGCTGTTTAGATACAGTGGCAATTATACATACAATAAGTGATTACTCTTGAAAGTATCCTTTTCTCTTCTCTTTTTGACCTGAGGGCAGCACCTATAGAAAAGGTCTGGTAGAAGACATTCCCGGAACTTTGAGCTTATGATAATAGAAATAATTAGCTTTAGTAAGCACAGATTTTTTTTTTCTTTTTGGTTTTTCGAAGTAAGGTGTCAGTCTAGCTCAGGCTGATCTGGAATCCATTATGTAGTCTCAGGGTGGCCTTGAAATGTCGGTGATCCTCCTACCTCTGCCTCTGAAGTGTTGGGATTAAAGGCATGTGCCACCATGGGAAGCCCAGATATTTTGAGTTGATGGAAAGGACAGTTACCATCTTCCTAAAGTGTGTGCATGAAGTGTCTACAATCTGGTTTATGTTTATATTGGGCAGACTATGCATGCATAAGTACAGTCTACTCTGCCTGCTGCCAGACTAGGCTGTTTTCTTATTGCCAGCCTTGTCTTCAATATGAGCTTCTATCCACTCTGCAGGGGTCTGGTTTCATGACTATAGGCCACTTGTTAAGGTTATTTTCTAACTCTTTCTGGTCAACTTGAATTTTATTTATTTTGTGTGATGTTAGTTAGGTATTGAACCCAGATCCATGTGACATTCTAGGCAAGTGCTCTACCACTAAGTTATATCCCTAGCCCATTTTTTTCTGATTAATTTCTCTTAAAAAGTATCAGATGGAGGAGGACTTCCATCATAAGTACTTACTTTCACAAGACAGGCGCTTTAACCAACTAAGCCATGGGGCCAGATACTTACTTTTAAATATTGTTTTCAACTACCTCGCTGAGGAAGTAGTGAACAAAAGGGGAAATGCAAGTACTAGCAACAGTGGCAATCTGTGTTGCAGGACTAGATTCCTAGAACTTTGGAGATAGTGGGAATAGTACCCTTGTCTGTGCAGCTGCCCACTGTATTGTAAGATATTAGAATATGTGAAATCTACAAAAATGCAAATAAAACTTTTCTCCCTTTTCAGAATGGATTTCTATTGGGCAAAAATGAGTAGTAAGTTCATAGCTCAAGTGTGCTTCTTTCAAACAGAAATATAATATATTCCAATGTTTGAGCTTTTAATACAATATCAAAAGAAAAATTGTTTTTTTTAAAAAAAACTGCTTCTTTTATGAGAAAAATTTTTTGTTCCTTTTTCTAAAAGAAAAAAATACAAATGAAAAATCACAGATGAAAACTTCATTTGGTATATAGTAAGACTCCTTACAGTACAGTTTTAATGTTTAAAAGTTTCTCATGTTGGTTCATAAACTTGATAGTCAATGGATTATTGCTAGTAATGGAAAACTACCTGAAACAACCTACATATTCCTGTGTAGGGACTGGCTAATAATATATTTATAGAACAAAACATTATACAAACTTTCAAAACAAAAATCCAAATGTAGAGGTTTATATGGAAATGTACATGAACACTTGACTATGGAAAAGAACGCTGCCCATGTGATTAACAAAGAAGGAGTGTTTATTTGTGTATGCTGCTTCTTAACAGGCAACCTACTATAAAAAGCAGGTAAGCATACTTTCTAAAGTGACTATTTTATATAGTCCCTGACCATAAATGGTGTTTCCTTGAGTTGTGTGACTTATCATTCCTGCTGATGTATATAAATTATGTGGGGAGCAATCTAAAGGAAATTATTCACACTGATTGCTCTTCATAATCAGAACTGCGGATCTGAATAGGCAATGAACAGATGTAATGTTGTACTTTTGTGTTTAAGTTCTACATGCTTTTGATTTTTTTTTGTTTGTTTTTATTTATTTGAGAGCGACAGAGAGAAGAAGAGAGGGAGGGAGGGAGGGAGAGAGACAGAGAGAGAGAGAGAGAGAATGGGCGTGCCAGGGCCTCCAGCCACTGCAAACGAACTCCAGACCCGTGCGCCCCCTTGTGCATCTGGCTAACGTGGGTTCTGGGGAATCGAGCCTCAAACTGGGGTCCTTAGGCTTCACAGGAAAGCGCTTAACCGCTAAGCCATCTCTCTAGCCCTGATTTTTTTAACTATATAAATTTTTACGATGAATATTTTATTAAACTCTGAAGGCTAATCTTATACTAAGTATTTAAATGTGTTTTGTGTAGCATTACATTAAAAGTGATTTGGGGGGGGAGGGGGCTGGAGAGATGGCTTAGCTGTTAAGGCACTTGCCTGCAAAGCCAAAGTACCCAGGTTTGATTCCCCAGGACCCACGTAAGCCAGATGCAAAAGGTGGTACATGCATATGGAGTTTGTTTGCAATGGTTAGAAGCCCTGGCATGCCCATTCTCTCCCCCCACCCACCTTCACTCTGCCTCTTTCTCTTTCTCAAATCAATAAATAAAAATAAAATATTATTAAAAATTTTTTAAATGATATTTTAGTTTAGTGAAAACATTCTGGTAAAAATGTCCAAAGGCGGGCTGGAGAGATGGCTTAGTGGTTAAGCACTTGCCTGTGATGCCTGAGGACCCCAGTTCGAGGCTCGATTCCCCAGGACCCACGTTAGCCAGATGCACAAGGGGGTGCACGCGTCTGGAGTTCGTTTGCAGTGGCTGGAGGCCCTGGCGCGCCCATTCTCTCTCTCTGTATCTGCTTCTCTCTCTCTCTGTCTGTTGCTCTCAAATAAATAAAAATAAAAACAAAAAATTAAAAAAAAATGTCCAAAGGCATGGATTGTGTTGTTAACCCCTGATTTTCTCTTTCGCTCATTTTGACTACTCTTGAAATTTGGACTTCATATCTATTTCACTGTGTTATATCTCTATATTGATGTTCCAAAAGCCCCTTTGGTTCATTTTCTCCAAACTGAACTCCTGTTCCTTCATGAGCATCTCTTCCTCATTCCTTCAGAGAACATGTATCTTCAGAGTTGTTTTCTTATTTAACTAATCAACTATATAACAAAGTTATATGGGATCTCCCCCCCCCATTATGTATTCCACTGATTATCAAATAATGCTGCTTTTTTCTTCCATAATATCTCAAATTCACCTTCCACTGTCATCTAAACATCCACATGTACTGTTATGTCACCTAACATTCTTTATGGAAGATACCGTAATAACTTCTTTGCCTTCTCCGCCCTCAGGGTTTTTTTTTTTTTTCAGTGCAACTTCCACACTACAAGCAAAACAATCTAACCCTGGGAACCTGCTTATTTCTGTTAACATATCAAATATTACCAAATATTATGCTACTACTACTTAAGCAGGGCAAATTTTCTATGTATCAAATGTTCTGTCTACTTCCATTTTGCAGTATTTCATTCAGCAGCATGTCTATGATGATTGATATGTTATACTATAATAAAATTTTACTTAGATATAGGTTATGTAGGTGTTTATCTTTAATATACTTCTTAAAATGTAGGTAAATATAGTTTATGTATAAAATAAGAAATTAGCCTATATATCTACCAGTGATTGATTTGAAAGTTTAAATGAATGGTAGAATATAATTTACTGAATGAAGTTGAATAAAGAATAATAAAACCATAAATTAAGAAACTGAAGGGCATTAATCTTTACTTTGATAGTCTATAGCGTTGGTATCAGAAAATAACTTAAAATCTATGCAGGGCTTCTTGCATACAAAATAAAAGGGAATGTAGGTAGAGTAGTGATAGAAAATAGGTTTTAAGTGCCAGCCTCTATCAATGTGAAGTGGTTGCCCGATGACATATATGCATCTAGGACTGACAAAAGCATACTGAAATAAGAGACAAAACTGTGCCAGGGTTGGTGTAGGGTAGCTGCAGAACGTATGTCCAGAGACTAGCCTACAGTAGAGAGTCTGTGAGTCTCAGGCTGTATTCAGTGGTCCCATGCTAGATGGGACTGTTAAAGCTGTTGGTCTTTTTCTGTTGTAGTAAACTCTGGTTGTTCTATTTCATGTAAGGTTCACTATCTAACAGCTGAATATGACTCCAGTGATAACCCTAATTGTGATGACTTCTCAATGGAAGGCTCACCAGAGTTTAAAAATTCTTTTTAGATCTTCCACCTCCTCCAGTGCCACCACCTGCTATAAAGTCACCCACTGTCCAGTGCAAGGCACAGCTGGAGGTACGACCCATAATGGTGCCGAAACTGGCTTCTGTAGAAACAAGAACAGACAGATCATCGGATAGAAAGGGCGGCAGTTACAAGGGGAGAGAACCATTGGATGGAAGACAAGTTGCTGAGCTACGAACAAATCCAGGTGATCCCAGAGACGTGCAGGAGCAGCAAGTTGATGGAAAAGGACGAGGGACCAAGGCAGCCAAACGGGACCTTCCCCTGGCCAAGACTCACCTCATGCAAGGTACTGCTTTCCAAACAGCAAATAACCATAGCTGAACATACATTGGCAAGACAGTCCGCTAGGCTTTATGTGACCATGAGAAAAGTTGTATAACTAGAGAAGTTTGCTGTCAAGTTATGGAGACAGGCATGCACCCAAGTCATTTTAAAAATATTTAATTTTTACTTATTTATTTGTTTGAGAGAAAGAGAATGGGCACCCCATGGCCTCTGGCCACTGCAAACAAATTCCAGATGCATGTGCCGCCTTGTGCATCTGGCTTACGTGGATACTGAGGAATCAAATATCAGTCCTTACACTTCACAGGCAAGTGCCTTAACCACTAAGCCATCTCTCCAGCCCCAGCCAAATACTTTAATACAAAGCATTTTAATACATGACATTGCACGGGCTTGTCTGGAGAAGTGCTACTGAAGCTGGATGTTAGCAGGGAGCATGATCTCAACATGTAGACAAGGAGAAGGAGGCCACCGGTAAAGGAGGCATGTCGAGAAAAGAACGTGAAAGCTTGGACATAAACATCCGGTAAACAACGACTTCCATCTTGCCAAATGAATGGGCTACTTGGGATCAGGAATAAATGGTTAAATACATAATTAGAAAGACCATGGATAGTATTGTGAAGAGTTTTGGGGTTCGTGGTGTAGGCAGCAGTGAGCCAGTCTTAAAGGAGAAGATGGGGAAGAAAGGCTAATGGAATTCATATGACATGACAGCAGAAGCTGGTGGCGGGGGGGGGGGGATACTTAAAATGAGGAAGAGAAATAGCCAGGTAACTGGGAGGAGCAGGATAAAAGGCATGAAGTAGCGTAAAGTGTATATATGAGAATGCCATAATGAACCTGACAGATTTTAGGGAAGGCAGCCTGGCCCAAAGGAACGCTGAGACGAAGTACCCTTCTAGATTTTGAGCTTTATTAGGACACTTACTAGCAGCAGACCCCAGGCAGCACGATGTGGTCCTGAAGCCATAGCTTCAGTTCCAAGAACACTGGGAAGTTTCCTTTTTCATGGAGACTAGGGAAAGGGGCGTGTGTCTGGACACAGACTGAGAGCAGTCACAGAGGCCATAGAGCAGACAGCGGGAGGTAGAATGCTACTGGCCCTTCAAGGTCTGTGTCGGGGATAAGCAGCTCAGGGGAGGCAAAAAGGCATGAGATAACAGAATAAAGTTAGAATTCAAATTGTCTTCAGCCCAGACAGCAGGGCTTTTGGCTTGCCTACCTGATCTTGGTTCTGAATAGCCAGCAGGGCCTATTAAAGTGACCATATCTGTATTTTAACAGAAAACCATGACTTTGTATTCTAATTTAAAAATTAATAATAAAAAGAGAATATTTAAGTGAGAATATAATATGATGTGTGGTTTAGAAAACTACTTACCAGCACAGGATAGTGAAGGAAGGAATTATCTAGATATAAAACATGAAGGCTATTGGTTAAACGAGGGCTGGAGGGATTGAATAGTGGTTAAGGTGCTTGCATGCAAAGCCTAAGAACCCGGGTTTGAGTTTCCAGTACCCAAGTAAAGCCAGATGCACAATGTGGCACATGCATCTGGAATTGGTTTGCAGTGGCTAGAAGCCCTGGTATGCCTTGCCCATTCTTATCCTCCTTCCTCCTTTCCTCCTTTTCTCCTTCCTTTCCTTCCTCTCTCCTTCTCTTTCCTTGCAAATAAATAAAAATAAACTATCAATGAAAGGAGATCTCTACACAGGCAGGCCAGAGACAGACCCAGTAGTCCTTGAAGGCAAAATATAAATTGAAGTAATAGAGCAAAATAAGTTCTGCCAATGTTGATCAGGTGGCCCTGTGTGTATGATGAAAGGGTTTTATTAACCAAAGCACAGCAGAACAACAGAGAACTTGATAACTTTCATGGGGAAAATAATTTCAGTTTTGAATCAACCCAGTTATAAATAAAAAATCAGTAAGATTTGAGGGAACTGGACTTAACGACAGGGAGAAAGGCTGTGAGTTGACGGCACATTTTAGAACCCACAGTGCTGGGTGATGTTTATGTGCATTATAGAGATTAAATATCAGCAGTGATATGTGGTCAGTGTTAAGCAATCTGTTCTTTGAGAGGAAATCCAACACAGAAGCCTAATGTGTGGCCACTTGCTTACTCCTGCTGTGTCAACACTCCCCAAGAGGCTACGCCCAAGCTGTTCATGGGAAGTAAGTGCATGTGAACGTAACAAGAGTCACCCCGTAAGATCTAGTGAGAAGTCCCCAGATGTCACTACTACTCAGGGGTGATTACTCTCAGATAGGAAGAGAATCACATTCTTTAAAGCAAACTGAAGTTGTTCATCTTATAAATATAATAATCAAGATATCTAAGCTGTTAAAAATAATACCCTGGGACTAGAAATATAGCTCAGTGCCAGAGTGCTTACCTAGAGAGACATTGAGTTCTATCCTAGCATCTAACACATACATTCATAGAAAGAATAGAGGAGGGATTTGTAAGATGAAAAATATGGTACCAAGTCACAAATTGTACCTATGTGCACAATATGGGTATTGGAATGTGTCCGCCATGGTCAGTATTAAAAAGAGTTGCTTTACTACTGTGGTAATACTAGAAGCCAGAGTGTAGAGGACTGAAGAGTGGACATTTTGAAAGGGAGGTGTGTTTAGTTATTTTCATATAGCCGTGACCACAATACCCAAAACAACTTAAGAGAGGAAAAATTGGTTTGGTTTCATAGTTTCAGAGAATTTTAGCCCATAATGGCAAGGGAAGTTCTGGGTGGGAGCATGTGGTGGACCAGGAAACAGAAAGCAATATGTGCCTAACATTTAAAGACCCCCCCATACCACTGACCTAAATCCATCAACTATATCTCACTTGCTACAGGTTTCATAGCCTCTCAAAATAGTACCACTAGTTGGAGAGTAGTCATTTAAGACATGCCCCTGTGGTAACATTTCAGATTCGAACCAGAACAAGAGATGAACTGCAAGAGTTCTTTTCAAAAGACTGACATGAGAAGGAAAGGCTGAGCTAGGATTTGACTAGACCAAAATGGTTAAAATATTTTAGAATGGGATTTGATATTCTTTTCTAAAAAATGTATTTTCTTATAATTAAGAACATACTTTGTATGGGTACATCATGTGTTGGTGCCCTCTTTTTCCTCCTCCCTGCCCCTTTTCCACCGGGGGACCTCCTCAGCGGGGGTGGTGGCATTCCCCATGGGGTTGTGGGTTATGTATTGTGGGAACAGAAGTCAGTTATTGGAGGGAGGCAGTATCGACTATAGTGAGGAAACTATTTAAGAAGAAGAGATTTAAAGGAAGGAAGAAGAACTGTGGCAAGAGTCAGGTAAGAGTGATGGGGAATGAATCTGAAAAGCTGTAGCAAATTTCACTGTATTTCAGTAGATCCTAGTTTGGTAAGACTAGCCATTCATCTAATGTGATGTTTACTATGGTTGATCCATAGCTGACTTATTTCCTTTCAACATAGAGGGTGGTTCTGCTTCATTTTTGCTTCAAAGTCAAATTCCTACTTCAACCATATACTTAGCAGTCCAGTGAACTGCAGGTCTGTGCATTCCACACAGGTGCCTCCAATGTGTGACCACAAAGTCCTTGGTGATGTCACTGCAGTCCAAAGTTTAAAACACTGGTTAGCTTATTTCTGTACATTACGTCAAAGTTGATCGAACAGTGAACTTTTGACTCCTGGTGACTTTTTCCCAAGTAATGATTCATACATAGGACATCATGATGTAAGTTACAGGTTTTATATCTGGCCAGAAATATGACCAATTTTCTCATCAAAAGTAAGGCCTTTCAAAAGTTGGTGTGATTCTTCAAGACACAAACACAATGTTAGAGAGATGTTGAGGTTGTAGAATTGGAACAGAGGGATATAGCAAAGTTTAAATCTGCCTTCATTAATTTAAGAAATTATTATTGTAATTATGAAATTATTTATAATGAGAAAATTAGTCTGGAAAACATTAATCTAATAATAAGAAACTCTGTTCCATGGAAGCATTTAGGAGATAAGTTTGTCGGTTACTATTAATATACCTTGCTTTTCCAGATTTTTATTTGAACCATAACCCTGTGTTCTATATGTCATTAAATTGTCATTGCTATACATTGCTGTAATTTTCACCTTCATGATTTAATTTCCATTATTTATTTAATGAAAGCAGGACCCTGATTTACATGTGTACTGAATGGATATTTTTAATTAAGGAAAGTGGTTTTCTAGACTTCAGTGTCTGATCTTTTTGCTGACATTTACCTCAGTTCAATTTATTTCTACATGTACCAGGCACCCATTGTGTTATTAAGTATTATACTAAGTCCTAAGATTTGTATTAGTGTGAACTTTGACCTCAAGAAGATGGGAGCAAGGAAAAGAGAGGGAGGGAGAGAATATGAATAAACTCAAGGATTGTGGGTCTTTTGAAGTCTCTGTGGTCTCTCTAAGACCGCTAGGTCTTGTCCACAGCCTAGCATAACTTCTGGGCTTTGCCCCTTGGGAGGTCAGGATGGGGGCACTTAGCCCTTTCTTGTGAGATATACAGTGTTAGGAAAGGAAGATTGGAGGCTCTTTTCTGATAGAAATGATACATAAACTGAGTAAGACTGGTAGAATTTAGCTTAGGGGAAAAAAGTGGACTTTTGAGGTAGAAAAGTGAACATGAAAAGTTTCAATGTCCATTGAAGAGAATGTAAGAAGTTGGGTGTCACAAGAGCATGAAAACATGAAGGTGAAGCTCTTGTGGTGAGTGAGGGTTTGAGTCATAGCTGTAGAATAGGAGAAGAAGCCTCTGAGGTGGAATCAGTCTTGGGGGAGAGACAGTGCACCCAGTGTTAACGTACTGTGTGGGATGAGGTGCTTAGTTTAGCTGTGGACAGGAGCCAAAGATTCAGCATGTACTTCATGAGTTGAAAATATAGATGAATGTTTCATCATGATGAAAATAACAGCCAACGCCTTTTCTTCATTCAGAAGTATTGATGATCTGTTGACTGGCGTGTGGGAGTATGACATCTACAGTAGATATAAACACCAGTCCATGTGACAGTAATATTCTAGAAAAGGTTGCAGTCTATGAGAATGGATGAAACCACCCTATATGAGTTAGAGAAAAACCTAAGAGTGTGCATGTGTGCACATATCAAATCAGGAGCTCCTTCAAGTATACATTCCCTGATTCAGTTGTACTCATTATTTTAGAAAGTGCTTCATATATCCCTGGCTGGCCTCTGCCTCACTATGTGCGAGAGGATGACCTGAACTTCTGTTCTCCTCCATTCACCTCCCAAGTGCTAGAATACACATGTGCACCATCACACCCAGTTTGTGCAGTGTGGGGTTCTGAACCCAGGGCTTTGAGCACACTAGGCATGCACTCTACCGACTTGGCCACATCCCCACCCCCTTGTTGCATGATTCCATTGCCAGTTTTTTTTTTTTTAACAAAGCCTAAAATCACCTAGTGATTATATTGTGGATAACAAAATTGAAAACTAAATCGGATTCCATATTTGCTTTGTCTCCTTTAGTGACCTTGGTCCCAATGAGTCTGAGATGGACAGGAGTGTATGAGTAGAATCAATCCAAATATCCCCAGCCACTGCAAGGAGAATGACAGCCTGTTATTTTGGGTTTTAAAAGACAGCGCTGCATTATTCATTATGCTTATAAAGTGTCATTATTTATATCTCAGAATCACTGATGCTTCCCCATTCACAATTACAGGTAGACATGAGTGATGTATTATACTGTAACAGTGTGCGTCGGGTTCACATGCACTCATCTTATTTCTTTACACAGAGGATATTCTACCTTACTGTAGACCTACTTTTCCAACGTCGAATAACCCCAGAGATCCCAGTTCCTCAAGCTCAATGTCATCAAGAGGATCGGGAAGCAGACAGAGAGAACAAGTGAATGTAGGTCGAAGAAATATGGCAGAAATGCAAGTACTCGGAGGATATGAGAGAGGAGAAGATAATAATGAAGAATTAGAGGTACCTACATTTTTCCCAAGTTTTCAAACATTAGGCACAATTGTTTTATCAGTTTCAAAGTTACAGACATATATCCACATATAGGCCTATAAACTATTTAATCAAAATAATTTTGCATCGTATCAGTAAATATGAGACAACACTCCTATGATTTATTTTTTTACCCTAATGTCTATGATACCAGAATCTGACATTTTAAGAATTTACAGATTTTCCTGAAGTGTATTTTAAAATTTTACCTGTTAACAGTGGTGTCTTTGCAGATTTAAGGGTCATATTCCTTTGCATATTTTCAGATAAGTGTACATGATAAAGCATAAAATTGACATGACAAAGCATGAAAATATATACAAAAAGCATTAAAATATACATGATAAAGTTAGAAAATAAAATTCATCTGAATATGTTATCATTCGTGCTATTGTATCAAAATTCAGTGAGGGGATATAAGGGTATGATGTAAAAGGTGGGTTTAGCCTGTTATCTGTCACTCTGATGATTACCAGGGCTAATTTGGCTGATTTGACCTCAATCTTATACCTTCCAACTTCTAAAAGTATAACTCCGTTTTATGACAATGATCTTCCCAGAAGGAGAACTCTTATTGAGTCAAATATTTCTTCCTTTTCTATAATCCATGAGTCATAATACAAAGTAAAGTTAAAAGACATGTAAAAATCCCCCCTTTTTAAATTGTTATATTTTCTCCATCTAATAAAAATAATTTAGGAACAAATTTCTCCTTTAGATGCTGAAGGAATTCCAAGCTATGAGTTCTAAGCTGTGAGTTCATAATGGAAGATGAAAAATCCTAACAAATTGCATCTCCTTGGATGTTATTTATGTCTTTGTTTATTTCAATTTTGTGTCAGTACTGTCAGAGAGGTTATTTCTGAAACTCATTGGGGCTGAAAAGTCATTGTAGTTAATTCCAAAATTTAAAATCAGTAAAGGCAGGACTAAAATCGCGAGAAGAAGTAAGAAGAACCGAGAGCTTAGAGCATCCCTTCTCCTTACTCAGAGCCCTGTGGCCCTCTGTGGCGGAGCAGTGTGTCTTATTGGATGTGCTGTAAAGACCAACTTAAATTGACGGATGAGTTGTGGTGAACACTCCAACACATGCTAGTGAATAAGTGAGGATAACATATCATAGGAGGATAAATGCATATTAAAAGAAAACTCTTGAGACAATGCCTGTATGATGCCGCCTCAAGTGTAACAATAATTCCTCTTACAGGAAACTGAAAGCTGAAGACACCTGAGGAGGCTCATGAGCTCCATGTGAGAAGCATCCCTCCAGATGCCTCATGTCTGATGACACGTGACGCCAGATAAAATGTTCAGTGCAATCACAATGTTCAAATTGTCGTTTTTATTCCTCTTATTGGGAGACCATTTTTAAAAATTTTATTGGGTTTTTATCGTTGCTTTTTGATTCCCTAACCCTTGACCCCCATCCCTCTCCCCCTCGCAGCTGCAGGCCTACCATCTGACTGCTTGATTCAGTCGACAGCCAGCAAGAAAGAACAGAAAAGTGTTTTTGCATTTTGCCCCTGAGATATGGCATTGCACTGCTTATAGAGCAAGCTAATTTATTAAGCAAAATAGTGATCAAAGTGGATTGATCAACCTCACGCCAAGGGCTCTCAAAGTATATTCTTTCTATAACCAACAGCTAATGCAAATGAATGCATACTTCATTTTAACATGATTTTAAAATCAGTCCTTCATACCACCCTTTGCTAGGAGAGGATAAACCAATAGCAAAGGCAGAGTTACAGATCATTTGAATGGGGTAGAACATTGTAAATATATGCTCTTTGCAACTCCTGGTGGTACTTTATTTTGTCTTCATTTCAGTCATGGAAGTATATTCTTCTTGGACATGTACTTTTGGACAAGTAGGGCTAAGACAGTTGGACCTCTCGTTGTCTAGTCGTTGTCAGAAATAAGCCTATCAAAAACATTGTTCTATTTTTCAATCAGAAAAAAAACTGCAAATGCATAGTACAAACAAGTGGATGGTTGTAATGACCACGTGAGCAAGGACATCCCTATCTTAACTGGCCTCAACGTCTTCTGGTGGTGTCAGTTCAACTTTCAGAAGTGCCACTTAAGGAAGTTTGTTTGATTTTTGTTTTTGTAATGCACTGTTTTTAATCTTTTTTTTTTTTTTTGGTTTTAAAAGCACAATCACTAAACTTTATTTGTAAACCATTGTAACTATTAACCTTTTTTGTCTTACTGAAAGAAAAATGTTGAGAAGTGTTTTTAACCTGTTTTGTTAATGCTCTATGTTTGTATTTGGAATATTTGAATGACAGATGGTGAAGTAATGTGCAGACTTAATTGTGGGCTGTGAACCAAATGGTTCATACTTTTCCTGGAACTAAAGAAAAAAAAAACTGTTTAAATTTGTTGTGGCCAATGTCAAAACTTGCAAGAGTACCTTATAAGCTCAGATAGAGGCATTACTTGTTTGGAATTGCCAAATAATGCTCTCTGACTGTAGATTTGTAGATTTTTATGGGTTTTTTTGTCATCATAAAAATTTCATTCTCTTTATAATTGGTGCTATTTGAAAAAAAATAGAACATGTATTCATACACAGGTATCAGGCCTGATCCCACTGGAAAACAAAGCCAAACAAAACTGAGCCACAAAGAAAACGCTGGTGTTCACCAAAAATTAAATGTGTTCATTTAGATAATTTGAAAATGTCCCATAGAAAAGTGTGCAGTGCTAAGGGAACAATCCATGTGATTAATGTTTTCATTATGTTCATGTAAGAAGCCTCTTATTTTTAGCCATAATTTTGCATACTGAAAAAATCCAATAATCAGAAAAGTAATTTTGTCACATTATTTATTAAAAATGTTCTCAAATACATCATTCTTTCTTGTGTTGATTTTTTTTCATTGTGTGCTGATCAGATTTATTCCATTTAATCACAAATCGTTTTGTCTTAACATTTCACCACCATATTTTCAAAGGAATTACTCAATTAGTGTTATGAACATCCAGATTTTACCTATAATGGAAAATTCTTATTGAATTCACCTGAAATTAAAGATGTAAAGTGAGTCAAAACTTGAAGTTGATTATTTGGCCAGTGTCTAACTTTTAAGGGTATACTATTTTTGTTTGTGTGTGCATCTGAATTTCAGTTAGCCTGTCTCTAAAATAATTGGGACATGAGTAAGATAAATTTTATTTATAAAGTTTGAACCACCTATGTTCTGCTTATTAGTGAGTACATGCTTTCTAGTTTCAATACCATATGAAATTTTAAGAATACAAGTCATATATCATGTTGGCCATTACTAAAATCAAAATATCTTGACATTCATCTTGGATGGACAAGATGGGTAGCATGTCCTGGAAATGTTAAGAGCAACAGAATCTATTGGAGTTAGTTTTCCTATGACAATCTATTTTTCTTTTACCTAAATTTTGAGTTCATCAGAATTTCAAAATCTGAGAGAAAACAAAACAGAACAATGTTGAATGTAATTTGAAGTTTAGTTTTATGAAAACAAGTAATCACCAGCATCTGCTAAATTAGGTACAACATCAAGGAGCCACTTTCCAAGATGTTTCAAAGAAAAAAAAATGGAGGGTCACGTGTTATGGCCTAACTGTCCTCTTTCTCTTGGTGAGTTGACTACAAATAAGCTTGTGTCTTTCTTTTTTATAGTATGCAATATGCATACAAGTCATGGATGTCAGAGGACCTGGATCAAAGTCCCAGTTTTGTCATGGCTGTGTTTCCTTGCACACGGTACTTAAACTCTAAGTCCCAGGTACTTCACCTGTAAATTCAATAATACCTACCTCATGGAGCTACTGTCATGATTAGTGTTCACCTGTAAATTCAGTAATACCTACCTCATGGAGCTACTGTCATGACTAGTGATTTTACCTCATGGAGCTACTGTCATGACTAGTGATTTAATGTATGTGATATGGACTCTGTGAACTCCATAAACAACACAGGACATTGTTCCACTGATGGACTGAAATTTATGACACATGCCATTCCACTTATCATACATATTTTGTTCCTAAAATTTTGCATGAAAGTAAAAGAATAAGTGTGGTATAAGAATGAGGGTGGTTCCATTTCCGGTAAGTAACATTCACTGTGAAATACCTAATTGTGGAATAAATGCTTGGTGTTATTGTTTGTTTCTTTGCTTTTGAATCCAAGGACCATAAGAGGGTTGTTGGTGGTATGTTTCTCATACTTTTTTTTTTTAACAGTTAAGTGATGCAAACATGTCACTTAGTCCTCAATAAAATAATTTAGTGTCTATGTTGGGCTGATGTTCTGCATAGTAGTAGAAAATATAATCTGAGTCATTTTTGTTTTACTTCCTTGTGGAGACGTGTGCAAAATTATTTACCACACAAGGGCACCACAACAGATGAAAGAAGCAATTCTACACAAACCCAGCTTCAAGCCACCACACTCACCTTGCTTTCTCTCTCTTAATCATCCTGAGACCCCATCCCATGAAATGGTGCCACTCACAGTTAGGATGGGTCTTCCTAGATTCATTAAGCTGATTTTCAAATTCCCTCACAGACATGCCCAGAAATTAATCTCCTAGATAATTCTTGATCCACTCAAGTTGCCAATCACAAGTCCATCCCTTGTCAACTGGACATCCAAACATACCATTTTAAAGCCATAATCCCCACCTGTGTTTGTAGGCACATGGCATATCATAAATAATAAACAATAATTGCTTCAGCCAAAATTCAAAAGTCCTCATCATTTTTAACATTACATCACTGTTCAAAAGTCAGTAAAGACTCCCATTCCAACAGAGTGGAATGGGCGGATAGCAAGGAAAGAATAACCCATGCAAGACAAAGCCAGCTGGGTAAACTGAAAATCCTATGGGTCTATGTCCTGCATGTGTTGCTTGTGATGCAAATATTCCAGCTACAAAAGACCTTGACACTGGTCCTGTCCAACTCCACCACATATAGAAGCACATACAGCTTCTCGCTTGGGCCTGCACTATGCCACACAGGAAGCTTTCCTTGAATGGTACACAGTAGTTCTGGCATCACCAACATCTTGGATCACCTGTGAGACCTTTTGTTTCACCATGAATTTCACAGTGTCCCCTCATGGATGGACTAGTTACAGGGACTCCCATCCCAGCCACCGATCACGTGGCCTTAGCTGCCTTCAGAAACTGGCGAAACACTCCAGGAACCCCTCCATTTGCCTTTTATCTTGCAAGTTCTGCTGTGAGGTAGGGGTAGAGTCTGCCCACTTTGGACTACAGTTATATGGCACCTTGGACCACAGTTGTGTGGTCCTATGTGTGCTGACCCCAGGGAAGTACTTCCTGAGGCAGTTGCTTTCAAAAGAGTGACATTGTGAGTTCACTTCTCTTCCTCATATAAAATTGGATTTTCACAAGATGGAGCCTCTAGTGGGGTGGTATCTTGCCCTCAGGGCACCTTTCCTATTGTTCCAATGAAGTGAAAGAGGTTTCTCTTTAATGGTGCTCATGTCTTCAACAACCTAGCTGCTTTGTGTACAATTCTCAACTCCTTCATTTCCCCACCAATTGACACATTTTTCAGATTTTGCTCTTCCCTTTGTTGATATTTCCCACTGGGGAACTGGATCAGAGCCATGAGCAGTTGATATGAAATGGCATGGATGTTGTTCTATCTTGAGAATTCCTCTACCAAACAAGTTAGTCTATTACTTTTGAATCCAGCCTCATTCAAGTTCACAGAACATGAACAGAGTGCAGCCAGATTTTTTGACAGAATATAATATGAAGTGTCTCTAGCGTAGTTCTTGATAGAGTTCTTTTTTCCTTTCTGAAAGCTCATGAGCTAGGGCCCTACTCTTCATTTCTATTGGTATTCTGTTCCTCCCAACTCCTACCAGAATGGGTCATTAAGCTTTGCTTTTAGCATTCTATGATCTTTCTACCAGAAAGTTCCAAACTGTTCTGCATTTCTCCCACAAACCAGTTCCAAAGACCTGTTAAGTATATGGTTGGGCTTACCACAGTTATAACCCCACTCCATTTGGATGAGATACTTTCTTCATTGCTATGACCAAACAACTGACAAGAAGCATCTTAAAGAAGAGGTCTATTATGAATTACATTTGCAGGAAGTATGCCCATCATGGCAAGGAAGATGTGGCAGCAGGAGGTGGCTGGTCACATTCCATCCATAGGAAGGAGAGAAGAATCATGGAGCTCAGCATGCTTTCTTGTTTTCATTCAGTTTGAAACCCAAGTCACCAAAGCCCATAGAGTGAAACCACACTCACAGTTAGGGTGGTCTTCCCACTTTCATTAAACTAATCTATACTTTCCATTACAGACATGCCCGGTGATGTGTCTCCTAGGTAATTCTATATCCAACCAAGTTAACAAAGGTGATTAACCATCACACCTTTCCACAGGGTTTCATCTAAATTTTATATGTGGTTTTCATGTGTTGAAAGCATAGGAATGTTTGTAGTTAGGACTTTGAGCATTGATGTTGTCCAAATTGCCAGTGGCCTCCATTTGTTAGAACCTTTACTCTATATCCTGCGCATGCCAGTCTTTATACCCCATACCCATTTACCCTCCCTTCTGAGTACTTTGAGGGTGTGTAAGTGTAAGGGGATAGGGGACAGCTCCTTGGGCTCTTCCATGCTATTCTGGGTATCTGGAGAACTGGGATTCAGATATTTGCTGAGCCACTAAAGACTTGGACTTCCTTATGCCCTCACAAGGTGTCACTATGTTTACTGGACAGATTGCTGTATTTAGGGTGTGTGGTTGACAGAGGAGAGTTACAGCTACTTCTGAGTTTTAGAATAAAGTAACTTAGTAACTTTCAGTTTGAGCTAATTCCATTCATACTAAAAATAGTTTTGAGAGTCACTATCCCACAAATACAAGTTTTATTGTGATATATCTGAAATGAGAATGAGTTTTACAGTCAGTGGTGTCTTATCATCACTTTTAGGCAACAGTCATGATGTAGTTTTATTTGCTGCTAAAGCATATGTCTCATGCAGGGAAACAGTGAGCATATGTCAAACGTTTACTTGCCTCATTAGTAGAGGAAACAGCAAGATGACAGAGTTGAAAAGCAGCTGCATAAGGAAATTTAATATGATTGCTAAATCACTTAACTTTATGTAAACAATACAAGCATGACATTAATATCTTTACTGGGAAAGAGAATCACCACTCCTATGTTTTTCTTTCAGCTAAATAATCTCTAACCTTCAGGGGTTCAAGAAGTCTGCATCTATATTATTTGTAAATTGTTAGTCAAAAAGATATTTGGACATTTACACTTACCCAGGAGAATCAGGTAAGGGTAAAAAAGTGATTTACTTTTGCCAGTGTTTCCACACACAACCTAAGAAAAAGCGGTTCCATCCAGTTTGTTTGGCTTCTAATCTCAGACAATGAGAATGAGAGAGAGAGAGAGAGGTGAATAAAACGAGTAGAATCAATTTAGGTTATTTAAAAGAGACTCCACTGGCTGCTAGAATCACTTCCTGAAGGATGAGTCCAGAACATTATTGGTGTATTTCTCTTCCTGATGGTGCAGGTTCCTAGGAGGCGTGCACCACCACACCTGGCCCATCGCTTTGAGTTTTAATTACCACTTACAATGTTCAGAAAAATTTTAAAGTATCATCACTGAAATAAAAACTCAAAAGTGTATGGATCTGGGTGTGGTGGCACACGCCTTTAATCCCAGCACTCGGGAGGCAAAGACAGGAGGATTGCCATGAGTTCGAGGCCACCCTGAGACTACATAATGAGTTCAAAAAAAAAAAAAAAAGTGTATGGAGACAGGAGCAAAGCATGAATTCAAACCTTAGAGACAAATACACTTGTGCATTTTCTGGCAAAGTAACTAGTTTAACTGTACCTAAAGCAGTATCCACAACATAAAGTTGTACTTACACACACACACACCACTGCAAATGAACACATGGAAAATTAACAAATTGCAGGATGTTGGCATTCAGGAGGGGTTCTCCCAAGTTTATGAACCCCAGTTTTGAGCCCTGTCCTATTTTTAACAAAGAATTGATTTAAAAAACAGTCTAAAAAATGATATATTATTAATTATTGAGTTTATTTAGGGAGAAATAAGTTTTGGGATTTATTTAAGGTAGATTGGGATGTAGGAGGAAGGCGAGAGCAGAGTCAGGCACGTGGAAGGTAGGAAACACACACATATGGAATCATGAGATTCATTTATGAGAAATGGCTAGAGCAGAGCTATGTGGGAGATAGAACCTAGGTGCTGATGTAGGGAGATTTAAAAGAGTCACACACACCATTCGCCCTCAGCTTCCGCACATAAGAGAGTTAAGAGGGAAAATGGTGGTAGAATAAGGAAGAAGAGCAGCAAGGAAATATCAAAATAGAGACCAAGAAATTCAGATGAGAAAGTAGTAGAGTTATACCCTGGTTATCCCAAGTTTACAGAAATTACACAGGTAGCAGGCCCAGAGTTTAGAGAAAGCAGCCATATGGGAGATCTAGAGTCTAAGAGAAACACACATGTGGTAGATTCAGAGACCGAGGGAAATCCTACATGTAATTAAAGTGAGAAGTTACCCCAAAATATAAAGCAGAGGCAAGCAGAAAATTACCCAGCCCAAGAAACAGTACTCTGCTCTCCTTCCCACCGAGCCTGGCTGTGTGTGTGTATGTGTGCGTGTGTGTGTGTGGGGGGAAGGGGGACCAGACTCACACCTATCCAGAGATGACAGAGCAGAAAGAGCAAAGAGAGCTGTAAACAGCACCGACAAACCCTTATAGTCAATTGAAAATGGGTTCGTTCGTGTGTGGGTGTGGGGTTTGAATTCAGGTCGTCACTGCCTATTCGGCTAGTGCTCTTATCCATTTAGCCATCTGTCCAGCCCCTAGAAATAGTATTTTAAGGATACACATCCAACATCATTTATTGAAACTTTTCTTATAGTGGCAAAAAACCTGGAAATAATGAAGAATCATAACGAACTGAGGGGGATGGAGAGAGGATGATCACTGGTGTCACTGGTTAGGCAGCCTGACTAAGAAAGCAGCAGCTCCAGGTTCAGTGGGAGACTCCGTCCCAAGGTAAGAATGTGGAAGAGTAGCCGAGGGCGTCCTATTCTGGCCTCTGCACTAGGGTACACAGGACACACACACAACTGTGCACAGATGTGTGTGTGCACGCATGCACACACACACACACTCACCAATTTCTATAGTACAGTACAGAGTTAAAGAATGTTTGCATTTGATTTTTTTCTACATGTGACGAGATTTCTTTCCTCAAAGGCTAATACTATGATCCACAGCCCACCTCATGGATACAAGAGCTCCCGCCTCTCCACACCCCAGTTAGGGCACAGGTTTCTTCTTTCTTGCTTTGTCACTCTAATGGCTGTAAAGTGTCATTTCTTCCCAACTGTTACTTTGCATTTTCTTTTCAGTATGTGTCTTGAAGACCTGAATCTATTGTACCTTGGCCTCCCAGCACTTGCTTAATCGTTCTCTCTCTCCCTCCAGAGCGGACTCCACCTAGGAAAAGGCCAAGAGTGTCTGTTACCTTCCATGTTTCTACCCAAGATTGTTACTGGAAAATATAAACACTATAATTTCTTTTTGTGAATGAGTGAATATCCTTCCAACCCCAGCAATTCTATTCCAGGAAACTATATTAAAGAAACAACAGTGGATGCATGCAATGATTTATTTATAGAGACAACCACAATAGAATTGCACATGAGTATGAATGAGCTACAAGGTTCTACAACAGTTATAAAATACAACAGAGCATGTGTCTGATCCAGAAATGCATTTATAATGATAGCTGTAACTGGTAACTTTTATTTAATAGATACTTTGGGGCAATGTGTTAAGAGTTTTGTATAACTTAAACTTGAAAAAATATTTAAAAAATTAGATTCTTTTATCAGACTTAGGTATGTAAGGGAAAGATCCCGATTGGTTTGTATATTTAAAGGGTGGACTTCAGAGGCCAGCCCTTCTAGGTTGTATGTTACTATGGGCAGCAGGGGACACTGTAGCTATAGTAAAAGAGTCTGTATCAGACAAGTTCCATTGGTGCCAAGGCAGGGTGTCATTTTCTAATTTTTTTAATGTTTTGTTTTTGGTTTTCTCTTTGGGCTTATGTTCCTAACTGAAGCTGCCATAAAGAAGCCAGTGTTCTCCTGAGTCTCCTGCAAAAGCTCATGAAATAAAATCAAATTTATGCAATGATGTGACTGCTGTGACCAATTTATTTATTGTACAAGTCTGTCATGGGGGCATCACATCATTATTAGTATCAGCATCACTATAACAATGGCACAGAAGATGCACATTTAAATGAAGTATTTTATGCCCTTGGTGAAATATAATATTTATGTATACCAATTGCCTTAATTCAGGCTCATACTCCTATTTGCAGGAGTTGTGTGCTTGTATGGACTGAATACTTTTCCTTCCCAATCCTCAACCTGAATGTGGTAGGTTTGGGTGCTTTAGGTGATAGTTAGGATGTGTCTGGTGAGGCCTTTTTGAGGGCATCAGTGCTGCTATAAAAGAGACCTTTAAAAGCTTTCTCATCTCTCTGACATATACAGCACTATGCCAAAGCAATACAGAAAATGGCCTTCTCCAAAGTCCAAACCCTCCCACCTTAATCTTGAATTTCTGGCCTCTGCAACTGTTAGGAATCTATTTCTATTTTTTATTGTTTACCAAGCCCCCTCTATGACACTTTTACAGCAGGCCAAACTTAGAATGGTACTTTAAAAAAATTAGTTTTTGTCATAATCACCAACTTCACATACAGTTAAGCTAGTCTTTTTGTAATTTTACAGTGGGAGACAGGCTGTGATTACATCGTCTATGTGCAAAAGCAGTATTCAGCTCTTCTTTGTGAGGAGGGTAGGCATGCCACACTGCGCATGTGCAGGCCAGAGGAGGACCTCGCCAAGTGTGGGCTCTGTGAATTGGAACTCAAGCGAGCAGTCGTGCTTGCTGGGCAAGCAGTTTATCCATGGAACTTCTGACCACATTGAGTATTTGGTTCTCTCAGCTCAAATGACTTCTATAGCCTGCTCAGCTTCAAAAGTTAACAAAGGTTATGGAGGGGATATAGAGGAAAGGAAGGAGGGAAGGAGGGAGGGAGGGATGTTTCTCAGGACTCTTGCTGAGTTCCAGGAGGGTGCATTTGCTAGGAGATGAGCTTATAGTGTATGACATTTTATAAAACAGAATAGGGTTATGTTGTCAGAATCATGCTGACCCACCCAATTTTGGAAGACTTAAATTGTTTCTCTAAATGTGGGCCCTGTAGAAATAATTTATCCTGTCTGCCAGGCTATATAGCACCTTAAGAAAAGGCCTATATTTTTAAACCAGACTAATAATAACCTGAGTTTTTATCAGGAATGCCTGTTAAGTACTCTGTGTTTCTCTCAGTGAGACAGATAGCATACACTCAACATAGACTTACCTGTTCCCTGAATAGGTTATGCATAAGTCATCTCTAAAATGCCCCTTCCTTTTGTAGACGGGAAATAGTGCTTATGTATGTGTTCATGACATTTGTTAGGAGGCAATGAAAGAGTTAATGAAGTTAATGTGGTTTTATTGTCTAAGTTTCATTTCAAATATATTAAAATAATTGTATAATATGTCACTAAAGGCAAGGAGAGTGAAAGGTATGTGAAATAGCAACTTTTGGGAAACAACAGGAAAGAAACTGAAAAAAATGACTAATTCTGCACTTAATATGACTTATATCATCATTTTGGCAAAAATTAGTATGAAATATATAGTTTTAATCTTTCCTGACATGGAAAGCAATATTTGAAAGAGTCGGAAATTTGCTTAAATTCACAACCTGCAAATATAAAGTATGACTGTGCATTCTTTTCAAATTTAGTGCACTCCCTTTCAATTAAGGCTAATTAATCCCTAAGGACTGAGATCTAAATTAATAGTTAATATTTAAATAATTAATAATTACTTATGAGTGCAATGTAGATAGGAAGATACTGTGTATGTAGAATAAGGGGAAAGGTGAATGCTAAAGATGGTCTTGTAAAACATATTAAAGTGTAACTTAGAGCTCAGCAGTTAAGGTGCTTGCCTACAAAGCCTAAAAACCTAGGTTTCATTCATTCCCCAGTACCCATGTAGAGCCAGAGGCACAAAATGGTGCATGCATCTCAAGTTAATTTGCAGCAGTTAGAAACCCTGTAATACCCTTTCTCTCTCTCTCTTTGTCTTGGTCTGCTTGCAAATAAATAAATAAAATATTGCTTAAGAAGCATTATTTAAATGATATATCAATATTAAAATATCACTTAGACATTCAACAATCACTCTTAAAAATAAGTTATAAATAATAACTTCCAAGTAGTGTATTCATAGATGTTTATATAGAGAGAATATATGCAATCTAATATGTTTACATTTCTAGTTTTAAAGGTTTTAGGATCTGGGAAGCAGTCTCAGTGGACAAAGTGCACACTGCACATAGTTCAGATCCACAGCACCCACAGAAGTGCAACACTGGTGTGGTACCTGCCTGTAATCCCAGAGCTCAGGAGTCAGAGACATGGGATCCCCTGGGACGAGCTGGTCGTTAATCCAGCTGAGTTAATGAACTTTGTGTTTAAGTGAGAAACCCTACCTCACTAAGTAATGGATGGTAACCAATTGAGACAGATACCCAATGTCAACCTGCGGCCTCTACGCTCATGTGGACATATGTGCATGAACACGTGCACATGGAAACACCCACACATCCACGAACACTCAGAATACACACACACAGGCAAACATTTTAAACAACTTTACCTAAAGCCATCCATGCAGATTTTAACAACTTTACCTAAAGCCATCCATGCAAAGATTTTAACAACTTTACCTAAAGCCATCCATGCAAAGATTTTAACAACTTTACCTAAAGCCATCCATGCAAAGATTTTAACAACTTTACCTAAAGCCACCCTAACCTTTGAAGCACACCTGCTGTCATATAATCTTAAAGAATTTCAGAAATTCAGCACTGCTTCTGAAGGTAGAAATTTTCATGGTTCTCCCCAGAAATCCTATTATACCTCAGTCAATGAGAAAAGAAAATACTTTAGAGAGTTTTTTAAAAAATTATTTTATTAGTTATGGACATACTTACTATGTAAACAATACATGTTGGTACCATCCTTTCCTTCATCCCTGCCCATTTTTCAAAGGCGCCCTCCTCACTGGAGATGCAGGTCATCCCCATGGGGACTATGGGTTGTGCAATGTGGGGGCAGCAGTCAGTTATGGGGGAGAAGCAATGTCTCTGTGCAAAATGTCCCAACTTGTGGCTCTAACAATCTTTTCGCCTCCTCTCCCACAAAATTCCCTGAGCCATGTTGGGTGCTTTTGAAGTCTACTTCAATGATGGGCTCTTAGGAGCATCTGGATCTCTGGTTTGGTAGGTGTTGAGTGTCCTCAGTGTCTGATATCAGATTCACTGAGAAAGCAGCACTGTTGCTCATTTCCGCAATTCCTCTGTGCTTTCAGCTAGGGCTGGCCTAAAGTGTGCTGGGTCATTTATCTCCTCAGGTCCTGCTCCCCTCTTGAAAAGAGAAGCAGATTCTCCAATGGATACTGAAGTTAACACTGGTTAAATGGGATAACCATTATTAATTTAGAGAGAATTTAATTGGTATAGACCCTCTTGTAGCCCAAGATTAGTGAGAGCTTGACATTGGAAAGCAAAATCATTATCTGGATATGATTCTGACTTGTTTCCCAGTTCCAAATATGGTTTCCTTTCCACTGAGCAGATCTGTTAGCCAATCCAAGAGCAGTTGGTTACCCACCATGGCTGTGTGCCACTATTGCACTTGTGTGAGCATCACATTAGGTTGTTTGCTGCTGAGTACCTTAGACCTTGTGTTGCTCAGACAGATGTTGGCCACTTTTCCCCAGTTGCTCATGTAGCACCTTCCAGCACTAGACAAGCTAATTATCTGGGGCCTGGCGCTCTTCCAGATTCCAGCCAGCTCTCTCCATGCTCTGTGTTGACAGTGTATGGTGTCTTCAGCAATAGGGTCTTACCATCAACCTCTGGTGAGTAATCAAGTGCTCTGACAGAAGTCTATCTTGTTTGGGCAGACCTTGTAGGTCTCTCTGATCAACAGCTCATTGTGAGTGCTAACCACATCCTGGTACTAGGAGTTACATGCCAGAGCCAAGGGAAGAGAAAAAAGAAAAATAAAGAAAGGAAAAAAAAAAAAAAAAAACATAGAGAAACAGGAGAAATTTAAGCTTAGGCTTCATCACACACTCTCTAGGGTTCTTTGATTCAGGAGCTCCCCCTAAGGTCCTGTTGAAGGTTCAGCCATTTAGTCTATCTTCCAGGACATAGGATTCTATGGTATCCATGCAATTTGGTTTCAGTTTTGTGTCCCCCCTCCACCAACCCCCAAGCCCTACCTTCCCTATTGTCCAAGCCTCGAGATGCTATTCAGGTATGTCAGCAACTCAGGCTGATCCAGGTTAGGAACCACAGATGAGTGAGACCATGTGACAATTGTCTTTCTGTGATTGTGTAGGTTCGCTGAGTATGATCTGTTCCAAGTTCGACCATTTTTCTACAAATTTTTAACTGTGTCAATTTTTTTTCTTACTGATGAGTGAAATTCCATCGTGTAGGTATACCACATCTTAGTTATCCATTTGTCCAATGATGGGCACCTGAGTTGATTCCAGTTCTTAGCTATTATGAATTGAGTAGCTATAGACATGGTTGAGCAAATATCTCTGAACTGAGATGTGGAGCTTTTAAGGTAAATGTCCAGTAAGGGAATAACTGGGACTGTTGGTAATGCTATATTCATCCTTTTCAGGAGTAGAGAGGTTTTTTTTTTTTTTTTAAAAAAAAATATTTAATACCTATTTTTTAAATGAGCTAAGACATTTATAATACTTTAACATTTGAAAACTTGAGGCACTTTGGGGGAAAATCAATCAAAATAAATAATAAATTGCTTAGACTAATAATGTATCTAGGCATAGGATTATCATATATTCAGAAGCACATGCATTTTATCTCGATGATTTAATATCAACAATTGCTAATTAGGCTTCACATGTTTCAAGTGTGCATAATTAAGCAATCATTTTGAATAAACCGTTTTTCCTCTGTTATATAATATGCCAGAAATATGTTCACCAAACTTCCTAAAAAATATCAACCTTCACAAGGTAGTCAAGAGTTTGATTAAATTTCTCATCCGTGTTTGCTCATTCTCTTTCCTCTGATTTCCTGTTGCCAGCATTCATTCAGTGATTCAGCACTCTGTGAGCATTTTCTCTGTCATAGGAAAAAACAATCTGAAAGTTCTCACAGTGTATCAACAGGCAGACAGAGAATAGGGAAAATCATATAACAGAAACATTTGCTCAGCATGAAAAGGCTTATGTAAACTAATTATCAACTGAAGATTTGTTTGGTCTGTTTGGAAAGACTGAATAAAAAGTCATCAGAGACAGGAGATATGGCTTAATGGTTAAGGCACTCACCTATGAAGCCTAAGGATCCAGGTTCAATTCCCCAATACCCATGTAAACCAGATGCACAAGGTGGCGCATGCATCTGAAGTTCATTTGCAGTGGCGAGAAGCCCTGGAATATCTATTCTCCCCCACCTTTCTCTCTCCCTATTTCTCACTCTCTAATAAATAAATAAAAATATTTAATTTTTTAAAAGCCATCAGTTCATTTATAACATACAAAACTTGAATGTCTCTATATTGACTGCCACTTGACTTTAAAAAGATCACCTATGTTTTAAAAATTAAAATAAAGTTAAGTGAACCTAAATGACAATATTGTTTGAGGAGTACATTTTGAATTATGTATTTATTTTTATTAATCTGTTTCTATCATTCTCTAAAACAACTTCAGAATCATACAAAGTTTAAAGAATTCACCACAAAAGCATTAAAGATTGGCTGATAAAACATACTAAGTTAATTTGGGATTATACAGCTTTCTTTTATTTTTAATTCCTTTTATTTACATAGAGTGTCAGTTAAAGATGCTTCTGAAGACAAGTTTAAACACAAAACATTTAAAATATAATTTAATGTGGCTTAGCAATGAGAGAAATGTATGGTGTGACAGTGTAAGTGAAGTACAGCAAAAGGGCTCTGAGCAGTCATGAGCCATCAGGGCTCTGTCTCTCTTGCCTGTGGTCTCTGCTCTAGTTAGCTCCTCACACTATTTTCTAATATTGTTATTGAATAACAGAGCAAACCTCTGGCTGATGGTACTCAGGGGCCAGGATACAAAAGCAAAATATCGTCTCATAAGTCTCTGATAATATAGCCCAGGGATCTGCATTGTTCTACGTGCTCTTTCTAGGACTAATCTTGAATCCAGAGAAATAATATGCACTGTGGCCTGAAGCCTGGGCTAACTTATATTCACTAGGTCCTCCACTGAAATATATTAATCTATGAACCCTGAAGTACATGGATTGTTTATTGAAAGAATGGATGATGCAAAGTACCCAACAAACAGAAATAAAATGCACATCCCCACACAGCAATTCAGACTATTGCTACATTTATCTTAAATAATAGTTTATCTGGTTATTTAAACAATGGCCACAAACTTTTTTTTTTTTTTTTTACATTTTTCTCATCAAAAGCAAGATGGCCCTTTCCTTTGCTCCATGGTAAGAGTGTGACTATTTGAACTAATAGAGGAGGTTATTGATTTGGGGTTTATGCCATAGCAGTAAATGAAACTTCTTCCTAATTTTTTGGAAGCTTGCTGTCTGAATCCTGCTGGTATTCTGTGAAAAGTGTAGCCATCTATAAAGGTTTTGTTTTCAGCAGTCTCCATGGGTATCTGGTGATTCCAAGCCTCAGCCATTTCGGTCACTCATCACTTCCCATTTTCCAACTAGGACCCGAACTTCATGAAGCCAGGAGCACATCATGACACAAGCCATCCCAGCTGTACCTTGAATTTCAGACCCGCAGAGTCAATGAGAATATCAATTAAACGCAATACATTAAGTCACCAAGTTCAGGATGGTTTGTTGCACAACAATAACCAGAATTGCTTGAGTGGCTGTAGTGGACAGAAAGCCCATAAACTTGGAAACATGAAGAAAAAAGATGTGAAAATAAAGAGAGCTACTAGAGAGTTAAGTGGTTACATATGTTCTGAGAGAGGAGTATATGTTTAAAGTAGGTTGAGGGTAAACAAATCCTTGTACTATCTAGTATCATGCTTCATACCCTGACAGTACATTGTCCAGCCATGCACACATATCGAGTCCCTAGTTCTAGGGCTCTATTGCTCCAGGCTTTAGATTAACAGACATATGGCTCCATTAATTCATGTTGGAAGTTTACCGCTCTAAGTGTTAACCACCAAAGGTCCTAACACTTGCTAATGACTGCAATCCTCACCTTCCAGAGCAATAAGAAACAGCAGAAGGAATTACCTGCCAGATCATAGCTCCTGGATAGATCTCCAGTGTTGGGACTCTCAGCTCCTACAGGAGCTAGCAAGTATAGGTCTTGGACCCCCCGTGTAGGAACCCTTAGCCCTTAAGGTCTGACAGGTCCTTGTGCCTCTTTCAGTCACTGGGGCCGGCAGCTTCTCATTTCAGTTCGTTACAACCTCTGTCATTTCCAGCGCCTCTGCACCTAGCCTCATGAGTAGAATCTTTAGTTTGTGTTTCTACCAGCACTGTGCTCTTCTGAACTCCTTCTACAATGTCCCATTACCCACTACTTATCTATCCCACAGCTCACGCCAAACTATTCCACATTCCTCACACAAACTAGTTTCAAAGGCCTGTGAAGTACATACATGATCAGGTTTATCCCAGCAAAGAGCCCATGTCCTAGTACCAATTGTCAGTATGAGTAGTGGAAAAACGGAGTTCTCACTATCAGTGTGGATAAGAGCAATGCACAATATTCATGCTGCAGCCCAAATGCCATGCTGTGTTGAAACTTCCTCCGTCAAACAAGGTAAGTCTATTACTCCTTAATTCAGCATAACTCAACATTTCAGGACAGGGGCAGAATACAGACAGATTCTTTGTCAGAATATAACACAGGTGGCTTCTAACCAAATCCCTAATAAAATCCCAGTGCTGCTCTGCAATCTCTAAAGCCACGGAAATGATTCATGTGTGAGAGGCGGGCTCCAGCTCGGACCAAACTCTGCGTCCATCCGTGTCCTGCCAGATGTGAGGAGACCAAACCAGAACCCCTTCTCCCTTCCTCACCGTGATGCGCTGTGCTCTTTCAGACCAGGAGTGCAAATCAAGGCTTCTTTTCTTAAATTGCTTTCTGCCATGTACTTTTTAAAAAATATTTTATTTATTATTTACTTGAGAGAAAGAGAGAGAGAGAGAGAGAGGAGAGAGAGAGAATGGGTGCACAAGGCCCTCCAAGAACTACAAATGAACTCCAGATGCATGTGTCCCCTTGTGCATCTGGCTTACATGGGTACTGGGGAATCAAACCTAAATCCTTAGACTTCTCAGGCAAGCACCTTAATTGCTAAGCCATCTCTCTAGGCCCCATGTCCTTTTTTTTTTTTTTTTTTTTTTTTTTTTTTTTTTTTTTTGAGACAGGATCTAGTTACATAGCCCAGGCTGGCCTGCAACTTACTATGAAGAATAGACTGGCTTCTAACTTGAAATCTTCCTGACTCAGGGTTCCTAGGGCTGGAATTACAGACATACGCTCCATACTTAGCTCCAAAAATACTTTAGGAGGGAGAAATAAAAAAAAAAAAAAAAAGGTTAGTGGTAAGACCCTACTGCTGAAGACACCTTATGTGGTTGACATGCAAAATAGAATGGCATGGCTGGAAGTTGGAAGAGAGTCAGTCCCCAGACAGTCAGCGCCTCTAGTGCCAGAAGGTGCTACATGGGCGACTGGGGGAAAATGACCAATATGTGTCCAAGCAACTCATGGTCTAACCTACTTAGCAGCAAATAACTTGTTGTGATGCCCACACAAGTGCAATAGTGGCACACAGCCATGGTGGGGAACCAACTGCTCTCAATTTGGCTAACTGATCTCCTCAGTGGTACGGGACCCATAGCTGGAGCTGGGAAACAAGTCAGAACCATATCCAAACATAAGCCCACTCGCCAATATCAAGCTACCATCAATCATAGGCTACAAGAGGGCCTACACCTATTAAATTCTCTATTAAAAAAGTAAGGGTTATCTCATTTGTCCTGGTGCTAACTTACTCTCTGTTGGAGAATCTGCTTCTCTTTTTCAGATAGATGTAGATCCTAAGGAGAGAGCCACCCCATCATACCTCCAAAGGGCCCTGGCTGAAACTAAGAAAAATTGGCGAAACAACAGTGCTGTTTTCCTGATGAACTGGATACCAGCAGAAGGGGGAAGGAGATCAACACAGAGAAAAATCAACTCCTACCAAATCAGAGAGCCAGAGCCTCAGAGGCCCCAACACCTCATCACTGAAACAGACTAAAAATGAACCCAACATGGCTCAGGGAAATTTTGTGGAAGAGGGGGCGGAAAGAATGTCAGAGCCACATGTTGGATCATGATATGCAGAGACATTTATCTTACCCATAACTGTGGGCTAACTCCACAATGCATGAGCCGTATACCTCAACAAGGAGGGGCCAAGGGGAGGGGGTAGGTCACGGATGAGCCTAATAATGGTACCAAACTGACTGTATTTGCTGAATACAAAACTAACTAATAAAGAAAAAAATGAAAGAAAAAAATCTGGCTCCTCTACTATCAAGGTGAGGTAGGCTGTGTGACAGGATGGAAATATAGGGCTTATGCCATCCTTGATGTCTTCATTAGGTCTCTAACTGTCCATTGAATTTGTTATGTAAATTCTTTGATTTTCATTTTCCTATTGTATAAACCAGGAAATAATAAAAATCCACTCTATGCAGTTTTAGACAAGTAATGACATAAGTACTAAAACATCCAGCATGGTATCTAGTTTATCACTTGATCCTTAAAGTGTATGAAATGCTTTTTTGGAAAAGTCATGATGTGTTTGGTCCCGTACCTCAAGTTTTTAAATTCTTCATAGAACTAACTTTTCTAAGATAATTAACATCGCCTCCACTAAGACAATGGATGTCTAACGAGCAATGATGTTCCAAAAGATTTTACCAAATTTTGTATTGGTTATTCTCTATGGCCACTAACCACAGCATTTGATGCCCATATATATATATATGATATGGTTTTTCAAGGTAGGGTCTCAATCTAGCCCAGACTGACCTGAAATTCACTATGTAGTCTCAGCCTGGCTTTGAACTCACAGTGACCCTCTTACCTCTGCCTCCCGAGTGCTGGAATTAAAGGTGTGTGCCTCCATGCCTGGCTTCACTAGAATATTTTAAATGCTAGTTTTGTTAATCTCATAATACTTCATATAGTAACAATGGGTTCTACAAATTTTAATATTAAGTCTGGAGCATTGTAGATCTAAAAATAATGGAATCCATTGAAGAAATATAGAATTGGGATAGCATTATATCTTAGGAAGTCTTCCTAGATGAATTAATAATACAACAAATATTAGCTAGTGGCTAAAAGGGACAATATTAACCAAAACTCAGTACATGTATTCACAAAAAATAAAAAAAAATATATCTTAAAAGAGCTGGAGAGATTGTTCAGTTGTTAAGATGCTTGCCTGTAAAGCCTAAGAACCCAGGTTCGATTCTCTAGTACCCATGTAAAGCCAGATGCATAAGGTGGTCCATGCATCTGGAGTTTGTTTGCAGTGGCTAGAGGCCCTGGCATGCCCATTCTCATTCTCTCTCTCTTTCTCTCTCTCTGACACTTTCTCACACTCTCTCAAATAATAAGAGAAATCTTATTTTTTTTTTTTGTAAAAATAGCTAAAAAAAAAAAAAAGAAAGAAATCCATAGGTGTGCCTCTGGAAGTGGCAATCAAGAATAAAAGAGGAGGAGCTGGGGAGATTACTCAGTGGTTAAAGGCACCTGTTTGCAAAGACTTCCAACCTGGATTGAATTCCCCAGTACTTATGTAAGGCCAAATGCAAAGTGGTGCATATGTCTGGAGTTTGCAGTGAAACTTTGCCCTAGTATACCCCTTTGTCTCTCTCTCTCTCTCTCTCTCTCTCTCTCTCTCCTCTCTCTCTCTCTTTTCCCATGCTAGAAAATAAGTAAATAAAAAATGTATTCAAGAATAAAATAGATGAGAAAAGAGTATTGAGAAGAATAATGATTACAGTGGAAAATATAATACAGGGGCCCAGTTTTGTAGTGTTAAATTTGAGGACAAATTTATCATTTTTCTGACATGAGAATTAAAGATAATTTTTTAAAGGAACAATGGGTGAGAAAGATGAAAGAAAAAAAATCAAACGTAGTGTGTGTGTGAATAATTTGTGGAACTAAAGAGCAATGGCTGGAACAGAATGATGATCAAAGGCTAAAAGGTAACAGCAGCTAGCGAAGGAACCACAAGCCAGGTCTAAATCACTGTGCTCGCACACTGCTCAGCAGCTGACGCTATACCTACTGCCCTGCCAAAGCCAACAACGTTAGAGAGTCTGTTTGTTCCTGTCTCTACTCTATGGGATACAGGGTCAAGTAGGCTCATGTCCATACACCTAAATGAAAAGAAAAAAAAAATAATTGCTTAGGATGCGAAATATGTACAATAGAGCTAGTAAACTTGGATGAAAAGGAGCTATTTGCAATGGATAAATGCACGTGCCTACCTTCTCCGTCACATTCCATACTGCAGCATGGAGACAGGCTGCATTGTCTTTCCTCTTTATCCTTTCTAGCTCATTCCTTTCCTCTGGTTCTGTGTTGAATTTTGAAACTTTAAACCTTCTTCAGACCAGGACAAGTTTGTTGTTGATGATGATGGTGATGAAATCTTGAATGTAGAAAGAACAAAATACCCTGAGCACATTGGATTATCAATATTCATATTAAGCACAAGCATCCTCTTGTAAATTACATTTAGTTGTTTTAATGTTTATCTTTATTTATTTATTTTACCTTCAGGGTTGTAAACGATTACTTTGGTTTGTATGTCTGAGATGTCTGATACAGTCATCTGTGATCTTGTTCACCTAAATATATATATTTAGTATATATATATATATATATATATATATATATACACACACACACACACACACACACACACACACACACACACATATATATATATATATATATATATATATATATATATCAGAGATTGAAAAGTAGCATGCAACTAGACATTATACTCCTATGCATTTTAAATAAAATTTTTATTCTCTAGTAAATCAATGAATGGCAGTTAAGGCAAATTTTCAAAACGATTTCTATCAGATCAGCCTGATTTAGGTGATTTATGTGAGCAATGAGCAGTTTCTCTGTATTCACAAGATCTCACTTTCTGCTGACTATGCTGTAGGGATTGTTCCATATGAGTTTGATTTAAGTTTTTTTTTTTTTATTTATTTATTTGAGAGAGTGACAGACAGAGAGAAAGGCAGAGAGAGACAGAGAGAGAGAAAGAGAGAGAGAGAGAGAGAGAGAGAATGGGCGCGCCAGGACCTCCAGCCACTGCCAAGGAACTCCAGACGCATGCGCCCCCTTGTGCATCTGGCTAACGTGGGTCCTGGGGAAATTGAGCCTCAAACCAGCGTCCTTAGGCTTCACAGGCAAGCGCTTAACCCTTAAGCCATTTCTCCAGCCCTGATTTAAGTTTTGCTCACATTAATTTAGACTGTTATGAGGGCTGGGCTTGACTGGGAAGAGAAGGATTGTGTTGGCTGGAATTTCCCCTTGCAGGCCTGGCGTTGGGACCTGCCCTCGCTCTGCCTGGATTCACAGGCATGGGTGCCTACATCTCTTGCAATGGGGCCTGAGGCCCTGCAGGTCTATGTGGACCAGGGTACATTAGCCTGCCTAGCTACTTCCACTTCACTCAGGAAAACAAAAGTTTCTTAGTAACTCTTTGTAATGTAACTTGAGAACCACCGCAATCAAATGTATGGCTACTGCTAAGATACTTAAGCATGACTCGCTTGAGGGCTCATACTAATGCATGGGTATATCTTACTCTTTCCTTGAGTGCCTTTCTTTCTTTCAATGCCCCATGTTTAGATCTAGGTTAAAATCTCGAAAAAAACTCCAACTCCGCTTCATACTGGCTGCTTTTGCAATTCTTTTTCATAGTGAACTCAAGAATTTAGATCTGCCGGGTGTGGTGGCACATGCCTTTAATCCCAGCACTTGGGTGACAGAGGCAGGAGGATTGCTGAGAGTTCGGGGGCAGCCTGAGACTCCATAGTGAATTCCAGGTCAGCCTGGGCTAGAGTGAGACCCTACCTATAAAAGAAAAAAAAAAAAAACAGACTTTACCTGAGTGGAGGTCATTGAGTGGAACTCCCCAGGCTTCTGCAGGTTGCAGTGTGGAGCTGTGTCTGCAGCCCATGGCACACTACCATTGAGACCTTTCCTGGCAGCCATGAAGGGAAATCTCTGGCACAATGTTGGTGAGTTTTCTTGACTACCACTTAGCTTTTCATTCTACTCTTGGCATGCATATCACCTTAGTTTCTTCTGTTTTCTGGCTAGAGATGCACAGTGTTTAATGAGTGCCACCGCACCACAAGTAAGAATCACCTTAGGGGTGGGCTGCGGTGATGGCTCAGTAGTTCAAGGAGCTTGCAAACCCTACTAGCATTGCTTTAATTCCCCAGTACCCAAGCCAAGTCAGATGCACAAAGTAGCACATGCATCTGGTGTTCATGTGCAGTGGCAAGAGGCCCTAGCACTCTCACTCTCTCCTCTCTCTCATAGAAAAAAAAAAAAAAAGAATGAAATATTGTCAAACAAGGGAATTATCTTAGAATTATCCATAACATGGATAACATAGAGTAACGCATAGCTGTCTGGGAGCACTCTTTTGACTCCAAGAAAACTTCCTGAGATTGTGTTGATGTGAACCAAATCTAGAGTGACACCACACCAGTAGAGTTCACTAAGCAACACATTCCAGGTCCAGCACATACTAGGGGTGGCTGCTCACCTGCCTGCCCGGCTCCACTTCCTCGCTTGATCCAGAATCTTCCTGTTGCCACCACTTGCTTTCCCAACTGTGAGTGGTCTCTGTGAAGCCAGTACTTTCACAGAAACTCGGCTGACCCCCCGGCCCAATTCCATATGCCAGCCTGCTTTTACAGCCTCAAGGTTCTCTCCCAGGGAGAACCTAGTTCCCGCCTTTATTTCTAGATGCTTACTTCTAATAGTTTGAATCAAATGTCTCCCATAATCTCATGTGTTTTGGATGTTTGGTCGCCAGCTGACGGCAATTTGAAAGGCGGAACCTTGCTGGAAGAGGTGTGTCTTGCGGATGGGCTTTGGGGTATTTGTAGCCATGATGTCCAGTCCAGGTTGAGAACTCAGTGTGGCCTCTTAGATTGTTTTAACCTTTCTTCCTTTTCTTTTTCTTTTAGCTACAGAAATGAACATTAAGGTTGTTTAGCCTCACTGTAAATTATTAAGTGAGAAATTTGGCCTGAAAATGGCATTACAGAAAAAAATTTCATCTGTAAAGGGCATCTGCTGTTTAGCTGTTAAAATGGAAAAATCCATTACCTTAAATCTGTGGAACAAGAATTTGTTCTTTTAAAAAATCTTATTGTTTTGGTTTAAAAAAAAATATTTATTTTACTTTGACTGAGTGGGGAGGGGGCATGACAGGCCTCCAGCCCTTTGCCACGAATGTCAGACACAGGCTCTACCTTGTGCAGCTGGCTTACGTGGGTACTGGAGAATTGAACCTGGGTCCTTAAGCTTTGCAGCAAAGCTCCTTAACCATTAAACCATCTCTTCAACCCAAATTTTGCTTTTATTGGGTATCTAGCCCTGAATAAAATCAATTAAAGAGGCAGGTCATAGTGACAAGCAGAGAAAGATTTATCCAATGTGGACACATTGAGAAGAGGAATATACACATGTAAATGTAAAAATGAAGGTTAGTACATAAATTATGATATTTTGGAAAGACACAAATGTGGTTATCTATGTTTCTGACATAGCTTGTTTATGACAGAAAATTAAATAAACTAATTGTTACAGAATTCTTACTAGAAGGTTTGAAACCTTTACAAAGTCCAACAAATGACTGCTTTACGGTTAGGGGTGAATGCACACTTATTAATCTCCAAAGAGAAGGATCCACACATCAGAATGAAAATTTGATAACATATCATTGGGAAAATTATGTGAACCTTTTGGACTGTTTTTATTTCCCATGAAGAAAATCAGATGGGGGCTGGAGAGATGACTCTGTGATTAAGGCCTTGTCTGCAATGCCTAATCACCAGAGGTTGATTCCCCAGTACCCATGTAAAGTCAGATGTATAAAGTGGTGTATGCATCTGGAGTTTGTTTGCAGTGGCTAGAGGCTCTGGCATATCCATTCTCTTTCTCTCTCTCTCCTCAGAAATAAATAAATAAATAATTAATTTAAAAAAATCAGATTGTTATAAACAGAAGGTTGTTTGTAAATGCAATGTAAAACTGCAAGGATGAGTTTTGTGAGTCAAAATATCAACAAGGCCATACAGGAAAGAAAAGCTGTGATTCCTCTCTGTAACCGTCATAAGGTCATAGCCAATGTTGAGATGGGGCTGTACTCTGCCCTAAGTTACTGTGTATTGTGTGAATAGTACTTTTAAAATCTGTGCCTTGGCCTATCAGATTTCACTTTACAAGGAGCATTTAACTCCATCTTGAGGACAGAGATTGTCTCTGCACAGTTGCACGCACATAAACAACACCATTTCCCTGGCACCACCCATGAAGTGCACATTCATAAATACCTAAAAGTAGAAGGGATTCCACCACATAAATTCATCAAAGTAAATTCGGGCTCTGGGAACATACGGGCATATTATAGTTATATCCGGAAACTGGTATGATACAAAAAGTGCAAGAAGTTTATCAGACACAACAGATTGAGCAAAGGATGCCATCTTTCACCTTGAGCCTATAAAGTGGATTCCAAGTACTATGATGGCAACAGCTCCTCATCCCAACCTGTTATGTGACCACCAGTGTGTGCACCAAGAGGCCACTGACGCAGGGGCATCAGCTTGCCATGGTCTCTCTGTTGATGTGATCTACTCAAATTTCCATCCACCTCTTGGCCCTTTCATCCATCTGGACTTCCTATCTATTCACCTACTTGGACCCAGCTTCCCCCTTTGCCTCTGCACCTCCATGATTTTGCACCTAGGTCCTACAGCTCATTAGCCTGAAATCCCAACTCAGTTCTGACCCTGAAGCCTGGCCCTGTGTCAGCAGTGGCTGTAATGGTACAGCACCTGCAGGATCTCCAGCAAATCTCTAGCTTGGGTTTCTTATCTTCTTTCCACAGAGACTTTTCTCCCCTCCCTATCAGTTTCCCAGCTCCTGCCTCTCAAGCCACTTTGAAACTCTTTGAACTGCATTTCTTTAAAACTTTGTAGCCACTCTGTAAACTACATAGAAACATATAGAGCATAGATATATTTACTGTGTAGTGTGTGACCTGAAAGTTAACATTACTAATTAATACTGGAATAAAAGAACCTGCTTGGCAAAAATGCTGCTAATGAATCTGATGTCTCCTTTTACAAGGTGTCCTGTAACATTTTTATCTCCATTTTCCTCTAACCAAAGAAAAAATGGATCTGGTTTCCATTTCTGGTTTCCATGGAGCACAGTACAAAAGAATCTACACTTGCATTGGAGGAAAATAACTTTAAGTGATGCTTGTTACACTATAGCAGAGAAATTATGTTTTATTGATGACCATAAAGATAGGACTGGAGTCCCTTGCAAGGGGGGCTTGCAGTAGAAAATAGAGATTGGGTACATGTGGCCGTACAGCATGGGAAGTGAGAAGCTATAGCCAGGAAGTAAGGAAGGGGATTGATGGACACAGTTTTATTAAGAAGACACACCAGACATATATAAGTCAGTTTATAGCATTCTAGTAAAATACATAGGGCAAACTTTATGATTTAGCTCACAGTTTGGGAGGTTAAACGGCATGATGCTCTCCCCTGTGGGTCCTCTGGGCTGTGTCACACCATGACGAATGGCTGTGGTGGAAGCACGTGTGGTATGTGCATCAAGTCAAGGCAGTAGATGAGCAAGAACTTGGAGGGGGGATTCCAGAATAATCAAAATAAATATATGAAGGAATCCAGTTGGCAGAAGATGGGAAAAATTCTAACTGGGATACATATAACAAAGAGCATACACACACACACACACACACACACACACACACACACACACACACACTAAATCCTGCTGTCTCTGAAAGTGGAAGGAGGCAGAAACTAAACACATGGTCTATAAGGGGTCAGAACTCTCATGGCATGGAGCTGTTGAGTCTTGTGTCTCATCCCAGCTCACTGGGGACAGTCTTTTTGTTAGCAAACTGTCTCCATGACTATTAGTAACCTGGTCTAAGTCTTTGTCTCAGGACACAAGAACCTGGAAATCTCAGCAAGCAACCTGCAGACTTAGACCTGCACCTGCAACAAAGGGGTCTCATCTCAGTGCAAGAAGCTGGAGAGAATCTGGCTCAGGTTTTTATAAGCCTCCTGTGAGAACCATACAGAGTTCACCTGAGAAGCATATTTAGCCCACCCCAAGGAGAATACCCTCAGCTGTCCTAAGTCCTTCCCACTAGGACCCACCTCTGAATGCTTCACATCATGAAGATGTACAGAAGGTATGGCGGCAGTAGCTCGAGGCAAGATGGTCCTAGTCAGTTCACAGAGAAGAAGCAGAGCACATCTTAAGGTTGGAAAGGTTCCATTCCAGACTCTGAGCAAAAGAATGATCTTTCTTCTGAGGATGAGGAATGCGAGGGAACACAGACAGACTTCTCCAAGGCCCTCTCCCTCTATTCTTCACCACTAAATCATATTTTCTGCACACTCACACTTTTCCACAGTATCCATGTTTCCCTAAAATCCAACACAAGAGACATACAGACATATGTGTTTCATTGGCTCTCCATCTCTGAAGTCTCTTGTGATGTGCAGTACTTATTTCCTAAATAAATGTATACTCTTTTGTCTCATCAATGTCTTTTTTCTTTTCCTATTGATGCCTCAGCCATGAACCTAAATGATTCTTTTTTCCCCTTGAAACTCTGTGTGGCGTGTATGTGTAGTATGTGTGCTACGGTGTGTGATGGGATGTGTGTAGTGCGTGAGCAGATATGGAGAGCATGCCACGGGTGCATGTGCACGGAGCCCACAGGCAAACATTGGCTGTCCTCCACTACCACTCGCCTGTTTATTTCCTTGGGATGGATTCTCAGTATGGTCTACATAAGACCTCATCTCAAAAAAAAAAAAAAAAGAAGTCACATGATGGTAATCCCAGCGCTTGGGAAGCACAGGTAGGAGGAGTGCTATGAATTCAAGGCCAAGGCCAGCCTGAGACTATATAGTGAATTCCAGCTCAGCCTGGACTAGAGTGAGACCCTACCTTGAAAAATCAAAAAAAAAAAAAAAAAAGAAAAAGAAAAAGAAAAAGAAAAGAAAAAAGGAAAGGAAAAGAAAAGAAAGAAAGAAAATCTCTTAAAATTTTTTTAGTGTGTGTGCCCATGCATGTGTGGGTGGGGCGGGGTGCACATGCCATGCATACATATTGTGTGGTCCTAGCTTCCATCACATTTGAAGCAGGATCACTTGTTCACTGATGTGCAACAAGCCAACTGGCCTATGAGTTTCCATATATTCTCTTGTCTGCCTCCCATTTCACATTTCACTGTCGGCACTCTGGGATTACAGACGCTTGCTCTTGAGCCTGGATTTAGGTGAGTTTTGGGGATCTGAACTCAGGTCGTCATGCTTTCATGGCCAATGCTTTATCCACTAAGCCATTTCCGTGTTTTTTGTTTGTTTGTTTGTTTTTTGGATTTTTTGTTGTTGTTGTTGTTGTTGTTTTTCAAGGTAGAATCTCACTGTAGCCTGGCTGACCTGGAATTCACTATATAGTCACAGGCTAGCCTTGAACCCATAGCAATCCTCCCATCTCTGCCTCTGAGTGCTGGGATTTTGTGTGTGCCACCACACCAGGCTTTATGTTGATCTTTTGTTATTGGAACCTCAGCTATGACATAAAGATGGTTGGAAAAGAGATTTCTCATCCTGCTTCTGCTACATTTGCTAGCCCCAATGGTAAAGGAGGCACAGTGAATCAACAGCTTGGAACTTAGCTTAGTTTTTAACTGTTAGCTGCTGAGAGAATTTAGTGGATTGGGGCTCACCCAACAGAAAAACATCAAACTGTGTGGCACCACTGACTGACACCTTAGATTGGTGATTCCCAGTCTTCACATTGTGGCACACAGAGAAAAACACACTTAAATGGCACAGTTGGGTAAATGGGTATGCTTGAATATGGCTAGAAATAACAGAAGACTTGAGCCCTTGTGACAAAGTGGTCTAGCTTCAAATATGCCTTTTTTCTTTCCTCTTGAATTTGTTGTTTCTGGGAAAAGATTGTTAACTATGGACTGAAGTCTCAAGTTTCTTTATATCTAAGAATGTGAGATTAGACCTCACCAATGAGATATAGAGATAGCATGTGGTATTACTGAAAAAATTATTAAAAAATTAACATCAGAACTCAAAGTGAGAAGGACCTTAGTGAATAAATTATATCATGTAGAAAAAGTACTAGCTCACCAGGAACATTAACTTTCAACTGTCACAAAAACCACAAGAAAAGGACTAGTTATTCTATGCTTGTTCTTACAGGTTCTAGAAATACCTTAACTGAAACTCCCATCCAAGACTGAGCTGATCAATATTCCTCTTCACCCATAACCCTTTCACAGCAAACGGTGCATCCCAGATGGAAAATCACTCAGGTGCCAGGTAATTCGTTATATAAATGAATGCAAGAGGAGTAAGAACCACTTTCCTTCACGTCATCATTAAGTGTGGCTAGTTTATTAAGAGGACATATTTCAGGGGAGAGGAGAAAAGCAACATTTATTAAATGTCTGCTTTTAGAACTCCAGGATCTGTTCTGAGAACAATCCTGAGATGTTTTTACTCAGTGACTGACACTGGTTCTTTGTTCATGCCACGCAAGTTCTCTGCCCTGGAAGCACATCCCCAGTCCCAAGATTGCTTATATTATGCAAAAATGCATGACTAATTTTGTGATGGCATATCCATCATTTTCAGATTTGTTTTACTGTACGCATTTCTACCAGTACATTATGCTCTTGTCTTATAGAATATCAATTAGGTAGTTTTTGCTAAAACTATCAGAAAATATAACCTTGACTTAATAAATAATAACGACAATGTAACTGAAGGTTTATATTGATTGTCAACTTGACAGGACCTCCAATCACCTGTGTGGGATTAAGTAGATTAAGTAAACCTCTAAGCATGCTCATGCTCGTGAAAGATTACCCTGATTAGGTTAATTAATTTGGGAAGACTCAACTATGGGCAGCTCTATTCCTTTGGCTGGGGTCCTAGACTGCATAAAAGAGAAAGCTGGGCTGGAGAGATGGCTCAGCAGTTAAGGAACTTGCCTGCAAAGTTTAACGATCCAAGTTCAATTCCCCAGTACCCACATAAAGCCAGATACACAAAGTGGCACATTGATCTGGGGTTTGTTGCAGCTGCTAGAGGCCCTAGCATGTACATTATGTCTCTCCCCCATCTGCTTGCAAATAAATAAACACATTGAAAAAAAAAAAAGGAGAGAGAGGCCCAAGCGACAGTGACATAAGCAAATCTGGGCAGGCAGATGAGCAACAGGTCCTTGTGAACGCTCCAAAGTGTGGAAGGAGTCTGGTACCGCATCTTCCAAGCCAGCTGGGGGGCAAACAGCGCTCAGGAACCTGTGGGGCTGGAGTTAGTTTCAGGAATGATTAGTCCTTGTAGGTTTAGTCCTTAAGGAGCAAAATTCGAGCCAGGTATTATGGCTCACCCCTCTAATCCTAGCAATTAGGAAGCTGAGACAGGGGGATTGCTGTTAGTTTAAGGCCAGATTGAGGGCAACACAGTGAGACCTGTTTAAATAAGGCAGGTGGGGTAGGGAGAAATGTCTCTGAGAAGCAATATACATCACTCTACTTCACTGAGCTCAATGTGACCAGCTGTTGTGAGCCACTATGCCTTCCCCACCATGATGGTCTGTAACCTGGAACTGTAACCTGAAATTAGTCCTTCCTCCTGTAGACTGATTAGTTTTGCATGCTTTTTTCGTTTTTATTTTCAAGTAGGGCTTGACTCTAGCCTAGGCTGACCTGGAACTCTGCCTGTGCTGGGATTAAAGATGTGTGCCACCACACCTAGTTTCTCAAACTGATTTTTACCTGGTACTTTGTTCCAGGAATGAGATGGTAAACAATTGCCCCAAATTCATTTATATTTATGTTTCTAGACTGAAGGCTTTAAAGATACTTTAGTGCTATTTTTTCCCTCATTTAGATGAATTATAAGTTTCCTTATAGTGGTAACCTTAATTTCACATCTTTGGAGTAGGTTCTCAGCCATGGAAACATGAAGACAGAAGAAAACTCACATCAGCCTTCAACTATTTCATAGTTAGGTAGGTGTTAGATACAGATATAGAACCAAACAATGACAATACATGATTCATTAGACAAATAACAAACTGATGATACAGCTTAACTCATATACAATAAGTATATTTATAGGACCTTATGGAAGCAGAGATGAGAAAGCAACAATTTTGTCCATATATTATAATAACCTCTATTAGATAATATATTTGACATAGGCTTCATTGTAAGTTTTTGAACAATGATACAAAGTAATAAATTATCTAAGTTGTTAATTTGTTTATTTGGAAAATAGTTGGAGATTGAGAATTATTTTTGGCATATTTTATAAGAAGGAGACTAAGGCTGAAAGTCAAGTTAGACATTTTCAAGTTTCCTAGGAGACTTGGATTCCAAGCTCATGTTCATGTATCCAAAACAGAAAGAACTCATAGTGATAATTAGAATAAGATACACAAGGAATAAAAATAAGTAATTATATAGGTGATGGTAACTTGTGTCTTAATTCATATCATGCTGCTATAAAATACTTGAGATTGGCAATTTATAAAGTTTGGTAAATTTGTTTCCTCATAGGTTAGGAGGCTGGAATGTCTAAGGTAGAAAGGCCAGCATCTGAAAGATGTTTTCTTGATGCATTTTCCCACATAGGGCTGGTTAAAAAAAAAAAAAAAAAAAGGAGAGAGGTTAAACTGATCCTTTTATAATGAACCCACTCCTTTGATAAGAAAATTATGCTAGCAGTGATGCACCCAGTCTCAAATGTAATTTATTCATAACACCTCACTAATCACTGCTCACAGGCTCCACCTTCCAGCACTTTTTCTCTGGGGATTACATTTCCAACAAGTGCTTATGGGGATCCATTCAGACCATGGAATCCTGGTTAAGGATGGATGGTCCTGGGAGTTACAGGTCAGTGCCCACTGAGAAAAGGTGGAAAAAGATAACTAATATACAAGAGTTAGAGAGAAGAGAAAGAGAGAGAGAGAGAGAGAGAGAGAGAGAGAGGCAGGCTATAGAGAGGCTATAGAAGATTAAGGCTAGTCTTCATTATACCTTCTCCAGTGTCTTGTGGGTTCAGGTGTTCCCTCTAAGGGCCTGGTGAAGGTTCAGCCATTTGGTCTGCCTTTTAGGAAGTAGACTTTTATGGTATCATTGCCATTCTAGATTTGTGTTTATCACCCCTCCGTTGCCTCCCTCCCTCCCCACCCATCCTATTGTCTAGTCCACGAGATGCTTGCTGGGTATGTAAGGTATCTTGGGTAGATTCAGGTTAGGTGCTGTAGATGAGTGAGACTATGTGGTGATTTTTTTTTTTTTTTCTGTGATTGGGTAAGTTCACTGAGAATGATCTGTTCCAGGTTCAACCATTTTTCCTCAAATTTCATTGTGTCATTTTTTCTTACTGCTGTATAGAATTCCATTGTGTAGATATATTATCCATTCTTCTAGTGATGGACATCTGGGTTGATTCCAGCTCTTAGCTATTATAAATTGAGCTGCTACAAACATGGTTGAGCAAATCTCTCTGGCCTGTGGATTGAAGGTTTTAGGGTAGATGCCCAGTAAGGGGATAACTGGGTCTGTTGGTATCTCTATAGTCAGCTTTTTCAGGAGTCTCCATATTGCTTTCCAAAGTGGTTGCACCATCTTACATTCCCACCAACAGTGGATAAGTGTTCCTACTTCTCCACATCCTCGCCAGCATTTATTTTCATTTGCTTTTTTGATGTTTGCTATCCTTATTGGGGTAAGGTGGAATCTCATAGTTGTTTTAATTTGCATTTCCCTGATGATTAGGGATGATGAACATTTTCTTAAGTGTGTGTTTGCCAGTTGTATTTCTTCCTCTGTGAACTGCCTATTCAGCTCTTTGCCCCATTTTGTGAGTGGGGTGTTTGACTTCTTACTGTTTAGATTTTTGAGTTCTTTATAGATTCTAGAGATTAGGCCTCTATCAGTTGGATAACCCGCAAATATTTTCTCCTATTCTGTGGGTAATCTATTGGCTTTGCTTATTGTATGCTTGTCTGTAAAGAAACTCTTCAGCTTCATGTGATCCCATTTGACGGTTTAAGATCGTGAGCTACTGGAGTTTTGTTCAGGAAGTCTTTTTCCATTCCTATATCATGGAAAGTACTTCCTAAATTTTCTTCCAGTAGTAGTCGAGTTTCTGGTTTTATATTGAGGTCTTTGATCCATTTGGACTTGAGTGTAGTCCATGGTGAAATGTGTGGATCAAGTTTCAGTTTCCTGCATATGGTTATCCCGTTTGTCCAGCACCATTTGTTGAAGATGCTGTCTTTTTTCCAGCCTATATTGTAAGGGCCTTTGTCGAATATCAAGTAGCTATAGTTGCTTGAACCAAAGTCCGGGTCCTCAAGTCTATTCCATTGGTCTATAGTCCTGTTTTCATGCCAGTACCATGATGTTTTTATTACTGTGGCTTTGTAATAAAGCTTTAGATCAGGTATGGTGATGCCTCCAGAGGCATTTCTTTTGCTGAGGATATGTTTGGAAATGCGAGGCCTTCTGCCTTTCCATATGAAATTTGATATCATTTTTTTTTATCTCTGTGAAGAAAACACTGTAGGGATTTTAATTGGAATTGCATTAAATCTATATATTGCCTTTGGTAGAATTGTCATCTTCACAATGTTAATTCTGCCTATCCAGGAGCATGGGAGGTCTTTCCATTTTCTCAAGTCCTCCTCAATTTCTTTTCTGAGTATTTTTATGTTTTTGTTGTATAGATCTTTCACTTCCTTGGTTAACGTTATTCCAAGGTATTTTATTTTTTTGTTGCTATTGAAAATGGGACTATGTCCCTTATTTCTTTCTCTGTATCTTTGTCATTTGCTTATAGAAAGGCTACTGATTTTTGTGCATTGATTTTTGTATCCTGCTACTTTGCTATAGGAGTTAATCACCTTCAGGAGTTTTGGGATGGAGTCTCTCAGGACTCTTACATATACAATCATGTCATCAGTGAGTAGAGCTAACTTAACTTCTTCCTTTCCAAATTGTATCCCTTTTATTTCCTTCTCCTGTCTTATTGCTTGAGCTAGGACTTCCAGTACTATATCGAAATTGGCGAAACAAGCAAGGATGCTGTCTTCCTGGTAAACCGGGTACCAGCACAAGGGTGAAGGAGATCAACACAGAGAAAAATCAACTCCTACCAAATCAGAGAGCCAGAGCCTCAGAGGCCCCCAACACCTTATCACTGAAACAGACCAAAAATGAACCCAACATGGCTCAGGGAAATTTTGTGGAAGAGGGGGCGGAAAGAATGTCAGAGTCACATGTTGGGTCATGATATGCAGAGACATTTATCCTACCCATAACTGTGGGCTAACTCCATAATGCATGACCCATATACCTCAACAAGGAGGGGCCAAAGGGAGGGGGTAAGTCACGGATGAGCCTAATAATGGTACCAAACTGACTGTACTTGCTGAATACAAAACTAATTAGTAAAAAAACAAAAATTAAATTTAAAAAAAAGGATGGATGATCCTTCAATGTGATGTCTCTCGGCCTGATGTTGTGAATGGGGTGATAACCCAAAAGGAGAAGATAATTTGTGTCTCCATGCAATCAAAATTTGAGAAAAATAAACTTTTACATACAATAAAATCTTTTCCAGAAACATGTCTGAGAAGAAAAGAAACATCAAGGAAAGAGAGAATAACCCAGCAGCTGCTGTGGCATAGCGCACCTTCCTCCATCTCCAAACCGAACTTGACTCTAGAGCTTCAAATTCAGGGGAAGGACTTGCTAAAGAAGTGAGGCTCACATTTTCTCCTTTAACAAATTGTAGCTCAACAACATATTGAAAATGTGACCCATATGGGGAAAGAATAAATCAGAGGACCCTGGGACACCAAACGATAAGGGGAGGATTTCCTCATATCCCTTGCATTATACCATCTAATTAAATGTCAAATGCTCATGTTATCTGAATTTTTAAAATTATAATTCCTTACATAAAATTTAATTTTACTTACCTGAGTTTTGCTTTTTCCATTTTTCTGTGCTGGGGAGCAAGCCAAGGGTTGGGCACATACTAGGAAAATGTTCTACCACTGAGTTTCACCCCCATTTACTCACTTTTGTAATCAGAAATCTATACAAGACAAGTAATAAGGCTTAATTTTCTAATTGGAAAACTGCCCTGAGAATTGGCTTTTGAAGAAATTATGGAATATATATACATATATATATATATGTATATATATCATATATATATATATATATATATATATATATAAAGTATATATATATACTTTACCATTTTTCAAGAGCCATATTTTATTCTTAAGTATAATTCAGTAGAATAATAGCATTGATATGCAATATGTTTGCATATAAAATACACCATTTTTAGGAGAGCAGATTCAGGAGATACTTCCATGAAGACATAGTAAAAATCTTCTAAACTCATAGCCACTGTGTCTCAGGATACGGTCAGAGCTTTCATTCCCTCTAAGCCTCAACCCCACTGAAGGCTACATGAACATGCATGTATCAAATTTAATGCAGTTGCTGACATGGTATAGTTTACCCGGCTTTGCACTCACTTGTTTCAGTAGCCAGGTAAGTTTAAGTAGCATCCATGATTTAATGTTCAGTAGTGACTTATTTCTGACCTAGAGATTTTCTGTAGCCCTCCAGCTTTTTGTTTTAAGAAGAATGTTTATTCAATATTTATACAGTATTTATTCCATATCTTTATTCTGTTATACTCTCCTTTAGAAGGCCGTTCCACCTTTCTTGCTCACTAGACCTCTAACTCCCGTCCACAAATCACAAACATTAATTTCCACTTGTCTTTGATTAATTGTCTGCTTTGTTATTCAGGCATTCCATCAACATGAATCATTAGGAATTCCTTAACAATTTCCTTCTTGTGTTTAATCTGCTTATTAAATGTGTTTACAATTATTCTTCTGGTTTCATCATAGTACAGGCTTATTGCATTTGACTTCACTGATTTATGGTTTCTTCCTGAAGGTTTTCTCCCTCCTCAAGCCCTGTTGAATTAAATGCTTTCAGATACAATCAACCTGTTCATACATTGGTCTTTATTGAATACTCTACAGTTAGGATAGAGTCACTGAAATCATGTAGAGAAAAACAAGCTTCTTTTCTTTTGTGAATACCTTGTTGTTATGGGCATAAATTAGAGACTTAGTTATTAAATACAATTAAAATATCTAAGCTGCATGCGCTTAACACTACAACTTGTCAACAGGAGAGTGAAACTGATGGTTTGCCAGGAAGGGATTTAAATGATTGCAGTTCTTTTGGGGAGCCTAATACTCCTTAGCTTATGATTTGTGAAATGTTTTTACAAAAGTATTTTTATGGTTTATAGTTTTAATGATGACAAAATGTGTTAATCAGCATTTTTACAAATGCAGAACATTTATTCTCCAGGGATAATTTCACTTAAGTTTTAAAAACAGGGCTTTAGATATAGCTCAATTGGTGCTTGCCAAGCATTCACAAAGCCCTGGGTTTAACACCCAGCAGTCTTTGATGGCAGCACATGTCTGTAATCGCGGCACTTGGGAATTGGTAGCAGAAGGATTCAAAGTTCAAGGTCATCCTTCACTATGCATTATAGTGAGGGCAGCCTGGGATATATGAGACCCCCTTTCTCAAAAAAAAATCCTTAAAAATAGGTACTTATAACTGGGCATGTTGGCACACGCCTTTAATCACAGCACTCGGAAGGCAGAGGTAGGTGGATTGCCGTGAGTTCGAGACCACCCTGAGAAGACTACATAGCAAATTCCATGTTAGCCTGGGCTAGAGCAAGACCTTACCAAAAAAAGGTACTTATTAGCTCATCATCATTATTCTTATTAATATTATGCTATTTTTATTAAGGACGTGGCTTCCTTCGAGATCCAAGAAAGGAAATGAAAGGAAGAGAGGGAGAGGGAGAAGACAGTGGGGAGAGAGGGAGGACAAAGATTGATTTTATAACTTTGTACATATAAAGATTATCTTGATATTATATTAAAAGTGCATGGCACATCTAAGATATCTTCTTGAAATTTTATACTAATTTATCCTCTGAGCTAGACAAAGCTAGTTTATAGTTTTGCAATCATAGTTAAGATATGGTACATTAATACCTTGTTCTCACCAAAGGCCAGTTCTTTGCGTCAATTATTTGCCTATGCTAAAAGAACTGATTTTCCTGAGCACACAGTTACCTTTGAGTCTATATGAATCTGACGTTCTTCTCATCCCTCTCCTTCAAGTACTAGTAATCAAACTATGAAAGAGAGTAATCTATCCTCCAAATGATGTGTGAACAAAGACAGAACCCTGCTGCATTGGTTAATTTCCATCAACTAGATTGAATTAAACATTGCCCAGGGCATTAATGAGACATCCTTTGGGTGTGTCTGTGAGGGTCTCTTCAGAGAGATTCAAATGAGCAGAGGATATTCACCCTGTATGTGGGAGTCACCAGCAACCTGGACTAAAACGAGTAAGTCGACTGGGAACTAGAATTCACCTTTCCGCCGCCTGGCTGGTTGCAAGTGGACAAGCTCGCCGCCATGCCTTCCTTACCCGATGGGCTGTGTTACTGCAGAGAATGAACCAAAATAAGTTCCGTCGTTGTTTTTGTCAGGCATTGGTCACAGCAGTAAGAAAAGCAACTAATACAGATGCTGGCAAAAAAAAATCTTGAGATTGATTGAATGGTGGTTTCCAGATTTATTCAGATCGTAACTCATGGAAAAATAGATCTTGATATAATTGAGGATCTTGCTATACAAAGGTCATTATAGATCCTGTAGATGGGGTCAGAATGAAATAACCAGTGTCATCATAAGGAACACAAAGATTAGATTTGACAGAGAGGAAAAGAAGCTATGAAAACAGTCGCATGAGTTGGATGATGTGACTCTGATCCAAGGAACACCCAGAAATTTTGTGGCAGTCATGGGAGGAGTGTGGCATGATGTATATCTTGAGTTTGGATTTTTTTTTCTTCTTCCAGAAGCAGTGGAGAGTAAATCCATGTTGTTTAGAAAACCCAGATTGAAGTAACTTGTACTGAACAGCCACAGACATACATACTTATACAAAAATATACTGAGTAATGTAATTAGGTAAATTGCTTGGAGGTCCTAGGTGAGACAATGAACAAATGAGAAGTGCGGAGGCATGGTGGGGTCTCTCTTGGAGGTGCTTTTCTCAGGCATTATTGTCACAGCAATTAAAGAAGTAAGTCATGTACATACCAATGAGATAATTTATGGGAATCTGCTCTGAATTGGTTAATTCATCTATATTTCACAGCGATATGTAAATTATAGTTGTCTGTCTGGGTACAGTAGGATACTCTGTTCTGTTCCCTTTGCCATTGTCATATAGTTGTGTCTTGCTTTGGCTACCTACATGAGAACAGAAGTGGCACGACGTTTTTGGGAGGAATCTTTGAGGTTATAGTATAAGGCAGTGTTCTGGCTTCTCTGCTGTGGGCTAATGGAAGCTACAGGTTGTGGTAGATGAGTGTGCATGAGCCCACGTTCCCCCAGGGAATTCATATTATGAACAAGCCATCCGCCCTCCACACACACCTACTTGATCATGTAAATGAGGGAGATGCTTTTCCTTGTTTTGCTTGCTTGGGTTTACTCTAGGAACTTGTTGATAAAGGTAGAGATTGAATTATTCAGAATTCTTCCTTATCTATGAAGGCAAGGATATGAACCATACTGAGTGATTATCAAGCTTGTCTCAATTCCTGAAATCTATGTAAGTTTGAACAAGAAATTAGGTTATAACATCTGTATTTTATTTTTTGGTTTTTCAAGGTAGGGTCTAACTCTAGCCCAGGCTGTCCTGGTATTCACTAGGGTGGCCTTGAAGTCATGGTGATCCTTCTACCTCTGCCTCCCACGGATTAAAGGCATACGCCACCACACGTGGCTCAATAAAACCTTCCTGTTTTTTTTTTTAATATTTATTTATTTGACAGAGAAAGAGGGAGAGGGAGAGGGAGAGAGAGAGAGAGTGCCAGGGCCTCCAGCCAGTACAAATGAACTCCAGATGCGTGTGCCCCATTGTGCATCTGGCTAACGTGGGTCCTGGGGAATCGAACCTGAGTCATTTGGCTTTGCAGGCAAACACCTTAACCACTAAGCCATCCTCCAGCCCTGTAACATTTGTATTTTAAAACATCTGATCATCATCATATGATGTGGGAGAATTCATTTAAAGGGTGCTTTTATTGCCAGTGCTGTTTTTAGACACAGAGTCCTGCTTTGTTGCCCAGGTGGCTTGAATTTGTGAGCTCCAGTGATCTTGCCTCTCAGCCTCCATGGCAGCTGGGCTGTAGGCAGGCAGTACTGTGCTGTTTTTTATTGTTGTTTTAACCAGACTTGGCCAAAGGCATGGTTTCTGCTGTGTTTGTTACTCAAAAACATTCAAGGATTCCACTTTTGGAGAGTGCTCTATCTACAAAGTCAGCTGCTTGGGTCTGGTTTGATTTGTGGTCCATCAGCTCCTGGCTCTATTTCTATGTTCCTCTGGCACCAAGGAATGCCTTGAGTAAAGAAAAAAATAATTTTTTTTGAGGCAAGCCTAACAGACTGGCCTTTTTTTTTTTTTTTCATGCGAGAGAGAGAGAGAGAGAGAGAGAGAGGATTAGCATGTCAGGGACTCCAGCCACTGCAATAAAATTCCAGACACATGTGCCCCCTTGTGTGCATGTGTGACATTGCACACTTGCATCACTGTGCATCTGGCTTAAGTGGGACTTCGGGATTCGAACAGGAATTTTTAGGCTTCACAGGCAAGTGCCTTCACCTCTAAGCCATCTCTCCAGCCCTAATAAAATGTTTTTTATTCATTTTTATTGATGATTTTTATACATGAACATACTATAATATGGTCATAAATCCCTTTTCATTATCTTCTTTTCTCCACCCCTAAACCCACTGAATTCCTTCTTTTCAACTCATCCTATTCACATATGCACACATCCATTCACACATGTACACATCCATTCACACGTGCACACATCCATTCACATGTGTACACACCCATTCACACATGTACACATCCATTCAACAGGCCAGAACAATAGGGACACAGTGGAGACATGGAGAAAAGAGATTAAGCCAGAACTGAGTTGCAACGTAACCTTTTAGACACAGAAGCTGTTCCATTTACCTTGTCTATTTTGCTTTGTTTTTTTTTTTTTTTTTTTGCATATATCTATATATGTGTGCTGTGTTCAAGTGTGTGTGGAGGGGAGGGTGTGGTATCAGAAGGCCAGAGGTTGACATCCAAGTTTCTTCCATAATTACTCTTCACCTTATTTTTTTTGTGACAGGTTCTCACTGAACCTAGAGTTCACCTATTGTATAGCGAGCAAGCCAGCAAGCCAGCCCTGGCCAGCAAGCCCAGGGATTCTCCTGTCTCTGCCTCCACAGTGTTGAGATTACTGCGTATACCACCTGGAAGGAGCTTTGACTTTTATGTGGGCACTGCGACTATGAACTCAGGTACTCAGGCTTGAGCGGTAGGTGATTCATCCCCAGCGCCGGCTTTCTTTCCGTGTTTCCAGGCAAGGACCCATTTGAGCCCAGGAAGTCCTCGGTGCTCTTCTTGCCCCAGTCTCCCGAGTGCTGGGTTATAGGCACGAGCCACCATGCCAAGTCCTAGTGTGTTTATTCCACCGTAGTGTCTGTGGACAGAAAGGCCCTTGTTCTTGCGTTGCCCCCCTTTGTCTTGTGTTGAATAGGGTTCCTGCTTTGCATTGTACAATACCAGATGAAAACAGTGTGGTGTTCCAGTTACGCCTGAAACTAAAGCTCAGCAGTTTTTATCTTGGTCAGGAATTGGAAAACAGTTCTTAAAGGACCGTGACTTAAACTACTAAGACTGTGGTAACAAAAGATGCCACGGTTTGGGAGGGTGGGAGTCCAAATGCCTACGCACTTGTTTTCTCCTGCAGCTGCCTACTTCCATCTAGGCCTGCAGGGGCTCTTTCCTGCAGGGTCCATGCGTGGCCCCCGCTCTGCAGCCACACACAGGCTCTTTCTTCCTCTTAAACACGCAGAAATCCTACTGGACTGCGGCCCCACCCTTATGACCTCATTTATTCTTAATTGCCTCCTTAAAGGCTCTGTGTTGGAATACAGTCACACTGGGAGTCAGGAGTTCAACATATAAATTTAAGAGGTACATATTTCCTTCCAGACTAGGCCGGATGATAACAATTTTAGGCTAGGGGGCTACAAGGTCTGTGCCCTAAGTACTAAACTCTCCCATCATGTTGTAGACTCAGTCGTAGATAATATATAAAAAGTGTGTGTGGTTGGGCTCCAGGTAAACATCATTAATGCACACTGAAATTTGAATATTATATGTTTTGCATATGTTATAAAATATTTTGTATTTTTATCATGTAAAAAATGTAAAAGTCATTATTACTGGTTTGAGGGCGTATAATAATAAAAACCAGCAACTAAATTTGGTCCACAGGCCGCCAATGTCAATCCCAAGCATACTAGTAATTCCTGATAGCCTTCGACTTACTCTAACTTACACTCTAAATTGTACTTGGTTGATAAAAGAAAAGCAACAAAGGCCCTCTCTGCTCAGTATCATGGAAAGGGCACATAGATCTCCTCATCACAACGAAGGCAAAAGCAGCCCACACTCCCTGCAAAATTCCACATAATCAACTATACATTCACACTTTCAAAAGCACACTAGTAAAAAAAATTATCTCTGATACTGTGGAATTTCAGTGTTTATAAAGTGATTAGTTTAGTTAAAATAGTAGAAAATTAGTCATTAATTTTTTGTTGCTGTTGTTTTTCTAGGTAGGGTCTCACTCTAGCCGAGGCGGACCTGGAATTCACTATGTAGTCTCAGGGTGGCCTCGAACTCATGGTGATCCACCTACCTCTACCTCCCAAGTGCTGGGACTAAAGGTGCGTGCCACCACACCCGGCTCCAGTCATTAATTTTTAAGTTAAGAAAGTCCCAATAGACCATAATCAGATATGCTTCTCATTAAGTGATTTTGTTGCATAAGAGATTTTTAAGATCTCTTAATAAATGCTAAAATCAAATTTCAGAAGTAGAATTACATTTTTTATTTTTATCATGTTAAAATTGTTAAAATTCCACACTTCATATTTGGCAGAAGATAAGACATACAGGAAAGATACATGAAAGCTATTCATTGTTTCTGCTATTCAGCCACATACAATACAGTTTTGAATTATTTAGACTCTCACAAAAGACAACATGTTTCCTGACATTTTTTTCTATGGTAGCTTTCTAATCATCTCCCAAAGTCATCCTCATTTACAAGAGCTGGATAAGAACAAAAACAATTATTGCTTTAGACTTTCAGACATATCTGATGTTTCACTCAATCTATATTTCCATATTAAAATTGAAAGGCACATCATTCTTCAGAAAATATACCATGATGGGCAATAGAAGAAATTAAGTCTATGTTTTGAGATAAAGTGATTTCATAGCAACACTTTTTGGAAATGCCACTTTTCTGAGAATTGCAACAAAAACCTCTAGTAGACTAAAACGTGCTTACATGGATTAAGATGTCACTCAGAAACGCACGTGGGTGCTCATGGTTCTGCCAGGGCAGGTTGTTATGTGGGCGATGCAGATTATGAACACTCTGGCCAATTTTAGGAAATAGAGCAGTTAATTATGAGGCCAAATAATCCTAGCAAATGGTCTTTAGAGAGGTTAATCCTAGATTAGTAAAATATAAAACAAAAATTTAGTCTGAACTTTACACAGCGGAGTCATGGCTCAGTGGTGACGCGTTTTGTAGGAGGCTTTCTGACGACTAGATGAGGTGGTGAAAACAGTGGAGCCCACTTGGGAGGCAGAGTTCTAGCACTGGAGTAACAGAATGCACACCGTCCTCTCATTTTGTATGGAGTTCAACTAACGGTAGCCTTGCTCTGAGTAAATGAAAAGTTATTAAAATGTTTATGAATTTTATGTGTGTTGTGTACATGTGTGGATATGTGCTCAGACATGTGTGCTAACCTGTGTGTTGGGGGACACATGTGTTTTGGGATGCCAGAGTCAGGTGTCTTTCTCAATTGCTTTCCATTTTATTTTCTGAGACAGGGTCTCTCACTGAATCTGTTGGAATCAAATAAAAAAGCTGATCTTATTTGCAACTTGAGGTGTTCCTATTTCCAAATATATGCTTTTGTATCAAGTGTCTGATGGCTAAAAAGTCTCTATGACAAATTAATTGTATGTAAAAGTATGTATATCTGATGAGTTATCTCCCCCAATGGTATAAGCCTATTTTATCAGCATTCATTGACTTGTACTAACGTGCTTACAGCGTGATTGCAGGGGAGGGCTCTGTGCAGCAGAAGGGGCATTTGAAGGGTCACACTTCAATTCCAACAGCCTGCATCCATTTTCATTATCTACATACTCAATGTTCTCAGCTATTTAGAATTGATTCTGTCACCTAAGACTCCTTTTTAGGTCCTATCCTGCCCTGCATCTCTGGAATTGGCAATGACAAATCAGCTTGGACAGTTTCAGACTTGAGCTAGAGTCAGCAGAAAGTTGGTCCACTGTTAAGTCATGGTTACTACGATCTTGGTTGGGACTATCTGTCAGTACACCTAAAATGGACTCAGAATTGTTCTCCTAAGAACCTGCACGTATGTTTGGCTTCAGGACAAAAGTGTTTTAAGGTTACGGATATAGGTGTGGTCATTAATTAGTTGATATCAAGATGGAAAGATTATCCTTGATTGTCCACACGAGCCAACTATTTTCCACTTCTAAAAGTGTAAGAAGTAAAGGCAGATTTTAAGTGATGCAATGTGAAAAGGGTTTCACTCACCGTGAATGGTTTTAATGATGGAGACTGAGAGACAACAGTTTTGAGCAGCCTCTAAAAGCTAGAAACACATACAATGTGCCCACACACAGATGAAGTATATAGTATTTCAGACACCTTAATCCTAAAACAATACTTTAGATTTCGAACCTCCAAAATTACCAGGTAATAAATATATGGTTGTTTTAAGTTCTGAACTTTTGGTAATTTGTCACAACGTCAGTGGAAAAGAAGTGCTTGTATACGTAATGTGTCCATGTGACATGAGTGGGCTTCCTTATGACACAGCTGATGGGTTCTAAGCACAAGAATTTTATTTATAAATGTCCTAGATTCCCAATGCATGCAGTATTACTTTGGCCACTATTCATGGAAGTAGTCGTAGTATCCCACTGCCTTTGTCCATTTGTATGGTTATAAGAAAGAGTATATGCTGGCATGCTTGTAAACAGCAGGGAGTTATTCCTCACCATGGCAGAGCATTCTAAGGTGAGAAGGTATAAGATCAAGACGCCAGCATCTTACTGGACCTCTGCTGTCTAGATCATGTTTTTGTGCTACATCCTCATGTAGAAGAAGGGGCAAGCTTCCCCAAAGTAGTTTCTTGGTCGGTCCCCTCAGCCTCAACACTCATGGTGTGTTTATCATGGTCAGCAGCCTTGCATTGTCCACGCTGCTACTGGGTTTCAATTGCCTCCCGTGCTATGTTGTGGCCTATTGGGTATTCTCAACTGATTTGCTAGTGGCTGTGAAGATGACTGATGATCCCGCTCGATGCTCACCCATTGCTGGCATTTCCCCATTTTTTCCTGGTTGTCTGAGGACACAAGCCTTTTTCTATTGCTGCCAAATCATCCTCATGTTGCCCAACAGCTTCCTCAGTCCTTTACCAAGCCTTTCAACTCTTACTATTTTGAATCTGATTTCTCTTCTTGACTGTTTTCGGATGCTTAAGCAATTATTTTCATATATTTAGCTCAGAGAACTCTGCATATTTGAACATAATGTAAGAGATCGCCTAAACAGAATATAAAGATTGCTATAAATAATTTAAAACATACATATTTGGTATTTTTTTACTGATATCTTTCAGGTGATGCCCTCCTTTATTTTGTATGGAAAAATAACATTTTTAGAGGTAGTAAGCTAGGGGATCCTAATATAAGTTCCTTCTATGCTGTGGATTCAATATACTAAAGGCAACTATTCAAATATGCCAAAGATTTTGAGAAAAATCCCAGTTATTTTTCAAGGTATGCTATTAAGCATGTATATATATATATATATATATATATATATATATATATATATGCTGAGGCTTAATTGTATTTACATAAACAAGAGTATCATGTATTTATATTTTCTACTAACAAGTATAGCCTCACTCAATATTTATTTTATTAATATTATGTTCAATTCTCCTTAGGGAAAACTTCAAATTTAACATACTATATACCTCATGAGACAATATCTATCAATTTCCTTTTAATGACCTTTTTATGTTGTGTATATGGATATGTGAATTACAGTACCTTTAAACAAAATGTGTATCACACAAACTATAACAGAAATTACTCATATTGGAATTCTCTTCTATCCCCAAAGAGTCATAGATTTTGTGCGAAAGGAAGAGAAATGAGAATATCTTTATGAAACTCAAAACAACTAAAATGTTTTTATACTGAACATGCTATGGTAACCTGTGTATGTAGTAATTGTATGAATAAATCTGTTTTCAACTAGGGAACTTATGAGACATATCCAGTAAAAAGATAAAACAGAAATACTGAAAAGTAATACCCAGTGGTATAAAAATGCCACATGCTTTCATAATTAAATCTTTAAAAATCATTCACTCAGATTTGCAAGTTCTTCCATAAAAGCAAAACTGGAGGAAGGCATGGTTCTAAGAGTCTCTCTTAGAAACAAGGAAAGCTGTCAGCCATGTGATATTTTCTGCCATTATTTGGTGAGTAAAGGAAGACATTGAATTGCATCTGGGTTTGAAGAGAGCTGGAACACAGACTTCCTAACAGGTGTTCCAAGGAGTAATAATAGCTGTGAACACACACCTGCATTTTTTACACAGAATGAAGATTTTTGGCCACTCTACAAAAGTTCCTCCCATAGAGCAAACTGTAGAGGTTTACCAAGAACAAACACACTTGGCATTAATTGCACTGTGTGAGAGTGGGGATGTATGCCAGCAACTGCTAGAAAAGGGAATGCCAATTTTGTAAAGGGCTGAAAAAATTATCTATACAAGGAATATTATAACTTGATTATGCAAGAAAGTGTTTTTAGTTAAGCACCACAACAAATCAATTAGAATCATCAAATGAATACCTATGAGCACTGAATAAAAAATGATAATAAAATGATCACAAAATTAGTTAACTGTATTGCTTTACCTGTAATGATGAAGAAAGAGAGGGGGGAGCATTTGAAAATGGCTGTACTAACTTCGGTTGTTTAGCATGCTGTCATTGACACTTATCTGGTAATTTATGGCAATCTCCAATGCACTTTTTTGTAGGTTTTGTGTGTGTGTGTGTGTGTGTGTGTGTGTGTGTGTGTATGTACACGTGTATGGCTGTGCAACATGCACCCATATGTATATACGCAGACCTGTGAGTGGAAGCCAGGACAGAGGTTGATGTGTGGTATCTTATTTACTTTCCACTTTTCTTTTTTGAAACAGAATCTCTCATTGAAGCCTGACTTCACCAACTCAGCTAAAGAGATGAACCCCAGGAATCCATCTGTTCCTGTCTCCCTAGCAGTGGGATTATAGACATGTGCCACCACACCTGACATTTTATGTGGGCACTGGGATCTTAAGTCAAATGCTCATGCTTGTTTGAAAAGAACTTTAGCCACTGAGCCACCTCCCCAGATGATGTTTAAAGAAATTGTACTGGGGTTTTGACACATTTCTTCAGCTATTATTTAAAGTGCTAGAGAGTAAAGGCAGCCAACCACTTGCTTAAGTCAACCAGAGCAGCAGGGTGATTGTACACCAGCCATCTGCTCCCCATCTCTCTGGAATGTTTTTCTCCTTCTTCTCTATTTTCTTACTTTTCTTTCTCTTCTCTAATTTCTCTAATGTACATATTCTAGTGTATCACATTAAATACAAGCTTACAAACATATTTATTTGGACATCTTTTTGACTTCAAACCTTCCTTCCGCAACCAGCTAATTTGTGCTTTCTCTTGCAAAGCACTCATGCTCTTAAGGTCTGTGTGGGCCCATAGTCTTATCTCCCGTTCACTCATCACTCTTAAGCTTCCTCCTTTCTGGCTCCTGTCATCTTTTCACTGAAATGGCTCTAATTAATGTCACTAGTAATCATCACTTGGTCAAATCCAACAGACACTCTTCTGTCTTCATCACGCATGGTATCTCACTGGCGTTTGGCACAATTCACTACACCCACTCTCTGTTTGTCTCTGTACCCCCAGCTAAGTGTTCCCTAGTAAAAGGCTTAACCCTCACGATTTCAAAAGGTTTTTTCTTGGACTTACCCCTGAGCACTGTTGGATGAGTCTCAACTTCTGAAAGTTGTCCGGAGAACAAATCCCCCTTCACCAAGCCAATCACTTCTTTCCCCAGTGGCTCACCTCAACATTGTATGTAACAATAGTTACCACCAAACCTGGACAGTATTTCTCTATTTTCCAAAGATTTAATTTAGAAAATTTTGATTGATGTAGTCACCACATGATTTCATAAACCTCACACATTAACATATATTTGCAATATTTTCTTACCATCTACCTACATTCCTTTTCATTTTTACTGAGCTATTTGTTAGTACATAGTAATTATTACATTCCTCACCTATAAATAATAGCATTAGCATGCAATAAACACAAGGAATTTACCATTTGTGCTACCATATTAATTAATACAAAGCCCACATCTGGCTTACCTGGGTCCTTTGGCTTTGCAGGTAAACACCTTAATCGCTAAGCCATATCTCCAGCCCTCATGTAGTTTTTAAGGACTGCTTAGTAATATATCATGGATATAGACTATGTTTACAAAAACATGTTCATCCATTGAATAACACTCAGGTTGCTTACATATCTTGGTCACTGTGAATAATGCTCTAATAACTATTGGCAGACAAGCATCTTGTGAGCATAGTAATTTTAATTTCTTTGGATATGTATCAAGTAGTGGGGTCTCCAGATCATATGTAATTTTTTTTACTTTAGCAATATTCATACTATATTCCAATATGGCTGCAGCAATTTATAATTCCATCAGTAGTGCACAGAAGTTCTTTTTCTTCATATCCTTACCACCATTTGCTGTCCATTATAGTTTTGATCTCAAATGTTCCCCAATGACTTACGAGTTGAAGGCTTGGTCCCTAGATGTTTATGACATCTAAAGATCATTTTTCCTTGTACCAGCAAGATAATATTAATACCATTAGCATATGATGTGATATTGTATCCTTTGATATTATAAGGTGTATGACAGAAAAATATCCCAATGTAAGTAATCTAAGATAAATTGAAGATTGCTTTGAGTGAAATATAATATATATATACATATAGTATACATGTATGTATGCATATATAATGAGTATGTAAAATGAGCTTGCAAATAATGCATCAAACTTCTGGGCACACATAGTATATAGGAGAGTATGTCAACTGTGGCAGGAATTAAACATGACCATATACCTTTATGAACAATACCAGCACTTTCACCTTATTTTCTTTGAACTAGTTATAAGTACAAGGAGAGAAATCAGGCAGTTTGAAATAAATGTGAGGGAATTTTACTTTTCTGTAAAGCAAACTTGTAAATCTTTCCTTTTGGATCTGTCTTATAATTCCCTCCTCCTGTGTTGTAGAGATACTAAGTTCTTCCAGATTTTGCATTAGGTAGATGACTTCTAAATAGATTGAATTCTCCAGGATGGTAGCTCTTGTACACGGTTTCACTATAGTCAGATTTACAACTTTTTCACTTTGTAATTTATGTTAGCCAGCTGATGTTTCACGTTTTTCATTTATGAAACAGGTAAAGCGTTTTGACAAGTAATATAAAGTCCCCAACTGTGCACTGCTGAAGAGCACAGGCAAGAAATAGAGTTTTGCTTATTAAAATACTTGAAGAAAAACTGAGCCAGAACAAGCTTGGCCACTCTCACTTCTGTAGTGTTTTTTACATTACTGTCATAATCCATTTCCCCATGACCCATTGGGTTTTATCAGACAGATGAACTACTGATATCTCAGTGCTACCCTACCATGTGGTCCTTCAGCATTAGCTGTTTCTATGAATTTATTATTTTTAAGTACACAGGAAGTCATAAGCCTTCCTATTTTTAAAAAAAATCCAATTCACTTATTTATATGTTTATTTATTTATTTGCAAGCAGAGAGAAAGAAAAGAGACAGATGAAGAGATAGATAGATAAAGAGAGAGAGAATGGATGTGCCGGGTCTATATCTGCTGCAAACAAACACCAGACATAAATCTATCTTTGAGTCATTTATTGTTACTGTCATGCAAGATCTACTGTTGAGCTCACATATTCAATTCATAATTTTAGTCATTGTATTACTGGGTGCTTTTATATGATTTCTTTCTTTTTGATTGAAATTCTCTACCTGGTGAATCATAGCCATTGTTTTTTTCCCCTAACTCTAAGTACATTTTATGCACATCTTCAAAATAGCTTATATGATGTATTTGTTCATTAAATCTAATATCAGGACTCATTCAGTAAGTTTTATTGGCTTTTCAATTCTTTTATTTCTTCTTATTATTAACAATATATTTTGTATGGATACATCATGTGTTGATACCATCTTTTCCCTTTTCCCTGCCCCAATTCTGCTGAGGACCCTTGTCAGTGGGGTTGCACGTATTCCTCATGGGGTTATGGGTTATGTGTTGTGGGAGCAGCAGTCAGTGTTTTGGGGGGAGAGGGGAGGGAATATGTGAGGGCATGAAGTCTCACACAATCTTTCCACCCCTCTTTTACAAAATTGCCTGAGCTGTGGTGGGTGTGTTTTAAGTCTACATCAGTGATGAGCTCTTTGGAGCCTCTGGATTTCTGCTCTGGTAAGTGTTGAGTATCCTTGGGGTCTATTTCCTACACCCTGATGCTCATTATCAGGTTCAGCATGGAAGCTGCACTCTTGCTCATCTCCCCAATTCTTTTGTGGTTTCAGCTGTGGCTTGGCTGTCGTGCGAGGGGTGGTATATCTCCTCGGGTCTAGCTACCTTCTGAAAAAGATCAGGGCTGGAGAGATGGCTTAGAGGTTAAGGCATTTGCCTACAAAGCCTAAGGACCCACGTTCGACTCCCCAGATCCCACATTATCCAGATGCACAAAGGTGAGGAACTACAAGGTCACACATGCCCATTAGGTGGAGCAAGCATCTGGTACCCGGCTGCAGTGGCTGAGGCCCTAGCACACCAGTTCTTCCTCTGTCCTCTCTCTCTCTTGCTCTCTCTATCTCAAAAAAATAAATAAATAAATAAATAAATAAAAAAAGAAGAACAAATTTTCCAACGGAGAGTGAAGTCAGCATAGTTTAAATGGGATAAGTATTATAAATTTAGGAAGTATTGATGTATGTAACCCCTCTTTTAGCCAAAGACTAGTGAGAACTTGACACTGGAGAATTCATTCTTTGTCTCCATAAGATTCTGATCTGGTTTCCAATTCCACATATAGGTTTGTTAACACTGAGCAGATCTCTTACACAAGGAGAAAGCTATCGTTACCCACCAAGGCTGTGTGCCACTCTTGCACTGAGGTGTACATCCTGTCAGGGTGTTTGCTTCTGAGTAGCTTAGACCTCTGGTTGTTCAGACCACTATTGGCCACTTTCCCCCAGCAGATCATGTAATACTTTCCAGCACTAGATGAGTTAACTGTCTGGGGACTGGCTCTCTTCTGGATTCCAGTCAGGTCTCCATGTTCTGTGTCAGCAGCATATGGTGCCATCAGCAATAGGGTCTTACCTTTTGCCTCAGGAAAGTAATCAAGTGCTTTGAGAGAAAGCTGTCTTTTTTTGGGAACCTCATAGGTCACTTCAAATAAAAATAGGTCATTGTGGATAACAACCAATTTTTGGTACCGGGAGTTACAGGCCAGAGAAATTTTTTTAAGCTTAGGCTTCATCCTACCTTCTCCAGGGTCCTTCTATTCAGGTGCTCCCTCCATACTCCTGTTGAGGGTTATATCTTTTAGTCTATCTCCAAGGATAAAGGTTTCTATTGTACCAATTCATTTTGGATTTAGTTTTGTGTTTGTTTTTCCCCACCCTCCTTTTCCCCTCCCCCAAAACCCTTTCATCCCTATTGTCTGGGCCTTAAGTTACCTATCAGGTATGTCAATAACTAGAGCTGATCCAGGTTAGGAACTGCAGGTAAGTGAAACCATGTGGCTTTTTTCTTTCTGTGATTGTGTGAGTTTGCTGAGTATGATCAGTTCCAAGTCTGTCTCTATTTTTCTGCAAATTTCATTGTATCATTTTTTTTTCTTACTGTTGAGTAGAATTCCATTGTGTAAATGTACCACAACTTTTGTTATCCATTCATCGAATGATGGGCACCTGGGTTGATTCCAGTTCTTACCTATAATGAATTGAGAAGCTATAAACATGGCTGAGCAAATTTCTCTGTAGTGAAGCATGGGGCATTAAGGATAAATGCTCAGGAAGGGAATAACTGGGTCTGTTGGTAGCTCTATATTCATCCTTCTCAGGAATCCCCATGTTGATTTCTATAGTGGTTGTACAAGTTTACATTCCCACCAACAGTGGATGAAGGTTCCTCTTTCCCCACATACTTGCCAATATTTGTCATTGTTATACTTTTTTAATGATTGCCATCCTTACTGGAATAAGGTGGAATTTCATGGTTGCTTTAATTTGCATTTTCCTAATGGTTAGGGATGTTGGACATTTTCTTAAGTGTGTGTTAGGCATTTGTAATTTTTTTGAGAACTCCTTATTCAGCTCTCTGCCCCATTTTTGGAGGGGGCTGTTTTATTTTTATTTTTTTAATTGTTTAGTGTTTTGAGTTCTTTGTAGATTCTAGATATTAGGCTTCTGTCAGGGTATAGCTGCTAAAGACTTTTTGCCATTGAGTGGGTAATCTATTGACTCTGCTTATGGTATCTTTGTCTGTGCAAAAACTTTTAGCTTCATGAGATCCCATTGGTTGAGTGATTGTTTAATTTCCTGGGCTACTGGGAGTTCAGGAAGTCTTTCCCCACTCGTATGTCACGGAAAGTGCCTCCTAATTTTTCTTTCAGTAGGAGAAGAATTTGGGGTCTTACATTGAGATATTTAATCCATTTGGACTTGGTGAGATGCATGGGCCTAGTTTCATTTTTCTACATATGGTTGTCCAATTTATCCAGCACCATTCATTGAAGGTGCTGTCTCTTTCCAGTCTATGTTATTGGCATCTTTGTCAGAGATCGAGTAGCTGTAGTTACTTAACCTAAGGTCCGGGTCTTCAACTCTGTTCCATTGTTCCATATTTCTGTTTTTAATGCCAGTACCATGCTGTGCTTATTTATTTATTTTATTATGGCTTCATAATAGAGCTTTAGATTGGGTATGGAAATAACTCCAGAGGGGTTCCTTTTGCTGTGGATATGTTTGGATATCCGAGGCCTGTTGCCATTCCATATGAATTTTAGGTCATTTTTTTTTCTATCTCTGTGAAGAATGATGGTGGTGTTTTTATTGATATTGCATTAAATCTGTATATTGCTTTTGGTAGAATTGCCATTTTCACAATTTTAATTCTACCTATCCAGGAGCATGGGAGGTCTTTCCATCTTTTCAAGTCCTTCTTGATTTATTTCTTTTTTTTTATGTTTCATTATAGGTCTTTCAAATCCTTGGTTCATGTTATTCCAAGGTATTTAATTTTTTTGTTGCTATTTGTGAGGGTTTGATTCAGGTGTTCCCCATAAACTTACATGTTCTGAATGCTATGTTCCCAGCTAATAGAGATTTGGGAATTAAGGCCTCCTGGAGGCAGTGTATTGCTGGGGGCAGCATTATGGGTATTATAGCCAGTGTCCCCTTGTCAGTATTTGGCACATACTCTTGTCACTGTCGTCCGTCTGAAGTTGGCCAAGAGGTGATGTCCACCCTCTGCTCATGCCATCGATTTCCCCTGTCATCATAGAGCTTCCCCTCCAGTCTATAAGCCAGAATAAACCTTTTTCTCCACAAGCTGCTCTTGGGTGCGTGATTTCTCCCAGCAATGTGAACCTGATTGCAACACTATTGAAAATGGAAGAGCCTCACTATTTCTTTCTCTGTATATTTGTCCTTTGCATGTAGAAAGGCTTCTGATTTTTGTGTGTTGATTTTGTATGCTGCCACTTTATTGAAGGAATTAATCACCTTTAGAAGTTTTGAGATGGAGACTTTTGGGCCACTTATTTATACGATCATGTCATCAGCAATAAAGCTAACTTGTCTTCTTCCTTTCCAATTTGTTACCATTCAATTCTAGGAGTTTTTACAATGTATTTTTTTTTTAATTTCTTTCATGACCCATTCATTATTTAAAATGTGTTGTTCATTCTCCAGGAGCTGGTGGAGTTCCTGATGTGTCTGTTGTTACTAATTTCTATCTTTAAAGCATTGTGATCCAATATGATGCAGGAAGTTACTTCAATTTTCCTTAATTTATGGAGGCATGCTTTATGGTCTAATATGTGGTCTATTTTGGAGAAGGTTCCATGGGCTGCTGAGAAGAATATGTATTCTGTTGAATTGGGGTGGAAAGTTCTATAGATATCTGTTAGGTCTACTTGATCTATGATGTTGTTGGGGTCTATTATTTCCCCTGCTTTGATGACCTGTCTATTGATGATAGTGGAGTATTAAAGTCACAAACTATGATGGTGTTGGTGTTTCTATTTTGTTATGGAGTAGGTTTTGTTTTATAAACTGTGGTGCACCTGTGTTTGGCCCATGTGTATTTATGATTGTGGTGTCCTCATGTTTGATTGTTCCCTTAATGATAAGACATCACCTTCTTCTCCCTTTCTGATTACCCTTGGTGGGAAGTCTATTTTATCAGATATTAATGTAGCAACACCTGATTGTTTATTTCCATTTGCTTGGCCTCTCTTTTGAGAGATTGATAAAATTTTCTTGAATAATTTTGTTGCATGTGTTCTCTATGCCTCTGGTCTGGATTTCCTCTACTTCTGGTATACTCATGATCCAGAAGTTTGGTTGTTTTCTGGTGTCCCACAGATCCCTCCTATTCTGTTTGCAGGATTGTTTTGAACTTAGCAGTTTTTGGATTTTCAAGCATCTCTTCTGCCTTGTCTTCCAGGTCAGAGGTTCTGTCTTCCACATGAGTAGTCTGTTAGTGAGGAGTTCTAGAGAGGTTTTTTTAAAGCTGTATTTGATTTTTGTTTTCTCTTGTGTTATTTTGCATCATGTCTATCTCTCTCTCTCTCTCTTTTTTTTTTTTTTTTTGCTTATTTTTATTTATTTGAGAGCGACAGGACAGAGAGAGAAACAGGCAGATAGATAGAGAGAGAATGGGCGTGCCAGGGCCTCCAGCCACTGCAAACGAACTCCATATGCATGCACGTCCTTGTGCATCTGGCTTATGTGGGTACTGGGGAATAGAGCCTCGAACCGGGGTCCTTAGGCTTCACAGGCAAGTGCTTAACCGCTAAGCCTTCTCTCCAGCCCATGTCCATCTCTTTTTTGAGGTACAATTTCAATTCAAGGTCTGACTCTCTTGATGCTTCCTGGAATTCATTCTTGTATTTGATCAAGTCTTTATTAAGCTTAATCAGCTGGGTAATGAGAACTTCCATTTGTTGACTCACCTTCAACTAATTTATATCTTGTTTGAGGCTCCTATTATTTCCTTCAATTAAGTTAATGCTAGTGACAAAAGCTGAGTACTCTAAGAGATGGTTCTGTTGAATTTCACTTATGCAATTGTTGCATTTTTGATGGCTTGCTTCCAGTTCAGCAATTCTTTTGATCAGGGTCACATTGCATGTTGTGTTTTCATTTTAGGATTCAATTACTGTTGAGTTCTCTGTGATTTCACTGGAGGCTTCTATTGTGGGACTAGGCATCTCTCAGTTTTCTGACTTTCATTTTTTTTTCTTTGTGGTCAACCAATCTTGGGGAAACAAAAATAAAAATAAAAATAAAAATTTTATTGAGGAGGAAGTATTTGTCCTTGTACAGTCTTCAATGAGTGCTGTTTATTATTTTATTTTATTTTAAAAGAGAGAGTGAGAGCGAGATAAAGAGAGAAAGAGAGAGAAAGGAGAGAGAGAGAGAGAGAGAGAGAGAGAGAGAGAGAATGTGAATTGTTGCTCCAGGGCCTCATCCACTAAAATTGACCTCCAGAGGCTTGTGCCACCTAGTGGGCATGTGCGACCTTGCACTTGCCTCACCTTTGTGCATCTTGGTTACGTGAGACCTGGAAAGAGTTCCAACCTGGGTCCTTAGGCTTTGCAGGCAAGTGCGTTAACCCCTAAGCAATCTCTCCAGCCTGAGTGTTATGTTTAAATGCTAACCGGATTGGTGTACAATGGGGTTATGACAGCAGATGCACCGATTGTGGATATTCCAAGTATATCAAATGTACCTGGGGAACTGGGAGGTGGGGAACGAGAAGCTCTGGACTACTTACCCCAATTGCATGCACTCTACAGCACACGGAGATCAGGAGTTGGGAACCACGAGCTAGGAAGCTGGAGAGCCAGGGGCAAGAGGCCAGCTCCTACAGTGGCTTGCGTACCCTCTGGCTCAGGAGAATCAGGATTTGGTCACCAGGGAATAGTCAATAAGGAAACAAGAGCAAAAGGCCTACAGGACCAGGCAGACCCAAGCCAGCAGCAGGGGTAGTAGGACCAGGTAACTGGGAGTTGGGGAACAAACCAGGAACTCAGGTCTACTCACTCCATTTGTGCACCCTCCAGAGCAGGTGATCAGGGAGTTGGAGAGCCAGGGGCCATTCAATCAGGAAGGTGGAGCACCTTCCCAAGTGCTGGAATTGCAGGTATGTGCCACAAAGCCCAGTTGGTTTTTTTTTTTTTTTTTAATTCTGTTTGATATATTTTGATAACTTTAGACTGTATTTTGTTTCCTTCTCAAGGTGTTATTTAAATTGCTATTTTCTTCTTACTTTAGTAATTTACCAGGAGTTAACCGGCAGAAAATATCTTCCTCCAGTACGCATGTGCCATTATATATGCTTAGCCATATTTTTACTTAATTTTAGTTTCTATCCTATATTCTTAGGAGTAGCCCTAATATAAACATGTCTTACCAGTTTGTTGTCTGCTTGTAGGGTATGCGCAAACACTTCACATCAGTTAGCATTCTACCTTTTGTCAATAACAAGAAAACTTTCTGGAGCCTCATACCTTCCTTATATATGCCAACAGTCACAGAGCTAGCCAAGACCGAGCCAGGGCCCCTCAGGTCTCCCCTGCCCATGCGGCAACCCAGTCACCCAGGGAACTGGATCTAACTCCTCTAGGATGGTTTCACTTCAAGACTTCCTCTTAAATTTCTCTGTAGGCCTTATTTTCCTACCCAACCTGAACCAAATCCAAGACCTCAACTTCCAAGTTTTCTCTTCATTTTACTAGAGTGATTTTTCCTGACAAGATCTCACTTGTGAAATTCTCTCTCTCTCTCTCTCTCTCCCAAATGAAGCTGCTGGTTTTCATAGCCCGTCCTGTCCTGGCAGAGCCAAAGCGCCCACTAGGGGAAAGGGTAGCATACCTCAGACAGGAATGTCAGACTACCACAGTTCCTTCCCTAAGGTTTTAGAAACAAGTTGTCTGAATTAATTGTTGGTTTGGAGCTCATTTTCAGAGCCCTGAAATCATTGTTTGGACATGTGACTCGTTCTTATAAGTTTTTACTGGGAAAGATTTGCCAGCTTCTTGCCACGGCTGAAAATCCCACCTTCTGCTCTCCTCCAGCATCCCATTAGGCATCCTTCTTGCTGCAGGTCTCGCTACTCTTCGGTGCGCTATGGCAGTGACCTCACCACCCACCAGTTCCCATCTTTTGTGACAACGATATTTGGAGTGGAGGTTAGTTTTGATTCTTTCCTTTTTCTCATTAGTCTGCTCATTCATTCCTCAATTGTTATTCAGATTAATTTCTCTCAAAGAAGTCTAAGCTTTATATACTGCCCATTTGTGCTGTCACCACTCCAAATCATGTCACTTCTTTCCAGAGCATTACAGTGCAGCATCTCTCTGCTTGTAGCGCTGCTGTTTAGTCTTCCTTGGAGTCCATTATCCAAGCAGCAAATGGAACTCTTTTTTAAAAAAAGATTAAATGTTTTCTGTATTTAGACATAATTTCTAAAGAAAAGTATATACATTATAACATTCATTATCATCTTAATAATTTAAGTGTACAATTCAACAATGTTAAATATAGTCCCATTGCTTTGCAAAAGATACTCCAAGTTATAAATTATGAAGCGCAGGTCATTCCTCTACTTAATATAATTTTATTTCATTTGCATTTTTTTTATCAGTTATCATTTTTTAAATCTATCCCTACAATAAGATCCTAACACACCATCGAGGTCTATAAGGCAAGATGCTGTCTGTCCAAAATGTACCATTTTGGTTTTTCACATCACAGCTCCCTTCTCCACTGAACTCTCATGCCCTCCTTCAGCTCTGTAAATTTGTCAACCTCTGTCTCCCATCAGAACCTTTGCACTTGTTCTCTTTCGCTGAAATATTTTCCACTCTATCACATGCTGACCCCTTTTCATTCCTTACCCAGGAACTATAATATGATTCCTGTGAGAGGATTTCTCTTGCAATTGCATATAATTTAAGACTGCTCCTTCATTAACTACCCGCTAGTATGTTTCCAAATGATATAGTTCATGATGTTTATTCTAATGGGTAATCACATTGTTTATTTATTTGCCTAAGTTTTATTAATTACTTTCTTTAATTAATGAACTCACTGAAGAAAAAAATCTGGTTCGCTGTAGAAGACCTATATCTATAATAATTTTAATGGTATTGAACACATAGCAGAAGCATCTTACCCTATTTGCTTAATAAGAAATTAAGTAACAGATAAAAAATTATCATTTTAAAATTGCATTATTGAGAAACTTTAGATAAGGGAATAAAAAACTGCTCCTGTCAAAATCAACTTGTATAAGTATAAACACACTGTCTCTTGAGATTTGTTTCCCCATATGTTTTTCAACAGTTTACTTATGGGTTAATAACATGGCTTTGGGTTTTGGTTTTGTACAAATATTGTATTAAATCAGAATTCCTTCGTAAACACAACTTCAGCTAAAGGGAAGAGGAATATGTCCTTGATTTGTTTCTTGTTCTTATTTAAACAAGATGTATAACAATTTGAAGTCCAAATGATCTGCTTAGGACAAACTGAGAACATACAGACTTGGAACCTAGAAACACTCTGGGACTCAAAACACTCTTGAAGTGGGTGCACACCATGTAAATTTTCATCTTTTTTTTTTTTTTTTTGCAAAGAAAATACACTCATGTCACATATTGAATGTGAAAAGAGCCTCATTAATGCCATTTATCTTCAGGGACACAGCACCATAGAAATGCTTCCAGATAAGTCTACAACCCTATTGAGTCTTTTTTTTTCCTTAAGAAAGTTTGGGCATTTTAAACAGTTTTTCTCTTATCTCCTGAAAAACTTTCTCCCCAGACATTTAAAAGGTCTTGGTTTCTAAAGAGAAAAAAATATAAAGCTGCAACTTGGTGACTACTAATTCATTTAATCTATAAATCAGAAGGAACAGAAAATAATACATATCATTTCTAGAGCTTACAACTTCCATAAATAAAAATTTCATTTTCTGGAACTGACAACCTGAGTGTCTCCGATGGTAGCACACCCTCATCGTGTCACTTGCTCTTTATGACTAAAGTAAATATTAAAGTCCACAGACTTGATGAATCTGTGGAGGTCCTCTTTCTCTCCACTCTTGAAATGAAATAAGAGTTCAATAAAATGGTGCAGTACAAGTCTTTTGTTCAGATGCATACAGTATATCTTTGGATATGTACAGCATATTCATTTCTTCCAAATGTTTTATCGACCGTGGTGCTTGGGGGATTAAAAAAAAAAGAGTAGCAGCTGAAGTGCTGACATATTTACAGGGGGATTTAGAAAGCATAAAGTTCATTGGATGCTATTATCAAGAAAAATATTTAATCAGATTGGATTTTGGTTTTTTTTATGATTTGCATTGTCAGACTAGGACTGATTAGGATCTGAAAACATTCAGGTACTTTTCATGAAGAAACATAATTAAAGTCTAAGAGACATGTAGGCTCAGGGATTTAATTCTAAGCAATCTCTCTTCTGAAATTTGAACTTGGATTCTCTCCAGGATTTTCCCCATCTCATTTTAAATCACCATTATATATTGCAGCGGCAGTCATGCAAATGAACGCATTCCTATATGTTCATGGCATTCAACCAAGTTTATGAGGATAAAATAAAATGGCATAGACTTCTAACTTTCTTTTTCTTGAATTTATATTTATATTTTGTTAAAATTTCAATATGGTTTATGAAGGATATAAAAGTTGGGTTTATTTCTAACTGACAAGATACATATACTCTTCATATGCCAAAACAGAAAACTAGAGCTAATTTCAGAGAAGGGGAGAGGAGTTGGTAGGTCAATAGTGAATGTATTATAGGGCATTTTCAGCAAGGTATTGCAGCAGATGTGGGAGTCAAATGTAATTTACTGGTATATTTAATTTGGTAGTTGAGTAAACAGCTGGCATCAGATAAGCTTAGTCCTAGTGTCTTAAACCATTGGGGCTGCCTTAACAAAAGCTCAAAGTAGGAAATTTAACAGCACAGAGATCTATTCAATTTCAGTTCCATTTGCTGGGAAATGCAAGATCGGGTGCTGTAGGGTCTGGTATTTGATGAGAACCTGTTCACATGGCAGGATGGGTGAACAACCTTTCCCAGGTTCCTTTCAGATGAGCATCAACCCTATCAATGACTCACTCATCTGCCAAAACCCTCACATCCTAGAATCACTGTGGGAGGTTAGGGTTCAGCATACAGATTTGGGAGACCCTACCATTCACAGTGTCGTACTCAGAAGCCTAAACAGTCATTTTCTTCTTGATAGAGGTCTCTGTTCAGCTTCTCTTGCTCACTGATGCTGTGACATGTTTCTGTTCCTCTCAAATTCACATTTTGAAACCTGAACCTCAATAGTGACCATATTATGAGGCGGGGGCTTTGGAAAACGATTAGGTGGTGGAGGTGGAACCCCTAGGAAAGGCTTAAAATCCTTAGGAGACAGGACTAAGAGCAAGAGCCACTAAACCTATTCTACAAAATAAGGATGAAGCAAGAAGGTCCAGGCTAAAATCTAGAATGTAGGCCCTCAGTGGTCGTGGATCGACTTTGATCTGGACTTGTCAACCCCTAAAATTATGAGCAATGAATTCCTCTTGTTTATAAGTTACCCAATGTACACCATTATAGCAATCCATACAGGTTAAGATAAATTATTACAACTTTGCCCTCAGTTCAGAGGTGCTCATTTCAGACTTCTGACCTACTGAATTGCCAGATAACTAACTTTGTTTTGTGTAAGCTCCATACTGGTATTAATTTGTTATAGCAGAAATAAGAAATTAACACATCCTTAGTATGCTGTCATTGCTGGTATAATTCATGCCTTATCTTTCCCTCACATGGCCTTCATCCATCTTCTACTTATTCCTTTCTAACTTTTTTCTTTCAAGCAGCAATTTACCTGTTATGAGTCTATCCTGCCCTTTCCCACACTGAATTTATTACTCTAAGGAAAAGTAATTCTTATTGATCCTAGACATGCCATTTTTTATTAATGCTTAGTAGTAACCATTTGAAATGTTCAGTTCTTTTTCCCTGTCCAACTTTACATATCTCCAATCTGAACACCTTCTCATAAAAATATGTTCCTAATTTTGTTTAATATTATTCATTTGGGAAACAAATATTAAGCCATTATATATAATCATTTCATATTCTGCTAGAGATAAATATATAAATGTATGCATAACATATTGGTGAAATATGAATGAGTATCTAGATTATAAGACTAAAAAAGGCATCTTCTGTTAACATGTACATTTTGTAGAATCTAATAAAAATCTGTATTAGTACATCTGTTTTGAAGGCACTTGTTACTCATATTTGTTATTTTGTAGGTATTAAAGTATTTAATAAAAATAATAAGACAGCAATCTTCATTTTCTTCAATTTTTAAAGCTGTGTCTATGCAGATTAAATCCATTTCACTGTATATGTTACAGAAACACGTATATTGCCCTCAGTGTGTCCTATCTTAACAGGAAAATCAACACAAATAAATTATGATATTCCTTTGCTGCCATCAAAGTTGTTCTTAAACAGTTTGCATATTATAATCTCTCATGTGTTCTGTTTTCCTATCTTGATCAAACACTTATTGCTTTGTTTTAAATGTCAGAACTGAGTGCGTTTATTGCTTTGATAATGAAAAGCAAGCCCATCTTTAACTAAGTGACCAGGTGGAAGGGAAGCTTTGAAGGAGTGTGCACTGCCCACTTAACTCATAGCTCCCCTGATCACTTAAAAGCATTATTTGAGCTTCTTTTAAATCAGGTTTACTATAAAACATTTGGCTCCTGCCTGTGTTTCAAAGCAGTTCTTTGAACAGCTTGAAATCTATACAGGAGGGTGGCAAGAAGTGGAGCTTCAAAGATCTTGCTCTTCTGAAACCATCCATCATACTTGCTGTTACAACGTCCATAGAGAAGACACAGGCAGGCGAGGTCAAAATCTGTTATAAGGTCACCTACTTTTCAAGGTCATAGACATCCATTGGCTGGGTTATAACAATAATTCAACCTGGTATGTTTTGGAGGGAGGGGAACAGAAAGAGACAGAGGGATACAGAATGAGAATACCTACCCAGAAGATGTCATGGTTCAGTAAATGAGAACACATCTACAGGAAATGGAGTGGTATGATTGTCTGATGTGCGTTGTGAGCCTTACCTGCAATCAACTCCATTCAGACTGTGAACTTCATAGTCTTGAATGGAGCTGATTACAGCCTCAGTACAAAATCTCCTTTCCCTAATTCTAAATTAGCATCATAAATGTGTATTTCCCCTAATTGACATTCCCTAATTGCAATAAAAAAAATTGCTGAACTTGACCAGTGTCCACTCTCGAGAGATTTGATAATATGTCTCCTCTAATAACCTATATTTATGCTGGTAGATGGAGAAGCAGTGGTTCTATGCATAGGCTTTTGTATCAGACAATGTATAGGCATTTTGGGCTAGGCTCATATTTCCAGATTTTCAGGAAAACTGTAGTCCCTTCAGGAATAGGACATTGCTTTGTATTTAGCCTCATGGGTTTGTATTCCTCAGTGTCTTTTCTTCCATGCCACCATCCTTACTTACAGATACACTTAGTATACACAGGACAGCATTACATTTTAGTAGTTAATATCGTGACTGTGTAGACAAATCATCTAGTTCAGATGCTAGCTCTGGCGTATCTGAGACAAATGCTGCTACTGCTTTGGCTAGTGACTATGTCTCTCTGAGCCTCCCTTTCCCTTCTGTGCACACTGAAGCCACTAGCAGTGTCTATGGATTAGTTACAGTATTTTACATAGCATACTTAGAATACTAGCTCACAGTACATTGAAAAGTTGTTGGTTATTATCAGTAATTAATTATGATCATTTCATTATTTTACTAGCCACAATAATTATTATTAAATACCCATTATTTGTTTCTGCTGTGGTCTGGATGTGTGTGCCCATCCCCTTTTACATGTTGAAATTCTAAATGCTAAAGGGTGATGCTGTTAGGAGGTGGAGCCTGGGTAGTCATTAGATCATAAGCAGGATTAAAACCTTTATAAAATTGGTCCAGGGAAATCTTGTTTGCCACCTCCATCAAGTGAGGACACAGCTAGAAGGCTCTAATTCTAAACCAAAAAGGAAGTCCTAACTAGCCATAGAGTCTATCAGCATGCAGATCTCTAGTTTTCCAGACTACATAATTGTGAGAAAAAAAATCTGTTATTTATAAACTATGCCATTTCTGATACTTTGTTATAGCAGTCGAAACACGTTACAGCAATTTCTAATCTTATCCAGCCCATTAGTCAAGGCCCTCAGCAGTATTTCAGACCCAGTCACAATAATTGTTTCATACATAGTGTTTAAAAGAATGAGTGAGGGTCACGTGGTTCCTTTGTGTCCCTGGTACAATGCTTCAGAGTCTGACTCAGCTCAGGCTCACTGAGTTCTTGTCTTCCTTCCTCCCTTCTTTACTTCTCTTTTCTTTTTTCCTTTTTTCTTTTTTAATTCCTTTCTTTCTCTGTCCTACCCTTTTTGTAGATTACAAGAAAAATCATTATTAAAGATGAACAATACAATGGACAAAATAGGAAAGCCCTATCAATCAACAGAGACGTTTTCCTATTGCTATAAAAAATTGTTAGGTTTCTGACAAGAAACCGTTGAGATTAATATTTATCTATAACACCCATTTTCTCTGTAGATGCTTCCTTCTGCTGGCTGTTGAGTCAACCATACTATGCCCTTCAGGGAAAAAAAAAATAAGAGAAAAGAAAATTTCAGCCCTCCGTGCATGCATTTGTTTATTTTTCTTAGACATGGAAACAAATTAGTCTGTGGATCAAATTTTACTGCCCTGTGTCATTTAGATTTCCCACAGGATGACCAAAATACCTGAGTATAACCGAGATAACTTAAAGGAGGAAAGATTTATTTTTGCTTCGTGGTTCCAGAAGTTTCAGTCCATGGGCACTTGGCTCCATGTTTCCACGTTTACAATGAGGTACCATAACAGGACAGGAGGAAGTGCTAGAGAAAAGCTGCTCCCCTGTTGGGGGGGGTCTGGGGGGAGAGAGACCGAAGATAAACATAGTCCCCAAGTGCATACCCCAGTGATCCACTGCCTCAATCGGAGAGGGAAGTCAGCTCGCACGCAGCGGCGACAGAGCCGGAATGACCCTGGAGCGAGTGGAGCGCAGGCCCAGCCCTTTCCCTCTGATCACTGTACCAGGTGTGTTGTGCGGACTTCTTCCCCACTCAGGCCCCGACCCAAACTAAAACACCTGGCTGCTTAGGAGGTTTTTGGTGGGCATTTTCCTCTTTTCTGCCTTCTGGGCTGTTCAGCTCTCAGCATCTGAGGTTTCTCCCAAAAGTAAGGTTTTGGCCTTCCCACCCTGAGCTGCCGCAGTGGGAAGGAATATGCATTGGCCCATAGAGCATGTGGCCTAGCCACTCTGCACAATTGGTTCTCAGACTAAACTCCCCTTCCAGTCTCCCTTTTATGGTCTACGACTCTCCCGCACCCCCTCTTGACTTATGAATAAGTATAATAATTTAATAATTATCCTTCTCAGTCTGATTTATCTAATACTTTGGTTAAAAGCAGACATGAGCTCTAGTTTGGGGTTTGTGTTTGAAGAGCCCAAATAAAGTAGCACCCTCTCATATAACTAGGCTTCGACTCCTACGGTTTCCATACCTCCCCATAGCTCACTGAATTAGGAACCCAGAAATAAATTAGTTAATTGACAAAATAAGAGCACTTGGGATCCAATCGCTTCTTTTTTTTTTTTTCCTTTCATTATTTTTATTTTTTTTCTTTATTAGTTAGTTTTGTATTCAGCAAATACAGTCAGTTTGGTACCATTATTAGTCTCATCCGTGACCTACCCCCTCCCCGTGGCCCCTCCTTGTTGAGGTATATGGGTCATGCATTGTGGAGTTAGCCCACAGTTATGGGTAAGATAAATGTCTCTGCATATCATCACCCAACATGTGGCTCTGACATTCTTTCCGCCCCCACAAAATTTCCCTGAGCCATGTTGGGTTCATTTTTGGTCTGCTTCAGTGATGAGGTGTTGGGGGCCTCTGAGGCTCTGGCTCTCTGATTTGGTAGGAGGTGATTTTTCTCTGTGTTGATCTCCTTCCCCCTTCTGCTGGTTCATCAGGAAAACAGCACCCTTGCTTGTTTCACCAGTTTTTCTTAGTTTCAGCCAGGGCCCTTTTGAGGTATGATGGGGTGGCTGTCTCCTTAGGATCTACATCTATCTGAAAAAGAGAAGCAGATTCTCCAACGGAGAGTAAGTTAGCACCAGGACAAATGAGATAACCCTTACTTTTTTTTATAGAGAATTTAATAGGTGCAGGCCCTCTTGTAGCCCATGATTGATGGTAGCTTGATATTGGTGAGTGGGCTTATGTTTGGATATGGTTCTGACTTGTTTCCCAGCTCCAGCTATGGGTCCCATACCACTGAGGAGATCAGTTAGTCAAATTAAGAGCAGTTGGTTCCCCACCATGGCTGTGTGCCACTATTGCACTTGTGTGGGCATCACAACAAGTTATTTGCTGCTGAGTAGGTTAGACCATGAGTTGCTTGGACACATATTGGTCATTTTCTCCCAGTCGCCCATGTAGCACCTTCTGGCGCTAGACACGCTGACTGTCTGGGGACTGACTCTCTTCCAACTTCCAGCCATGCCATTCTATTTTGCATGTCAACCACATAAGGTGTCTTCAGCAGTAGGGTCTTACCACTAACCTTTGGTGGGTCATCAAGTACTCTGAGAGAAATCTGTCTGTCTTTTAGGAAACCTTGTAGGTCTCTCTGATCAAAAGCTCATTGTGGATGATAGCCCCATGCTGGTTCTGGGAGTAACATGTCAGTGCCCACTAAGAAAATGAGGAAAAAGATAACTAATATACAAGAGTTAGAGAGAAGAGAGAGAGAGAGAGGTAGAGGGAGAGGGAGAGGGAGGGAGGGAAGATGTAGAAGATTAAGGTTAGTTGTGATCCTATAGTGTCTTGTGGTTCAGGTGTTCCCTGTAAGGACCTGGTGAAGGATCAGCCATTTGGTCTGTCTTTTAGTAAGTAGAAATTTATGGTACCAATGCCATTTGGGTCTAGATTTGTGTTTCCCACCCCTTTGATGCCCTCCCCTCCCTCCCCATCCATCCTAGTGTCTAGTCCACGAGATGCTTGCTGGATATGTAAGGTATCTTGAGTAGATTCAGGTTAGGTGCTGTAGATGAGTGAGACTATGTGGTGATTTTTTTTTCTGTGATTGGGTAAGTTCACTGAGAATGATCTGTTCCAGGTTCAACCATTTTTCCTCAAATTTCATTGTGTCATTTTTTTCTTACTGCTGTATAGAATTCCATTGTGTAGATATACCACATCTTACTTATCCATTCTTCTAGTGATGGACATCTGGGTTGATTCCAGCTCTTAGCTATGACAAATTGAACCGCTATAAACATGGTTGAGCAAATCTCTCTTGCCTGTGGTTTGACAGTTGTAGGGTAGATACCCAGTAAGGGAATAACTGGGTCTGTTGGTATCTCTATAGTCAGCTTTTTCAGAAGTCTCCATATTGCTTTCCAAAGTGGTTGTACCATCCTACATTCCCACCAACAGTGGATGAGTGTTCCTACTTCTCGACATCCTCGCCAGCATTTATTTTTATTTGATTTTTTGATGTTTGCTATCCTTATTGGGGTAAGGTGGAATCTCATAGTTGTTTTAATTTGCATTTCTCTGATGATTAGGGATGATGAACATTTTCTTAAGTGTATGTTTTCCATTTGTATTTCTTCCTCTGTGAACTGCCTGTTCAGCTCTTTGCCCCATTTTGTGAGTGGGGTGTTTGACTTCTTACTGTTTAGATTTTTGAGTTCTTTATAGATTCTAGAGATTAGGCCTCTATCAGTTGGATAACCCACAAAGATTTTCTCCCATTCTGTGGGTAATCTATTGGCTTTGCTTATTGTATGCTTGTCTGTAAAGAAACTCTTCAGCTTCATGTGATCCCATTGGTTGGCAGAGATGCCACAAGAAAAGGAAACTACTGGCCTATTTCCCTGATGAATTTAGATGCAAAGATCCTGAACAAAATCCTCACAAACCGAATCCAACAACACATCAAAAGCATTATCCTCCTTGACCAAGTGGGATTCATCCCAGGAACACAGGGGTGGTTCAACATACGGAAATCTGTCAATGTAATACGCCACATAAACAAGGTTAAACATAAAAACCACATGATCATTTTGATAGATGCAGAGAAGGCCTTTGACAAGATACAACATCACTTCATGATCAAAACATTGGAGAGAATGGCATGGTTGGTTCTTGTCTTAACCTAATAAAGGCAATATACAAAGGTCCGAATTCCCAAATAATACTTAACAGAGAGAGACTGGAGGAATTCCCGTTAAGATCAGGAACAAGACAGGGTTGTCCACTCTCATCTCTGCTTTTCAATATAGTACTGGAAGTCCTAGCTCAAGCAATTAGACAGGAGTAGGAAATAAAAGGGATACAATTTGGAAAGGAAGAAGTTAAGTTAGCTCTATTCACTGATGACATGATTGTATATGTAAGAGACCTGAGAGACTCCATCCTAAAATTCCTGAAGGTGATTAACTCCTATAGCAAAGTAGCAGGATACAAAATGAATGCACAAAAATCAGTAGCCTTTCTATATGCAAATGACAAAGATACAGAGAAAGAAATAAGGTACATAGTCCCATTTTTAATAGCAACAAAAAATAAAATAAAATACCTTGGAATAATGTTAACAAAGGAAGTGAAAGATCTATACAAGGAAAACATAAAAATACTCAAAAAAGAAATTTAGGAGGACTTGAGAAAATGGAAAGACCTTCCATGTTCCTGGATAGGCAGAATTAACATTGTGAAGATGACAATCCTACCAAAGGCAATATACAGATTTAATACAATTCCAATTAAAATCCCTACAGTGTTCTTCACAGAGATGGAAAAAATGATCTCAAATTTCGTATGGAAAGGCAGAAGGCCTCACATATCCAAACATATCCTCAGCAAAGGTAATACCTCTGGAGGCATCACCATACCTGATCTAAAGCTATATTACAAAGACATAGTAATAAAAACAGCATGGTACTGGCATAAAAACAGGAGTATTGGCCAATGGAATAGACTTGAGCACCTGGACTTTGGGTCAAGCAACTATAGCTGCTTGATATTCAATAAAGGCCCAAACAATATAGGCTAGAAAAAAGACAGCATCTTCAACAAATGGTGCTGGTCAAACTGGATAACCAATCGCTTCCTAGAAGCCCCCCTCCTCTGAGTATTGTTTCATTGGAAGGGACAATTCTAGATATACATTATAACACCCACCATTTTTAGGTTGAAAGTGTAACCCCCTAATGTGACTCTCTGGCACTACGCCCTTTAAGGCTGTGATTATGGTTAAATAAAATCATAAGGGTGGAACATAATTCTAGCAGGTGAGTGTTCTTATAAGAAAAGGAAGACACCCCAGGGATGGACATACACAGAAGACAAAGTGGTGGCCCCACGCAGACCACAAGGTAAACCTTGACGAAGAGCAGAAGCCCATAGACCTGTGAGTGCAAGACGCCCTTGTGCCTTCTTGTCTATGGTAGTTCCTTAGGCAGTCATGACTTAATACACTTAGTTCTATCATTATACACTTAAGTGTACTTCTTTCTTTTTTTTGTTATCCATCTTCATATGAATTTGTTATTGAGCAGTAACTGGAATTCCTTTGTATAATGTTGAACACGATGAATTAAGTAATGAACCATGTTGAAACGTTTCCCTTTCATAGAAGTATGTGCTAATGTGTATTTTCAAGGTTTTTTTCTTTCTTTTTCAAATATTTCACTGGGTAGTTTTAGGTTTTATAAGAAAAGAATAGCATGTAAGCGGGACGGAATTGTACACACATAGCATGTGAGAAACTGGGACAGGAGGAGCATGAATTGAAGTTCAGTCTGGACTAGAAAGCTCAGACATTGTCAAAAGAAATTTTTAAAAAATAAAAGGTAGAAAGAAAAAAACAGCTTAAATTTTTTTAAGGTCACAATTAAAATAAAATACTATGGTTAAATGCTTTGAGTAGATTATGAGAATAATTTTGTTATTCTATTAATGTAATATACATTTGGTAGTTAGTTATATACTCATCAAAATTGTCACTGGGAATTATAGGTAGACATTGACAGAAATGTCTTATGTGATTCATGTTTATATTCATTCCTAGAACATCAAAAGATGAACATAATATTTTTTGCATGTGTGTATAGTATGTGTGATGTGGTGTGTGTAAAGGAGGAGACAGCTAGCTTCTTTTAATCAGTTTTATGAGGGACAGGAGCCCAAGGAGAGAACCAGATGTCACCTGGTCTTGGCAGGAATGGAACTCATGTCTGACCCAGTTTCAGCCACAATAACTGCAGCGCCCAGGTGAGCGGGCCTTTGGATCAGCTTCTTGAATGAATCTACAAACCAATCAAGTCCTCCCCTCACGTAACTGCAGATAACTGAAGATAGAATCCATTTTAATTGGCTACAAAGGCTTGTCCATGCTGATCTCTGCCCTGTGATCTCCGTCTGAGAACTCTGACTGTCCCCCACCCAGCCTGGTTGAGCAGGGAAGAGCAGAGCACTCTGCTCCCTTGCCTTCTGTCTGCGCTGTGCTTTGGGGCATTTTGATAACATGTATGATGTTTCTCTGATCTTTGAGTCTACAGAGTGTGTGTTTCCTCAAAACTCTGGATCTACCACATGGGTATTTTCTGTAAACTCTTAGCCTTCTACATTTGAGTTTCTCTAAATTTGGGGTAACCAAGGATGTTACTCTCTTTACTACTCATTTCTCATCTGAATTTCCCGGTCTGGTCTCTGTTTTGGTATTTTCCCTCTGCTATTCTTCCTTAAGGCACCACGGTTTAATTCCTTAACTTTCTTGCATGGGGAGGCTCATGAACTATGATTTGCCCCCCACACGAGTGATGTTTCTTCTAAATCTCTTTACATGAGTTCTAGAATCTGTCTTGTACATGCCTGTGCCTCTATTCCAGCCTTTTCCTAGATTCAATTTCTTTAAATGAACTTCACGATTTGTGATTTCTCCCTAGATAAACTCAATAACTCATAATTTATTCTTCTTGAGTTTAGTTTTAAATCAATTCTTAGTTAAAAATAAAATAAGGACCTAGAATTGGGGTTCATAAGTTTTGGGGACCCCTTCTGAACCCCCAAATCCTGCATTGTGTGTGTGTGTGTGTGTAGGTTATGCACAAGTGTGTGCAGATACATGTGCTGTGTGTACTCATGTGTGGAGACCAAAGGAGAACATTAGGAATTGTCCTCTATCTCTCATTTTTAGTCAGACTGGGCTGATCAGTGAGCCCCAATAATTCTCCTGTCTTGGCTCCCCTCAGGACAGGGGTTATAGGCACACACTCAGCTTTTCACAAGGGTGCTAGGGAATCCAACTCAGAATTAATCAGGCTTTCTTGCAAGTGCTTTTAATCACTAAACCATCTCCCTAGTCCACTGTATGTGATTTATTTTAAGGTGACCACCATTAGAGGTGTAGAAAAATGCCATGTAGAAATGAACACTGTACAATTGATAACAGCCTGTAACATCTGGAAGTTGATTTGAGTAAGGGGTATGTACAATGGTTTGCTTTTGAAAGAGATTGGAGACAACTCTGATATTCACACACAGGGGAGGGGCTCCTTTCAACCCTTCTGGAATCTTACAGAATGGTTGGCATTCACTTCTGACAATCCACTCTTCATAACCTGGGGCTTGTCCACAGCTCCTAGTTAACAAGCTTCATCTCTTCACTAGAGGAAATTTGTTTTGGAATTCATGAGGGCAATATTGACCACAATTTTAGCTATAAATATTTTCTCTTGGTTATTTGCAAAGTTTGATGATTTGCATTATTAGTAACAAATTCTATGTTGCCTTTTCAGAATTTGAAGTGAGACCTGCATTAGAAAAAAAAAAAAGCACCAAACAATGCTTGGTAAAGTGATATGTCCCTGCAATACCTCAGCACACTCTAAAGAGTCCATTCTGATTCAACAGGTTTCAAGTAGGAGGTAAGAGTCCATTTTTCTAACAAGCGTCTGAAAAGCCAATACTGTAAGTCATGTATTGGTCATGTACTGGCTAGTGAAGGGCTAAGAGAAATAGGCAAGTTAACATGTTGGTGGAAGGATGGTGGGTAAGCAAGGCAAGTGTCCCACGTCTGCTGCAAGCTCAGGCAGGCAGGTAGTTAATTTCCCTTCAGTTAACTCATGTATGACTATGTAGGAGAGGAGGAAGATGCTACTTTCCAGACACACAGTTGCTATTCAGAGCTACACTTATGACCACTGTAGTTCTTTAATGAATGAACTGCTAACATGGCTCTTGTGTTTTGATAGTGAGACATTTATTGAGCTCTTGAATTGTGTGTGTGTGTGTGTGTGTGTACTGTGCATTTGTACATATGTTTATGGAAGTATGTGAAAGACAGATGGAAGCTGGATATTAGTGAAATTAATTCCTAAATACATGGAAAAGCAAAAGGCAACATTTAGGCAAGAGTTAATTTTTCTGAATTTCTTTCAACTAGCATCTAATCAAAATTTTATAGCCCCCTTACAGAGCTGCAGAGGTTTTTGTCACTAGCCTTAGGTTGCAAAATAAGTCAAGGTCACAATTTGATGCTCCCTCAAGAGCATGTTTTAGATCTAGCTTCTTTTAAATCTTATCTCAGTTCCTCAAAAGAATCATTAAAATATCCCACCCTAAAGGTCCCTGCTGTTAAGATTCTTCCATTTAACATTACTGTGATGACCACAACAAAGAAGCATGTGTTTAACAATGCACTTCAGTTTGTCCCCAGCCTATTAGTGACCAGTTCTGAGACGCAGGTTGTGGTCTCTAGGAAATATTTGTAAGGTGATATGTCCGACTTCAAAGCAGACTGCAACCTCCACACAGCAGTCTCCACTCCAGCAGGACAGAGCTGCCTGGGGGCAATGCTCCCCCTTCCAATAGAGGAAATTTGCATTCACCTTCTGTGTATTTGTTTATAGCTGGAGAACTTGTTTCTTAACTTATTGAATAGTGTTCCCATGAAAGTTTTATAAAGGAAGATGAAAGTGAATTTGAGGGACGTGGAGGACAACAAAAACAATGCCCGGTTCTTAAAGTTGTAGCACGTTGGTCAGTCTCTTAGACACTGAAATCACCTCAACACAACATCTACGCAGAGGTTCCCACTTCTGTTGGCTGTAGGCTGACATTTGTCACATTTTAATCCCTCCTTTCCGAATATTTTATGTGACAAAATATTAAGTAGCTACAGGTCTTGTTTCTAGGACAGAGCTGTCTCCTTTTGATTGTCAGACACAGGAGTTAGGGAGTGAGTACGGAAGGCAGTGGGTGTTTCAGGTCAGTGCCACAGGGACCCTAAATGCTAGCATGGTGATGATTTATTATTTCAGATGACTAATTATATGGAGGTTTGTGTTTCATGGGTATTTTGATGGGTGACTTTTCAGAGCTATCATCTTACTGACATAACCTCAGTATTTCCATCCTCTGTCAACACTTAAAGATATTATGGTTCTCCGAAGATAAGTAAGCAGAAGCTATTTCTATGGCCAAATTCATGATTTCTTAGAAAGAAACTAAGGAGGTTTTGGAGGAAAGATGGTGGTTCTTAAGGTTTTACGGATGGAGAACAGTCCCTGGGAAAGTTTTACTGGGCATTAAAAGGTCTTTATTTGGAAGAAATTAGTAAAAAGGATATATGATAAACATTAATGTGATTATTTTATTTTGACTGTTATACATCTTAAAAATATCATGTGCTTACAATTGAACGCCGTCTCAAAGACTCATAAGTCAAATTTATTTCCTTGAACACAAGAATGTTAACTGGGGAGAAAAGGGGTGGCGGTGGTGAGGAAAGAGAGAGGTCTGTATTAGAGCTGCTTACTAAGAATGATTGCTGCTGACCAACCGAAGTTGCGTATAAAATTTGTACGAAGAAATGGATTTAAGTTAAGCATGATACCTATCTAAAGTCTACTAGTAAATTAAAAAAAAGATCGGTTACATGAATTTTTGCTGTAGCAAAAAACATCTCCAAAATTTCAGTGGTGATAAGGAAAAACATCTAGATCTCCTAAACGGAGAATCGGTGAAGGGAAAACAGGCCAGATAGATGTTGATTAGTATCAAGCTGCAGGCTAAGGAGATTAACAATTTAAAACAAACAAAAACACCTACATTCTTGAAGCATTAACTGAAATCCTACTATGAATCCAGTAGGTGGCGCTACCCCTGCTTGCAGCCGCAGATAACCCAGCACTATTTCGCGGTCCCTTGCAGACCGCACACCGGACCTGCAGCTTTCCCCCGGTGAAGTAATTTTCCTTTTTTAAATCAAGAACTGGTGTATGACTATTCAAATAATTTGTGCCTTCCTCGGGTTTTCATTATGAAGTACTGTGGATTTTTGATTGGGGAGAGGAGAAGGGTATTTTTCCATCTGAAAAATAGCCTTGCTTCTAGTTGCATGGGCATTTGTTCGAGAACCATTGTTTGAACGTTTTGGCTGGTATCTGTCATGACCCAAGAAATTCCTTATTTCAGAGACCTCCTTTCTCAAGAGTTTCGGTTCAACAGTGCCGTCAAATTCCAAGACAGAAGTCGGTGAGCTGTGACTCTGTAAGGAGCCATGCGCCCGTCCCACCCCTCGGTTGCGGGTGACTTCCTGCCAGGACTCAGGTCGTGACCATGTTTGCAACAAATCTGTTTAAGACGGCAGCAGCCCAGATACGCAGAGCCAAACGCCCAAGGTTCGTTACAGTTTCTGCTCTGAAACTCTAGAAATCCCATCCACTCCTGTTCCATGGGCCAGTCGCGTGACCAAGCCCAAAGCCAGCGAGAAGAACGCACGTTGCCACAGTGGAGGGAATGTAACCAAAGCAAAGTTCAAACAAACGATTTGTGCAAATACCACCGACCATGACGGCCAAGCCTCTGAAATAGTACAAAATCAGCTTTGCAAATGAAACAAAAAAAAAAAAAAATAGAATATGAGGACGAGGACCAATGTTGCAGTACCGTATATTTAATTTGGGAAAATCTGAGAAAGACCCTCGCTCCCTAGACGGAGCTGGGCTGATTGAGAAACTGTCCAGGGAGACTTTGGTAGCAAATGATATTTATTCTTTGCCCTGCACCTCCCAGAGTTTGTAGCAAAGAATAATCTGAGGAATAAACACGCTTCGTACAGATTACTCCTGAGGAGCCAGGCGTGGCCCTCATCCACGCATCTCACCAAGCGGTGCCGGAGTGGACTTTCCGTGTTAAAACTCTGCTGAAGGAAACAAAAACAAAAACAATTAAAAAAAAAAAAAAAAGCCTGGGGAAGAGGAACTCTTCTTCCTACCCCCTGCAGTTGGTATTTCTAGACTATAATTCAGTTTTCTGCCATAAATTTCTACATCCTAAAAGGCAGACCAAATGGCCGAACCTTCACCAGGCCCTTAGAGGGAACACCTGAGCCTCAAGACATTGGAGAGGATATGATGAAGACGGACCTTAATCTTCTACAGCTTCTCTGTCTCTCTCTCTCTTTTCTCTCTAACCCTTTTATATTAGTTATCTTTTTCTTCCTTTTCTTAGCGGGCACTGACCTGTAACTCCCAGTAGTAGCATGTGGCTATTATCCACAGTGAGCTTCTGATCAGAGTGACGTAGAACGTTTCCTAAAAGAAAGACAGATTTCTGTCAGAGTACTTGATGACCCACCAAAGGTTAGTGGTAAGACCCTACTGCTGAAGACACCTTATGTGGTTGACACATAAAATGGAATGGCATGGCTGGAAGCTGGAAGAGAGTCAGTCTCCAGACAGCGCGTCTAGTGCCAGAAGGTGCTACATGGGCGACTGGGAGAAAACGACCAACATCTGTCCAAGCAATGCATGGTCCAACCTACTTAGCAGCAAATAACCTGTTGTGATGCCCACACAAGTGCAATAGTGGCACATAGCCATGGTGGGAAACTAACTGCTCTTGATTTGGCTAACTGATCTCCTCAGTGGTACGGGACCCATAGCTGGAGCTGGGAAGCAAGTCAGAACAATATCCAAACATAAGCCCGCTTTCCACTATCAAGCTACCACCAATCGTGGGCTACAAGAGGGCCTGCACCTATTAAATTCTGCTTTTGTATTCTTTCTTTCCTATTCTTTTCTTACATTTAAACTGAAACTCTCTCCATTTAAAGTGAAAGATTTGGTTAGTTGCTATTTCTCAGCATTTCAGCACACCAGCTCTATTGCTGCCAGTGGATGGTACCATTGAGATTATACTAATGTGGTTTTTCCTCCGTCCAGGCCATCTTTTAACTTGGCTATGTCTCCGTGTGTGTTCGAAGTGGCTCACGGCCTAATTTACAGTTGCATCCTCAGCACCAAAGGGAATTCTTCCCGTGCACCTTTGCTTGATCCGTGTTTGTGGAGCTGTGTTGCATGCTGCAGGAATATTTGCTGGCAGACCTAGAGATTCAATGTCTACATGTGTGATACTCAACATACGTGAATGGACAATGCTGGGTTTACAAAACTGGATATATGTCTTCTATGTAGAAAGAAAGAAGGTCTGATTAGAGAAATGGAGGACTTACTAGGGGTACAGGGCCCGAGGGAAAACCCTGGCTCCCAGGAGACACTCAGCCTTTCTCATTTTTTCATACCACATTCTTCAGGCATTTAAAAAGACACAATTGAATTAAAACATTTTCTTCCTAGTGTTAGTCAAGTCACATTGGCCTAGGATATAATGCCTCCACTATCCTCTCTGCTAGTTGCCAAATTAATTAATTTAATTAAACAATGTGTCAACAAGTTTAGTATTATCAGGCTAGAGGTGGTCCTTCCTCCTCCACATTCCATTTTGTAAATTCTATTTTTGTTTTTATCCCCCTTGACTCTGCCTTACCAAGTGATTTCCTCGTATGTGACTTAATTTCTTTGCATGTGAATTAACTGAGCATCCTGCAGAATCACCTACTGAAGGACTGGCTGCTCCTCTTGCTTCTTCCAAGAAGGGTGAGCAGTAATGATGTGTGAGAGGAAACCTGAGGCCACAGGTAGCAGTCACGTGACAAAGGTGGACTGATGTAGGCCCAGTCAGTGGCATGCCTCTAACTCGAAAAGTTACAATCTATTCTATAGTCAATCTGGGAAAGGGGAGCATTTTATACAGCAGCAGTTTGATGACAACTGTAATTTATACTAAGTCATGATGTGATGAATTCCATATCTGTTTGCTGAGCAGTAGTGACACATAACAGCGAGCCAAATACCAGTGTGGTCTGTTGTCCTGAGGTCAAACACTAGCGTGGGGAACGACAACCAAAAAGCACACAACCAGTAAAGATCTATCTGAGCCTGCAAGTCTTATGAAGGAAAAGACCCCAAAAGGACCTTAAAAAGTTCTGAGATGAGGAAGATGCTGACTGTGTTGATTTAATACTCCCTCCACCAAAATAAATAAATAAATAATAATAATAATCATGAATTCTTGAATTTTAAAAAATGTCTCTGGGGGCTGGAGAAATGGCTTAGTAGTTGAGGTGCTTGCCTACAAAGCCAAAGGACTCAGGTTTGATTGCTCAGTACCCATATCAAGCCAGATGTACAAGGTGGTGCATGTGTCTGTAATTCCTTTGCAGTAACTGGAGGGCCTGGTGCACCCATTCTCTCTCTCTCTCTCTCTCTCTCTCTCTCTCTCTATATATATATATATATATATATATATATATATATGTGTGTGTGTGTGTATGTGTATGTATGTATTTATATATGTATGTGTATGAGTATATATATATATATATATATATATATATATATATATATATGGTGAATACATTTTTTTGAAAAGTGTCTCTGGAGGAGCAGGGAGAGGGTTAGCCCAAACTCAATATGTGTAAATAAAGTAAGTTAATAAATAACCGTATTACCATGGATGGTAAAAGATATAGGAGGAATGTTAATCAGTAGGTTTCAAAATAAAGAGGTTTATAATTTTCTACAAGTAATTCCACAGACTAATCCCCAGGTGGCCATTCTGCAGCCTGGATATCTTTAGAAGGTAGTATTATTATGAGCCAGGCATGATGGTGCATACCTTTAATCCTACCGCTTGGGAGGCAGAGGTAGGAGGATCCCCATGAGTTCAAGGCCATCCTGAGACAACATAGTGAATTCCAGGTCAGCCTGGGCTACAGTGAGACCCTACTTCAAAAAAAAAATAATAATAATAATAACAGAAGGTGGTGTTATTGTCTTTCACATTCCCATTGTTACTTTTTCCCAGGTCTCTCCAGTCTGCAAACATTTGTCTGAGGCTTGAGGCTTGATCTCTCATGGAGTCAAGATGGTGACAAAACCCTTGAACATTCTGTCTTTCCACAACAGCCAGAGGGCCCCTGCTTTATCTCTGAAGAAGCCTGGCTGACTCTCCTATCTAACCAGCCAAACTTCTGTCAAGTGTCCATTCCTGCATGAATTACTGGAGTGATGAGGAAACACCCTGACTGGTATCTGTGCTATCTAATAATGTTGTCATTAGTCAATGTGTAACCATTAAATTTAAATAAAATTACATACAATTAAAAATTCTGTGCATCATTTGCTCTAGCTGGACTCAAATGCTTAACAGTCCCACATTGTCAGTGGCTACAGAACTGCACAGGGCCGGTTAGCAATGGTTTTCATCATTGTTTCATCTCAATTTGGATAAATGAATCAACTCGAGCTCCACAGCCCAAGAAAGATCCAACTCTCCTGAAGGCATATGACTTTCCAACAGAGTGTGAGCTTGACTCTGTTGAAAGGATAAACAAAACAAGTGTTGGGTGATAAAACTGTGCTGCCAAGTGACCCAGGTGACACAGAACTTGAGAGAAGACTTGAGGAGATTGTAAAAGATCTTGGGAACTGATGGAGCAGGTTAAGAAAGCCTGATAGATGTTGGCTGTATCCACCACAAAAGAGAATATACAGTGGTGGTGGTGGTGGGGGGGGGAGGGTCACAATGGATTCACTGAATCTAAGACACTTCTGTATAAGGAAACGGGAGATTTCTAGTGGGAACTTGGCCCTCCACCCACAAAAGCAGCTGTTTGGGCCACGAGCTATGTGATGGCTATGTGACCCTCTGTGCCAGAACTGTGGACTCCACAAGCAACTACCCTGGAAGTGGTTTGAAGCAGGCCTTTAATCCCAGCTCTGGGGAAGCAGACATAGAAGGGCCACTGTGAATTCGAGGCCAGCCTGACACTACACAGGTCAGCCTGGGCTAGAGCAAGACCCTACCTCAAAAAAAAAAAAAAAAAAAAAAAAAAAGAAAGAAAGAAAGAAAGAAAGAAAGAAAGAAAGAAAGAAATTAAGCCAGGCATGGTGGCGCACGCCTTTAATCCCAGCACTCGGGAGGCACCCTGAGGCTACATAGTCAATTCCAGGTCAGCCTGAGCTAGAGTGAGACCCTACCTCGAAACCCCCCCCAAAAATAAAAATAAAAATAAAAATAAAAATAAAAATAAATAAATAAAATAAAGTAAAAAGGAGCTTCTTTCTAATACCAAGTATGAGAGGAAGAGTTGAATAATAATAGATTCTTCTTTTCACACTAACCGATATTAGTTATTGAAGAGATCAAACATAGAGTTTGCCATTCTAGGATAGCATTTGCTCTCCCCTGAGACCGGAAGTGTGCGCCCTGGTTAGATATAGCATGCACTGTTATTGGTATTACAGTAGCCTAATAAACATCTGCCTTCATTAATTCTATGTTGAGTATAATAACATGTATTCCTTTGAAAACTAAGTGATCACACCATCTTCATGGTTTGCCAACTGCTTTAATGATTTCATTGAGAATATTAAGAATATTGATACGTGTAGTTCAGGGGTGGCTGGCCAGTGTTATCTGATTTACCTTCCTCCAGTTTGGCACAGGAATTGTGATGAGGAGAAAATGGAAGATAATGTCATAAACATCTAGGAAAATTGTCTTGGTAATGTGGAAGAGTGCAACAATTTCTCCTCCATAAAGGCAAAATAGAAAGGAAAAAGAAGAGGAAGAATAGCTTTCTACCCATCTCCGAGGGGCACCCTGCTATGTGTATGGAGAAAGGGGGCCGTGAAGTGAGACCGAAGGACTGCTCCTTCTCTTCCCATGCTCCCTCACTCCTTTCTTTCCTTAATGTAGCATATGGGACATGCTCTTAGGGGAAACCACATATATTTCATACCTGTTGTCTGCTTTAAATCTCATTGTTAGTCACTTACTGTTATCTGGTGAATACAAACACTGAAACAATATGTGTGCATGTGACACACATTTAAGATTATATATCTATGCATATAAATAATGCATATTTATTCATTTATATATTTATATTTATGTAAAGGTAAATTAATAACTTTGTTCTGTCTCCTCCATGATCTTTTTAAAAATATTTTTTTATTTTATTTTTATTTTTTATTTTTTTGGTTTTTTGAGGTAGGGTCTCACTCTAGCCCAGGCTGACCTGGAATTCACTATGGAGTCTCAGGGTGGCCTCGAACTCACGGCGATCCTCCTACCTCTGCCTCCCGAGTGCTGGGATTAAAGGCATGTGCCACCACGCCCGGCTTTATTTTTTTAATTTTTGTTTATTTATTTATTTTGCAGAGAAAGAGGGAGGGAGGGAGGGAGAGAGAGAGAGAGAGAGAGAGAGAGAGAATGGGCGTGCCAAGGCCTCCAGCCACTGCAAATGAACTCCAGACGTGTGCACCCCCTGTGCATCTTGCTAACATGGGTCCTGGGGAATCAAACCTGGGTCCTTTGGCCTTGTAGGCAAATGCCTTAACCACTAAGCCATCCCTCTAGCCCTCCTCCATGATCTTATAAACTCCCGACAACATGGACCTTGCTTATATTTACACTGCAAAGTAAAAAGACAATTATTAGCTATATAGGTGCAGACCATCATTAACATCTATTTTCAGCTTGTTCTTTTCTGAATTTTTATTGGCATGTCTGGTAATTTATAGGAGAATGGAAATGTTATTGTATGATTGTTCCTAAAAATGCATAATATGACCTTTATGTATAACTTATAATGGGAAGACCCATGAGCAGCACTGTGGTATGTGTGAAAAGGTGACAAAAGCTAGCCCTTTGTTCTGAGAGACCTATTGTGCTCAGATAAGTGCTATTTAGCAAGTCCGACTGCTATCCTACAGTGACACTTGAGGCAGAGGCAAAAGTGATTTTGTGATTATTGCTGGGAGGTTTTGGGAACTGATAGACCCCCTTCCTCTTCTTAACACAGGCAAGTATTTGATTCTTTCTGCAAGCTAATTTGTTTTCATTTCTATTTCTCTTGCAATGGAAGATAATATGCCTCTAACCAAAATGTTTTTATGCTGCCTTCTATCTAGGAAGTGAGTGATAGATCCACAAAAATATAATCAAAACTTTAACTCGCTAAAGCTAATGCAAGAGATGAGCTAATACATTTCTGGTTAGGCAAAACAGCCCTAAATAAACAAGCCATACTCATTAAACAGTACTTTAATGAGTGCAAAATCCCAAGAAAATAGGTAGGGAAGGAAATCTGCGTGAATACTAAGTGTTTATAGGAAGTGAATAAACAATTGTGGGAGTGGAGATGTGTGCTCTGCTAGCCTAGCATGTGTGAGGCCTGGAACTAGAGCCTTGATGCAGAAAAAGCAAGCTGCCCAGCAAGCGAACTGGATGCAGAGGGAAGAGCGGTGGGAGACAGGCCTATGCAAATACTTACAAACATTTCCCCAGAAAAGTAAAATTAAAAAAAAAAAACACCACTCTCCCAAAGTTATCAAATAATTGGTAAGGGCTAGGCTCTCATATTCTCTTCAGAATGAGAGAGATGACAACTTAAAGATGTATATTCTATTTTATTTCTATCGAATGTGTGCTTATTGTTGGCTTATGTTTTTGCCTTTATTTTTATCCATTCATTGTTCTAGGCAACTTGAGTAGAGTAAATCATAGAAACTTAAAAACAAGTATGTCACATCAAGCAAATACTAGACATTAATATAACAAAGTGGTCAAGCAATGTGACAGGTCATGCTTATGTGTGTGCTTGTTCATATATACCTATTCGTATAGCTTTTTGTAGCTAAGGAGACTGAACCCAGGACCTTGTGCATCTAAACAAGTACTCCTCCACTGGGCTGCATCTCCAGTCCAAAACCAGGAGGATCTCTGTGGGTGACCACTTTGTAGCAGGAACCATGCTTAAAGTACACGTCAAAGGAATGCCTCTGCAAATGCTTGACAGTGGAGTTTGATAAACAGGACACACTTAAATATTTGTATAACATGAAAATCAAACACGTTCCTTAGTGTGTTCAGGCCAGTATTATTTATAGGAAGTTGACTACCTGTATATGTCCATCTGTATTTATGTGAAAGGTATCCAATTTTCTACTTTGTACTGTAATTTAACAAAGATATTTTAAAAAGCAAAATGGTGATTATTTTAGACCGAGTACATTTAAATCTTTAATGATCAGAACAAATCAGTTTTGAAGGTTAAATCACAAAATTTACAGAACAGATTATACAAATCCATCTAAAATTATTTGAAAAGCAAGAACTCTAATTTTGGTTTTGTATTTTGTTTTTTTAAGGTGGGGTCTCACTCTAGCCCAGTCTGACCTGGAATTCACTATGTAGTTTCAGGGTGCCCTTAAACTCACAGCGACCCTCCTACCTCTGCCTCCCAGGTGCTAAGATTCAAGGCATATATCACCACCAGCTACAAGAACTCCAATTTTTACCAGACATTAAAATCTAGATCAATTGAATCCTCTATTCATTAATGTGTGCTGTGCTGAGATTTGGGTCTATGAGGGTTCAGGGGCTACCTACTTTAGAAGAAAGGGGTGGCAGTATGAGTGAATGGTAGAAAACTACTTACATAAAAGTGATAGTGGGGCTTGGCGTGGGGGTGCATACCTTTAAAAACCAGCACTAGGGAGGCTGAGATAGGAGAATTACTGTGAGTTTGAGTCCAGCCTGAGATTATGTAGTGAATTCCAGGTTAGCCTGGGCTAGGGTGAGACCCTACCTCAGAAAACTAAAAAAATTGTTAGTGGATAAACTTTTTTTCTCCCTAGGGATCATGGAAGACAAGGTGGGCATCCTTATCCCATTCAAACTGTCTACAAATAAAATAATACCACTTACAGTAAGGCAAGTTATTAGTAGCCCCTTCCAAAGAAGGGGGATTTGCTTTCTAGTTAAAGCTATAGATCTTACTCAAAGGAGCTGCTCTTCTGGATTTTTTTCAGATGAACAATTTCATGTATCTCATATACAGAATGTATTTTTACTTGTATGTTACAGCTTTGGCTAATAGATGTTTTTGAGTTGTATGTATGTAGGAGTGTGTGTGTATGTGTGTGTATGCCTTTTCTTCTGTATACTTTGGGAATTGTGTGTAGACATGAGCTTGATGGCAGAGCTTTCAAAATGTGAAAGTTTCCCACTCAAAATCTGTTTCTCTCTGCCTGCCTCTTTGTTAGCCTCCACACACTCCACTTATTTCACTGATCCACCAGCAAAGTCACGGATCCTGCATTTTGCAACATATGTCTGTGAAGACTTTTCCCCACACATGTCAAGACAATGCTCTCGAGCATATGTGAGTTATTTATCATCAAACAGATTTCATAGTAACAGGTGTGTCCAGGGAACCCACGTGTATAAAAAAAGACTAATTTCCTTTCTTCTCCTAAAAGACAGTGACTAAAAGTGATAAGATAATGGCCGGGCTCCTTGACAACTAAAAGCTTCCAGCAGATGTAGCTCTTGAAGCTTTTGCTAAACACTGGAACAGTCTTCTGCAATCTCAGCAGGCAAATAAATCAGATGACTGAAAGATATTTATAAACTTGTTCTCCTACTTTAGAACAATGGGGTGTATGGATATGAAAGCTGCCTTAGAGGTGTTCACATCTCACCTGTTCATTAATTGAGGCCATGAAAGGATGGTTAGCTTAAACTCAGGAGCCATTCCTAAGGGAATCAGGTGGAAAGATGATTAACTCAGGATTCTCTGATGCCAACACCATTCTCCATTTCTGTTAAAATCAGCACAGACATCTCATCTTTTTGATCTCTTTACTGAGCAATTTCCTGTAGTAGAGCTCTCTCCACCCTGTATTCATATTTATTACTCCCCTACTCCTTCCTCCTAATTTCTGAGATGCTCTTTGTGCTTGCATGAAAAAAAAAATGTTAAGTGCACTACAAGCAATGATTTGAAAAGAATATTATCAGGCAAGAAATTCTGTGCAGAGCATGTCACACCTGCAGTGTAATAGTATTTTCCCCTGGCAGCATCCATACGATCACTTGACACAGAATTAAAAATCAGCAGCTCCGAGAGAAGGGCTGCGCAGCCCCCGCCAGGCCCTCGTCACTGGTGGCTGGGCTCGAGAGTTCTCAGTTACAGGGAGTACAAAAATCTGCTCTGAACCTGGCCACTCTGCTGGCTTGTGTCACTTGCTCAGACCGTGCATGACAAATCCTCAAATGCGTCTGGTGACATTTAGAGAGCACGGTGGACTCTGCCAATATGCCAAGCAATCAGAGTGTGCATGACAAATTATGAAACACATACTGTGAAAATTATGGACTCTGTCACGGTGCCAATCTGCCGCTGAAAACCTACTGCTGCTAGAAGTAATGTTGGCACAAATTTGTTGCTAAATTCAGTCGTATTTCTAATTCAGTAATGGATTGATCCTAATGGTGAGTTGCTGTACCTGTTTAGGTTTCAAGCAAGTACTGCGGGGCCTAATGACCTCACCCGCTATTCTAAGTGCTCTGAGGAGCGAGATCGCTTCCCACAACTCTTTTCTTTTCATGGTTCTTCTTTGCCTCTCGGTATCACACAGGTTTTACAGGCAGCTCCTAAATCTTGGCTTCCTCACAGAATGTTTTGGTCACAAGCTTGAATACTGGAAGAGCCGTTTTTAAACATGCAGTAAAACACTGAAGGTACCTTCATGCCTACTGTCCACACAATTGCCTCCCGAAGAACTTGAAGAGCAGATGATGAAGGGCTGGACGAAGGGAAGCTGTGAGGAAGGCCACTAGGGAAACGGACAGCTTAGAACCTAGAAATCATTGTATAAAGCCATTATGTCAAAGATCCTGGAGAGAGCTCCTTCACAAAGATAAATACCAAACAACAAAACAAACTCACAGCAATTCAATATGATGACATTCTTCCATCAGTATGGAGGGAGGACTAGTTCCAAAGACCACAAGTACTCAAGTCTCTTACATACAACTACATAAACTACACACATGCACTCATATACTTTGAGCTATCTTGAGCTTAAGTATGGTACCTATACAATGCAATTGCTATGCAAATAGTCATTACAATGACAGAAATGTGCCTGCACTTGTTCAGTTCAGATACAGATAGAGGCATGTATTTGATGTTGAACTGAAAACTTTGCTGAATTCTTGCACATAGAACCTTTACATTCGGAAGAGGGGCTACATTCATAAAAATATGTACAAAGGTACAACTCCACATAGTGGTAAGACTCAGAAGGAGATGAATAATAATTTGTGCTTCAGGGCTAAGCTTCCTGAAGACCATCTCCCACTGATGTACACTTTCCCCCTCTACCCTTACACTTAGTATCTGTTTATTGAAGAAACCAGAAAATAAAGGTATTTTGGGAAAGAGAATGCATTGTACTGAATATACTACAGGTATTTCTTGTCTTTGTTCCCTAAAGAACATAGTGCCACTATTTACATTGCAATTATATTAAGAACTATATGGAAGGGCTGGAGAAATGGCTTAGTGGTCAAGGTACTTGTCTGAGAAGCCTGAGTACCAAGGTTTGATTACCCTGTAACCATGTAAGCCAAATACACAAGGTGGTGCATGTGCCTGGACTCTGTGGTGGCTGGAGGGCCTGGCACGTGCATTCTCTTTGACTCTCTTCAGTTTCTCTCTGCTTGCAAATAAATACATATTAAAAAATAAAAAAAAAAACTATATGGAAGAGTTGATTTGATATGTGGGAGGATGATGATACGTGTGCATACACACACTATGTCATTTTATAATGGCCTTGAACAACAATGTTTGGGGGAGCATTCCTTTGTGCACACCCAGGAGATGACTGGATGAGGCTATAATGTACTAATGATGGGAATCAGCTAAAAGTATGTAACAACTAGTGTGATGTTAAGTTTCTATTTTTAAAATATTTAGAGACAGTTATAACTTTTTTCCCTATATACTATTTTGAGCTTATAACTGCAACCTTAATTATTTTTCTATATATATACCTATATGTCTCCTTTTTGTTGATAAGGAATATGAAATTTTATACCATGGAATCATGATATTTTCTTTTTAAATATTATATTTTTGTATCTATCACTTGTGAAACAGTCACCAAACCATGAAATGCATTAAGATGGATTTAAGTCACAGTCATGACATTTACTTTCATAAGTGTAATAAAATCAGTGTAATAATGATCCAAATAAGCCTGTTTTCATAAGATTTCTTGCTGCATTTATTCTACCTGCCGGGCTTTTAAAAAAATCATCTTTATCTGTATCATCAATTGTATTCAGGGGTTGGATTTGCGTATGGAATCTACCTACAATATAGAATTATACTAATTTTGTGTGGATTGTAAAAGAAATCATGATCAAGATTATGGGTTTTCTTTATTGATTTTAATTTTATGTGGCACTTTTTTAGCATAGAAAAATACGAGACCTTATGTAGCAGGTTGTTTTTTAAGGTAATATCAGTACTGGAGGGTAATATGAAAGTCCTAGTTTAGAACAAACTTGGCAGCACCTAGTCACTCCTGGGTCTGGCACCAGCACCAGATGGATACAGCTCATTGTGAATAATATGAAAGGAAACAACAAAAAGAGGGATGGGAGGAGAAGTCTTTCCAGGACTTTCTCTGCATGGTGCATGCTGGGGCTGACTCTTAGCTTCTGTCAATACCAGACGTCTTGAGAATGAAGCCAAGACATGCCCTTCGACTCAATGCCCCTTTCCTTCAAGGAAAAGAGAAACTGACAAGGCAACTGCCACCTAGGCTTTTCCAAATTTGAAGGAGTGTCTAACCTGTCAAAGCCATGATTGGCAGTTAGTCAAGCTTCTTTCAAAAGACATTCAAGACAAACTCCAAAGTACTGAGCAAAATAGGAGCAAAGATCCAGAGATATGCACAATCTTACTCTGAGGCAAGAGGGGAAAAGCTTGGGCTTAGTAATCTGCACATTAATTCTCCTCAATGTGAATACATTGTTTGGCCAAAAGACAGCCCAGGAGTTTGCTCAGTGCCAAGTGGAGAAGTAGCAGTGCTCCCTCCATCTATGTCTCTGATTATAAAACAGCAGGAGAGATCGTTAGGGGAGCATACGCGCTCTGCTTTGGGGCATATGTCAGGTTCAATACTGTGAACAGATTTAAGCTTTGCCAAAGATGCCAAGTACTTCTTCCTGCGATTTCTCCAACAATGTGGCTCTCGGCTTGTGCTGCTGGCAGTTTTGCAGAAAACTGGGGTGGTGAGTGACACAGATGGTGTAGAGAGTCTGACATTGCATATTATTTACCAATCAGAAAATGACTCAGTTGTTTTATGCACACAATTATAGAGGACCAACTGCACTAGCCTGTACCGCCTGCTTGCAGTCAACAGCAGGGAGAGGGCACATGTCAGCCTAAAGGATGAACGATTCCAGTCTTTGTTATGGGTTTTTAGACGCTCAGACCCAAGTTTATTCTTCTGCTGCTTGTGAAAATTCAGTAACAGTTCCTATTAGGTCTGTATTGACATGATCTTTCTTGGATCCCATTTTCTAGACATAGGTCCCGAAATGTAAAAATGTTACATTGTGGTTTTCGTGCCTAGCTCTTAAAGCATGGCATAGAAAGGCAGTTCTGGTGCACGATTCAGACATTTCGAAGGTGCACTTCAGATCTCTAGGAAACGTCCTAGTTATTTGAAAACTTAATGAGGACATTAAGCTGGATCCTCTTGGCATTAAGAGTAAGGAAACTAGTGTTTCTTGAACACCTGTCATAAACGCTTTATTGCTTCTTACTCACATGATCTTCTCCATTGACTCTCAGAGGTAAGCAGTGTTTTTCAATTGCCCAGGTTCAGGTCGGAGACTGACAGCACCCACTTCTCCCCGTTCACACTTGTAGTGTGGGAGAAAAATGATTCTAGTCCAGTATGTGATTCTGAATTCAGCTTTATTTCACAGGAGGTTGATTTCATGTATTCTACCAAAAATTATTCTGTTTCAATAGATTGCTGAAGTGATTTTTTTAATAGTGAGAGAAAACTTTCTAAATCCATGTTGTATATGTGCAATACATTTACTATGAAGGTGTGTGTAAAAGTGATGATCCCCTTATGATGTTACCTATTTCTCCAATGTCATGGATAGGGTAATTAAATGTTACTTAAATGATTCACTATTTCAGACAATATTTGCTTAATATATGTACATGTTATGCTATTTTCTCCATATTTTTGGAAGTAAAATTTTCTGAACTTGATTTTTTTAAATTGTGATAGAAAAGTTCTACTGGTCATTAGAAATCAATTATGATTTCATTATCTGGAAGAGATTAGTTTTATTAATGACAAAAGGAATTATTTTATTATTTTCTATTTATTCTTTTTTATGAGACAGTGTCACACTATGTAGCCCTGGTTGGCCTGACACTGTAATCTGCCTTCCTGAGCCTGTCCAGAGCTGAGATTATCATTTTTTAATTAATATAACAAAGCACTTTTTCTACATTTTTGGGGCCATTTGTATCTGTCTTGGTATATTTATTTTTAACAGTTTGAAATTTGACTTCATGTTTTTTTCTATCATTTCATAAGGACACTTACACACACACACACACACACACACACACACACACACACACTAGGGCCTCTTGCCACGCTAAACAAATACCAAATGCTTGTGCCACTATTTTTTTTTTTAACTTTTTACATCTGGCTTACATGTTGCTGGGAAATTGAACTGACTCTAGCAGGGTTACAAGAAAGTACCTATAACTACCTAGCCATCATTTCACCTTCATCTCTCTCTCTTTTTTAACCAGACAGCTAACATCAGTGATTTGGTTTTCAAGCTATGAATCCTTCCTATTGGCTGCTTTAGCAGCATTAGTAAATACTGATTCGTTTTTTGCTGTATTAAATTGAAAACACTTTTTCATCTCTATTTTGATTTTTTTTCAACAGTGTGGCTATGTAGTAGTGATTTATTTCTAAATATTTAGGGATTTTTCTGAAGATCAGCTTGATTTCTCATTTCACACAAATGTAGAAATAAAACTTTATTACTTCAATTGTATTAAACTCAATAGTCTTTGTAATCCCAGAATATGTTACTTTCTTAAATGTTTTTCTACACTTGAAAGATTGTGTCCTCTGATTGTTGAATTAATTATTATATAAATGTTAATTGGTTAAATTTGACTAATAGTGTTCTTGTGTATGGTATCATTGCTAATTTTCTGTCTCCTTGCTCTGTTAGTGATTAACAGTAATATTAAAATAACTGCGATTGTGGATTGAACTTTCTCTGTGGGTGGTCTATTAACTTTTGTCATACACTTTGATGCTCTCTCACTTGTTATCTTAACTTTAGGATTTCTGGGTGCCTCTGATGATTTGGTTCATTATTATGAAATGGCCTTAGTTATTCCTCATAATATTCTTAGTTGTAAAATCTTTTTGTTGGACAGTAGTATAATCCTTATTCCACTTTTCATATCTCAGCAATTTTAATCTATCTTGACATTAAATTTATCTTTACATTTAATGTGAATGTATTTTGTTTTATGTAGTTTTTTGATACAGGTTTTTGCTATGCAGCCATGGTTGGTCTGGTACTTGCTAGTTACACTTGGGATTTCAAGAACATGCTACCATGTCCAGTTTTCACATGGAGCTGGGGATCCAAACTCAGGTCCTTGTGCTTGTGTGCCAAGCAATTACCCATTAAGTCATGCCTTTTTTTTTTTTTTTGAATGTCTACTTTTGCTGTGTATTCAAACAAATCCTAAATTTTATGAACTCATATATTGTTAGTATTTGACTAGTGTATTTTTTCATATCTGACTTTTTTGTAGTTATCTCTAAGTATGTGATGTAATTATTATTTATATTGTTATATCTCTATTTAATTTCTCAATCATATGAACCATTGTTGCAGTAACTTCTAATTTTCCTGTCTCCTGATTCTTACATATTGGACATCTCTGGCTCAGTTTCAATTAATTTGTAGTTTTGCTCATGAGTTGTCTTTCCCTGATTCCTTTTATGCCTGATAAGTTAGGAATTTTATTTTTTATTTTTTTAAAATGCTATATGTTGTCATATTCCTTGTGAGTTTCATCATACATATAGCATGAGCTTTATTCTGGAATGTAATAAATTTCTAGGAAAGTGTTTAACTCTCAATATCTGCATTTAACCTTCCTTGGAACAATTCCATAGCAGGGCCCTATGCAGAGTGCATGACTCCCAACTTTGAATGCAAAGCCTCCTTGGATACTCTACTCAAAGAGTTATTCCTATCTGGAGGGAAGCTCTGTGTTCTCTGCTCACTGCTTCCTTTATTGCTTTGTGATTGCTGTTTTCTTAACCTTGGGTAATTTCTTCACAAGCCAGCACTAACGACTACTACTCAGTTGAATCCTCAAGGGGAATTCTATACAGATCTGGGGGGGTTCCCTTTCTGGGTAGTCCTCTTCTTTTGTGTACTACGTCCTGCACATGGCACTTTCTTTGCTGTCCAGGACCACATAGATTCACCTCATAACTGCAGAAGTCTACCTGGCTCCATTGCATTCCTGCTTCCTCATTGTCGGCAGAAATCTCTCCTACACAGAAGGCTGGGTAGGTGAGGGGTTGTCCTTCAGTGTGGCCTGATCTCAAGGATTGCCTTCCTTTATTGCTTAGTAGTCATTGTCATCAAACGTGAATTCCTATCATTTTCATTTAAAAAGTAAAATCCAGCTATATTAATCTCCTTTTTCAGAATATTTTTTTCCTTACAATAAGACCTAAATGTGCAATGGACATAGAAACATGTATAATAAGCAACTGCCTGCTTTGTGACTTCATCTTTCATTCCTTCAGAGATACGTACATATTGCAGAGCCAAAGCCTCCTTGGACCTCAATTTGTCTCAAAAGAAAACCACAATGTAATTATTAATCTATATCATTTTCAGTTTGCCTTTTAAATATTTACTGATATGCTGCTTGGCATGGTGGCACATGCCTTTAATCCCAGCGCTCAGGAGGCAGAGGCAGGAGGATCACCACGAGTTCAAGGCCATCCTGAGACTACATAGTGAATTCCAGGTCAGCCTGGGCTAGAACGAGACCTACCTCAAAAAACAAAAACAAACAAATAAAACCAACAACAACAAAAAAACTTTACTAATGTATCCTGTACCTATTTATATGTCATCACATGGAAAATTATTCTTTTTAATGTTGTGTTTTACTTTCAGGAAGATAATTCAATTGGTTAAACTGATAATACAGTATAATGTAACCTTTTTAACCCAAATGGAATCATCTTGGCCTCATCAAATTCTAAAGTTTGTATTCATGGAGGATTAACAGTTTCCATTCTTGTAGCCTTAGGAACATAATGTTAACTAGTGGGATTGAGGTGGGAAACATTGTTTACCATTTCAAATGTCTGTATGATGAAAAAATCTGGTATTCTACTTTTCTGTATCAATAACAATTGCTTTCTCTTATAAAACATTTCACCAAGAGACTTCCCTCCTTAGAAATTCCTCCCAAAAGGAATGGATGCCAATGTTTATACTAGCACCCATGCAGCAATATGTAATACATATGGACTCACAGAGATTTATAGAAAGGGGGGAGGTGCTTGTTGGCAAATGGCTGAAGTATGTTCATGAAAAAGTGATTCATAGGTTTTAAGTCTGTATGCATATTTTGTGTATAATCACACACATATCACATCTATTGGTATCAGTTTATACTTTAAAGCATAAGTCTTACTTTTTACTAAATGTCAATTATTTTCTGAAACATTTGAAATTAATATGTTAATAAATATAATTAATGACAGCTTTGAGATTTGGACTATAAATTTTCTTTGAGTCACAGTAATCAAAATGAAGGTGCATTTCTGTTAGATCACCCTAGTGTCCTTAAAATTCAGCAGAATTTTCAAGTCATAATGTATGAAATTGTTTATTAAACAATAGACAAACAAACTTCAGAGCTTAATATGGAATATCTATTAGCAAAACAGCAATGCATATTTAATTATAACATGTTAAACTACTAGCTTTTCAGTAATAAATGTACTATCATTTGGGGTTTTGTATGATGGATGGCTACAGCAAAACAATGCAGTTCAGTTGAATGTAGGTTTTGCTGAGGAATGGTGCAGTTAGGAGTATTTTATTTCTCTCTACTCTAGAACCTGTAGTAGTGGATGACAGTGAGAGCTCAATAAATACCTACTGTAATAATTACCCTGTTAAAACATATGCTACTTACTGGATGTGGTGGTGCATATCTTTAATTCCAGTTCTTGGGAGGCAGAGAGAAGAGGATTGCTATGAATTTGAGGCCTGCCAGAGACTACATGGTGAGCTCCAGGTCAACCTTGGCTAGAGTGAGAGCTGAGCTCAAACACCCTTCACCCATATGCTAGTTAAAAAAAGAAAAAGCACAAAATGTTTTCTTTAACCACATCAGAAAAAATTCAATCAAAATATTTAATCAGACTTCCTGATGTGATGGTACATTACAGCAAGAGTCCCAACACTTGGAAGTTGAAGCAGGAAGATCAGGAATATGAAGGCAGCTTGGACAAAGTCCTGTTTTGAAAAGAAAATTAAATATAATTTTTGTATTGTGCTATATGAAATACAATATTTTGAGAAATATAAATTTTGTGTTGCTGTTAAATACTATCACATGGCTATCTTATTTATTTTTTCTCTCATGTACTTATAATGTCCATAAATTCTAGAAGCAGATGATAGTCCACCTAAAATACTGCCATTCACTGGTACAGCATGCGAATGATTACATTATTATTACCTTTTATATTGATTCCTTCTCCTAGTCTTTTTATAGCAATAAGAATTTTGGTGAGGTGAACCATCTGTAGTACTACACATGGTCTTATTATTTACCTAACTGATGAGGAACACCAGATTCTGGTCAAAGTGATTTTTTTTTCCTACAATGGTTTTACAATCCACTCAGGAAAATAAAAAGCAAGAACTTTATAAGAATTATGTGACAATACAAACATATTGAGATTTTTCTTCTTTGGGAGAAGATCCTGTGGTATGATGATATGCAGAAAATTATTATTATAGTCATTATAAACATTTTTACTCAAATCAAGGATGTTCCCCAAACTTTCTGAGAAGCACTCTAGAAAGCCTGCAGATAAGGCAACATCCCTGGGAAGCAAGCTGATGTGAGAGGGAACCTGGATATGGTAGTAATATCTACATGTGAGGTCATGATTTTCCTGTCTACAATGCCACTCATATTTAACTCAATAAAAATCTAGCTCCGGTTAAGGTTTCTGTTCTTGAAGCCCAAAGCTATGTGTCATCGGTGATAAAAACTGCTTTCTCATCTTGCCAAATATAGTATTTTCTAAAATTTGTTTGTATATTTATGAGAAAGAAATTATAGGGACTCCAGGGATTCCTGCTACTGCAAACAAACTCCAGATGAACGATGCATGCTCCACTTTGTACATTTGGCTTCCATGGGTACTGGGGAATTTAATCCCAGCCATCGGGCTTTACTTGCAAGTGGCTTTAACCACTGAGAAATCTCTTCAGCCCTATAGCATTTTAAATTTATCTCCAAAAATAGTAAACTAGGATTGCCAAGGTATTGTGGTCAGCTTCACGTTGCTGGGATGAACCTGCAGACCAGACACAGTTTATGGGAAGAAGGGATTTATTTTAGGCTCACAGAAGCAGGTAAGTTTCCTAATAGGAGAGGAGGCTGCCCCACGCTTTGCATATTCACATAGAGAAAAGAAAATCCATCACCCAGCACCACACAAGCAAGCATACTCTACAACCCCACAGTACTCCACGTACGATGGGCTGGAATTCAGAGTGGCCCCCAGTGACATCCCCCGCCCCCTAGCAGGAGTTGGCTTGCTCCCAGCAGAAGCTGCAAATTCAATTTTAATAACACCTGAGTCTATTAGGGGATGTAGATTCAAACCACCACACAAGGTAATGATTTTCACTTAGTTTTTTGTTTGAGTCTATTCCTCAGAGATCTTATACTGATAGAATGCTTCAAAAAATTCCCAGTGAAATATACAACTGTTAATATTCTTTAGTTTTGAATTGTTTGATTTAGAGGAAGCAGAAAATTGAAACTATAAGTTTATCATCTTATTTTGGATGCTGATGCTGCAGATATGTTTTAAACTCGGTTCCAGTGCAAGTGAAAAACAATCTGCTTAGTTTTGCAGCCCATATTTACAAGGAACTGGATGTTTAATTCTCATGTAAGCCAGCAGTTATTAAATTCTTTGTAGCAGTCATATCTTGCAGTCACCCAGTTATGTGTTAACACTGAAGGTTTATTGAGATACCTGGAAGAATTACTTGCCTCTGTCTCAAGATTGAAGTACATTTCTACTTCTGACGAACATTACTGGAGATGAAGAACTTTCCAGGATCAAGGAAAGGAACCCTGTGTGGCTATAAATGAAAACTAAAAAGCATTTGCCTATATTTTGAAAAGACAAAAAAGATAAACTAGAAAACAGCAGGTTCAGCTAACCTATCCATGTGGAAGCTCTTCCTGTCCTGGACCCTGTTTATAAAGCTGTAGTTGTGGTTTGGAATGATGTCTCAGAAACAAGAAACACCTGCATGAAAATACTCACTCTAGATTACATTTCTTCCTAGAATAGATGCAAAGTTTATTGATCATCATCACACCTGCAGCTCTATGAACTTCACGTTGCTCGGTTACTTCTTACATTTACCAACAGCCATGTGGTGAAACAGCTGCGTCTCAGCCTTGAATACAATAGCATGTTCCTCAAAGTAAGTGGATGGCATTTGGTTTGCATTGCTATGAATTCAAATAAGGTTTGGGGGCTGGAAAGATGGCTTGATAGTTAAGGTGCTTGCCTGCAAAGCCAAAGGACCGAGGTTCAATTCCTCAGGATCCACGTAAGCCAGATGCACAAGGTGGCACATATGTCTGGAGTTCATGTGCAGTAGCTGGAGGCCCTAGTGAACCCATTCTCTCTCTCTTTGCTTTTTGCTATCTCTCAAATAAATAAATAAATGATTCAAAAAAGAACTAAAATAAGGCTTTTTAATTAACTGAGAAGATTAAAGTCAGTATTTTGACACACTTGACATAATGCACATTGGGAAAGGTTGTGGATCCAAACCTCATGTTGCACCTCTCCTTCCCTTAAGGATGGAGATGTAGTACTCAGTGGTAATGTTTTAGAGGACCCTAAAGCTAGTTACTGAAAAGCTAACATCAAAATATAGGTATGTTTTATACTTAGGAAATTCTCATACTCCTACTTAAGCAGAATAAAGACATTTATAAACATTTTCAAAACAATAACATGTCCTAATTTTTTTAAATTAACCTATAGAAAATTGATATTTTTGTAGTAGGGAGTCTATGAACACTTCTACTGTACAGATTTATGTGGCTACCACCACAATCCGAACACAGCATTCCTATAGGTCCCATAATTCCCTTGTTTGGCCTGCTTACACCTGTCCCCACTCATAACCATGGCTTCCATAGATCCATGCAGCCACACTCTGATGCTGGCTTTTGAGAATACTATATAAATGGACTCATACCTGCATCTAGTTCTTTTACTTCTGTACTCTTTATTTATCTTTATTATTTCTTCTCCTTCCTTTAGGTTTTTTTTTCTTCCCTTTATTTTTACTAGTTTTTTGAGGCACAAGTTCAGGTTATTAATTTTAGACATTTATTTTTTTAAATATTTGATTACACATATTTTTCCTTAAGTTTTACTTTAGCTATATCCTCCAAATTCTGATATATTGCCTTTAAAAATTTTTTTAGCTGAAAATCTCCAGGTTTCCTTTGAGACTTCCTCTTTGACTGATGGATTATTTTGAAGGGATTTTTGTGTTATTGATTTTCAGTTTATACCATTCTGACTTGAGTGTGCTGTGTTAGCCACCAACTCTTTTGTATCGGTTAGTGTTGGTTGCATGATGCAGGCATGATCTCTTACAGTAATTGCTCCACACTCACTAGAAAGACCTGGACCTTTCCTGTGTGTCAGGAAGGACTGAGGTGGGTGGGAGGGGACTTCTGGGAGTGTTGTTGCCCACTTCTGAGGTTTTTGTTGCCTTAGCTCTGAGTTGAAAGATATTGAAGAGGGAAAGGAAGTAAATTCCCTGCTGGTTAATTGGATTTTCAGTTCTGTTCTTCTGAAGCTTGCCTGCTCATATTTACATTTCAGAGTTCTCAAATACTCCTCACGTGAACACTCTAGATTGTAGAGCTTCATGTGGTAGAAAGGAACTAGAACACTTACTCTGTCTTACCAGTAAGAGAGTAGAATCTCTTGAAAGGGATTTTGTTGAGATAATTTGTTGAAATATGTTTGGCTAATTTAAAAATCATCTATTCGTCTTTTTAGAATAAACTCTTTGTAAAAATTTACTTTTAAAAATCATTTAAAAGATTTACACAACATTTCTATGTAAGGGGACTGTTCCAGCATTGAGGACACATAATGAGTAATCATCACAAAGACTTACATACCTAAAGTTTAGCCTTCTGGTGGGAGGAGACAGGGGATATACACTACACTACATAACTGGAAATAGGCAATATGTCAGATGGTGAGTATAGGTGTAGTAAGGAAAACCGAACTGAAGGACTGCAATTTTCACTATGACAGCGAGGAAAGTAAAGGAGAAGGAGACACCGAAGTATGGATAGAGACAAAAGAATTACATTGTGAATGTTGGAATCACCATCTGGCTTTGAACAAATGAAGTTGTGCAAATTATTATACTTATTTCTCCCACTGAGAGCTGTTCTCTCAGTCTCACGCTCATTATACTTTACACAGCTAAAATGTCTGTGAGTAACCACAGAAAATGTAATGATTTTATAAGGTAATTCATTAAATTAGCATTAGCATGTGTCAGGAAAATTGAAGTTAAACACAGACAGAAATAACACTGACAATGTGTGAAATTAAACGGAGTTGCCCTCAGTTATATCTATGAAACATAGGCATCTTTCCTGAGCTCCGAAACTTCTGTGATTTGATGTGGACAGGAATTTATTTTTCTCAAACTAAATTCAAAGGTTTTCTTTCAAGTTTTGAAATAGTTTATCCGTGTGATTTGCCCAGAGCGGCAAAATCATAGAACTGAATTTGTGACAAAGTTTTAAATAGCATCTCTCTTTTAAAAGTGTTGAAGAAATCCAAGTTAATACAAAATGACAAGTATTTAATTCTTTGAATGTTTTACCTTATCATTACTGAGGTATATTAAGAGCAATACAGACAATTCTAGGAAAGAGTTTAGTGGTCACTCACTTACCGTGACCAGATGTTGCCATTTACCGTTGCTATGTGAGTCTAATTGACTCCCTGGGGAATCTCCATGTGTGCTGCTGAGGGCCAAATTCAGCTCAGGAGTTGTGAGTGAGTGACTGATGACAGAGGTTGACTCAGGGTGTTTGCCTCAGAGGATATGTTCAGAGTTGGAGGTTATACAAAGTCCAACAGCCTTTGCATCTAATGCTCTGCAGAATGTATACCTCAGTTCGCAGCTTTTACATGTGAAATATGAAAGCACAAGGAACTTACTCACCAGTGAGCTATAATCTGTCAAAATCCATATATAAACAATATATGCTCATACACACACACTCAAAAGTATAGATGTGCATATAATTGAAAATATACTATATATATATTATGTTTATTATTATTATTAACAACATATTTAGTATGGATACATCATGTGTTGAAACCCTCTTATCCCTCGTCCCTGCCCCCGTTCCACTGAGTCCCCTCCCCAATATGGTTGCAGGTATTCCCTATAGGGTTGTGGTTTATGTGTTGTGGAAACAGCAGTCAGTTCCTTTGGAGGGGAGGAAATAGCTATAGGCATGACATCTTAACCTACGGCTCTTACAATCTCCCCCCACCCCCTTCCACAAAATTCCCTGTGCTGTGGCAGGGGAGTTTTAAGTCTAAAGCTCTTAGAAGCCTCTGGATCTCTGCTTTGGTAAGTGTTGTGCATGCTCAGTGTCTGTCTCCTTGCACTGGGGCTGATTATCAGGTTCACCATGGAAGTAGCACTCTTGCTTGTCTCCACAATTCCTCTGTGGTTTCAGCTGTGGCTTGACTGAAGTGTGAGGGGTTGTTTATCTCCTTGGGTCTCACTACCTTCTGAAGAAGAAGAACAGATTCTCCAATGGAGAGTGAAGTCAGCAGAGTTTAAATAGGATAAGCATTATTAATTTAGGGAGAGTTTGATGTATGTAATCCCTCTTTAAGCCAAAGACTAGAAAGAGCTTCACACTGGAGAACACAATCTTTGCCTCCATAGGATTCTGTTCTGGTTTCTAATTCTAGGCCTTGAGTTGCCTATCAGGTATGTCAGCAACTTGAACAGGAGGTAGGGTCTCACTCTAGCTCAGACTGACCTGGAATTCACTATGTAGTCTCAGGGTGGCCTGGAACTCATGGTGATCCTCCTACCTCTGCCTCCCGAGTGCTGGGATTAAAGGCGTGCACCACCACGCCTGGCACAAGATATATTTTTTTAAGCACAAGATATATTTAAGAGGCTGAGAAGATAGTTCAATTGGTCTGGTGCTTGCCTTGCAAGCATGAGGAACTGAGTTTGATCCCCAGAATGGTCAAATACGGTGGCCACAAGTCTGTAATAGCAGACCTGGGAAGGTGGGAACAGGAGGAACCCCAAGTCTCACTAGCTAGCTAGTCTAACATATCTGCTGAGCTCCAGGCCAATGAGAAACCCTGTGTTAACAGGACTGTTCTTGCAGATGTGACCCAAGGCTGTCTCCTGGCTTCCACTTGTGTGCACATGTACATGCATGCACTCACAGATATATAAACATGCATGCTCACCACACACACATGCCGAAAGATACATTTAAATATATGCAAGATATAGTGAGTGTACATATGTTATCTGACAATATGTTTGTCTTTTGGAAGTTCACACAGTACTTAATATTCTTAGCATGACACCAAATACATGATATGCAGGTTGTGACAGTTACTATGTGAAAGTATAAGAAAAAAAGGAAAAAATAATTGAGCTGATTTTGCACTTAAACTTTAAAATGGAAAAGTTATAGTCACAATGTATAAGTGTTTAGTTAGGGTAAGTAAGGCATTAGTTTGTGTATATATGCGCAGGGGAAAATATATATAGTTGTATATATTATCTATGCTTGGAATGTATCCTTATGAAAGAGAGGGGACTTCTGTATACTCTTGCTACATATGTCAAACGTTCACTTACTAAGTTTATTTCTACTGGGGATACATATAACTTTTATGCTTAAGCGCTATTTTCAGTTCTATAATCAAGGCCACTGATGCTTGACGAATGAGTTACAAGCAGGAACAAAGACGTGTCGGACTTAATCATTTTGCTGTCAGGTATCTGTGTATCAATTGTTGGTAAAAATCATGGGGCAAAGAAAGTGGCTTTTATTTAATCAGCATTGAAATATTTCAAGTACATATTTTCATTTTATGGCCATATTTCAAATGAATTATGAAACTAAACAGAAGTCAACAATGTAATGCTGGCTCTAGATGCTATAAAATTAAGGTGAGTTTGGCTGTATGTAACAGAGCATCAAAACAATCTCTACGCTTTATGGCACTAGTTTTCTGTGAAGTTGAACAGAAAAAAAAAAAAATGTTCCTGAGCAGAGACTAGGTGTGTGGACTTACTGATAAAATGCTTATAGGGGCTGGAGAGATGGCTTAGCCACTAAGCGCTTGCATGTGAAGCCTAAGGACCCCGGTTTGAGGCTCAATTCTCCAGGACCCACATTAGCCAGACGCACAAGGGGGCGCAAGTATCTGGATTTCGTTTGCAGTGGCTGGAGGCCCTGGCGCACCCATTCTCTCTCCCTCTCCATCTGCCTCTTTCTCTCTGTCTGTCACTCTCAAATAAATAAATAAAAATGAACAACAATAAAATGCTTATATACAAGTTAGATGAAATATTTGATAATTACTCTAAAAGAACATGACTATGACTCTGATTTTAGGAGAAAGATTATGATAAGCTGGTAGCTATAAACTATATTCACAATCATACCAATTTCACTTCAAATTTCAGATCCAGAGGTTTATTTTGTGGCAGAATTGATTACAGCCATGATAGAAAAGTGTACCCAGATGACACATCTTGGTTTTGTCTCTTATTCCCTAAGACATGACTCCTATCAGAAAAAATACAAACACAAGCCTGAAAAACTGATAGCATTCTACAGGCTTGTACTTGATGCCATTTCTATTTTTCTGCCTTCCTTCCTTTCTTATTTATTTATGTATTTATTTATTTTACTGAGGATTGAATTACAGCCTTGTGCATTCCAAGAAAATACTTCTCAACTATAAACCTAGTTCTATCACAATTTAAATAAAGTTTTGCCTTTCAAAGTTTCAAATAAATGCTCATAGGTTTATTTTGACTTTTAACTCTTTAACAGAATTTTGACTTAACAAATATAAACATTTTAATAATTAAAAAAAGGTCAGCACAAATTCAACTGGCAGTTTATTTTCTTTTTCTTTCATTCTCTTCTTTCTCTTTCTTCTTTTCTTTTTTCTTTCTTTCTTCATTGAATTATAAGCAGGACTAAAAGATCAGCTAGATAGGTATAGGTATGACCATCAGCCTATATATTGAGCTACAACCAGAAACAGAACTCAGTAATATCTAATAAAAACATGACTTCCAATATTTTCCTGTTACCCATGCTCTACTAGAAAATTCTTTTCTAAACCTACATCATGATTATTTTAACAACATGATGTGTGAACTTTCCCTTCTAGTCATGGGAAGCATCAAGAAATCAGTCAGGGGCTGGCATCTTTCTGGACAAATTAGGTGGTTAGGTATGGCTTACAAGAGGAGCCCCTGGAAAAGAAAAATTACTGTGGACACTTGTAAAGGGCAATGTTAGAAGAGCTGGTACTGCTGTGGATTTAGAAGAAGAAATTCCCAATGTTAACTGGAAAGCAGGCGCCTCCTCTGGGTCACTGGCAGGAAAAGGGCTCACAATGATGGTGGTGTTCAGTGAAGAAGACACATGCTCTACTGAGTAGACTAAGGCCTCAGTCACAACCCAGGAAGGCAGAAATTACCATCTTGAGGAGAAAATAAATGAGAAAACAAAGAAATATTAGCATGAAAGGAAGGAAATGATTGTTGGTTGGAAAACAGAGGTTTCGATGAAACTTTCCTTTATAGCAAAGTCTGCAACACAGAGATTTGAAATCTAAATTTGTAATTAAAAAATAAAAATCACAAATTCAGAAAGCATGGGGAAATATCCCAGGCAATAGACATGAAAAAAAATTAAGGAAAGAAATTACCTGTAACTAAGCTAAGCGAATCACCTATCACACTCGGGAGAATTTTGTGCATTGTTCCATCAGGTGGTGGAACAATTTCGTGGCACCACCACACCAAAACAAGCAAATTGATACTGGCACTACTCAGAGCAGGCAATTGGTTAATCCAGCTGAAATGAGGAATATCAATGCAGAATCTGCATAAATTCTGCATTAGGAAATTTTCTACATACTGTTCCTTTCCTCAAAGGACAAAGCAATCAGTACAAAACTAAGGCTTACTGGAATTTTGAGATTCCAGACCTCTTGGGGTTGGTTAATGATTTCCTTAAGCTGCACTCGTGTCCATTTCAAATGTTTAGCAACATCAAGCAGTGAGCAAAAGTACTGCTGTATATAAAATTGGCACTTAAAAATATTTTTATTTATTTATTTGCAATGAGAGAGAGAGAAGGAAGAGAAACGGAAATAGAGAATGGGCACACCATGGCCTCCAGCCACTGGAAATGAGCTCCAGACACATGCCCCACTATGTACTTCTGGCTTTATGTGAGTACTAGGGAATCAAATCTGGGTGTTAGGCTTTGCAGGCAATTGCCTTAACCGCTGAGACATCTCTCCACCCCAAACTTGTCACATTTTTCTACTTGAATTTTATCTTTTGCCAGAAAATGATATCATTGTGATATAGGCCTTACTTAGTAAGTGTATTTCTTTTATGTCTGGGATCATTAGCTACAAGAACAGAAGGGCTACAATGAGCTAGAAACCAATGGCATGCCCCATTATGTGGGCAAAGATCTTTATTCATAGTTGTCCAGTCAAGGACCCATTTACTTATAGGTATTTACATTTAGTGTTTTACAGGTATAACTTTGACAATATATTGATTGGATCAAAATTCCTTTTTTGTACCTAAAGTTATAATTCACATTCTAAAAGAGAGTAACAGTAATAATAATACATTCAGGACAGGTTTAATTCTATTTTAAAATTGAACGATATTTTTCTTCGTAACATGTATTTCTTGATTTTTCATGCAAAGACAGACCTTTCTCAAACTGGCGATTGTAATGACTTCAATAATAAGATGTCATTATTAATTATAATTTCATTGTAAGCATTGATATGGCAGAGGTGAATTCTCTTCACCTTGAAATTGGATTTTGAAAAAGAAGTACACTGGAAAGGTCAGTGTTTTGTTTTGTTTGTTTTAATCAATTGATATTTCTGAAGCTCTTGAGAATTAAGTGGCTTCTTTAAAAGCTCAAATGTTTTCTTAATAGTTCTAAAGCAACCTTAAGGAGTTTATCTGGAGGATTAGATTGAGTCACTTATTGCTAAGAGTTAGTTTTGATTTTTAATTTCTTACAAGAAACTCTTATGGTAAAGTAAATTGTTGTTGAACAAAACTCCCATATCTTACATTGAAGTTTTTAAATTTATTTTTATTGCCAACTTCCATAATTGTAGACAATAACCCATGGTAATTCCCTCCCTCCCCCCACTTTCCAATTTGAAACTCTACTCTCCACCATATCCCCTCCCCCTCTCAATCAGTCTCTGTTTTATTTTGATGTCATCATCATTTCCTCCTGTTATGATCGTCTTGTGTAGATAGTGTCGGGCACTGTGTGGTCATGGATATATCCAGGCCATTGTGTGTCTGGAACCCTTCCTTTGGCTCTTAGATTCTTTCTGCCACCTCTTCTGCAATGGACCCTGAGCCTTGGAAGATGTGATAGTGATATTTCAGTACTGAGCACTCCTCTGTCACTTCTCAGCACCATGGCGTCTTCTGAGTCATCCCAAGGTTACTGCCATCTGAAAAGAGAAGCTTCTCTAACCAAAAGTGGGAGTGACATTAATATATGGGTATGAACATTAAGAGAAGTGCTTACTGGGAAGTTTGGTGAGCATAGTATATACGTTTAGCTACACACCAGCAGATGTTACACCCCTAGGGCTCATGACTACCCCTGTTGTAGGTTGTCAGTATCAGAGATGTATTCCCTCCCACGGAGCAGGCCTCCAGTCTAATTAGAGAGCAGTTGGTTTTCCCAATAATAGACATGCACTATTGAACCCATTGGCTCATTTGGCTTGGCTGGCCAAATTTAAGGCTTGCAGTGTCCACTGTTGAGTATCTCCACTGGTGATTTATCTCTCTCCCATTGCACTGCATGCAGCATAGCTTTTCCCAGCTTTCTGTCAGCTGGTCTACATGGAGGTGTTTTTAGCTCAGCTCCAGCAGGATGTCTCAATGACTTTGCAGCCAAGTATGTGGAGTCTTCAGCAATAGGTTCTTACCATCCATTCCTGGTGGGAAACCAAGAACCTCAGCAATGGCCTTTAATGTTTGGGGTGTGTCAGGGTCCTCCCTGGCCAACAACTCACTGGAAGGTATCCCATCTCTGGCACTGAAAGTTTTCTAGTAACAATCTATATCTTCTGAGTGTTCCACTGTCCAAAAGAGTAGTTTTCCATATGACTTATTTATGTCTTCTTAGATTTCAATTAGCCCTACCACCACCTTTCCTTTACTCAATCTCTTCCCCTGACCTCACTTAGGCCTTTTCATCCCTGCTAATCTGTTCTTCTACTTTCAAATATACAATACCATCCTATTAAGTCTCCCCTCCCTTCCTTTCTATTCTCTTTACATCTCCTTTCTAGCTTACTGGCCTCTGGTACTGAGTTTTATTCCTACTCACATAGAACTCAATTCATTTGTAGCTAGGGTCTACATATGAGAGAGAACATGTGATGTTTGACTTTCTGGGCCTGGGTTACCTCACTAAGTATAATCCATAAATTTCCCTGAAAATTTCATAATTTCATTTTTCTTTACCACTGAGTAGCACTCAATTGTGTAAATGTGCCACATCTTCATTACTCACTCATCAGTTGAGGGATATCTAGACTGGTTTCATTTCCCAGCTCTTGTGAACACAGCAGCAATAAACATGGTTGAGCAAGTGTCTCTAAGGTAGTGAAACAAGTCCTTAGGATATGTGCCTAGGAGTGCTATAGCTGGGTCATATGGTAGATCTAATTTTAGCTGTCTCAGGAACCTCCACATTGATATCCACAATGGCTGGACCAAATTGCATTCCCACCAACAGTGTAGAAGGGTTCTTTGTCTGCATACTGGCCAGTATTTATAATCATTTGTTTCCATGATGGTAGCCAACGTGACAGGAGTGAGATGGAATCTAATTGTTGTTTTAATCTATATTTCCCTGATGACTAGGGGATGTTGAACATTTTTTTAGATGTTAACATGCCATCTGTATTTCTTCTTTTGAGAACTCTCTATTTAGTTCCATAGCCCCTTTTTTTTAAAAAAAAAACTGGGTTGCTTGATTTCTTATTATTTAATTTTTGCTTGGCTTTGCACATATCACAAACATCTGAGGAAAAGAAACCACTACATAGGAAATTTTTTGCCAACTTTTGGGATCATCCCTGTGGAAAAAAAGATTCCCCCCCCTTTGTTTGCAATAGATTGGGAGGAAGGTGATTCTTTTATTTAATTTCTAAGGAAATTTCTATATTAGAATTCATCTGTATATCAAGTGTTGTTGTACCTGTAATTACCATGGCAGTGATAAATAATTAACAAGCAGCATATAAATTAACACCAGGAGATTTTCCTTATTTTAAAAATATAGACAGAAAGTTTTTCTCTCCACATTGGCATTTGTGTATTCTCTTTAAAATACTATATGGATGGCATGATGCATATGTATAGTATATGACATGAGGGAAAGGGGACTATTTGGGAATAGGAAGGGGACCAACAGGATTGGAGATAGGCTCTCACTCTTGGTTAGAGAATTTGCTTTTTAAAGATAGCAGAGAATACCTGGGACTCAAGACCCATCAGTACACAAGAAAAGAATGCTGACTACTTAACATTAGAAGGGTCATCTCTATCACTGAGATAGGGTGTTAGGGTTTAAGGATAAATTCTTGAACCCCAAACCCTTCACATTTGTATCTAACCAAATAATTGGGCAAACAAAACTGAGAAGGTAAATTATTATATTTCTTGAGGGAAGTACAGAACTAAGGGAAGAAAAATAACTATATCCATGTAGCCTGAGAGCCCATGGAGTGGGCCTGGAAAAAAAAAAAAACATGAAAAGAGGGTCATAGAGGAAAGAAAAGAAAGTGCAAAGAGCTCCTGCCATGTGGAGGGCAGGGGCTTAACAGCGATGCGGGAGTAGGGGCGAGGCAGCTTCTCACTCGCCAGAACCTGGATGTTCAAGAGTAGTGAGGCAGCTCACAGAACTTGCCCTCCCATCATAAATATTTATAACCTTACTGCTATGGGCTTTACCTTCAGGCTCACGTAAGCTGGAGAGAGAGTTGATTGGTGTGGGCCAAGGCCTGGCTCAAGATGAGGCTAGCCATGATGCCAAGCTCTGGGATCTAAACTTGACCAACCGCAGTATCAGAATTAGATTTAAATTCTAAGAAGGAGACCCTCCCAGAAGTGGCTCAGATCTAGGGAACTCCTTTAGGCAAGAGATAAGACATCAGCTCATCCTTTGATCTCTAGTACAGATTGCAAATGTTCCTGCCTTTACTTTTAGGGGCCCAGTCACCCTAACTGCCTAACAAAGCTACCTAATTCCTGTGGTAGTTTGAATAAGTGCCTTCCAATAGATTCAGGAGTTTATTAAAACTTCTTGGATTTCCAGCCACCTGGCTGGAGGAGGTGTTACTGGGCATCCACCCCTAAAGGGTGGTGGCGGATTTGAAACTCCACTCTAAAGATATGCAAAGTTCTGAGTTCTGCCTGGAATTCCTAAGTATGCTTGTGTGTGGTACAGCTTTGGGGTTTTTTGGCTTGGGGCTTCTCTCTCTCTCTCTCTGCTTGGTGCTTTAAAAGGGAGCCAAAGTGGAACTTCCCCTGCATCTGTAAGCTTCAATAAGTCCTTTCCTCCATAACTGGTCTGGAAGTTCATGTCAGTCACATGAAGGTGTCTATTACACCTCACTCTTAGCACATCTGCCAGGGCCCAGCAGACACTACGTAGGAAGTGATGGACTAAACACAAGTGTTGCTCTTACTACTAGCCTGAGAACTTATCCAGAAACATGGCTGGAGATGTGGATGCTCAAATCTCACAGAGCAGAAAATCAGAGGCTTCAGAGGCTAACAATAAAGGTGGCTTATAACACACCTGCCAAGGCTGAAGGAACAGTGCAGAAGAGGGAGGAAAAAGATTGTAAGAGCACAGGGTGGGAATACCTATCCTGAAGAATTGTTCCTACACTCCTCCCCAGAGACTGACTGGTACCTAAGTGACTTATTTCATCCAGTTTCTTCATAGTTTACCCATATTGTAGCATTTGACAAATCAACTTTCAGTTTATCTTTTTTTAAAAAAATATATTCTATTTATTTATTTGCAAGGAGAGACAGAGAGAGAGAGAGAGAAAGAGAGAGAGGGAGGAGAATGGGCATGCCAGGGCCTGTAGCCACTACAAACAAACTCCAGATGCATGTGTTCCTTAAGGGCTGAGCCATCTTTCCAGCCCCAGTTTATCTTTTTTAAACCCATAAAAGTAGAATATATAAGGTGTATCATCAGATGACCAGTATTCACACACATTGTCATGATGTCAGTCAGTTATGTCTAATAGAAATATATAGAGCCACATGTATGATTTAAAATTGCCACATAGTGTTGAAAATTAAAAATAAAGAGATAACCTTGGTTTAATAATATAATTGATTAAACAAATATAACCACAATGTTATATTGCAAACCATGTAAATGATATAGTTAACATTATTTTTATTAATACTGTCCTCAAAAATTGATGTGAATTTTCTGTTAGGTCAGAACAAAACGGAGTCACCAGAGACAGCGGGATGGCCACAGACACAAGGAAGTGGGTCATCCACATTCCTCAACAAACCACCCAGCCTCTAACCCCTCCTTGCCTAACAATGCCCCAGGTCTAGGTTTCCTGACCCCTTATCTTTTTTTTTGTTTGTTTGTTTGTTTTTTGTTTTTTGTTTTTTCAAGGTAGGGTCTCTCTCTGGCTCAGGCTGACCTGGAATTCACTATGTAGTCTCAGGGTGGCCTAGAACTCTCGGCGATTCTCCTACCTCCGCCTCCCGAGTGCTGGGATTAAAGGCGTGCGCCACCACGCCCGGCTCCTGACCCCTTATCTTGTGGTCACTGTTCTGGTGTCACACCCTGGCTAACTTAGATCTCCCCTAAAGAAACCTTTTTTTTTTTTTTTTTTTTTTTAGCTTTTCCCTTCCTCACCTTCCCCCAACTGAAGAACCATATTTAGCGCAGTACCTGGGATTTCAGTTGGCTGTACTCTGCTCTTGAGAGTCAGTCCTGGCAGCTCATATTTTTCCCAACTAAAAGCTTCCGTCTTTGCCTCAGAGTGGTCTCCATGGTCTTGGTCACTTCTGATCCTTACATCTGGCGCTCATGACTAGGAGGAGGCTTCCGGTTGCCCTCTTGGGCAGCCAGACCTCCTTTCTCCTGAACAGACCACTGAACTGCCATTTGACCCTCTGAAGACTTCAGACCATCTCTGCCTGGTACCGGCTTTCACATCCACCGCAATTCATCCTCGCTCTTCTTCCCTGCCCCGTCGCCTCCCTCCTTCTCAGTAAGTGTCTCTCTTAGGTTGGCCTGCTCTTGGGTTTAATCCCTCCTTGTGGAAGCCATGCTGGCACACCAAGCTACACCCCTGGGCCGCTTTTGGGCCCCAACCCCAGGTCTCAAGAAAGATGCACTCTCGGCACCTTGGGTCTCTCTCGCTCTCTGGTCTACCATACATACCCTAAGGGGCGCCTTTTGGTTCAGTTATCATCTTGGGACAGTCTCTCTCCCTCCCTCCTGTCCACTTCCCTCTTGAGTTCTCATCTTCCACTGCCAGCCGATTTCACCATCGGGAGCACAGTCACCTGCCTTGCCCGCTAACAGGTTAAAAAGCCGGCAGTTGTGACCTGTATGGCCTCTGCCCATGTAGGAGTTGCAGGCCATGTTCACCCTGATGTTGCCAGGGGGTCATATTGGTGTTCTGTGTAAACCCAGCTTAAGCCCTGGTTCCTTTCTCTCACCCTTGTTTTGCTCTTACCCTGTATCTTTAAGAACTTAAAACCTCTACAACTCTCGGACGACATCTGGTCTTTCCCTGCAACTCTGCCTAGCCACAATATAAGCTGGACTATGGGTCCAAATGGCCTGAGAATGGTAGTTTTGATTTCCAAATTCTCATTGTTTAAAAAAAAAAACAACAAAAAAAAAAACTTGTGGGCTGGAGAGATGACTTAGCAGTGAAGGCATCTTCCTGCAAAGCCGAGGGACTTTTGCAGTTAGATTCCCAATGACCCACATAAGCCAGATGCACAAGGGGGTGCACGCATCTGGAGTTCATTTGCAGTGGCTGGAGGCCCCGGCACACCCATTTTCTCTCTCTCTCTGTCAAATAAATAAATAAATAAATAAATAAATAAATAAATATGCATATATATATGTATATATATATATTTATTTATTGACATATTATGTGTATATATATATATATATATATATATATATATATATATATATCAAAACAACTTCTTCCAACAAACAGGCAAATGGTCTGAAATAACCTATTTTTCACTCTGCACGCACCACATTCTCCGTACTCTACCTGCTTGTCTCACCATGTCCTTCTAGCCACCTCGCCCCAACAGCTCCTCTGGTTCCTCCAGCTCCCTCAGCCTCTTCTGACCCCCTTGTTGGTAACAAGATTTGATTTAAGTCTCCAGAGTTGTAAATAGAATAGAAATTTAAAATGGGGATGCATAACTTATGAATAAATGAACGAATGAATGAATATGTGAAGGGGAAATAGTTGTCTAGAATCTATATGAAAAGTGCACTTGAATGAATGTGTGTGTCTGTGAGTATGTACATGGCTCACAGTCCTAAGGCAGCAGAATGATTTCTGTTCTGAGCAGTGTCATTTCATTGTGGGGGATGTTCTCCACCAAGCCCACTGTACGAGACAGCATAGCCAATTTTTACTGTTGAGTGTCCCCCAGAAGGAACACTAAAAGTATTTAATATCATATACAAAACAAAACAACAAAGGTTCTCCTATTCTTAAAGGGTTGTGAAATGGCAGGATGGGAAGGGAGCCTGTAGCCCGGAGGGAAGTCCAAAACTCTCCCTGGAATTTAGAAAGAAAAAAAAAAAGCCTTTTTCCTAGCTTCCCTCTCTTGCAGAGCCAGGGGGCTGCAAGCACAGGGAATCTCAGGATCATGGCCCCAGCATGATGATGAATGAATGCCCAGTCACTATAAGCAGATGGGAAATTCTTATAAGAAAATTTTAACTGTTTTACAGTTACTTTATATTTCTATGCTTCTATGAAAGTACAATCAGACAATAGCCTCAAGATTTATATTTAAATTTAGAAATAAGCAATACTAAATTTGTAAAAAAAAAAATTCTAAAATTTCTAATAATGTTCAAATCTGCTTTCACATTTAAAAAAAATGTGCTTCAGGAAAGTTATAAGAAACAAAGTTCCAAAATCTATATGTTTATTCTGGATAAATAGTATAACTCAAATCTGATCTACTTTTTCTTTTAAAAAGTTATTTCAAAAGGCCTTTTGAAAAATAGAATCTTCAACAAATGCTGCTGGACAAACTGGATAACCATATGCAGGAAATTGAAACTTGATCCATACATCTTGCCATGCACAGCAATCAAATCCAAATGGATTAAAGACCTTAATATAAGACCAGAAACTCAGCTACTACTGGAAGAAAATATAAGTGGAACTTTGCATGACACAGGAATGGGAAAAGACTTCCTGAACAAAACCCCAGTAGCACAGGATCTTAAACAATCACTCAAAAATGAGATCACAGGAAGCTGAAGTTTCTTCACAGACAAACATACAATAAGCAGAGCCAATAGATTACCCACATAATGGGAGAAAATATTTGCTGAATGTCCAACTGACAGAGGCCTAATCTCTAGAATCTACAAAGAACTCAAAAATCTAAACAATAAAAAATCAAACAACATACTCACAAAATGGGGCAAGGAACTGGACAGGCAGTTCTCAGAGAAAGAAAAGCAAATGGCAAACATACTTTTAAGAAAATATTCATCATCCCTAATCATCAGGGAAATGAAAATTAAAACAACTGAGATTCCACCTTATCCCAGAAAGGATAGCAAACAATTAAAAAAAATCAAATGAAAATAAATGCTGGTGAGGATGTGGAGAAATAGGGACCCTCCCCCACTGTTGGTGGGAATGTAAGATGGTACAACCACTGTGGAAAGCTATATGGAGACTCCTAAAAAACTGACAATAGAGTTACCAACAGACCCAGTTATTCCCTTACTGGGCATTTACCCTAAAAGCCCCATGCCTGAGTTCAGAGAGGTTTGTTCAACCATGTTTAAAGCTGCTCAATTCATAATAGCTAAGAGCTGGAATAAACCCATATGTCCATCATTAGACAAATGGATAACTAAGATGTGGTATATCTACATGATGGAATTCTACACAGCAGTAAGGAAAAATGACACAATAAAATTTGAAGAAAAATGGTTGAACCTGGAACAGATCATTCTCAGTGAATTTCCCCAATCACAGAAAGACAATTGCCACATACTCTCACTCATATACAGCTTCTCACCTGAATCTACCCAAGATGCTGACATGCCCAGCAAGCATCTAATGGACTGGACAATAGAGTGGGTGGGGAGGGAGGGGAAGGCAAGGGGGGCACAGAACTGGACTCAAATGGCAATGGTACCATAAAATTATACATCCTAAAAGACAAACCAAATGGTTGAACCTTCACCAGGCCCTTATAGGGAACACCTGAATCACAAGGCCCTAAAGAGGGTACTATGAAGACTGACCTTAATCTTCTCCTGTTTCTGTTTCTCCCCTTCTCTCTCTCTTCCTCTTCTTTCTCATCTCTCTTTTTTATTACTTATCTTTTTCTTCCCTCTCTTCTTGGGTGCTGACCTGTAACTCCCAGTACCAGCAGGTGGTTATCATCCACAATGAGCTTTTGATTAGAGAGACCTACAAGGTTTCACAAAAGAAGACAGATTTCTGTCAGAATACTTGATGACCCACCAAAGGTTAGTGTCTTGCCAAAAATGTTGTACTACATAATATAGATTTCTTCCTTATTTTAAATTCTGTCAGCAGATCTTTTGTTCATAGTTTACTCTCCATCGCCTCATGTGCCTTAAATATGTAAACTCTATTTTTGTTAATATCAGTATTTTCTATATATCAAAATATTGTAATTTGGTTTATACAAAGTTCATGATGTTTGGCTATCAATAAACATACATCACCATACCTGGGTAAAACCCTGTAATTTTAAGATGGTTCTCGTCTTGTTCATGCTAGTTTTGCTGGGTGATTATCACTGAGGTTATAATCTAAATGTTACAAGAAGTGACTTATTGTGATTTTGTTCTTAGAAAAACTGAAAAATCTCCCCATGTCTTAGGAAAATCCACTGTATACAAATAATGTTAATATAGTTTGTCTAAGCTTTATGTAACAGTCATAAATATTTCTTCAGTTAAACCTTAAAATTGTTTAATGGTAAAAGGTGCTTATTTAAGAAATTCCTTTGTGTCTGTCATATTATCTGTAATGTAATTCAACAATGACTGAGTTTATTTTATTGTTGAGATATGTATAATCAGTCTCAGTCAAGGTTTTACTTAATTAATTATCTTATTTGTGGTATCTTAAGTTTATTGCTTATAGAGATATTGATACTTAAAACATGTTTCCTGACCTACAAAAATAATCTTAAATTGCTGTCTTAATTCCAGTTTGGGTGGTAATTAATACTTACATTGGTGTACAGAGCTAACCAAAGTTGTTTTCAAACATAGATGCTAAGTTTTATACTGTCTTGTCTTTTCCTGGCATACAGTTTCTACATTGAAATTAATTGCCTTAAAGTTAGTGATAAAATGTTTTCAGGGCTATTGAAATGTTCTGCCCATACTTATAACTGACCAATACTTAGAAGATATAATGTGTATACTTTCTATGTCCCAGATATACTTTCACTGTCACCTGACAATTAAACTTAAATATTAATCAGAATGCTTTTATATTATTGTGTCATTCTCTAACCAGATCTGCTTTGCTAACCAGATATATTCTACACATTTTTCAAATAATTTGTTTTGCTAATCAGATGTACAATCTCTTTTATTGATTAATAACCATATGTAAAAGCCAAAATCAATTTGAAACATTGGAGTTAAAAGGGTAACCAATAGTTTGGTTCCTGCTCCTGGGTCAAAAGGCCACAGAGGATGATGTGACACTTGAACTAAGTTACATGTCTTCTTGATCAAAGAGGATGTGGAGACCCAGAAATGAGTTCCAACTCAGTGTATCTGCAACAGGAGAGTCACATCAAAGATAAATCAGTCCTCCAGGCTTACCAAAAAGAGAGGGCCACTTGGTCAGCAAGGCCTTGACTTATCCTAGCAGATGAAAATGCTGAGTCATAGATCTCCTCACAGGTCCCTAAAAGTATCTCCTACAGTGCCATTAGTGATCTGTAAAATACACAGTTAATTATGGCAGTGTACATGGTCTTACTCACCCAAAGAAAAAATATATAACTATAATATAAACAATATATAATATAAACTCAATATGAACATTGAGTCAGACTAACAGTATCCACTCTCTGATGCTGACTTGCAATACTAAACTCTAACATTAACTCATGCCTTCTGCTTCTGCCTGTCCCTGATTAACTTCACCTACCTTGACCCCAGCTCCTCCCACTTGCCTTCGCCAGAATCAGAGCTATTTCTTGTGCCCCCTCCTTCCTTAGCACTTAGCCTATCTCATCCAGGGATAAGTACACTGCCACCCTGATGGACACAATTGAACTTAAACTCTCTTGTGTTCCTACTGTTCCCTTCATCCCAAATGCCCCTCCCTCTGCCTCCTCTGTCTTGCCCCAAACCCTATATCCCTTACCTCTGAATTCTCATCCTCCCTTTACATCTGCTGTTTTGATGTCATACTTGTTGACCAGAGTAACAAGCTCCTTTATTCTCCCTTCTCTCTTCTCACGGGGTGCACAGAACCCATTCCCTCACCTTCTCTATAACAGGTGTCTGTCAGCAACTTCCCTGAAGCTAGCTCAACTTGAGCATGGTACAAGAGAAGTCTCTGTTCATTTAGGACCAAGTCGTAACAACATTCTACACTGGCACTGTTGATCTCACCACTCTGCCACCTCTAGCCACCATGAAACTTCCTCCTCATTACCTGCCCTGAAGGGAGACCCATCGACTGCATTATCCAGCCTCTCCATTAAGAACTCATCACCCTTAACAGTCAGCATGAAGAAATTAACCTTCATTTCTCATCATTAACAAAAGGCTGGAATGTTAGGTCAGGACAAAATGGAGTTACCAAAGATAGCAGGATGGCAACAGACACAAGGAAGTGGGTCATCCACATTCCTCAATAAACCTGCCCCAGCCGTTATCCCTTCCTTGTCTAACAATGCCCCAGGTCTAGGTTTCATGCCCCCTTATCTTGTGGTCACTGTTCTGGTGTCACACCCTGGCTAACTTAGATCTCCCCTAAAGAAACCATTTCTTAAACTTTTCCCTTCTTCACCTTCCTCCAACTGAAGACCCCTACATAGTGCACTGTCTGGTATTTAAAGTTGGCTATACTCCACTCTTGAGAGAGTCAGTCCTGGCAGTTCATGGTTTTCCCAAATAAAAGCTTCTATCTTTGCCTCAGAGTGGTCTCCGTGGTCTTGGTCACTCCTGAACCTTACATTTTCTACTTCCTAGTCTTGCAGAGTCACCAAAGCTAGTGACTTTAATGTCATTTGATGATGCGATCCTTTTTGAATTTGTGTCTCATGCTCTCACTGTAAATTTTATCTCATGTCATAGAAATTCTTTTTTTTGTTTGAGGTAGGGTTTCACTCTAGCCCAGGCTGACCAGGAAATCACTATGTGAATTTAGCGTGCCCTTGAACTCACAGTGATCTTTCTAAATCTACCTCCCAAGTGCTGGGATTAAAGGTGTACACCACCACACCAGGATTTAAAAAAAAAATTATTCTCATATCTTTATGACAGTATGTCTCAATGGTCTATGTTGGTGTAAATATATGTTGTATGTAACTTTATCCCTGGCCCTTGGTGAGAATTCTTGTTCTGTACTGTCCTCCCCTTGCTCTGATAATGTAGAACAGATCCTTCTGTGAGTCCAGGAATGATAGTGACCAGAATGCCTGCACACATGGGAGACAGACCAAGTCTTGTAATGAAGTGGACAGCCAACTCCTGTGTCTTAAGAGAAACATCAATCAAAGGACTTGTCTGGAATAGTGTCACCAACACTAAGAGAAAGAAATGAAAGATGAGCCATTGGTCAGTACTGTAGAGAGTCCCAGACCAGAAATGAACAGAACACCACCCAAATCAAAATTAAAAAGTGACTCTTTATTAAGCTAGCCAGCTACTGTTCCCTCACAGCAAAGAGGAGAGCAGCCTCATCCTATTTTTGCAGTGAGTTTTTAAAGGCAAAAACCACATTCCTTTACAATGAGCTGAAAAAACCCCAACTACCCCTTCCACACAGAATTGTCTTTAGCAAGAGCAAGAAAGCACAATTACAAAAGCAGATTATTTTTGCAATTAGCACCAGGTAGAAGCAGATACCAAATATCAGGTCATGTTGACCTCAGGGCAAGAGCAAACACCAGATGCCTTACTGGGACCGCATCCTCATTCTTGTAATTAATGCTCTGTCTAATCTTTAATCCCCTATGGCTCCTTGAGAATGTCAAGATGGATAGGTAGCCTAAGATGGCCTCTCTTAGGTCTGTTCATCAGAGGTTGTTTCAGTACTTATTTCAGCATCAGTATTTGTGGTAACAGTAAAGCTAATCGGCAGCCCAGATGCCATAAAAGCCTAACATGTATCAGAATCTTTAGGGAATTCTGTTGAAACAGCGGGAGTCTGTGCCTTGTCTGCCATAGCTGGGCAGGGCCCTTTTTGTAGCATATAGCAACAATAGAAACCATGTGTTTATGTGAGATGTGCATTTATGTGGTCATATATCTATAAGAAAGAGTGAGATAGAGAGGGGTGAAGATCCGTGTTTAATAATCTTATTAAAATGTTTATAAACTATGTTTCCTAATATTTCCTGAAGAAAATATTTATATTGGTAACATTGATCTTTTTTAAAAAATGATAAATTATTTCAAATGGTAAATGGGATAGAATGTTGCCAGACTACTTTCTGGCTTTTCAAAGTGAGTTCGGCCCACTTCTGAAAATCTGAAACTGAATGATGTAGGCTCATAGGCATTGCTCATGGTGTGATTGCCACAAATCTCTCTCTTTTCTTTTTAAAATTAAGTAGAAACTTTGTAATCATTTACGGCCTCTCTTCTCCTATTTCACAGACAGCTCTTCTCTGTGGGATTGCTGGAATTCACCATGGGGTGTGGGTTATGAGATGTGACAATAGCAGTCAGTCATTGGGGGTGGGGGAGGGGACAATGCCCCTGGACATTCTCTTTCATGCTGTAGCTCTTACAATCTTTCTGCCCCCTCTACTGCAAGATATCCATAGCCATAGTATGTAAGTCGACTTTAGTGTTGTGCTCTCAGCAGCTAGCTTCTGAATTTTGGCTTTGGTAAGTTTTGAGCATCCTCAGCATCTGTCTCCATCACCCTGGCACTAGTTGTCAGGTTCACCATTAAAGTAGCACTCTTGCTAATCTCAGCAATTCCTCTGTGGCTTCACTTCCCCTGGCTGATGTGTGAGTAGTCTCCCTAGGTCTAACTACCTTCTGAAAAAGAAAAACAGATTCTCCAATGGAGAATGAGGTCAGCAATAGTTGAATGGTATAATTGTTTTAATTAAGACAGATTTTGATGGGTGTAACCTCTCTTTGGGCCAAATACTAGTGGGAGCTTCTCATTGGAGTCTATGATCTTGGTCTGCATAGGATTCTGACTTGGTTTCCAGTTCCAGCTATGGGTTCCTTTCCACTGAGTGGATCTCTTAGCCAATCAGAAATCCACTGGTTACCCACCAAGGCTGGGTGCCACTATTGCACAGGTGTGTACATCTTGTCAGGCTGGTTGCTTTCATATAGCAGTGTCCCGTGCTTGCTCACAACATTGTTGGCCATTTTCCCAAGACAGCTCATGTAGCAGACCATCTGAGAGCTGATTTTCTTCTAGGTTCAGTTGGATCTCTTGATGTTCTGTGTCAACAGCATGTAGTGTCTTCAGCAATAATGTCTTGCATTTTACTTCAAGCAGGTAGTCAAGTGCTTTGACAGAAGCCAATAATGTTTTGTGGACCTTGTAGGTCTCTGCAATCAACAGCTCAGTATGGGTTACAGCCAATTTCTGGTACTGGGAGTTACAAGCCAGAGCTAAGTGTTTTAAGGTTAGGCTTCATCACATGCTCTCCAGGTCCCTTCTTACCAAACAATCTGCATACTCCTGTTGAGCATTATATCTTTTAGTCTGGTATATAGGAGAAAGTTTTCTATGGTACTAATTCTTTTTGATTTAGCTTTGTGTCTATCTCTCCCTGCTGTCCCATAACCCCTTCCCACAAACACTTCCATTCCTATTATCTGTTCCTTGTGTTGTCTAACAGGTACACCTACAACATAAGCTGTTCCAGATTAGGAACCACAGGTGAGGGAGAACATGTGGTGTTTGTCTACTGTGCTTGTGTGAGTTTGCTTAGTATGATCTGTTCCAATTCCATCCATTTTCATACAAATTTTGTTATATCATTTTTCCTTACTGCTGAGTAGAATTACATTGTGTATATAATTACATTTTCATTACTGATTCATCAAACAAAAAGCATCTAGTGATTGTGAACTGAACAGCTACAAATATGGTTGAGTAAATGTCTCTGCAGTGAAGAGTGGAACCCTTAAGGAAGATGCCCAATAGAGGAAAAGCTGGAAAAGTTGGTAGCTCTATTTTTATGTGTTTTAGGAATCTTCATATTGACTTCCTTAGTGATTGTACAAATTTGCACTTCCACCAGCAGGGAATGAGGGCTCCCCTTTCTTCACATCCTTGCCAACTTTGATTGTCATTTGATTTTTTTTTTTTTTTTTTTTTTTTTTTTGGTTTTTCGAGGCAAGGTCTCACTCTAGCCCAGGCTGACCTGGAATTCACTATGGAGTCTCAGGGTGGCCTCGAACTCACGGCGATCCTCCTACCTCTGCCTCCCGAGTGCTGGGATTAAAGGCGTGCGCCACCACGCCCGGCTTCATTTGATATTTTTAATGATTGCTATACTGACTATATTAAGGTGAAATCTCATTTCTTTTACTTTGCATTTTCCTGACAATTAAGGATGTTGAACATTTCCTTAAGTGATTATTAGTCATTTGTATTTCTTCCATTGAGAATTCCCTATTTAGTTCTCTGCCACAAACTTTGAGTGGATCGTTTGATTTATTGCTTAGGCTTTTGAGTTTTTTGTAGATTCTAGATATTAGACTTCTGTCAGGTTAGTGGTGTAGCTGGTCAGATTTTTCTCCCATTCTGTGGGTAGTCTGTTGGCTCTGTTTATAGTATGATTGTCTGTATAAAAGTTTTTAACCTCATGAGATCCCACTGGTTGAGTGATTGTTTAATTTCCTGGCTACTAGGGTATATTTTTATGAAATCTTTACCCAATCCTATATGGTCGAGAGTTCCTATTTTTTCTTCAAGGAAATTAAGAATTTTAAGTCTTATTTTGTGGTCTTTAATTCATTTGGAGTTGATTTTGTGCATGGTGAGAGAAATGGGTCTAGTCTTATTTTTCTACATGTGATTATCCAATTTGAGAAGCCCCATTTGTTGAAGATGCCATTTTTTCCCCTTTTGGTGTATGTCTTTGGCCCCTTTATCAAATATAAAGGACCTATAGTTACTTTAACTAAGACTGGGTCTTTAATTCTGTTCCATTGGTCTATGTGTCTGTTTTTATGCCAGTACCATATTGTGTTTGTTACTATATGTTAGTAGTATAGCTTTAGATTGGGTATGGTGATGCCTTCAGAATTGTTTCTTTTGCTGAGGATATTTTTGGATATCCTTGGCCTTCTGCCATTCAATATAAATTATGAGATTACTTTTTCTACCTCTGTGAAGAATGATTCTGGAGTTTTTGTTGGTATTGCATTGAGTCTATATATTGCTTCTGATAGGATTGTCATTTTCACAATATTAATTCTGTCTACCCAGGAACATGGAAGGTGTTTCCATATTCTACTCACTTTCTTTCTTGAGTGTTTTTATGTCTTCAGTATATTGGTCTTTCATATCTTTGGTTAGTGTTAGTTTAAGGTATTTTATTTTTTTGTGGCTATTAAAAATGGAACAGCCTTGCTGATTTTTTTGTATATTTATCTTTTGCATATACAAAGACTACTCATTTTTGTGTATGGATTTTGTATTCTGCCACCTTGCTGAAGGAACTTATCAGTTTTAGAGGTTTTTTTTTTTAAAAAACAAACTGTTTTATTTTTATTTATTTAGTTGACAGAGTGATGCTAGGGTGGTGGAAAGAGGCAGAGACAGAGAAAGAGAAGAAGAATAGGTGCTCTAGGGCCTCCAGCCACTGTAAACAAATGCCTAATGCATATGCCACCTTGTGCATCTGGCTTATGCAGGTCCTGGGGAATCAAACCTGGCTCCTTTGGCCTTACAGGCAAGTGCCTTACCTGCTAAGCTATCTCATCAGTACCCTCCCCCACTCATTTTTAATGAGAAAGGAGAGGGGGAATGTAAGTGTGAAACAGTTTTATTTTATTTTTGTCTTTTTGAGGTAGGATCTCACTCTAGCCCAGGCCAACCTGAAATTCACTCTATAGTCTCAGGCTGTTGAAGGCCTTCTCTGTATCTATTGAGATGATCATGCGGTTCTTTTGTTTAAGTTCATTTATGTGGTGTATTACATGAATCAAGTTCCATATATTGAACCATCCCTGGGATGAATCGTGCTTGATTGAGGCGGATAATGCTTTTGATGTATTTTTCAGTTTGGTTTGCAAGAACTTTTAAATCTAATCTCATCATGGATATCGGTCTATAGTTTTCTTTTCTTGTTGTATCTCTGTCTGGATTTGGTATTATGGCAATGCCAGCTTCATAGAAGGAGTTGGAGAACATCCCCTATTCTCCAATTATGTGAAAAGACTTGAGAAAAAGTGATTTCAGTTCTTCAAGGAAGATTTGGAAGACTTCAGCTGTGAATCCATCAGGTCCTGCCTGGAATTTTCATTTTGTGGAGGTTTTTGATTACATTTTTAATATCAATGGATGTAATAGGTATGTTTAGGTGTTTAATCTGCTCTGAATTTAGTTTTTGTGGGTGGTATGTGTCTAGAAATTCATCCAGTTCTTCCAGGTTCTCCAATTTTGTGACATAGAGGTTTTGAAAATATGTCCTGATGATTCTTTAAATTTTATTGATGTCACTTGTGACCTTTTCTTTTTCATTTCTAATTTGGGGCCTCCAGATACTGTAAACAAACACCAGATGCATATGCCCCCTTGAGCATCTGGCTTATGTGTGACCTGGAGAATTGAGCCTTAAACTGGGGCCTTTAGGCTTCACATGCAAGCATTTAACTGCTAAGCCATCTCTCCAGCCCCTCTTGGTCATTATTATTAAGGCATTTAGTGCTATGACTTTTCCCCATAGTACTGCCTTTATTGTGCCCCATAAATTTTGGTATGTTGTATTTTCATTATCATTCAGTTGGATAAATTTTACAGTTTCCTTTGTGATTTCTTCCATAACCCATTCATTGTTTAATAGCGTGTTATTCATTCTCCAGAAGCTGGTGCAATTTCTTTTGTGGTCCGATATGATACAGGATGTGATGTTAATTTTCCTGAATTTATTGAGGCCTGCTTTAAGTCCTAATATATAATCTATTTTGGAGAAGGTTCTGGGGGCTGCTGAGAAGAATGTGTTTTCCGTAGAATTGGTGTGAAATATTGTGTGGATGTCTGTTAGGTATAATTGGTCTATGGTGTTGTTAACATTTATTATTTCCCTGTTGATTTTCTGCCTTAATGATGTCGGCCAGGAGGTGATGTCCACCCTCTGCTCATGCCATGTTTTTTCCTTGCCATTATGGAGCTTTCCCTTGAGTGAAACCAAAAGTCGAGAGATCTCTGCCAGCAATGTGAACCTGACTTCAACAGTTCCCCATGTGGGCTGGAGCAAGGAGCCAAGAAGGTGTGTGTGTGTGGGGGCTGGGGGGTGTCTGTCTAAGGATGTGGGCAGCTGGGGGAAGGGGAATAGAGGAGTGGAGCCCCACAGAAAAGGCCTGAGATAGGGTCCTTGAAGATGCTGCTCTAGGGGTGTCAGCCTGTGGAGGTAATCAAAGCAGGAACATGGGAGTGTAGATGCAGTGAGAGGTGTGGTTTGGTGCCAATCAGTGAAGGTGCCCAAGATCAGATGCGGGCTCACTTTCTTCTACCTGCTCCCAGTGAGCAGGCTTTCTCCAGCAGTTCCCTGCTGCCAGGGAGCACTTCCCCATGGCAGCTACCTGTTCCCAAGAAGCAGGCTTTATGCTTCTATTAATTCTTTATGAAAGGTAGGACAGAACCCAAAACTCGGGTTCATAAATTCTGGGGGAACTGTCCTGAGCCGCCAAATCCTGCATCAGCAACACATGTGAGGACATAGTGTGGTTCCCTGCCCACCCCATTTGGGAATAAGAAGTAAGGGCATACTTTTGCTGCACATGCATGTAAGGTCCTAGGCACCCCATACAAGCAGCAGGGGAACCAGGAGCTGGGCAACTAGGAAGTGGGGAACTGGGAGCCCAGGCCTACACATGGCACAGTAGCCCCACTCCAGTAGCAAGGGAACTGGGTAAAGGGGAAACCAGGAGCAAGAGAACCAGGAGCCTAAACCTACTCATACCCCACACACATAGGGTCTCTGCCACACATATCTTAACTGCATGGTCCAGAAGCCTCTAGAAGATATACTAGTGCCAGCCAGAACCCTGAAGGGCATAGGTCTATATCTAGCAATCAGTAGAGCCAGAACTCAAACCCAAGGTTTGGTCTTCAAACAATTATTCAGTTTCCTCCTATTCAATCATTTCTTTTGCCTATCACTTAAAATTATCAAACCTATTTATTAACTCTCTCTCTCTCTCTCTCTCTCTCTCTCTCTCTCTATATATATATATATATATATATATATATATATATATATAATGTGTGTGTGTGTGTGTGTGTGTGTGTGTATGTATATATAAAGATAATTCTACTTGGGCAATATTTTTATATGTTCTCATATTTTTCACACATAAAAAATTGTATTTCACTTAAGTTGTCTGACCTGAGGAAAAGATACAGAAAGCACATGCTGAGCTCAAGTCCTTGTCTTTTGGAAGCCACATTTCCTGTACTTTGTTATTGTGTTGCTCTTGATGCAAAGTCTTAATTATTAAAAATGATACAGTGAAATAATTCAGAAAAGCGGAAGTATAGAGTTTTGAAAAGATGCATGTGCAGAGAGCAGCCTAATCTGTTAAAACTTTGAAGGGCATACATTTTAAATTTTATTTTCAGTGCTGAGGATTGAAACCTGGGCTTTGTACATGCTAGCCAACCATTCAGTCACTGAATTGCATGCCAAGCTCCTGACTTGAATATTATCTTAAATTTTTACAGTGTTGGGGATCAAAGCTAAGGGCTTGTATATGCTAGGCAAGTGCTTCACCCCAAGCCCTGAGGCAAGTTTTCATTCTAAAACAGCACAGACAAGGCAGGCTATTAAACTTTCTCTTAAAAATTCATATAACTACTTCATAACTATCTTTACTCTCTGAAGACATATCCTTTTTAATTTTTCTAAGTTGAACAGTAGTGTATGTATTATCGTACTGTAGTATAGTACTGAACAGTGATTAAATCATGCTAGTGAACATGCAGCACCTCATACATCGTATTTATATGTTGAAAATGTCTTAGAATTGCAAGTATAATTTATTCTGTTGATACTGATGTTGTTATATTTGTCTTAGTTTTCATTTGAATGCATATGTCACGCTGAGTCACTTCTATTACCTTTACTTTTTGTGTTCATGTCTTCTATTTTATTGCATTTTTACTCCCCTAGAAAATGTCACTATTCTGTGTGTGTTTGTGTGTGTGTGTCTCTCTCTCTCTTTAATACAAGTGACAACAGGCCACTCTAGGCCACAGCATAAGCAGCACTGTGCAAACTACTTCAAATCAAAATAATTTTCTCAATAATAGAGAAGGTCATTTTATAAAAATGAGTTTTTCAATTGAGAAATGGCAGAAAATCCATTCTTTTTGTTGAATTCTAGCAACAAACATTAAATAGCAGAGAAAGAGAGAAAGAAAAAGGCTATTTTTATTTGAATGACATTTCCTAAGGAAGAAAGATAAATTATGGCCATTTTATATATTTTACTTGATATACTACTCAGAAAACTGTTCTAAGGATGGCATTAGATAATCATTGAATAAAAGTTGGAATAATCATGTTAAAGAGGTTTATGTGCATCATTGGCTCTCAGTACCTTTAGGGAATCAACAATTATTGAATCCTAACTACTTCTGAACCCCATTCTTCCCAGAATGTCTACTGATCATTGTCTCAAGCCAGACCCATGAAAAAAGCTGATTAGCATAGCTCACTGCTATTGATAATATTTCCTGATTAAAATATATGAATTATGATCAAGGATTATTACATGCATCTACTCCATTTTTTTGTTTGTTTTGAGGTAGGGTCTCACTGTATCCCAGGCTGACTTTGAACTCTGTAGTGCCATGCTGGCCTTGAACTGACAACAATCCTCCTACTTCAGCCTCTCTGTGCTAGGATTAAATGCATGCACCACCATACCTGGCTCCTAATGTACTGTTTAAGATTCTCTAATGTTCTCAAAGTTCAGATGAAGCATGGTTTTGGCCAAACAATGATAAAAATGATACATTTTATACACAGGAATAAAACTTGATTGTTTAGATTTGTAATAATTGCATTTATATTGCAATAGTCAGATGGAAAATTTTGACATTCAGTAAGTAATAAAACTTTGTTTTTTTATATATACCAGTATCATAGAGAAAACAAAATATCTTTTATCTGGGCCACCTGTATATCCCAGAGTCCCTGCATGGATTTCCTATCGTATCCCTTCATCCTCTTTCTTTGAAAATGTCTTGGAGTCAAGATACTTGAAAATGTCCCCTTCTCCACCAATTGCACACACCCTAAAGTCCCGTGTTTCTCAGAAACTTATCATCTATTAATGTCCACATGTTGTTAGACATTACCATTGATGCAATTTCAAAACTCCATATGTATGCTAAATTGAATGCCTTCATTCCCTTATTTTGCTATTTTAATGTTTGAAGAATCCCTTGGAAATTTATTCAATGTCTACTTTAATTATCACATTCTCTGTGACATACTCAAAGTCAAATGTTAAATAATACAAATTCCTGGCTTCGACTTACCATCTAGCTGGGGAAAATACATGGAACCACATCACTGCCAAGCAGCTCCAATGGAGAAGTGCATAACACGTATGTTGAAAGATGGAAGAAGGGAGTGTTGGTCACTGCCTAGCAAATGTGCTGGGTACAATAGACAAACACCACAGGCTTAGGACATTAGTTCATCAAGTCACAAGTGCTCACTAGTATTTATCAAAATGAGTGAATAGTGGAGATTGTACAGATAGAGAATGTAGTAGGAATAGAATGCAAGAAAAATAAACCATGTTATGCATAGGAATGTCTATATTAAATAATTATTCTGCTTTAGAGGAAAAAAAGAAAACAACCTATTCTTAAAAAATATAAGTGGCTATGGCCTATGAAAGCAGATTTAAATTACCCTGATCCATATGTTGTAAAGTAAAAGAAGTTACATCAGCTTTGGTAGTCAGACGACACAGGAAGTTTTAAATCAATACATTCCACAATGATAACATTGGACCATAAAGATGCAGTGTACATTAAAGTGGGGAGTCCTTTCTATAGGTTTCCAATATTTTCCTATAAGTATCCTTAGCTTTTGGGCTCGAAGAAGAGAGTGGTCTGCTGAGCTTAACAATACATTCCAAAGTCCTATCTAATAGGAGACAATTAGATCAGTCACAAAAGCCAAAAGTAAAAGGCATTTTTTTCCCCTTTAAAGGGCTCAAGATATTCCTAATTTTGGCTCAAGGCATTATTTTTCTCATTACTGTGCGAAAATACTGACAAAAGCAACTTATGAAAGAAAAGGTTTATTTTCAGTTACAGTTTAAGGGAAAAGTCCCTCACTAGGCACCTGCAGTCAGGAAGCAGAGATGAAGGCCGGTGTATGCTCACTTGTTTGTATTCGGGTCTGGGGATAGTGACGTCCCTGTATTTGGGATCTCCCCACCTCAGTTAAACCTCCCTGGAGGCAGCCTCACAGACACACCCAGAAGTAGGTCTACTATGTAATTCTGTAATCCCCCAAGTTGACAGTAATGATAAACTATTACAACAAGCAGGACTAGATCTGGCCACAATATTCTATTCAGCAAAGGGCAGACAGTCTGTAGCATCTTTAAAACAGAGGCAGCTTCACAGAACAGTGTAAGAAGGAAAAGTCTTCAATGTCCTGCCAACTTATTTTGAGTTTGTTCCCCTAGGTATATAATACAGGGTTTTGGGAAGAGTAAAGAAAAGGTTGGGTTCTGGAAAGATCATGGCGATAGTCAAGTAGAAGATAAGTTGGAAGCAGGCAAGGGAAGACTCAGGAATATGAATTAGGAGAACATCAGAGTAAAATGGATGGTTGGGAAAACTTGAACTGAGGTTGCAATGCCAGAAAAGGAGAGGCAAAAGACAGAAGCTGTCAAGGGTACATGACCAAACTTTGGGTGACGCCATGCTTTCAAGGGATGAGCAAACTGACTTCTGTTTCTTAATAGCCTCTTGACTTCCAGCAAATTTAATTTGCTCTACACATTCAGCAACTCTGTAGATCCCAACATGAATGAATCGTTTATCCTACCACAGTAATAGTTCATTTTCTTTGACTTTTTCCTAGGATCACCTCCAGTTTCTTCTCTCCACTGGTCTGCCACAGTCTCACCAATAGTTGGGATGAAAGGATGGGTCTTAAAAGTCATATATGCTACCCCCTAGCCACAGCTTCAGTCCTCCTACTGATTCTGCCCAACACCTCTCACAATTCATAGCTTCACCACCTTGGCACCTCCCACTGGCCCTCCCCTGGTATTGTCATCGATCTCTGCACAGTTTGTACACAGTTGGATACTCATATTCTTTGTCCATTGATACCAACCTCCCAGAAAACAATAAAGTAGACTGTCTTCTCTGTGTTATCCCCATATTTCACATGTTTGTAGGGGAGGAAAGCAAAAGAATTTTCACATAATGGGATTCTTACAATATATTATTAATAAGGTTACTCAGACCCTAATCAAAGTACAGAATATTATTGTGACTTTTCAGTCCTTCCTCTCTTCATCACTTTGCTTAAGTATATTTGAGACTTTCTATAAACTGACTCCTTGTGACAATTTAGTTCACTAATAGTCCTTAAGGCCATGTTGTTGAAGTGGAGAAGGAGTTCTTAGGAAAGCCACTGAGGGTAGAAATAGGATTGTATGATGTATGGGATTAAAACACACCTCTTGAAAAAAAAATCTTAATCTGGGCATGGAGGTGCACACCTTTATTCTTAGCACTTGGGAGGGAGGCAGAGGTAGGAGGATTGCCATGAGTTCAAGGCCACACTGAGACTACATAGTGAATTCCAGCTCAGCCTGGGCTAGAGTGAGACCCTACCTTGGGGGGGGGGGCAAAAAATAAAAATCTTTTCCTCAAGGTATATACAGGTCTAGAGAGATTTCCAATTATAGCAAAGTAAATCTAGTTTCTTGCTTAACCCTTTAAGAACCTGCTGTAACATGGTACTTCACAAGAATGATAGTTAATTGAAGAAGGTATAATTTATGATCTCAAACTCATCATCTGCCTAATTAGTCAGTGAAGTATCATAGGGAAGTAATGACACCTTCTGTCAGTTGCTCTCATCAGGAATAAATTCACGCCTTTCTCTCACCTCCATGGGTATAAATCCACTCTAATAGTTAATTCCTGAATATTGTAGCTTTCCCCTCTTCTATGTTATCCCCATGCCCAGTGGAAATAACATAACAAAGTTGAAGAACTTTGACAGATTTTTAAAGAGCACTTACAAGGGTTATCATTATTTGGTAGTATCATTGTAAAAGATTTGCCCTAAATAACATTTAAATATGTAAAAATGTGAGCTACCTATCATTGCTATTCATTTATAAAATAATGCACATAGATGAAAGCTCACTAAACTTGATTTTTTTCCAGTGATAATTCAGTTAACTAAAAATATCTGCTCTGTGTCAAAACATTAGTAGAAAATTAATATGAGCCATGAAAAATAGGGATTATTTCTTCTCCATTATAAACTTTTCATTTGAATTATAAATATATAAACCATGAATATTATATGAATATGTCATAGAATAGATTTACATATATAAATATATTCTCAAATTAAATTATGAAAACATAAATGCACAAATTCACATTTTAGCCTAAATTCCACAGATTCTCCAGCTTACTATGAAGTGAGCAGTTTGAGCATTTACTTGAATACATTTACATTTAATTTGGATTTCATATCACATAAAACAAATCTACTTTAAAAATAATTTCTCATTTGAATAGTCAATATAAATGCTAAATTTAATGACATAAGTGAGAGTAATCTACTGTTTGTTGTCTGAAAGTTCTGTTTAATGAATTGTTTGATACACATTGAGTTGTCTATAAGATCAAAGTTTTAAAACACAAAAGTATTTTTGAAATATATTTAAAAAACATTTTATTTTTAATTAATTATTTAATTCATTTAAGAGCATATGAGAAGCTGGGCTTGGTAGAGCACGCCTTTAATCCCAGCACTGGGAGGCAGAGGAAAGAGGATCACTGTGAGTTCGAGGCCACCCTGAGACTCCATAGTGAATTCCAGGTAAGCGTGGGCTAGAGTGAGACCCTACCTCGAAAAACCAAAAAAAAAAAAAAAAAGCATATGAGAGTAAGAAAGAGACAACTGGAGAGAGAAAATGGGCACATCTGGGCCTCTAGCCATTGCAACCAACCTCCAAATAAATGTGCCACTTTGTGAGTTTGACTTTACGCAGTGTATGGTGGAATTAACTGAAATCCTTAGGTTTTGCAGGCAAATATCTTACCTGCTGAGCCATCTTTCCAGCCCACAAAGAAATTTTAACATATATCAACTATCAATTTGTTTTCATAATGTTAATTCTAAGAAATGCCCCCCCAAACTCCCAACATTTAGAAGATCTTAGACCATTTTTGGTTGAAACCTGGATAGCTTACAAAAAACATTTCTAGGCTTGAAAGAAAACAATTGTCAACCACTGCTGATTTTTTTTTTTAATCTAATTACAGTGAACTCGATTTAGGGCAATGAAAGATGAGCACATAAAGAGAGAGAAGATTACAGGAAAGGAATAGGAGGACGCAAACTCATGATAGAGTTATTTTATATGGCAAAATGTGGAGAGATTTGGGAAATGAAAAGGTAAAAGGAAAAGGGAAGTGTGTTAAAGAAATGAGAGAAGGTAAAGAGAGGTTAGGGTCAGCTTACAGTAAATGGGTTCTTTTTTAAATCCCTCTTCCAACAGTACTGTAAAGTCTATCACATCACTGTGGCAGAGGTTAACTTTGGGAGAGACGGGGAGATTGATGTTAAATCTACAGAAGTGTAGACCACAAAAAGGGAGCAGATCTTAGAAACATGCCTGTGAGGCTGTCTTCCTCCTATGAGCCCAGGAATGGAGCATTTCTTAAACAACAGTTGGGTGGTTCCCTAGTTAATTCACAGCTTGAAAATACTGTACACTAATCACAACTTTGGCACTTACTAGATATTTCTATGAGACAAAGTACTTGTTGAATACAGACTTCTGTGGAATTAACAGTGTTCTTCTGTTAGTAAGTAGAACCTGAGGGGTGAAAATAGTAAGAATTTCTAGTCAGAATCTGGGATCCAATATAACCTCACTCTTTTCTCAAATTCAGTTTTCTTTACACTTACTATGGAAAATAAACCTCCCAAATCATATAATATATACTCAAGCATAGTGAAACTTGAAGCATTCTATGAATGTAATCTAGTATCATCATTGCTATAACATGGGCTACAGTTCCCCCAAATAGTGCAGCTGTTACACTGTGAACTCTATGTCTGTTCCTACATTGCTGCTTTACTGGAAAAGGGCATTTATTACAAAAAAGGCAAGGGCATTCTATGAAGGTACAAAAGAAAGTATAACTTTTGTTTTGTTTCCTCAGCATGTTCCTTTGTGATAAACTACAGTCATCTATAAACATTCAGTTGTACCTCAAAATAAAATAAGAATTCATAACTGATTTGGTTGCACCAGAGTCTCTTAAAAGTTATGTGAACCATTAAAATTTGCTTCTTTCTCTCCCACACAACCTGCCTTGTGAGCTGCTTTTTGCAGCGCTTGCTATGAGGAGAGCATGTCTGGGTACAAGGGAAGAGATCAGTGCCGAGAAGCACCGTTAGCAATGCCGGCCTGGGGCACTGATGGATAGATGGAGGAGGTTGTTAGTTCAGCTGTAAGTTATTAATCATGTGCGGTAATGTGACCAATTGTTATTACTTCATACCCTAGGTGGCTAGGACCGCAGCCAGTTCAATAAAACCATTTTAACTTCCTTTTCATGTTGGTCATTTTTCTTGTCTCCTTTCCTACTCTGGTATTCTTAAATTAAGGCAGAAAAGGCCTTCCTTTCTCTTCACTCTATGTGACCCACGATTTGCAGTAAAATAGTATATGACAATGAGACTCAAAGCTGGTCTCCAAATGGGTGACAGGATTGTGCAAGGCTTACTGTAAACCTGCGAAGGAATTGGGTCAGCTGACCCAGCTCCTCCTGATGGCTCCTATGTTCCACAGTCTCCTTGTGAAAGAGGTAAAGAAATTCAAAAAGTCTTTTGTACAGTAAGTACATTCAGTTATTGCTGTACATTTTCAATGTACAGAAATTCCTCTGGAAGTGAAAAAAGAGAAGGCCAACATGTGAAGCAGACCATCTGGCTTGCTACTTGAAGTAACCCTATTTGAATTCTACAGGAAATGTAACACGACTAATAAAATGTGGCCTGAAGTATAGAACATTCTGGATGAAAGTTATTTTAAAGGCAACATATGGTTTTCAAGAGTCCCAGGAATTCTAGGCTGTGGGGAGGATATTATTTTGTTACAGTTTAGCTCAGTGTTAGCATTTTTTTAAAAAGTTTTTTTTTTTTGTTTTGAGGTAACTCCAACAGACTGGCCTTTTTTTTTTTTTTTTTTTTTTAATGGAAAGAATGAGAGAAAGAGAAAATTGGCATCCTAGTGCCTCTAGCCACTGCAAACAAACTCCATACACAAGCACCACCATGTGCATCTGGCTCACATAGATACGGGGGAATTGAACCTGGGTCCTTAGGCTTCACAGGCAAGAGTCTTAACCTGTAAGCCATCCCTCCAACCCTCAGTGTTGACCTTTAAAGTCAGTAAGAACAACCCAAATAAAATATCCATTGTTTAGTTGAAGTGAGGAAACATAGATGAAACTATTCATCAATGAATATAAAGCCATGTATGGATGGTAAGTATTTTTGACTAATGTTAAGCTCACAACTACTCAACACCAGAATCTGATTATCCAACATGTTTGTACAACTATGATTTAGCTGTTAGAATCTTATTGCATATGTCCATAAATACAAACCATTCAAAGTGCTTTTGACAAACGTTACAATGGAAAAAGAAGAGATGTAAATATGCTGATATGTTTGATCATAAATAAATGTTTTGTTAAATGTAAGGAAGTTCACATTGCCTTTTTCTCCCACTTACTGTTGCTGTAAGTCTGGAAACTGAAATACTGTAAAAGGAGCTGTCAAATATCATTGTCCATTTTTTATGTGTGAGTAAGGAATAATTCCTTTTATTATAATGTTTCCAGTCACTGATGGTGAGAAATTAACTAAAATAATATTTTATGCCTTGTGGTAATGGTGAGTACATAGCATTAAATATCTTATTAATCCAAGAAAATATTTTTATACTAAGTCATGTGGATACATCAGTAGCCTCCTTGTAATTGATGGATGACTGCATTACCACTTAATTTCATTTTGTTTTAAAGGCATAACATTCACTATCATTTTAGTTAATTGCATAACCAAATAAGGACAGAAATTGCTCCAGGAAAATGAATAATGTATAAAAGAGTTCTTGTTGTTTAGGAAATTATTAAGTGTTTTCTTAAAAGGATCTACATGCAGGTTGGCTTATATACTCAACACATACCTTCAGTATAACTGAAGAGAACTGAAGGAGGAAAATTCAATTATTTCTGATATGAAGATTGCTCCCTAAAATATCAGTGATAATGTATTGGGTCTGTTTTTGACAATTGTAAAATAGAAAGTTAACCCTGTTCGTAAGTAGTCTTACTGGAAATCAATTGTAATTTCATTTATGGTACTTAAAATTGCACCACTCTAATTTCTACTCAATTCTATTATACACAACTCATTTCTTAAGGTCTTGGGCCACAGAACCAATATATATGTAAAAGTAAATGCTACTTAGGTATATTTTAGAAAACAACAGAAAATTCTTCCAAACCTAGCAAGTGTTTTTTTTTTTTTTTTTAAGAGGATATTTAATGAAAAAACTGCTTAAGGGGACTGGGGAGATGGCTCAGTGGTTAAAGGTGCTTGATTCTAAAGCCTTGTGGCCTGAGTTCAATTCTAGTAAAGCCAGATGTGCAAAGTGATACATGCATCTGGAGTTTGTTTGCAGTGGCAAGAGGTCCTGGTGAAACCATTTTATTTATCTCTCTCCTTATAAATTAATCAAATATTTTTTAAAAACTCCTTGAATTTGAAACTCATTAAATTGTTCATAGATTTTTCTTTTTTTGTCTTTCTTTCTTAATTTTAGTTTTAAATTTTGTAGTTTTTGATGGAAGGTCTCAAACTCTAGCCCAGGCTGACCTGGAATTTACTATGTAGTCTCAGGTTAGCCTCAAAGTCACAGTGATTCCTTACCTCTGCCTCCTGAGTGCTGGGATTAAAGTATATGCCACCATGCCCAGTTTATGTGTTTTTTTATTGTTGTTGTTAGTTTTGAGACAGGTTCTTATAGAGCCCTGGCTTGCCTTGAACTCACTCTATATTTAAAGATGATCTTGAACTTCTGATCTTTTTGCTTTTACTTCTTAAATGCTGGGAATACAGGCATGCACCAACACATTCCCATTTATACAGTCTTGGGAATTGAAACTAGGGCTTTGGTACATGCTAGACAAGTGTCTATTGACTGAGCTACATCCTGAACCTTCAAAGGGGTCTTCTAAATAAGATGTTATTAATGTTATTTTAGAACATTTCAAATTTATAGAATTTCTTTGCAAATAGCCCAGAAGGTTCTTATTCACATAAGACTTTGTGGCCTCTTTACCCCTCAGGATGTCATATTTGTCATAATCACTGAGTAAATATTGATGTATTATTAAACTATATACCTTGTTCAGATTTCTTCAGTTTGTCACGTGTATCTTTTCTGTGCCCCTTGATCCCATTTACAACATTACATTGCCACTCATAGCCATGCCTCCTTAGGATCCTGTTGACCTCATCAGTTTTTAGGAATTCCCTTGCACATGATAACATCAACACTTTTAAATATAATTGGTCAAATATTTTTAGAAGTCTCTAAATTCTTGTATGTCTGAAGTTTTTGTCATAATTTGAAAAGATTTAGAGTCTGGGATAGAAAACCATTCTCAGTGTCCCTCAAATACATGTGTTGGAAGCTCAGTCCTCAGTGGCAGGATGGGAGGTAGTGCCCACTGGAAAATGTTTGGGTTGTGAAAGCTTCGTCCTCAGAGATGAAGAGGGTTTACCAAAGTGGGTCTGCTCTCTTCCACCCTTCCGCAGTATGAGGACAGTGACACGAAAGCCTTCACTAGGCATCAGATGTGAGCTTCTTAGCCATAGCCTTCTCTGTCCACAGAAGTATGAGAAAACAAATTTCTGCTCTTTATAAATGACTCAATCTTAGTTACTCTGATCTATCTGCATCTAATTAATACAAAATGAACACAGCAGACCATTTTAAATGCAATTATAACACTTAAACAAAATTAAAATGATGTCGGGGCTGGAGAGATGGCTTAGCTGTTAAGCACTTGCCTGTGAAGCCTAAGGACCCCGGTTCGAGGCTCGATTCCCCAGGACCCACGTTAGCCAGATGCACAAGGGGGTGCACGCGTCTGGAGTTTGTTTGTAGTGGCTGGAGGCCCTGGCACGCCCATTCTCTCTCTCTCTCTTTCTCTCTCTGTCGCTGTCAAATAAATAACTTAAAAAAAAATAAAATGATGTTTTGGCTATTACCTACACATAGCCTATCAATGTTTGAGACCTATTTCTGGTCTTTGGAAGGTAAACAATTCATATTTCTCCTGAATCAGCAGTGAGTGAATACTTCAAAGACAGAAATAAAGACTGGGGTTACAGTATGTGTTAAGCACTTGCCTAACATTTGTGAGGCTCTTTAACATTGACTTCAGTAGGAACTGGATTTCAGAGTTAACCAAAGCTACACATATGTTGAATAAAGCTCTATAGGAAACTAAAATAGCAAGAATGAGGATATAAAATTTAGATGGTGTCTGTTTGATTTGACACAGAGCTGATCCTTAGGGAAAATAAAAATATTTCTATAGAAAAAATCCCACTGGGACCAAGGTTGTATTATTATTATAATTAATATGTGACTACAATAACATTCAATGACTCTTACTCATTGCACTAATAATTCAATAATGTTAAGCACTCACAATGTACCTGGCATTACTTTGGTATTGTATGAAATGTGAATATAAAATGTAGAATAAGCCTATGTAGTTATTTTCTAATTCAATGGAAAGAAGAGGCTAGAGAGAGAGTTAACTTTCAATTATCACAGAAATAATAAGAGAAAAATCTATTTTTTATTAATGTTGGTTATTTTTATTTTAGAGTTTATGTTCACAATATTCAGTGTGTGTATACCATGAGTGCTGGTGAATGCACCTCATGCAAAGACATACAGAAGCCAGAGAAAGATACTGGGTGTGTACTTCTCTATTGCTCTTCTACCTTTCTTCCCTGAAACAGAATCTCTCCCTGAATCTGGAGTTCATCTTTCAATTAGGTTGGCTGACCAGGGAACCAGAGTGATTCTTTTGTCTTCTCTTGCCTTATTACTAGGGTTATAGGCATGCATGCCAGTGCCCAGATTTTTATGTAAGTGCTGAGAGTTGAACTCAGGTCCTTAACTTTGTGCAGCAGGTGATCTCACAAGCTGAGCCATCTCCCCAGTTCACTGAATAATGCTCTTCATTGCTGAACTATACTGCCTCATTGAAAATGTTTTGATTGTTGGAGATTTTAAGAGTGATTGTCTGGTTATAGTATGAAAAGCATAATCTGTCTGTGTTAAGATATACGGTATATACTACAAAGCTATGTATATTTACATACCTTGATAGGTATACATTTAAATATATATACAAATGAGCAGAAAAGGAACAAATTCTAATTTGTTTATTTATTTATATGAGAAAGAAAAGAAGAGGAAGAGAAAGAGGCAGAGAGAATGGGTGAGCCAGGGCCTCTAGCCACTGCTGCAAATGAACCCCAGGCACATGTGCCACCTTGTGCTTCTGGCTTAGGTGGGTACTGAGGAACTGAACCTGGGTTCTTGGGCTTTGCAGGCAAGTGCCATAAATGCTTAGCCATTTCTCCAGCCCAAATATAATTTGTTTCTTTTAAGTAAATACGTTGTTACACAGCTTTTAGAGATTTTGCTAATTGTTGATATGGGTTTCCTAAGAGTACATTTTTACTTTAGCTGTTATGACTTTCCCTCATTACTGTTAAGAACTCAGAGAGAGATTTAAAAAAAAATCAAAGCAGATTAATGTAGATGAGAAATTACTCTTGTTGCGGAAACATTGTTCATTTGCTTCTGGCATAAATTGAGGGAAGAGACCATATATTTCTGTCACAACATAATGGCACACTGTAGGCTATTTCTGTATGCACTCTCATCCCAGACTAATTTGTCAATTGTCGGTAAATTCAGCATCTTCCACATCCAGATAAATATGGATTTGTTCCCCAGTTGACGGTAAATACATTGCAGCTGCTCCATGGCAGGCCACAGATAGATGGAGGTGTTTGGGTGACCTTTTCTGAGTGTGATGTAGTAAAATCAGGCTCTCCACAGAGGATGGGTTTGGAATACATTGCAAAATGAGATCAGAGTCCAGTGTAGCTCACCATTAGCACTGTGATTCTCCTTTTGGCCTTGTGATTCCTTCTGTTCTGGGGTGGAAACCAAGACCAAATGACTCGGTCCAAAAGAATGGGTGGAGGAAATCAGGTCTCACTTTTGATGACTGAGGTTTTGGTAGCTTTCTTTGATCTACAGTAGTCCTTCTCTGCCTGTGGTTTTCCTTCCTGTGGGTTCTGGTATGCATGGTCAACTATGCAACAAATATATTAAGTGGGAAGCTCCAGCAGTTAAAAAAAAAAGTAAGTTCTAATTGTGTGCTGTTTTGAGTAATGTAAAATCTTGCACCACTTTACCTCACATCCTGTCTAGGATATGTGCTACTCATTTGTCCAGCATATCCACAGTGTATCTGTATGTCAGCCACTCAGATTTTCTGTTGTCGGTCTGACTGGCATTTCAGGACTGTACTGGAGTAACCCTAATTTTATTTAATAATGGCTTAAGACACCATCGCATAGGGTTTGGCTCTTTATGAGGTTTTGGGCATCCAGTGGGAGAATGGGAATTTATTCTAATCAAATAACGGAAGGCTACTGTTGGTCCCATATACTTTAGAACAACGTAGAAAGTAGTTATATATGTTAAATATAAGTGAAATAGATAGATTTTCACAAGATCCTAATCCATTACTAGGAATGGGAAACATTTTCAATAAATTAACCAGTTCTATGAAATACTTCTAGAAAAGATTGCATATGGGTGAAAATAGAATCAATGGCGTTAAAGAGAAATGCTGAAAGATTTCCCAGAAGGGAATTACAAGAGATAAAATATGATCAATGTAGCAGAGATGATGAGATGTAGAAAATAGAAGAGGATACAAAATGTGTTAAATTCATATTAGAGAGAGAATAGAAACATACACATGAGCATGTACACACACACGTACGTCTTTTTCTCAATGAATGGAGATAATCATACAGTGTTTTGTCCTCCATTCTGTTAATGTGATATCTTATGTTTATTGATTTGTGTATGTTGACTTATGTCTAGGGAAAAGTTGAAAGCATGTCCTCTAAAATCTGGACCAAGACAAGGATATCCACTCTTTCACCTTTATTTACCACAGCACTAGAAGTATTAGCTAAAGTAATTAACAAGAGAATGGAGAGGAATTCAAATAAAAATGAAGGAAGTCAAGTTATACTTGCATTAGAATGTACAATTCTTAGTGACTTAAAGAAAAGATTGGTAGCATTGTTACATTGCTAGAATTGAATGAATTCAAGAAAGTTGAAGGATATGAATACAACATACAAAGGTATGTAACATTTTTTGGTGTGTATGTTGAATATATGTGGTATGTGATGTGATGTGAATATAGTGTGTGCATGGGCCTACAGATGTTCACATCCTGTGTGTACTAGTGTAGAGGTCAGAGAACATCAAGTATGATGCTCTTTTCACTCATCCATCCATCCATCTGTTTTCTTGAGACCTATTCTCTCACTCGACCCACAGCTTCCCACCAGCTTTGGTCAGCAAGCCCAGTGATTGCGTACAGGTTTGCATACAGTGTGGCTATGCCCAGATTTTTGTGCAAGTTCTTAGTAACCAAATTTGAGTAGTTGCTGGGCATGGTGGTGCACACCTTTAATCCCAGCACTCAGGAGGCAGAGGTAGGAGGATTGCTGTGAGTTCCAAGCCAGCCTGGTACTACCCAGTGAGTTCCAGGTCAGCATGGGATAGAGGAGACTCTACCTCGAAACAGAACACAAATTCAAGTAGTTTCAAGCCCTAATGCTTACATATAAAGTGCTTTTAACCACTGAGCAAGCTCTCCAATTCCTCAATAACATTTTGATACAACAGTAATGAATTTTCTAATATGAAGAAAGCAATCCAGTTTACAGGAATTGTGCAAACAAGACAGAAAAGAACAAAAAAAAAATAGGAATAAGTTTAAATAAGGAAGAGATTTAACTCTATGCTAAAAATAGTAAAACATTAAAGAAAGAAGTTGAAGACAATTAATAAGAAGACTTCCCATGGTCATGGATTGGAAGAGTTGACTTGTAGATTCAGTACAATCATCATTAAGTAGCAATGACATTATTCACAGAAACAGAAAAAAATAAAATTGATATGGAACCATAAAATATCTAAGTAGCTATAGCAATCTTGAGCACAAAGAATAAAGATGGAGGCAACAACATCCCTAATTTGGTGAGGGAGGGAAAGAAAGGAAGGGAGGGAGGAAGGAAAGAGAAGGAAAGGGGAGGGAAGGAGGAAGGAACGGAAGAAAAGAGGGCAGCCAAACTACCACAAGCAACAACAAAACTATAATTTCATGGGAAGATAGACAAGTGTAGTCAAAAAGAAGATGGAAGAATTCCTGTCTACTTTACTTATTTACTTGTTTACTCATGTGATTACCACTTCATCTATTGTTTTTATAAATATTTTACTTTTATTTATTTATTTGAGAGAGAGAGAAGATGGGCACTCCAGGGCCTTCAGCCACTACAAATGAACTCCAGACACGTGCAAAACCTTGTGCATCTGGCTTACATGGATCCTGGGGAACTGAACCTGGTCCTTTGGCTTTGCAGGCAAGTGCCTCCAACCCTATTGGTTGTTTTATTGGTATGCATTTATAGATATGTAGGAACTACTTTCTATGGTTTGGGCTCAGTTTAGGACAGTAATGAAGTAGCAGGTTCCTTTCTAGAAGCCATATGTTACCTGGCTATTTCTTTACTTAAAACTGTTTAATGGCTCTTTCTGGGCAGTAGAAGTGGTCTGCAATTTGAGACACTTGTATTTGGCTACATTGACATTTGTATTTGGTTATGAAAGCTTTAGAAGTTTAAATGGAGTTATGAAATCATAGGTAGTTTTAATGGAATTTTGAAATCATAGATTTAATGGCATTATGTCCAGATCTTCAGTTTCCATGCATTGTTTCTTCTAAAACCAAACTTCCTGAATCTTGTTTACTTTGGGTCTTCCTTCCCCAAACCCCATTCCTCATTGTCCTTGTTCTAGTTCATCAGCTATTCTGGATGGTATTTGATATGCTACTCAAGGGAAAAAAATATTCAGGGTCATAAACAAATACATAATTTAAAAATCCATAGATTTCAGAGTAATTTTTCTGAAAGCAAAGCAAAAACAGAGCTTCCTTTTAGAAATACGAAAGGGGCAACAACTTATGTCAACAAGACAATAGATTTGCTCAGGTCTTTGTATTCTCATCCACCTGCCTAGCTACTCATCTTCCTGAATACCTGCTTTCCTCACTATCTCAAAGGGAGCATGAGTATGCTCATTTGAATTTTAATGACACCACAGATTCCCAAAAGAAATTCTGATATGAGTGATTGATTTAAGTGATAGAAAGACTGCTTTTGTCATTTAGTTACAAGATATATTCCTTAAATGAGCTGTTGTAAAGCTCAACAATTTGGAAATACAACTAAAACATGTTGTAACATTTAAGTTCTCCTTGCTGGGATAAAACCGGAGACCAAATGCAGCTTATTGGAGGAACCAGCTTATTTTAGGCTCACAGTTTGGAGGGGAAGTTCCATCATGGTGGAGAAACCATGGCAACTGACTCACAATTTCATACATTAGCAGCAGGAAGACAGAATAGCAAGAGGGAGATAGCTGTGAACAGCCTCAATGGGCTCGACTAATCAACTCCAAGGTCGGCCACCAGCAGCACACCTCCAGCAAGACTCCATTAGCTGGGGACTAAGTAGGAGCTTAAGCTCAAATACTTGAGGTTATGGGGGACACTTCACACTCAGACCACAACATGTTTAGCAATAGTATCCCAGAAACTTGTCCTTTGAAACTATTTTAAATTATGATAAAATTACTCAGATGTTACTTTGGAAACATAAAACAGTTATTTCCTCTCAACAAAAGGATATATTTTCTTCTATAGCACATTATGTTGAGTGAGTCAGGGTTCTCTAGAAGAACAGAAACAATACAATGAATATTTATTTTAAAAGCATTTATTAGTTGGGCTTACAGGATATGGGCTGGGCAGTCTAACAGTTGCTGTCTGCAGGCTGGAGAGATAGAGAAACCAATAGCTGCTTAGCTATGGGACTGGATGCTTCAGCAGTCCCCGTGTGGCATGGAAGTCCTGGAGGATACCTGGAGAGCTGCTGGTTCTTAGTCCATGTTGGAAGGCTGATGAAGCTTGGTTCCTATGTCCATGAAGGATTGTAGCAACAGGATAGATGCTCATATGAGCAAGTAGCATGGACATCCAGCAAAAGACCCTGTGTTTTATTGGAGCTTGCTTATATGTATATGTAGTCTACCATTGCAAGGGACTACCACTCTGAGGGAAGGTCTTCCTAACTCTTTCAGTTCCTCTTAGAAACAGACCTGCTCAGGTGAACTATAGAACTTATCTTCACAAGTATATACTATTACATATTACATATTGCAAGGGGAAAATAGTTCTTAGAAAATCATTTAGATATGCACGAATGAAAGCAATAGCAATCCCTAGTACCAGCATTAGGCAAACTTTATAATCTGGATAAATTCAGTTTTTTTATAGTATTATTGACAGCTTCCATACTTGTAGACAATAAACCATGATAATTCCTTCCTCTTCCCTGCTTTCCCCTTCACAGATCCACACTTAATCATATCCCCTCCCTCCCTCCATTAGTCACTCTTTTATTTTGATGTCATCATATTTTCCTCCTATTATGAGGGTCTTATGAAGGTAGTTCTAGGCACTGCAAGGTCAAAGACATCAAGGCCAATTTCCGTCTGGATGATTGCATTGCAAGCAATCCTACTCTTCCTTTGGTTCTTACATTCTTTCTGCTACCTCTTCCACAATGGGCCCTGAGCCTTGGAGGGTGTGATAGAGATGATTCAGTGCTGGACACTCCTCTATCACTTCTCAGCACTATGGTGCCTTTTGGGTCATCCCAGGGGTCACCACCATCTGAAAATAAAATTTTCTTTAACCAAAAATGAGAGTAGCATTAATATATGAATATGAACATTAAGTGTAGTGCTGACTGGGCAGTTTGATGAGCATAATACATGCATTTAGCAAGGTAAGAGCAGGCATTACATTCCTAAGGCTCATGACCTCCCCCACCACAGGCTTTTTATTAGTTTTCAGTACCAGGCATGTATTCCCTCCTATAGAGCAGGCCTCCAGTCCAATTAGAGAGCAGTTGGTTTCCCCCATAACAGACATGCCACTATTGCACCTGTTTGGTCATTTGGCCTGGCTGGCCAAACTTGGGGCTTGCAGTGTCCACTGTTTTCACCACTGATGACTTCTGCCTCCCATAGGGCTGCATGCTATGCAGGTTTTTCCAGCTTTCAGATGGCTGGTCTACAGGAATGACATTTTCAGTTTATCCCCAGTTTGATTTCTCAGTGACCTTGCATCCCAGGCATGTGGAGTCTTCAGCAATGGTGTCAGACCATATATTTCTGGTGGGAAACCAAGAGTTTTGGCTATATCCTGTAATGTTTGGGGGGCATCAGGGACATCCTTGGACAACAACTCAGTGGAAGGGATCCCATCCCTAACACTGATTTTTTTCTAGTAGGTCTATGGTTTCTGGTGAGCCATTACCCCAAAATGTAGGCTTTCATACAGCTTATTAGCAACATCCTGAATTTTGATTAACCCTCCCCCCACCCTTCTTTTACTCAATCTCTTTCCCTGACCTCACTTAGGCCACTCCACCCCATTAACCTACTCATCCCTTCATATAGACAATACCATCCCCTTAAGTCATCCCCTTTCCTCCATCCCTTATAGCCCTTTTCTAGCTTATTGGCCTCTGCTACCAACTTTTTACTCCAACTCACACAGAAATCTAAACATTTGTAGCTAGGATCTAAATATGAAAAAGAATATGGGACATTTGGCTTTCTGGGCCTGGGTTACCTCACTTAGTATAATCCTCTCCAGATTCATCAATTTCCCTGCAAATTTCATTTTCTTTACCACTGAATAGAACTCCATTGTATAAATGTACAACATCTTTATTATCCATTCATCAGTTGAGGGGCATCTAGGCTGATTCCATTTCCTAGCTACTGTAAATAGAGTGGCAATAAACATGGTTGTGCAAGGATTTTTGATGTAGTAGGAAGAGTCCATAAGATATAGGCCTAGGAGTGCTATAGCTGGATTATATGGTAAATCTATTTTTAGCTGTCTCAGAAACCTCCACATTGATTTTCACAATGGTTGTACCAGATTATATTCCCACCAAAAGTGTAGAAGGGGTCCTCTTTTTCCAAATCCTTGCCAGCCTTTGTTGTCATTTGTTTTCTTGATGATAACCATTCTGACAGGAGTGAGATAGACTCTCAAAGTAGTTTTAATTTGCATTTCCCTGATGGCTTAGGATGTAGAACATTTTTTTAGATGTTTATATGCCATCTGTATTTCTTCTTTTGAGAACTCTCATTTTAGTTCCATAGGCCATTTTAAATTGGGTGTTTGTTTTCTTATTGTTTGATTTTCTGAGTTTTTTTGTATATCCTAGATATTAATCCTCTGTCAAATTTATATCTGGCAAAGATTTTCTCCCATTCTGTAGATTGCCTCTTTGCTCTATTCACAGTGTCCATTGCTGTACATAATCTTTGTAATTTCATGAGATCCCAGTGCTTGATTCATAGTTTTATTTCCTGAGCAACTGGGGTTATATCCAGAATGTCATTGCTTATGCCTACATGGTGAAGTGTTTCCCCTATTTATTCCTCTAGCAGTTTCAGGGTTTCAGGTATGAAATTAAGGTTTTTGATCCATTTGGACTTGATTCTTGTATATGGACAGAGATAAGGACCTATTATCATCCTCCTACATATAGATATCCAATTTTCCTAGCACTATAGTTAAAAAGGTTGTCTTTTCTCCAATGAACATTTTTTGCATTTTTGTCAAAAATCAAATGGCTATAGCTCCCTGGATTTACATTTCGATCCTCTATCCTGTTCCATTGATCTGCATATCTGTCTTTGTGTCAGTACCATGCTGTATTTGTTACTACCACTTTGTAATATAGCTTAAAATCAGGTATGGTGATACTGCCAGCCTAATTGTTGTTTCTCAAAATTGTTTTGGCTATTTGAGGTTTGTATGCTTCCAAATAAATTTTAGGATTGTTTTGTCTATTTCCATCAAGAATGCCATTGGAAGTCCAGTAGGGATTGCATTGAATGTATAGATTGCTTTTGTTAAGATTGACATTTTAACAAAATTGGTTCTCCCAATCCAAGATCATGGGATGTCTTTCCATCTCCTTGTGCCTTCTGCAATTTCTTGCTTGAGTGTTTGAAAGTTTTCATTGTAGAGATCCTTCACTTCCTTGGTTAGGTTTATTCCAAGGTACTTTATTTTATTTATTTATTTTTTGAGGCAACTGTGAATGGGAGTCATTCCCTAATTTTATCCTCTGCATGTTTGTTGTTAGTATATAGGAAAGCTATTGATTTCTGTGTATTTATTTTGTATACTGCTACATTGCTAAAAGTGCTTATCATGTCTAACAGTTCACCGGTAGAGTCTTTAGGGTCCTTTATGTACAGAATCATATCATCTGCAAATAAAGATAATTGGGTCTCTTCCTTTTCAATTTGTATCTCTTTTATGTGTTTCTCTTGCCTTATTTCTATAGCTAAGACTTCTAGTACTATATTAAATAAAAGTGGGGACAGTGGACACCCTTGTCTTGTTACTAATTTTAGTGGAAAAGCTTCAAGATTTCCCCATTTAGTATTATGTTGGCTGTAGGTTTGTCATAAATAGCCTTTATTATGTTGAGATATGTTCTTTCTATTCCTAATTTCTGTAGGACTTTTACCATGAGGGGATGTTGGATTTTGTTGAGTGTCTTTTCTGCATCTATTGAGATGATCATGTGATTTTTGTCCTTCAGTCCATTTATATAGTATATTACATTTATCAATTTCCATATGTTGAACCCTCCCTGCATCTCTGGGATAAAGCCTACTTGGTTGGGATGAATGATCTTTTTGATATATTTTTGTATTCTGTTGAGCAATATTTTGTTGAGAATTTTTGCATCTATGTTCATGAGGGATATTGGTCTGTAATTTTCTTTGTTTGCTATATCTTTGTCTGGTTTTGTTATCAAGATGATGCTGGCTTCATAGAAGAAGGTTGGTAGAATTCCTTCCTTTTCTATTTTATGGAAAAGTTTGAGAAATGCTGGTGTTAGTTCTTCCATGAAGGTCTGGCAAATTTCAACAGTGAATCCATCTGGGCACGGACCTTTGTTAGTTGGGAGATTTTATTATAAATGCTTGGATCTCCATAGTTGTTATAGGTGTACTTAAATGTTTTTTTATCTTGATTTAATTTTGGTAGGTCATACAAGTTTAGGAAGTCACCCATTACTTTCAGATTTTCAACCTTAGAGGAACATACATATATTCTTAAAGTATGTCCTTATGATGTTCTGAGTTTCTCTGGTATCTGTTGTAATGGTGCCTTTCTCATCTCTAATTTTATTAATTTGTGTCTCCTCTCTTCTGTTCAGATTTGCTAAGGGTTTATCAATCTTGTTTATCTTTTCAAGAACCAATTCTTTGTTCATTAATTCTTTGTATTTTTTTTTGTTTCTATTTTATTAATTTCTTCCCTAATCTTTCTTATTTCTTCCTGTCTACAGATTTTTGGTTCGCCTTGTTCTTCTTTTCCCAAGGCCTTAAGGTGAACCATTAATTTGTGTACTTGCGACCTTTCTAATTTCTTAATATAGGTACTTAAAGCTATACATTTTCCTCTGAGGACTGCCTTCTTTGTGCCCCAAAGGTTTTGGTATGTTGTGTTCCCATTATCATTTGATTCTATGAATTTTGATTTCTTTTTGGATTTCTTCAATGACTCATTCATCATTCAATACTGTATTGTTTAATCTCCATGATTTTGTGGATGCTATATAGTTTTTATTTTTGCTGATTTGTAGTTTAATCCTGCTGTGATCAAATAGAGTACAAGGAATTATTTCAATTTTCCTGTGTTAAGATTTGCTTTGTGTCCTACTACATGGTCTATTTGAGAGAAGATTCCATATGCTGCTGAGAAAAATGTGTATTCTGCAGCATTTGGATGAAATTTTCCATAGATATTTGTTAGGTCTATTTGTTCCATTACATCATTTAATCCAGGTGTCTCTGTTTATTTATTTTTTTACCAGTATGACCTGCCAATTGATGAGAGTGGGGTACTGAAGTCACCTGCTACAATTGTGTTTGGTGTTATCTATGACCTTAAATCTAATAGTGTTTGTTTGATTAAATTGGGAGCACCCATGTTAGGTGAATATATGTTTAGAATTGTAATGTCTTCCTGTTGAATTGTTCCTTTAATCAATATAAAAAGGCTTTCTTTACCTTTCCTCACTAATGTTGGTTTGAAGTCTATCTTGTCAGATATTAGGATAGAAATGCCTGCTTGTTTCCTGGGCCCATTTGCTTGAAATACTGTTTTCCATTCTTTCACCCTAAGATAGTGTCTGTGTTTTATTGAAAGGTGAGTTTCTTGAAGGCAACAAACAGAAGGATTCTGCCTGTTAATCCAACCTGTAAGCCTGTCTTTTTCTTGGGGCATTGAAGCCATTGATATAAAGACATTATTTAAAGGTATGTATTTATTGTTATCATTCTTCTTGTTTTTTAGTGCTTCCTGTTTTCCCTTTATTCAGTATTAACAGTATTAACTGTTATTTGAGTACGGTTTATTTATCCTGTTTCCTCGTGTTCGTGCTTGGCTTTCTCTTCAGTGTGAAGGATCCCTTCAAGTATTTTCTTTTTTTTTTTTAATAAGAGATTTTTAAAAAAATTATTTATTAGAGACAGAGAGAGGGAGAGAGATAGAGAGAGAATGGGCACACTCTAGCCACTGCAAATGAACTCCAGATGCATGTGCCACCAAATGCATCTGACTTATGTGGGACCTGGAGAATTGAACCTGGAACCTTAGGCTTCACAGGCATGTGCCTTGTAGCAGACAGGTTCAGGTTCGCTGAGATGAACTTCCAGACCAGGCACAGTTATGGAGGAAGGGATTTATTGAAGCTTACAGATCCAGGGGAAGTTCCATAATGGCAGAAGAAACTGGCCTGCTTTCACAGGCCCAAGCAGAGAGAGAGAAGTACAAGCCTAAAGGTCAAAAGCCACAGTACATTTCAGGAACTCCAGCTAGGCACAATTTGCATATCTTTAGATTGAAATCTGAAATCCACCACCACACCTTAAGATCCACCCAGTGACCTTGCCTCCAGCCAGGTGGCTAGAGATGCAAACTACAAATAAGCAACTGAATATATTGGGGGCCATCTATTCTATTCAAACCAACACATTCCACCCCTGGCCCCCAATAGATATATAACCATCACACATTATAAATTGTACTCAGTTCAATTTCAAAGGTCCCCACAGTCTTGACCAATTTAAGATATGAAGACCTGTAAAATCAAACAAGTTAAACACTTCTAACATATAAAGGCACAGAATAAACATTTTCAACTGGTTTAAGGCATAGCAAGGAGAGACTAAAACAATGCAAACTCAACCATCATCAAACATCAAACTTCTGCAGTTCAAGTCCAATACAACCAAAGACTGACAGTCTCCAGATTTTCCAATTCCACCCCTCTAGCTGGGCAGAGTAGCCAGGGAACACTTCCATCTCAGGCCAACAGTGCACTCTTTGGTAGCACTTGCATAGTCCTGGTATATACAAAACATCTTGAGGTCTTCATGCAAACCACGGTCCATTTTCCAAAGGCTCTTTCAGCCTATCAGGGCATCATGCCCTGCCTCATGCTGCATCTCAGCAGCAGCTCCTGGAACCATGTGCAATTCATGACCATTCCTCACATTTTCCAAAGGCTCTTTTAGCCTATCAGGGCATCATGCCCTGCCTCATGCAGCATCTCAGCAGCAGCTCCTGGAAGCATGTGCAATTCATGACCACTCCTCGCATTCCTCATGCTTCTGAAACCAATACCAGTTGTGCAGGACACAGCCATGTTCTTAATTCAGGTACGAAACAAATCATAGCCTTGAAAAGCAGGTTCCTTCTCCAGTCAACTCTTTGCAAAAGTGTTTGCATTTCTATGATAGTCTTTCCTCAGACATCCTTTCCATTGTTTGAATGTAAAGCAGTTGGACCATCTTCCTTAAGATTGCTAATGTGTTTGACAATAGCAGGTTTAGTAACCTAAAACCAGTCTCTGTGCCTGTAATTTTAATTTGCTTGAGGTTTTCCAGCTTAAAATCTTAAATCTCTCAGTCCAATATCTCTAGCCAAGCACATCAGTCCGTTACAAATTTAACTTTGATCAATCTCTCTGGGCCTGGGCAGCAGGACGCAGCCAGCCCTTATGCCAGTAACCCAGTTCTAACAAAGTCCTCTGCAGTCTTTCCTTCCCCTTAGAAAGCTCATAATCCAAGCCTTGAAGTTCAATGCTATCTGCACTTAGCATTCTCAGACTCTCATCAGAATAGTCCATAAAACTTGGCTTACCACTCCAGATGACATCTTCAGTTGCAAGCACCAAGTCCATGCCTATTCCTCCAAAACAAAGGTTCCACAAGATCAACATCCAAATGGTCAGGTTCATGTCACCCCACTCCTTGGTACCAAATTCTGTAGCAGACAGGTTCAGGTTCGCTGAGATGAACTTCCAGACCAGGCACAGTTATGGAGGAAGGGATTTATTGAAGCTTACAGATCCAGGGGAAGTTCCATAATGGCAGAAGAAACTGGCCTGCTTTCACAGGCCCAAGCAGAGAGAGAGAAGTACAAGCCTAAAGGTCAAAAGCCACAGCACATTTCAGGAATTCCAGCTAGGCACAATTTGCATATCTTTAGATTGAAATCTGAAATCCACCACCACACCTTAAGATCCACCCAGTGACCTTGCCTCCAGCCAGGTGGCTAGAGATGCAAACTACAAATAAGCAACTGAATATATTGGGGGCCATCTATTCTATTCAAACCAACACATGCCTTAACTGCTAAGCCATTTTTCCAGCCCTCTTCGAGTATTTTCTGTAGAGCTGGCTTAATGTTCATATATTGCTTTGCCCTGTTTTTGTTGTGGAATGTCCTTATTTCTCCATCAATTTGTATGTATAGCTTCTCTGGATAAAGTAATCTTGGTTGACAGGTGTTATTTTTCAGTACTTAGAATACATCATTCCAAGCCCTTATGGCTTTTAAAGTTTATGTTTAGTAATCTGTTTACGGGCTTACCTTTATAAGTGATTTGCTTTTTCTCTCTAACTGCTTTCAATATATTTTATTTTTTTGTGTGTTTGGTAGTTTAATTATAACATGGTGAGGTGAAGATCTTTCCAGGTTTGTCTGTTTGGTATTCTAAATATCTGTGCTGGGCATGGTGCACCATGTCTTTAATCCTAGCACTTGGGAGGCAGAGGTAGGAGAATCACCATGAGTGGCTAGAGCAAGAGCCTCCCTCAAAACAACAACAACAACAACAAAAGCTTCCTGTATCTGCATTCGCATCTCTTTCCCTATTTGGGGGAAATTTTCTCCTATGATTTTGTTGTAAATACATACTATGCCTTCAGCTGTGAAATTCTTTTCCTGCATTCCTTTTTTAAAATTTCATTTATTTATTTGCAAGGAGAGAGAGAGAGAGAGAGAGAGAGAGAGAATGGGCATGCCATGTCCTCTAGCCACTGCAAATAAACTACAGATGCATGTGTCCCTTATGCACCTGGCTTACTTGGGCTTTGGGGAATCAAACCTTGGTCCTTTGGCTTCACAGGCAAATGCCTTAACCACTAAGCCATTTCTCCAGCCCTACCCTAGATTCTTATATTTGATCTTTTCATAGTATCCCAAATATCTTGAAATTCACATTCATACCTTCCTATTAGCTTGTCTTTCTCTTTGTTGGACTGCATTATATCTGCCACTTTGTCTTCTACTTTAGAAATTCTGTTCTCTCATTCATTCTATTGGTGAGACTTTCTACAGTTTTTTTTTTTTAAAAGCATACCTCAGCTTCAAGCTTTTTTTTTTATAACATTTTTTGGTTCATTTTATTTATTTATTTTAAAGTGACAGAGAGAGAAAGAGGCAGATAGATAGATAGAGAATGGGCATGCCAGGGCTTCCAGCCATTGCAAACGAAATCCAGACGCGTGCACCCCCTTTTGCATCTGGCTTACGTGGGTCCTGGGGAATCGAGCCTTGAACTGGAGTCCTTAGCCTTCACAGGCAGGCACTTAACCACTAAGCCATCTCTCCAGCCCTCTACAGAGTTTTTTTTTTTTTTTTTAATTTGACTTACTGTGTTTTTCATTTCTAGTATTTCTGATTGATTTTTCTTCAGTATTTCTATTTCCTTACTCATGTCTTGTATTGACCTCCTTATATCATTATATTGGTTTCCTCTGTCTTCTTTGATTTCTTTGAACATAGTTATAATCATCCTTTTGAAATCTTTCTCAGACATTTCATCTAAATCAGTCTTATTAGAGGCTATTACTGATGAATTTATAATTTTGGTAGAACTATATTGTCTTGACTTTTTTCTGTTTCTTGTATTATAATGTAGAGATTTTTGCATCTTGGTTTAATTTGATGCTTGGGTTTTCTAATTATCTATACGATTCTCAGATATACAGATGTGATGTTATATATCTTCTAGGTAGGAGATTAAAGTGCCAGGTGTGGCTCTTAAATGACTCTCAGACTAAAAGCAAAATGACACTAGGTATTGTTTGCCTACTGTGCAAGTATTCTAGTAGGCTGAGTGGAGCAAACTACAGACAAATTTTAAAATTCAACTGAACAATATGCACATACAATTAAAACAAGTACACAGGATTTATGTAAGAGTGGATATTAAAACAAACAGATCATCTAACAAAGTCATAGTCCCTAAGAATATGTGTTGCCCTGCACTCTTTGTCCTGTGAATTGGGAGGCTGGTATTTCTGGTCTATAAAGGGTTCTAGGTCAATCTGTGGCTGAGTGAGACCCTCCCCCCATGAATGAAAGAAGAAGAGACAAAGGCACTATAAATCAGGAATCAATAAAGAATGACCTCAAAATATAGCTTATTTAAGAATGGTAAATCTGACCATCCATCAGATTTAACACACAACTCGCTCTGGAATCGAACGTGCAATTAGCACTTCCAATGAAGGCCTATATACCAGTTATTTTTGGTGAGTATTAACCTGATGTAAGTAGGCCCTGTTACCTTTTGGGATGGCTTTGCTCCAAGCTATATGGCATGTCCACTTGGGTCTTATTTATTGCACTGTGGGCTCAGGTAGGCTGGCTGGGTCAGCAGCTGGTCTGATTGCCTGTGATATGTGCTGTGTAGCTGAGTTCTCTCCCCCAGGTCTCTGGTGGTTGCCATGCTGGCATTTGGAGGAAGGGAGGCTGTTGAGGTTGCCTGAAATTGTAATGAAGCTGCATGGCTGGTCCCCAAGATCCTTTTCCTAGCTGGTCCCTGCTGTCTTCTTCAGGTTTCTTGAGTTTGCAAGGAGGCTGGTGTGAATGTAAAATCCCTTCACCTGGTTTCTTCTGTGGCTCAGGCAGAGCCTGGTGGCCATGTGAAGCTGTGCTGCTGCTGGAGCTGCTGCTGCCTGCTTCTGTGGTCTCTAGAAGCTCTGGGTCTTTCCTACTTCTCTGTTGTGCTGGATAATTTTTAATACACCTTATTGTGTGGTAGACGAATGTGTTTTGTCATTTTTCTGCTTGTTTTCACCTAGACTGTGTTGGTGTGACATCTATACTGCCATCTTACAATTCCCACTTAACTTGTACCTCTTCCTTTCCTTCTCATTGTCACATGTGGTTTGCTCTTAGCTTCATTAAATTATTTAATTGCATAAAATAAATAATGCATTATTGATGCAATGTTTTGGGCCCAGGGAGGGCTTAAATTCCATGAAGATGGAGGAGATCCCAGGTCCATGAACCCCAAACATGGGTCCTTATATGAATTATCAAAGCACTGGAAAAACAGACTCCCAGAAGGGTAAATCATGAGTTATAAGATTTACTTTAGGGAGAATTAGAACACAGGAAGAAGGCTAGCTAAAGACCCAAGCCAAAATTAAGAGTTCTCCCCCTTGCCTAGCTGGAAAGGGTGAGGAGAGATTCACATTTTGGGGGAAGAAGCCTCCAGACATATGTGGAAAGCAAACAGAAATGTCCAGCAGAAAAAAAAAAAAAAATTTCCTTTTCCCAGGCAGGTTGGTTAAAAAAGCAGCAACTAGGAAATTCAGGAGCCAGAAGAACAAGTAAAGAGAGTTCCACCCATGTGCCAGGGTCATTTGTGGATTGAACATCCAATTACGATGGCCCTTGTCATCAGGTCCAAGAGTGTAAGGGAGAGACCTGATTGGTTGGTGGACTTAAGGGTCTGACTCAGGAAGGAGAAGCCCCACCCAGGTGTCTGAGTTGGGGAAGAAATAAGAAGCTGCTGTTGGGAAGTGTTACTTGTAGACATCAGATGAGACTGGGTCAAGCGCAGGTTCTAGTCCTGCCAGAGAATGCAAAGTGGCATCCTTTGTCTCTACCTGACTACCTACAAAGAAGCTATCTTTTGCCTGTTCCTCCTTAAGTTTCCTTAATTATAACTTGGGTATTAAGTGCCCTGCAAAGACAGTGTGGTACAGGCATAGTCACAAGACTGCCATCATTTGGAGATCGTGGAACCTTTAAGACTCAAAGCCCAGTGGAATGTAATTAGGTTATGGAGGGCATGTCTTGAGAAAGGATATAGAGACCCTGTCCCCTCTGTCTTTTTCTCCCTTTGCCTTCTTGCCATCATGACATGAGCAGTTTCCTGTGCTGTAGTGTTTTGCTTCACCAGTTCCCCAAACACTGGATCCAGATGCATGGACTGAAACTTCTAAAACTGTAAACCAAATCAAATATTTCCTCCTGATATGCTGTTTATCTTAAGTATTTTGTCACAGAAACAGAACATTTACTAATATATTATGCTTTTATATTCCTTGATTCCATACATTAGTTTCACTGGAGTGAAAACATTTTTGTTTTCCCCACTTTTTGCTTCTTTGACAACTTCGTTGACACTCTGTAAATTCCTACTTGGTTCTGTGAGGACTCCTAGTATGATAGTTATTGCAATGTGATTATTTACATTTTGTTTCTCAGTGCATCAATATGAGGATGGGGAATATATTTTTGTAATTCAAAATTATGACCACTCCTATCATTTAAAATACAGAAATTCAAGTAGAAAAATAGAAAGACTCTCACTGCTGTTTCCCCTCTTTGAGACCATTGATTATGTGATGAGTGTCTTTGAATAGTTTTTCATACACATGTATGTTAATTTTGCCATGTATTTCCTTCTCAGAGAAAAACTAAACTTACTTGTATTTTACTTTTTTAAAATTTAGAACTTCTATACTATTGAATAATGGTGCAAAAGAGGAGACATTTCTGATTTATCTTTTAGAACATCTTCTATGCCTACTTCCAATTTATTCTTTGTGTATTAAGAATATTTTCTTCTATATCCAGTTTGCTAGCACAGATAGCAGATATACTTGATAATATCATAAACTCTTTTAATCAGATCTTACTATGATGATATGATTTTTCATTTTGAGTTAGCAATGTAATGACATAAAGCTTTGTTTTATTATCAGCTATCTTTACATTTAAAGGATAATTTATTTCCCATGTATCATTATTTTTGAGTATACTGAGTTTATTTGCTTTAATTTTATATGATTTATATTTATATTTGTTTTCATATCAACGGTTACATCTTAATTTTCTTTAGCATTTTCAATATCTAGGAAGATAAATGTTTGATAAACCTTTCCCAAGTATAAAGCTAGATAATAGCATCTCATATTATTATTTGTTCAAAACTCTAATATAATTCATTAAATTTATTTAATATCTTCTAATCTGTGTCATTTGTTCATTTATTCATTCAGTCATTCATTTATCAGGGATTATTTGCTGCCATCCTATAATGTGTCTAGCTCTCTGCTAGAAATGTGTAATACAATGACAATACAAACCAGACAGTGTTTATGGAGCTCTCCGTCTCCCCATCATCTGCTCCACAGAAGGATCTTGATGTCCTAAATAAGTCTGTATTTTTTTTTTGCATGTGTGTATGTTTGCATTGGTGTGGTTGTCGGTGTGCATGCACATGTGTGCTTGGAGGAGAGATTGTTGTACAGATAACTGTCACTATCAAGTTCTCCTTTGAGACAGTGTTTCTAGCTGAACCTAAAGCTCACCAATTGTCTGTATTATCTAGCCAGGGGGCTCTAAGGAGTACCTGTCTCTGCCTCCCCAGTTCTGGGATTACAGGTGAACATTTTATGTGAGTTCTGAGAATCCAAAGTCAGGTTCTTCACTTGTACAGCAAGCACTTTACTCAGTGAGCCATCTCCACAGCTCCAAGTCTATATCTGTGTTTTTATTTTTAACTTTCTTGGACACAGGAGCTATGTTTAGTTCCATACAAAGTAACTGTTCAAGAATGCTATAAAATACACACACAAGAATTTTTTACTGGGATGCCAAATTTGCCTAATGACAATTTCAGTTTCTTCTTGCTACACTCAAGATTTTGTTGATATTAGAAGACAATGTCTAATTCCAGGCTCCTCGAGGTGTTTAATGTACTTTTTTGTAGAATTTATTGGAGAACTACACAACTGAGAGTTGGAAAAATGCGCTCATTATGTGAAAATGAGGGTATTCAAATGATTCTGCCATTTAAAAAAAATGGTAGCCTTAAACTATCTTCAAAATAATCCTTTAGGACTCACTCAAAAATATCTATCTAGGATGAATCTCTAACAAATACATTTTCAGCCCATCAAAATATTTTATTAACTGTATTAATATTATGGAAATTTGCTGATGGTGAGCATCATTTAACATTGGGATATTCTACCAAAGGAAAATAGAAAAGAAGCGTAGCTGGAATAATAATTACAAATTCTGAATACTACATTTATTTCAGCAGGGTGACAATAAATACAAAATGGCTCAAGAGTTTTCATAGGCCAGTGATAATATGTAAAAATGGTTAATAACCATGATAGACTATATATTAAGCGCCCATAGTTCTGTTTCCTTTAATAATGTTAGGTCACATATGTAATCCCAGCACTTTGGGAGGCTAATGATTGATTTGAGTTTGAGAGGACCCTGGGTTGAAGAATGAGATCCAGGCTACTCTTGGCTATAGAGTGAGACTCTGCCTCAAAAAAAAAAAAAATAAATCACACACACAGAACAATAATGTTAGATATTGTTATTAGTAGAAAAACCCTGTATCTTGGTTTAGTTTGAATAGGATGGATTTATGCTTGTTTCATTAGAGCAATTATAATAAGGATTCTCTACCAATCACAAAAAAAGTCGCTTCAGAAAGTAAATTATGCAATTACCCTAATTTGCTAGGGTCACATAGGTAGTAATTGGAAAGCTGTGAATTCATGATAAAGTGTCCTCATATTCATGATCTGCAGGGAGGACTGTGAAAATAAAGAACAGAAATAATACCTGCCGTCCTGGAATTTCTTGATTAATCCACATCATATCTATGCATGGAAATAACACATGCAATTCTAGGCACAAACAGTGAGGAAGCTGAGCTATTCAGGCAAGAGAAAAAGCAATCACTCTATACTGCATTTACAATTGCATCGAATGCATTAGCATCTGTATATGAAGAGTTCAATGATATCAGTCCTCAGGGGACACAGTCTTTCAGTTTGACATCGAAGTTTAAAACAAGACCTTTACCATTAAAAAGAAATGTAAGAAGGGTAGCCTTGTAATGTGGGGTAATGGGATGTGCAGCCACCAAGTCAGAATCAGGAGGAAGATGGGAGATGGAGGAGGTGAGAATGGATCATGGGGCAGATAAAAGGTGGCTCTACTCCTGGCTCTTTCAGCTTCTTCAAAAAAGTCTCCCCTCCTTTTAAATAAAGGAACAGAAGATCTGCATTACAATGAGACGAGACTTCCAGGAATGGTGTACTTCTTTAATCTCCCAAGTACTCTTGCTATCAAGACCACCTTGCTCACAAGCCTGGCGGCCTATAGGAACAAAAGGACGGTTTCCTGTTTGGTGGTCATAGCTTCTGCTTCCTGAAATTGATGTAGCATGAATTGCTGTTTCTGGAACCTCATTTCTAAAGGACGGGCCCTTTAGTTGAAATGGAGCTTGAACATCCTCATTCTGTCTGCCTCTTTGTTCTCTCTCACTAACAGTGATGGAGTAACTATCATGCTGCAGGCCTCAGAGCAATCCTATATGAAAGATACGAAGGGAGTTGCCATTTATTTCCTTTGTAGTTTCTCAGAGACAAATGAAGGAGACAGATGTCAACCTACAAGTAAAATAGAATTAATTCTTGTTATATCCTAACCCTGTTCTGCTTAATAAAGTCACTGCGTTGCCCTTACTTGCTGCTGGGACAACATCCCAACCAGAAGAAGCTTGTGGGAAGAAAGTGTTTATTCCAGCTTAGTTTGGAGGAGAACCTTCATTAAGGCAGGGAAACCACAGCATGAGCAGGATATCTGGAGAAGGACGTAGTCTGAGTATGGGCTTCAAGCTGGGTTCAAGGTCCACCCCCAATTATACAACCTCCTACAGCAAGGTACCCAATCCCAAAGGTGTACCAGGTGCCAACTCAACATGAGTATTAGGCTTATTCATAAATACACGAGACTATGGGCAACACTGCATATTGAAGGAGAAATAAGAGAAAGGTAGTTGTGTCCCGCGCCTCCCGCCCCCTCCCCCACCCCTACCCCCCGTCCCTGGCAGTTAGGGACAGAAGCCCAAAGAGGGAACATGGAGATGCCATTCTGTCTATCTTGACAAAACTGAAACTTAGGTCTGATCCTGTCTCTCCAAGGTGGCGGCTGATACCCTGCTGGAGACAACTTTCTGGGTAGGTAGATTAGAAAGAGCCCTTGGTAATGCAGGGGGACCAAATGGAGGCTGTGGCTTCTCCTTCCTGGCCTAGAGGAATTTTTCCCTTCAGCTGGGCTGCCTTGGTGGGCAGGGGCCTGATAACGTCCTGACACCTGCAAGGTGCTGGATACTGTGAACCAATCAGCACATCTCACCTTCACTGAGGCTGACCAATCATGCACTTGGGGTGGGCAAGATTTCCCCCCTTCAATAAGAGTTCAGCTCCCACAGAAACTGTGGGTTCTCCAGCTCCAGAGACCTCCCTCCTCTGTGAAGAAGAGCTGATTTTCTTTCCCCCTTTCTCTAAAATAAACTTTATTTTTTTAAAATACTTTTCTGGGCTGGAGAGATGGCTTAGCAGTTAAGCGCTTGCCTGTGAAGCCTAAGGACCCTGGTTCGACGGCTTGATTCCCCAGGACCCACGTTAGCCAGATGCACAAGGGGCCACACGCGTCTGGAGTTCGTTTGCAGTGGCTGGAAGCCCTGGCACGCTCATTCTCTCTCTCTGCCTCTTTCTCTCTCTGTCACTCTCAAATAAATAAATAAAAATAATAAAAAAAATACTTTTCTGCTTCTTAATTGGCAGAGAATTTTGGCCTAGAACCGCTAGAAGTTATCAGTGCTGTGACATACCCAACAGGAATTTCCTCTTTCTTCCTCAGCTGTCTTTCTGGGTCAGCCTCCAGAGTCCATGAATTAATCTCACCTCTACTTGTACACCCGAGCCTGATGATGAGGCTCACCCAGACTGGATGTCTGAACTTCATTAAGGAGGTTACCCACATGGCCCAACTGCTCTTCTCTTCCTTTGGCCCTGGGAACTGGCCTAAGCATCCATGTGAGCCTGTCCCTCCTTGGCTGGGATGCGGAGAGTACTTATCTTGACTTGGATGTTTTCTTCTTGCCTTCTATCTGTGTCATGCTTTGGGGATCCCTTCTCACTTTGATTACATGTGCGATTTATTTTCGATCCCTGAGTCCTTCACTATTTCTTTGGTTTGTTACTTGAATGGGATTCTGTGTCTGCTCTGTGTGTGTGTGCACACATGTACACACATACGTGTGTGTATATAACTGCCCCAGCCTTTTCTTAGCTATCAATTTCTGCTAATTAAACCTCACAGATTATGATTTCTCCCCAAATATACTCAATAATTCATAATTTATCCTTCTCAAGTCTGTTCTATCAATTCTTTTGTAATAGGATATTGACCCAAAACTAAGGTTCCCAAGTTCTGGTGACACCTCTTGAATCCCAAAATCTTTCATCAATATTCAAACTACCACATATTATGACCATTGAATTAGCAAATACTCAAGAATCCACCCCAAAGGACAAAAAAGATTAGGTTCCTGAGCCACATATTTCTGTCAAATGATTAATATATTAACTTATATGTGGTTCTTTTCTTTTTTTCTTAAATACTTGCTTACAGGAGAGAGGGAGAGAAAGAGAGTTGAGTATGGGCATGCCAGAGCCTCTTATCACTGCAGACAAACTCCAGATGCCACTTCATGCAGCTGTCGTTACATGGGTACTAGGAAATTGAACCACAGCCTGTAGGCTTTGCAAGCATGTGCCTTTTAACTGCTGAATCATCTCCCTAGTCCTGTGGGTTTCTTTTTCTTTTAAAGACAACTTATTTCATATTGTTGCTTCATCAGCATTGAATTCATGGCCAGCAGTGCTCACAAATCCTGCTCAAATGAGGCTGATTTAGCTTGTGCCTGTATTTTCTTCATAAAACACATAAAGGCTGTTTTGCACTTAGAAGCAATGCATAATACTTAGCAATACATTCAAGGGTCATTTTGAACTGCAAAAGCAGCAACAAACATGGAACAAAATGAGAAAAATGATGGTATTAAACAGAAGGGGGAAATGACACATATTTACAGTGTGAGCTGAAACAACACATTAGCCTCTGGACAATTCTCAGAAGATTCCAATGTTTTGCATGTCCATGAGTAACTGTGAATGTGAGCTTCCAAGAAAAGCAAGCTTCTCTCATCTTCTCGGGCCCTTGCTGTTATCACCTCCATTTCCACACTCCTAACTCAATGTCCTTACAACACTGGAAATCTACAGGAATGGAGGAATGGTTTCATGTCTGCGTATCATAGTCCCACTCCTTTACTTATTGCTCACTAAAATACCCCATGCGCTCAGAGCAAAGATAGGGCTAGATTTTAGAGAACTAAGACTCTTATAATTTGAGATTTTGTTCAAAAATTTTATAAACTTTCTTCATAACATGAAAAAAGAGAAAAACAGTGACAATTTATAAATAACCCCCCCAAAATATGAAGATACTATAAATAATATTATATTAACTTCTTGATGAACTTTATCTTTGTATTTGTTGGTTATATATTCTTTTTTCTCTTATGTGATGAGAATTTTATAGTACAATGTATTGAAGGATGACCAAAAAGATAATCTTTTTTTCTTATGTGGTTGAATTTTAATGTTAGATTATTTTTTCTTTCAAACTTTATAATTATTTATTAGCAATTTCATGCAATATTTTAAGACTATTTTCAAATTTCAGAAAACTTTTTTTTGTTTTTGTTTTTCAAGGTAGGGTTTCACTCTAGCCCTGGCTGACCTACCTGCAATTCACTCTGCAGTCTCAGGGTGGCCTTAAACTCATGGTGATCCTCCTATCTCTGCCTTGCGAGTGCTGGAATTAAAGGTGTGTGCCACTACATGTGACTTAGAAAATTTTTAAGTTTCTTTAATACTAGAGCTGTGGAACTAACTTTTTCTTAGTTATGTATATTTTCAGCTTGCTGTCACTTCCTGTTAAGAGTACAGTTCCATAGGAGAATATATCCTGCCTTTCTAAAGTATAATAGGCTACATGTGTACTCCCTTAGGAAGAGTGATGCTACTAGATGCTGTTTTCGTATGTGGAAGTGAGCAGGATGCATATATTCAATCCAGTATCAATGCACTCCTGACTCAACCAAAGAGACAGGCAGAGAAGGGGTGACGACGCCTGAGCTCCATGGCCTTCCAGGTAAAATGTGAAGTCCTCAGCATCGTCTGCAGACTCCTCAATTCCTCTCTGACCCCTGACTTCTCTTTCCAGGGGCTCCTTGCTCTCAAATGCACCTATACTGGACTTCTTTCTGCTTCTCAAACTTTGTTTCCTTTACTAGAGAAAATCTTTTCTAAGTAGCCTCTTGACTGGCCTTCCTTGTGGTCTGTTCTTCCTCAAGCCTTGGTTCAACTCCACCCTCCATAGATATACTATGGATTTACGCCATACTCTATCCTGTCTATTTTGTTTTATCCATACCTTTCATCACTTTCTAATGCAGAATGTAGCTGACTTATTTGTTTATGTTTTCTATTTCTTTTTCTCTTTTATTTTTCTTCTTTTTTTTTTCTGATAAAGTCAACCACATAACTCAGGCTAGCCTCTAACTTGCTATATAGGAGAAGTTGACTTTGAACTCCTGACTCTTCTGCCTCTATATCCCAAGTACTATGTGCCACAGTGTTTGCCACACTGGCAAGCTCACAGCTGCGTTATTCATTATGCTTATTCACTCTTTCTCTGGAGGTTCGAATACACTAAGTAAGGGGTCATGTTTTGGTTCATTAATTTATTCCAAACACCCAGAGCACTGCCTGGCACAAAGTAAGCTTGTGAGAAATAATTGGGTGAATGAATTTCTACTAAATGTACTCCTAAATATTTTATCTTACCACACTGTTTGGACAAATACACATGTTTAAAATTAACATATCTGAAACTAAGGAAGTGCTAAGTTTTATCATATAAGCATTTCCAAGGTAACTTATTAGCATTCCCTAACTTTGTCAAGGGCAAAAGATGACTATACTTAGTAGTAGATATCAAATGTTTAATTTCTATTTCATTATCCTTCACTGCTAATAATTAAATATAAGCTTATATAAAATTAGAATTTTTATTCCTACATAACATATGTTTGCAATGGACAACTTGTTAATGTAAAAATAATTCAGCCTATAGATTTCAAAGGTAAAGTTTCCTATATCTCCACAAGGGTCATGGAGTGAAGGAAATAAATGTCATCATTTTGACCTTAGGGACATTGTACACATTATTACCCATACCAGTGCTGCTGAATCAGGACTGACTGTTTTCATTCAGTGACTTGACTTTCAGAAATTTTCATCCCTTTCTTACCATTATTAAAGTCATATTTTTTTATTTCCATTGACTATCCAAAGCCTTTAATATGCATGCCCAAACAGCTTCTACAACCAATCCATCACCTTATAAATCTTGTGCTAAGTGGTTAAATTCCCACTTCACTATGGAAATTAATTTCTCAAATGTCTCCTAGAACCTTCAAATTTAATTACCTTTCTTTAGTGCTACTTGACCTGTCTATGGCATGTGGTCTCATTAAACCTCCATTCCTTGAAACTATCTCTTTGTCTTCTATGACTCTGCAATTTCTTAAGCTTCTCTCTCTCTGACCACTATTCTATTTCTTTCCATTGTTTTCCTTTCTCGGTCCTTTTAACCCAAGCCCCAAGCACTAGTCCTTGGCTTTCTCTGCTTGCTTTGCTTTCATTTGTTTTTAAATCTAAATATCACTCTGAGTAGGAAAGTACCAGAAGTATAGCCCCAGCCACAGTCTTTCTACTGTGCAATTCTCATTCATTTCCACCTTTTGGAGCTAACTGTTCTAAAATTCTAGACAGCAGATAACATCTATTTTTGTGACAGGGAACAAACATTAATATACTCCTAAATTTTTGTCATAGTGTTATCTGCATTGTGGTAACTACAGCCAAAGTGGCACCCAGGAAAATCTAGCATAGTCAGCTGATTCAGTGTATCAGGCACTGCCAGGCGCAGGCTGGAGCCTTCAGGAGAGGGGCCTGAGCTGTCAGGCAGGGCTAAGGACCCCACGCCATGCCCTTTCCAAGCCCAGCACACCTGAACTTAAGCTTTGCCCATAGCCCTGCAATCTTTAGCCAGTTGCCTAGGAAACTCCTTATCAGCCTTCACACAGCCCATCCCCCTGAGACCCTAGATCACCTGACCCCCCCCCAACCAGCCATTGCCTACGTGCAAGAATGAATGTCCCCATATGCTAATTAGGCAACAGAAATTAACTTGGTATGTACAATCCCCTTAGGGTCCTTCCTCCCACCCTCAGACGCTTATAAACCCATTTCTCTGACAATAAACTGAGAGAGCTATTCACTGAAACTCCTCCAGAAAGTCCTTTACTTTTGTGCACTCACCCACCCCCTGGTGCCTGGGCATCTTCGGAGAACCACAGCTGGCCCCAGAGCAAGAACCCAGGAACCCACAGCAGTACAGGCTGCTCTCAGGAACAAATGTGGCAGAGGTAGTGATGGTTATTTCTAGCAGTACATTTATTAATAAAGATTTAGGAGTGATGAACTTGAAGGAAAAACTACTACGACATAATTTCATATCATAAGATACTCCTATACAGTATGAGAGACTGAGGTTTAAATAAGTGAATAAAATCTAAAATACCACAGCTGTGGTTTTTGCCAATTATCACAAGATGATCAATGAGGGTGGATGAACTTCAACTAGAAAGTAAATGATATCTATGCACTCATGCTATAATTAAGAGTTTTAAAGAAGTGTTCCTTAGAATATTTGAAAACTTGTGCATTAAAAATATCCTGAGGCCAAGGGTATAGCTTAGTGGTGGGGTACTTACCTGGCTAGTGTAAGGAAGGCCCCAGGTTTGAAGGCTAACAAAGAGAGAGAGAGACATAAGAAAGGAGAGAAAGAAAGGAAAGAAAGCAAATAAAAGAAAGAAAAGGGAAAGGAAGAGATAAACAGAAAAAAAGAAAGGAAAGGAAGGAAGGAAAGAAAGAAAGAAATAGAGAAAGAAAAAGAAGGCCCATTCATCAAAAGATGTCGAGTAAGTTAGCTTTCCATAGCTGTAACTAACATATCTGAAGGGAAAAATTATTATTTTGGCCCACAGTTTCAAAGATTTCAGCTCATAATCCTTGGCTCCATTTGTTTTGAGTCCATGGTGAGTTAGAACATTGTAGTAGCAGGACTATGTGGAGGAGGCTATTCACCTCATGGTGGACGGGAAACAGAGAGGAGCAAAAATGGGACCAGGAAAAGATATGTTCCCTAAGGGCACCCCCCAGTGACCTACTTCCTCCAGCTAGTCCCCACCTCCTAAAGCTTTGAGAAACACCCAAAATAGTGCTACCAATTGAGGCTCATCCCTTCAGTATATGAGCATTTAGAGTGACACTTTATATTCAAACTATAATTGGTAGCATGACAATGACAAACATAAATGGGAACTTTGGATCAGAAACCTTATATAGCAGGACCAGAACATAGGAAAAGTCCATTATCATTCTCTTCATTACCAATTTGGGTATCTAAAATTGAAAAATGATGTGCATGATGGCCAATCCTTAGCATTAACTTGACCAATGCAGTGAGTCAATACTGCAAACTCATAGACTGCCTGGCCAGCAGCACTTTCAGATGGTTCCCAGTATTGCTGACTAGACTAAACTGTGCTGAGCATGCCACTTGTGTGTGCTTATCCGCCCTTCTCAGCGGACAGTTTCTGTGTGTCACGCACCTCTGTGAGTCTCAACCGATGGGATTGCTTGCTCTAAAATTACTTGAGAAGTGGTAAGAACATGACTGTTCTTCAGTGAAATCATAATCTGAATGTTCCTGTTGTGCTTTTGAAAAAATTCCTAGATTTACATATATTTTAATTGCTTTACTTTTATCTAGGCTATGTTTAACATTGTAAGTGACACATGTGAAACAAATTGTCTTCCTCTGGATTGAAATCATCAGAATATTGTCATTATAGCTATTACTTTTAGGTCTGATGTAATTCAGTGGTATGTGGGATTTAACACTTGAAAAGATCTGAAAATGAACATACACATACTCATATGGAATGTATCTGGATACAGTTGTTGAAATGAGGCATTCTATGTTCCACTGTGATTTTGTGAAATAGACATCTTATATTTTCAAGCTACTGTGGGCTGCTAATGAGTCAGGACAAAATTGTGATTAGATGTTTAAAACTTCTAGCAAAATATATGCTCTGATTTGTATCACTGCAGAGAAAATCATTTCACAGTGACATGGAATTATATAGAAATTTAGCATAATTTGATTCATAAGGTCATGAATATTTTTATGAAGGAGAAATGTGCATTTAGCATTCGACAACCTCTCCTGTTTCTCACTATGATGGTAACAAATCCTCTCGAGAGTTAACCAATTCTTTGTGACATGATTTAAAAATTTCATGCACATCACCATAAAAAGAAATCCCTGGAGTTCACTGGTTGTATGGTATGGTCACTGGCCACATGTAGCTTTGAGTGATTGAAATGGGGCTTTTGCAACTGAGGAACTGAATGACTTAGCTTAAAACTCAATTTAGATAGCCACACATGACTAATGGCTACTGAATTGAACAGGGTACAACATAAAGAGTCTTTTAGATCACTGACCAGTTACCTCTAGATAAAATTTGAGCCCTGTCTTTAAGATCTCTTTGCATAGAAAGAATAAATAAAAGCCAATGAAATATAAAGGTGCTTATCATTTATAAGGATGCACAATGAAAAAAAATCTCAATTTTCTAATTTCCAAATTATTTCTAGAATGAACTGGTGTCCCCAAATTGCTGTGAAATGTTTCTCTTTCCATCATTAAGGATGGCTTCTCCATGTGCACTGTGACTTAGAGAAGCAAGTCCTGCTGAGATTCTGAAGCACACTGTCGATTTGATTTATGCCTTCTAAGGTTTCTACAGTTGGTCTATGTGCACCAGAGGTGTACAACTCCAAACTAAAGTTCAAATTCCTGTGTTTCATTGCTGTTCAAATTGTTTACATTTAGTCCAGAGATCACAGCCATCCTCAAGTTAAACTTCCATGTGGAAAATTTCAAAGAAGAGATAGACCCTCCTTTGAGGAAAAAGTAAGGCAGCACCTCTTTCTGCTCCCAGTTCTGCTTGCTGAGTTCTCTCATTCTGGTTCCCCTCCACTGAGAGCAGCCATCAGATCTCTTTTTCATGGTGAAGAAAAGGAAAACAGTGTTGAAAGGAATAATCTCCAGATCCCTCTGGGATACCTATCAGAGTGGCTTCAGGAAGTCTCAGTGAGTTTTGTCAGAGTTACTGTCTGGGTTTTAGAGCGTTTTAGCATGTAAGAGGAGCCATAAGACCAGTGTGAATGCAGGACTGAGGAACAAGAACTTGGCTGAGCATCCGTGGAGCCATTGTGAGGCTACTTGCTGGCATAAAGTGGGAGCTGGGAAAGACATGCAGCTTCAGAAAGTTTATCATGGCAAACATCCACAGTCTATGGAAGACAGACAAGAAGTGACATGGAATGGAATGAAGGAGATAGTTTCAGTCAGTTTGAAGTGATGGGGAAATCAGAAGGCTGTGGACTGCCAAGACATGCTTGCTAACATTTGGCAATTAGAGAGTCGCTCATTAGGAAATGGGGGACAATGAAAGAGGAAAGAGTCACTGAGGCACAGAAGGGGCTGGAGAACTAAGATTTCAGCTTAGTAGGTTAAGGCACAAGCCTCTATACAGGCAGAAAGTTACTGTCTGGATAGACCCGCAGTTCTGTTGATGGGTTGCTGAAACTGCTGCCAGGTTCCAGTCCCCAACAGCTTCTCATCTCAGCTCAGGTTTTGTTCTGAAGACAGCCCTTAGGGGGATTTATACAGAGGGAACTGGCTTCAGTTATGTGGGGAGAAAGGAAACAAAAGCAGGATTGCAGGTGAACATGACTGACCCCTTTTCTAAACTCAAGGCCTTCAGTTTCAATGTGCTTATGGAACTCCACACCAACCTTCTGTTAAACTTACCTATAAGAAATTAATGTGCCCTTTTAAATTATTTTATTTTCAATTGACTAACAAAAAGTTGGTGAAAGGATATGTTTAGGACTTAGGGCAATGGTCCAGCTTTTAAAAGGGCTTGCTTACAAATCTAACAACTGGAATTCAATTCGCCAGCATCCACATAAAGTTGGACACAAAGTTGCACACACACTTGTAATTTCAACGTACCTATAGCCCCAGAGACAGAGCCAGGAGAGTCCAAAACCTGGCGTAGCTATCCAGTGGTTAAAAATAGATATACACAAACAAGAGAGACTTAGCTTCACAAAAAAGAAGGTGGAAAGGAGAGGACTGACATGCTAAGGTTGTCCTCCGCCCTCCACATGCTTACACACACTATACACACACACATACTATACACATACACATGCTATACACACACATGTTCAAATGTTTTCTCCAGGATATAATCGAGGTCATGTACTTTAGGCAACTCCCATTCATATTATTGCTTCAGTCATCTCTGAACATTTTATATTTGAAGAATACTAGAAAGATATTTTGTTGAGTTTTCCACAATTTTTGCTTACCTGGGATTTCCTCACGATGACAATAAGCTATTTGGCTTCTTTGTTGTTTTGTTGATTGTTGTTTTACTTTTTGAGTCAGGGTCTCACTAGGTAGGCCCATGCTCGACCCAATCTTGCAATACTCTGGCCTCAGCCTCCTGAGTTTTGGTATTCTGGGCATGCACCATCATGCCCCACCTACATTGTGTATTTTTTGTCGATAATGTCACAGAAGTGATGTTTAATTCTTCTTACTGTTTTGTATCTCAGTGCCACATAATGTCAGGTCATCCCATCACTGCTAATGCTCACCTTCACTTCCTGGCTGAAGGTGGTACCTGCCAGATTTCTGTACAGTAGTCATGTCTCCCATTATAAGCGCTAAGTATAAATGTTATCCCAATATAACTATTAAATATTTTCATGTGAAAAATAAATATTTTGAGACTATGCAAATATCTGTTTCTCCTGATTTTTGCCCATTAATTTTGGCATCTATTAATGACTCAATTAAATTTAAAATAATCATTACAATGTGTATTTTCAAATTGTGACATTGTATCATTCTTCTACATTTGGTAGTGTTGCAGTCCGGTTCACATTGCTGGTAGAAATCACCCAACCAAGAGCAGCTTCTGGGAAAAAGGAGATTTATTTTGGCTTACAGGCTCCAGGGGAAGCTCCATGATGGCAGGGAAAAACGATGACATGAGCAGAGGGTGGACATCACCACCTGGCCAACATAAGGTGGACAGTAGCAACAGGAGAGTGTGCCAAACACTGGCATGGGGAAACTGGCTATAACATCCATAAGCCCGCCCCCAACAATACACTCCCTCCAGGAAGCATTAATTCCCAAATATCCATCAGCTGGGAACCTAGCATTCAGAACACCTAAGTTTATGGGGGACACCTGAATCAAACCGCCACAGGTAGTAAAAAAAAATTATGCTATAGGGAAACTTCCCTTCTTTTTTCCTTTTTTCTTCCTTCCTTTTCCCTGTCTTTCTTTCTTCCTCCTTCTATTCCTTCACTCCCTCCCTCCTAATTTCATCTTTAAAAATTTATTTATTTGCATGTGTGTGTATGTATGTATGCATGCACCAAGATCTCTTACCACTGCAAACAAATAGGAAATACATGCACCACTTTGTGTCTATCTTTACTGGGTTCTGGGGAATTGGACCCAGACCATCAGGATTTGCAAGCAAGTGTCTTTAACTACTCAAACATCTCCCCAGTCTCACTCTCCCTTCTAGGTCCAGTGATATTTATTTTATTTTAAAGTTTAATCCATTAAAGTAGGTATATAAGGGCTGGAGAGATGGCTTAGCGGTTAAGGCAGTTGCTTACAAAGCCAGGTTCAATGTCCGAGTACCAAAGTAAGCCAGAAGCACAAGATGTTGCATGCGTTTAGAATTCATTTGCAGTGGCTGGAGGCCCGGTCACACCCATTCTCTCTGTCTCTGGTTATCTCTCTCTTGTGCTTGCTCTCAAATAAACAAATAAAATAAAATAAATAGGTATCTATTTTTGGTATTTGTCATGCCTGAGTCGTTCCGGATCCAGCTTTTGGGAGCTTTCTCAATCTGGCTTCTGTGGCCTCGGGAAATATCCTCACCATGTAGGAGCACGTTGCCTTCATTTTCTAGCAACACCGTGTGTCAAAAAGAAAACTTTAAAATGCACTTTTCAGTTTGCATTATAAAATTACAAAACATTCCAAATGTAATATGCTTAAGTTGTATCCATATGAAAAAGAATATGTGGCCAAAGGAAAAAAAAGGATGAGTTATTTTCATTTTCACATATTTACATATAATATGCATAAAGTATTTATATTAGTGCTACTTACTAATTGATTTAGCTAATTAAAAATAAAATTCTATTGTACTTCGAAACATATTTAATGGCTTTTGATGTTTATTTTGTCAAGTCTCAAATCATGATTACTTAAACTTATTTATAATGAAAAGCCAATATATTTGGTACTGAAATAATGTTTTAAAAAGATAGTGTTCAATATGAACATAAATTTAAGTCAGAAGTAATATAGAAAGAAGTTGCTGCTTGCCAACTGGCCTGACTAGATATACATCATTTTTTTCACTAATTCTATATACATCATTTTTTTCAATGAGTTATTGATGAGCTTATAACTCAGGAGTGGTAGAGCAAAACAAAGTTGGAAAATCATGATGAAAGGTCATCAATAACTTTGTGCATCTATTCACAGTCTGCCAATTGAATACATTGTTTATGCAACACTGCTTTCCATGCATATTATGTCATCATATGAGGGCTTAGGGAAATTTATTTCACTTGGCTTGGAGGAATCCATTTTAAACAATTGTTTTTGACCCTCTAGATGCCTGGCAATTGGACCTCAAAATACTGTAGCCTGACATAAGTAATTTAAATCCCCAATTTTGAACCTTTCAGTTGCCCTTTAAAATTATTTCACTGGATTTTCTCTGGTATATAGGACTTTTTCTGTTTGGGGGGTGGTGTAGGAATAGTTGGAAATCATTACAGGAATATCAGCTTTTGTTTCACACAGTCAGACTTATTATGGCAACAGGTACTATTTATTAACATTAATATTCTATAAATGAAAAGATATTTTGAAAATAATACTTAGAACCCAGCACTTGCTTTTAAACTGGATGCTCTTAGTTTTGTGATTCTTTTTTATCATGTCACCATGGACTACTGAACAGATAACATAAATGAAATACACCTCATAGCAATCATCACATTAGCAAATGAGCAGTGTGTAGCAGCAATGGGAATGCAACTATTAAATAGTAACTTTGTAGAGTCTAGCTAACTAAGTTATTTTTCAGGGAGAATAACTGCAAATATACTTTTACTTGTCTTATGAATATGCTTATTTACATATAGTAAATATTGACTGCTTAGTCAACTTGATTCTTATTCACTACCTTTGGAGAGAAAAAAAATAAAAACCTTATCTACACACATGCAATAAAAATAGATAGCATGCCAATTTCCATAGAAAATTTAAGTTGCTAATTACAATAGTAAGATAGGTAGACGCTGGTGGCGGAGAAAACAGAGATACAGAAGCAGGAAGAATAACATGGCTGGACAGCTCCTCTGCAATGAATTTTGCTACCAGCTGAAGTTCAATATTAAGCATTTGTACCTGAAAAGTGTCTACTACTTCCTTCCTATTTATTTCTGAATATCCATTGTTTTAGGCAAAGTTAAGCTTAATGGGTCCTGAGGAGTTGGCTCTGTAGTTAAAAGCACTTGTTTGCAAAGCCTGGCAGCCCTGAGTTCAATTTTTCAGCTACTCATGTAAAGCCAGAGGCAAAAAGTGGGGCAAGCAATCTGGTCTGCCATTCTGGTTTGTGTGTGTGTGTGTGTGTGTGTGTGTGTGTGTGTGTGTTTTGTTTTGGTTTTTTGAGGTAGGGTCTCAGTCTGGCCCCAGCTGACCTGGAATTCACTATGTAGTCTCAGCGTGGCCTCGAACTCACCACGATCCTCCTACCTCTGCCGCCCGAGTGCTGGGATTAAAGGCGTGCGCCACCATGCCCGACCCATTCTGGTTTTTAATGTAGCCACAAGAGACCCTTGCACAGCCACATAGAAACAAGCAAATAGACAAATAAAAATTAAATGTAATTGTCCTATGTTTCTGTTAGTTTGCATCAGTGGAAATTAATTAGTACAAAAGTACATGAAGTTGCACAGCTTCAGTAAAAGAATAGGAGAGAAGTAACTACGTCCTTAGTAAACTCAAGATAGATTATTTCATCTCAAAATCATTAAAATTCAATAGTAAAAAGTCCATGTTGAGTTATGCTCATTCAACCTCCCCTTTTTAATGTCTTCTAAGACCTGTATCACCATGCTAGTTATGTTTTATATACTCATTTTAAAGCAAGTATCTTCAAAGTTCAAAGCTAGATACTATTTGACATACAGTGCGTGAAACATGATCTCTGCCCTTCCAGATGTTTATAATTTAATTACATTCTCAATGCTGTCAAAGGACCAATCAAGAAGAAAGTCAACAGATGCTTGGAAGTACTCGTTGTTGCTCTTTGAGGCTTCCTCACAGGAGCTAATTTTATGCCTGCAAAGAACGGGTATGAAATTAACTAACTTAAGTGCTCCACTTAGAATTTCCAGACTATGAGAGTACCCCTCCACGCAATCTCCATGCCAGTCAAATTTGAACAGGCCACAAGACCATACAGAGAACTCAGACATGAGATAGAGTAAGAGTGTAGGGATATGAATAATTAAACTTCCAAATTACACATGCTTTCAACACTGGATATGACTTCAGTCTCTGTAGTAAGGAGGTTAGTGATTAAATTATGTTCTTCCATTTCAAACTTACTTTTCAGATCTTTATTCAGCTTCAAAATTTCCATAATGAGCATGGTGCATCTGCCAGAGTTTGACTGCATTGCTAAAACTTTTGTGTTCAAATCATCCTCAAAGTCTTAATACTTCCAGGCTCTCCTTATAATTACTTCTTCAAGTTATACCTGTCATTAATCATCTCAGAAAAGCTCATGCAAAGTCATGACATGTAAGTGGGGGAGGAAGGGTGAAGCCTCTGATGGTATTGCCATTCTTATCTTACTTGACTTCAATTGGGAAATATGAAGCTTCAGCGATAGGACCACTGCTGGCCTAGTTTGGATCGCTAATAAAAATTAAGTTTGGCTCAGGTCTTAAGGATATTGCCTGCAAATCCTAACAAGCCAGGTTCAATTACCCAGTACCCATGTAAAGCCAGACATACAAGGTGGTGTATGGCGTCTGGAGTTTGTTTGCAATGGCTAGAGGTCCTGGTACACCCATTTTTCTGTCTCTCTGTCTCTCTCTAAATAAATAAAATTAAGAAAATACATCTTAAGATAGTGGAAGTATTTTTTCTGTAGACAATTCCACTTTTATTTTGGCATCATATTTAGGATAGTTGTGACTAACAGTTTAGGAAAATGTGGACTAACAGATCCACAATTTTCTCTGCCAACACCTCTTGCCAGTTATTGTTAAAATATTCAAAATATCATATAATGTGTCCTAATTATTGACCACTTGTGATGAGTGTAACAGAATGTGAGAAATATTTACAAGCAAAAACAATTCAACAGTTATTTTATTTTATTTTTTAAATTTTATTTATTTATTTGACAGAGAAAGAGGGAGAGGGAGAGAGAGAGAATGGGTGTGCTAGGTCCTCTAGCCACTGCAAACGATGTGGGTCCTGGGGAATCGAACCAGGTTCCTTTGGCTTTGCAGGCAAATGCCTTAACAGCTAAGCCATCCCTCCAGCCCTCAACAGTTATTTTAACTTAAGGCCCCAGAGCTAATATATTCTGGTGATGTCCATGTCAGGTACCCATAGCAGAGGTATAAGCAGTATTAAAAATACAGAAATCATCTAGAAATAAATTCAATGTCACTATCAGGGTAAAGGGGACTTTATATATGTTCTCTGCTCATGGGATTAGAGCAGAATATGAGTGCTTGTGATAGAGTTATGCATTGATCTCTATACACATACCAGTGAGCCACCAAAGCCACTGGCTAGGATAATATAATGTTCTCAGTGGAAATCAAGACTTCAGAAGCTAGTCTAAGTTTTGACTCATGAGTTTTTATTGAAATCTTAGAAATAAGATAAAATGCAACATTTATTTTTCAGCATTTGAAGATTGAGTCACTCTTTAAAAATCTGACTTTCAACCATTCTACCATAATATTGTATTAGCCTATTTATGTAGACAATAGTTGTTATACTGTGACACCAAAAATCAAGTTAGATGTGGAATTTGGAAATCTACTCCATTGTGGATAATAACGACAAGAAAATTAGGAGATTATGTATATATATATATATATATATATATATATATATATATATATATAATTTGAGAAAGAGAGAGAGAGAGAATGACTATGGACATGACAGGACCTCAAGCCACTGCAAATGAACTTCAGATGAATGTGCCTCCTGGTGCATCTGGCTTTACATGGGTACATGGGTACTGCAGAATCACACCCAGGCCCTTAGACCTTGTAGGCCAGTGCTATAACAGCTGAGCCATCTTTCCAGAGCCAAAATGATTTTTTTTTCTAAAGAGTAAGCCATGTAGACAAGTTAGAGTAGACTAATCATTACTGTATTTATATCTTCTCCATGAGACTTCTTATTAACTCATGTAACACTTTATGTTGGAGAAACTTGATAAGGATGTGCTTGTCTTTGGGGAGTTGTAGCAAATGTCTCCGGAGGCCATGGAAGGAACCTGAGTGTGGCTTAGTGTGAGCAAATACGTTGTCTAGAGCTAACAAGGCACTGTGTGCTCAGGTTATTCTTTTAGAGATATAGAGGACTCATTAGACTCTAGTTCAGTTAAATCCCTTTGCATCAGTAACTCATGTATTCTTTTCACCTTTGAGTTTGACAATAATTCTATCTTCTCCTCACATTAAGTTTGTGCTATAAATAAGTCAGTCTTAACTTTATGCAAAATTGAAATTATTGTTTAGAATTTTCATAAATACTTCTCACATTCTCATTTTTGTGCATGTGGTGTGTGTAATCATGCTTATATTTGTGAGGGCATGTGTCTATGCAGATGGACATGCACTTGTGTGTGTGTGTGTAAGCCAAAAGACAATATTGGGTATCATTTCCTAGGTACCCCACCAATCTCCTTTTGAGACAGAGTCTCTCATTGGCCTGGAGCTCACCAATGAGGCTAAAATGGCTAACTAGCAAGCTTTGAGTCATCCTGTCTTCACCTCTCCAGTGCTGGGTCTATAGGTGTGTGCTACCACAACCAGCATCTTATTGAATACTGGGTATTAAACTAATGTTTGTGAGGTGAGAACTCTGCTGACTGAGATAATCTCCCCACCCTTTCTATCACATTCTTAATGTGCTATGGAATGTTGTCAGTATTATTTAAGAATTGTGCAACATTTAAAAAAAGCAGAGAGTGACACCTGTGAAATATTTGATGGTATACTCACAGAAAACCTTTAAAATTCTTTTAAACCATAAGCTTAGGTCCTAGGTTTTCATAGTTATCCACTTTCTGAGCTTATGCCAATATCCATCTGGAACACATAATGATAAGCACACTAGTAAGTGATGGTTTATTGGTTGTGTTAGCAAATCATTTATTCACTACACTAATACAACCCTAGGGATTCAACTTCTCAGGCTGTCAGTGATACCGAGTGCAGCAAGGTGACATGCCCCTTTAAAGTTTGTCACTCTCAGTCACGCCCCACAGTTCTTGGCCAAGTTATGACTTATTCACAGTGGAAGGACACCAGTGCCAATCATATCTTCCCATGACCTGATAAGAAGATGAAAACAGACCTTGAATTACTTAAATGCCTTTCAAAGGTTCATAAGATCTCTTCTTTTCTTTATATCTTCATCTTTTTTCCTTTCTTCTGGGTTTTTCATGTAGAACCCAGTGCAAAGGTAGTAGACAATTTTCCCAACTTTTTCTTAAAACGTATGAGACATGAGATTTAAATTATATTGAGAAAGTAATTGGCTCAACCCTTCATGTTCAAGGGGGAATATAAGGTGAGGCTTACAATAAAAGTGGATTTGTTCCACAACAGTTGAGCTTGATAATAGGAGATTCTGTCTTGGAATATAGTTCATCCAATGCCCAAATAAGTTTTTCAGTAATGACAGGATGTCATCACAGTTTACCACCTATTTCTTTTGTTTATACCATTTACAACATATATAGTGGTGCCTTTTCAAAACTGGAAATGTGCATGTTGACTTTAGTGTTTGCTTTAGTGTTTGCTCAAAAATAAACCCACAAAACAATATACCAAATAAAATGTTTGTTTGTGCTTTCACCCAACACATCTCAGATTAAAATAAATTGTTTAGTCATCAGAAACCCTGCCCTGATGATCCCTGTCTACTGTCTGCAAGTGAGGGCAGAGAACTGCAACACTGCTATTGTGTGTTTCTGAGGTGGCAGCTAATCACACACCTCTGGAGCCATGTGCACTGAAGCTTCCCCCAGCAATCATCATGTAAAGGTCTACTGTTGCTACAATGAGCTTTTATCAAGGTCAGTATAAATTTGGCCCTTAACTTCATTGCTATTTGTCATGGTGGATTCATATGTGTTGACAGGAGTGAAGAGCTTTGGTTTAGGAGCAAAGGAAGCTGCCAGGGTTTTTGTATATAAAACCAAATACATAACCAGCAGCTGTCTATCTTAAAAAATAACTTTGTAATTCTGTTTTATTTTTTTTTTGAATGAAGATATCCTCCAATTTTATGTATGTTGTTTTCAATACACTTAGCAAAAACATGCTTTTAGAATATACTGCAAGGCTAACTTCTGGTCACTGATATTCTAAACTATAGGTTTGTTTTTTTTTTCTTTTTAAAAAATTATCTGAAGGCCAGGCATGGTGGTGCATCTTTAATCCCAGCACTTGGGAAGCAGAGGTAGGAGAATTGCAGTAAGTTTGAGACCACCCTGAGACTATATAGTAAATTCCAGGCCAGCCTGGGCTAGAGCAAGAGCCTACGTCAATATACATATATATATATATATATATATATATATATATATATGGAGAGAGAGAGAGAGAAAGAGGCAGACAGAATGAGTGAGTCTGAGTGCACCAGGGCCTCTTGCCAGTGCAAACTAACTCCAGATGCGTGTACCACTTAGTGCACCTGGCTTTTCATGGGTACTACGAAACCTAACCCAGACTGGCAGGCTTCACTAGTAAGTGCCTTTAGTCACTGAGCCAGCTCTCCCCCTCAGTTCTTTACCTTTTCAGTGATTTTTTTTTTCTTTCAGGAGATTATTTCTTATGGAAGCTTTAAGTTTATAGCAATATAGAACTGAAATGCAAAGATTTCCCATTTTCCTCTTGCCATCTGTGTGTGTGTGTGTGTGTGTGTGTGTCTCTCTCTCCCTCTCTCTCACACACATACACAGAGTTTTCCCATTAAAAAATTATACTATCAAATTGAAACATGTATTACAATTAATGATGGATTTTTGGATTTCCCTTTATTAGAGGTAACTTTATTTTTTATTCTGTTCATTACCATTTGATTCTCATCACAGTTTCTCTATAGAATTTGTTTGTTCTGTGGATCTGTTATAAACCAAAACAAGAACAAGAAGCACAAGGGTAAGCAGGCCACTGTTCTTGTACTCAATGTAGTGGAACTGAAAGTATATTATGAAAGAAGAATGCTATTCATTTGCATTAATCATAACCATTAAATAATATGTGATCTCGGGCTAGGGAGATGGCTTAGCGGTTAAGCGCTTGCCTGTGAAGCCTAAGGACCCCGGTTCGAGGCTCAATTCCCCAGGACCCACGTTAGCCAGATGCACAAGGGGGCGCACGCATCTGGAGTTCGTTTACAGAGACTGGAAGCTCTGGCGCTCCCATTCTCTCTCTCTCTCTCTCTGCATCCTTCTCTCTGTCTCTCTCAAATAAATAAATAAACCAAAAAAATTAAAAAAAAATGTGATCTCAAGCATGTTCAAACTTTAGACATTGTGACGAGACATTGTTATCAACAAAGTTCATGTCAAGAATTTTACAATCCAGTTAACCAAAAAAAAAAAAAAAAAAAAGAAATAATGATCACAAAAGTATTTCATAATGTTTTAAATAGGTTTACAATTTTGCTTGGAGGGGCATCCATAGCTTTCTCCAGCCACATGCTGCCTGCGGGCTGGGTGAAGGTCAGACATACCTGAAAGTACGGATGGTTTCAACCAATACGAAGATGAAGAGAATACAGTTCAGATTGTTCTCAATCAGCTCATTGCCGGTTACAAACCTAGACACATGGGGAGATGAGTATAAGGTATATGGTTATGTGGAAGTAAACACATAAGCAAAGAACACTAGGAAAATTCAGAGAAGAAAATCTTGGTGTGGCTTCGAGGGTCAGGGAAGGCTTTCTCAGTGAGTGTTACCTAGGTGGTAGAACACAGTAATAAATGTATCATCGTAAGACATGTTACATTTGGGAATCTGCTGGCTACTATGATAAACAAAATTCAATGTGTGAAGTTGTGGGATGAATTTGAAAAGTTAAGCAAGGTTATATTTTTAAGGACTTTGAACTAGATTGACATGCATCTTTTGGTCAAAAAAGATTAATAAGAGGGCTGGAGAGATGGCTTAGTGGTTAAGCGCTTGCCTGTGAAGCCTAAGGACCCCGGTTCGAGGCTCAATTCCCCAGGACCCACGTTAGCCAGATGTACAAGGGGGCGCACGCATCTGGAGTTCGTTTACAGAGGCTGGAAGCTCTGGCGCGCCCATTCTCTCTCTCTCTCTCTCTCTCTCTCTCTCTCTCTCTCTCTCCCTCTCTCTGCCTCCTTCTCTCTGTCGCTCTCAAATAAATAAATAAACAAAAAAATAAAAAAAAAAGATTTATAAGATAGTCTTTAATCTGACTGTGTTTGGAAATACCATTTGCCATTAAAGTAGAGCTTGAATTCACTTGGTAGAAGTTGCAGGGCAAAGTGCTGAGTAACGAAGCCAACATGGTACAGCTGTGATGGTCTTACACTGAACGAGGAGAGGGCCAGGAGTCATAGACAGGGCTGGAAATCATAAGTGGTGGCAGGGGACACCCAACATTCTTCTCTGGCTGACTGTACTGCAGTTCGGCTACTGCGCTTGAGGCACCAGCCACTGCATCAACGCCTGTACATGTACGCCCACCCACCATACACAGATCTTGACGGGTATGTGTATTTATATGCCAATCTGAAGTTTAGAAAGAAGTAAACAATTTTATATGTGATTGTGTAACTTAGAGAAATGTAAGCAACTTTGTACTGGAAGCTGATAGCATATCACTGATAAATGAGACCAAGGGAATGAATGGATGTTAACAGGAAAGCAAAAAAAAAAAAAAAAAAAAAAAAAAAAAAAAAAAAAAAAAAAGAAAAAGAAAAAAAAAGAAAAAAGTCAGTTTCACTGGGCCAGAGGCAAAGTTCCTGTGTGTACACCAACTGTTAAAGGTAAGTAAAGTAGAGGGAGGGAGGGAGGAAGACAGGGAACGAGAGAGAGAGAGAGAGAGAGAGAGAGAGAGAGACATAATTAATCAGGAGATCCAGAGAAGTGTGTTGTTACAAACACGAAGCTGTGTTTAAAAATAACAAATGCAGCAGAGAAGAGCAAATACAATGTAAACTGCTTACAATTTGACACGTAACAAACAAGTACAATGGAACTGAAAAGAAAGCCAGAGTCATCAAATGCTCTTTTGGAAAGACAAAAGTTTTGTGTTAAGGGACGTGATTATCATCTCGTATCTATCTATCTGTCTATCTATCTATCTATCTATCTATCTATCTATCTATCTATCTACCTATCACTTACCTATCTATCATTTGCAAGCAGAGAGAGGGGAGAGAGAGAAACAGAGAGAGAATAAGCATAACAGGGTCTCTTACTACTGTAAATGAACTCCTAATGCATGTGCCACTTTGCTCATCTGACTTTACATGGGTACTGAGGAATCAAACCTGGCCCAGCACGCTTTGTAAGCACTTTTAAACACTTCCCCTAGCCCACAGGGGGTGAAGTCTTGGACTTAATGATCCTAGCAAGATTAAAAACAAAGTTGTGTTTATAAATAGATTAAGAAACACGATCAGGATTAGTGGTATACTCCTTTGTCCCAGCACTTATAAGGGAGAGGTAGACTAGCCATGAGATCAAGCCCAGCCTGAGACTACACAGTGAATTCCAGGTCAGCATGGGCTACAGTGAAACCCAACCCTGAAAAAAATCATCTGTATATATATGTATGTATATATATATATGTATATATATATACATTATGTATCTGTATATATATGTATGTGTTTATATATATATGTATATATATGTGTGTGTGTATATATATATATATATATATATATATATACATATATATAGAGATAGATAGAGAGAGAGAGAGAGAGAGAGAGAGAAAGAGAGAGAAATGGCTTAGCAGTTAAGGTGCTTGCTTGCAAAGCCTAAGGACCCAAGTTTGATTCCCCAGTACCCATATAAGCCAGATGCACAAGGTAGCACATGTGTCTGGAGTTTGTTTGCAGTGGCTGGAGGCCCTAGCATGCCCAATCTCCCTCTCTCTCTATCTGCCTCTCTCTTAAATAAATAAATTTTTAAAAAAGAAGTAGGGAAGGAAGAAAGCGAGGAATGGAGGAAGAAAATGCATGAAAAGAAATGTGACTATGAATAGAAATATGATTTTCATAAAAAGACCAAGTCACTGCAGAATGCTGAAGATAGAGCACATTCAGATTAAAATGTAGGAGGGAAATGTTTCCAGCAGCCAGAAAGAAGTTGAGGGCACGTGAAAATATTAACAAATATGAGAACAGCAGAGTGGAGACTGGGTCAGTGGTATCTTGAAATCAGAGGCAAGTTAGCCTTCTCAGAGTGATGAGGTCAGGGACTGAGTCATGAATGTGAATAAAAATGTGAACACTTGAAATTGGACAATATCTGAAAAAGAAAAGTGAAGAAGAATGAAGGATCTCCAGGTGGTGATGTGGGACACATCAGACAGACAGCCCAGTGCTAGACACTAAATAGTTTCTTCTTGGTACAACTCAGCTATTGCAGGCTTTGGTCCAGTGAAATTTAGCATCAGTTGTAGACAATGTGACATGTAGCAATTTAACTAGGTGAATAATTTTCAGAAGAAAGAAGGAAATTCAGGATGCAGTGAAGGTTAGTTTAACATTTAAAGGATTTAGTTTGAATCAATGTTTTAAATTTGAGATCAAAGGGAAATAAATTATGTAGTTTAAAGATTTGAAATATAGTGGTTATGAAATAGGGCTATAGAGCACAGGAAGTTTTAATCAGTATATAGGTAAGTTAAGGGTTTCGGAAGTAAAAGAGTTACAAGTGAGTAAAAGTGACGAGTTATGGCTGTAGGAGCAGATGCCTTAACTGAGTAAGGAAATCACCAGCCAGACCATAGGTGTATATCTCTGGATAAAACCATTCAGGTGCATTCTCAAGGCATTTAAATGAAGACTGGGTCTGAAGTGGAGAAGCAGATTAGTGTTGGTATGAAAGACTCATAATGTGTGTGACATGAATAGATCTTTAGGAAGTAACAGAGGCATAGTTAAGCACAATTTAAAAACAGAAAGATTTATTTATTTATTTATTTGGGTTTTTGAAGTAAGGTCTCAATCTAGCCCAGGCTGATCTGGAATTCACTATGTAGTCTCAGGGTAGCCTCAAACTCATGGTGATCCTCCTACCTCTGCCTCCTGAGTACTGAGATTAAAGGCGTGCACCACCATGCCCGGCTTAGTTTTTTTATTTTATTTTATTTTATTTGTGTGTGTGTGTGTATGTGTGTGTGTGGTGGTGGTGTATGATGAATGCACATGTCTATGTGCAGATGCACATGCCCAGTGTGCACATGTGTGGAGGTGAGAACATCGAGTGGCAGCCTCTTTTGCTCTTCCACCTTATTTGCTTGAAATGGAGTCTCTCATCATACCTGGAGCTGCTGTTTTTGATCAGACTGGCTGACCAGGGAGCCTCAGTGATCCTTCTATCTTCTCCCCCTCAGAATAGGTGTTACCAGCATGCTCCATGCCCAGTTTTATCCTTGGGGGCTCAGGATCTAATGCAGGTCCTCATGCTTGTGCAGCTATCTCCCCAGCCCTGGCCGCAGAATATGTTTTTACATGGGTAGAGGAAGGAGCCCTGGAGCACTAGAAGAGTGTTCACATCTGTCTATACTTAAAGGTACTGTACAGAATACATGGGAAAATCACTAACTTTGAGGACTGATAGAATCTATAGGATATAAGGTGGTATAGTTCAGTCAAAAGTGTAGAACATGAATTATTATTTTTTTTTTAAATTTTTTTGTTCATTTTTTTTATTTATTTATTTGAGTGACAGACAGAGAGAGAAAGAGGCAGGTAGAGATAGAGAGAGAGAGAGAATGGGCGCGCCAGGGCCTCCAGCCACTGCAAACGAACTCCAGACACGTGCGCCCCCTTGTGCATCTGGCTAACGTGGGTCCTGGGGAATCGAGCCTCGAACCGGGGTCCTTAGGCTTCACAGGCAAGCGCTTAACCGCTAAGCCATCTCTCCAGCCCTAGAACATGAATTATTTGACAATAGATTAGGACATAAGTTATTTTGTTCACTTTTTCATTAGCTGCAGTGGAAGAAGACAATATTTGAAGACAATAGAAAAGGATTACATGAAAAGAAAGGAAATAATAATAATGAGAAGGCCGTATTATGGAATAATAGTTGAGGAAGTAAATAATGAAGCTATGAAAAAGGTGAAATGCCCCTTTCACTATTACTTAAAATAATAATAGCAATTGTGGAGAGAAACAACTATAGTTATTTTAGTGAAATGATTGTCAGAATGTTGAGACTATAGTGCATAGGACAGGTGTATGTGCACATGTGTGCATATGCACACAGGCATGTACATATTTCCATCTACAATTGTGCATGCATGTACACCTGCTGCCATTGTATTTATGTCAAAGCATTTTAAAATAAAATTGAAATACAGTGGGGGAATGTTGGAAGCATTTTGACTCCCATGGCATAAATACTAAATCTGCAGGCAAAAGGAAGAAATATTGTTTCTAATTAGAAATATATTTATAATATATTTAAATCTTTGTTTAAGAAAGAAAATTTTGGGCTGGAGAGATGGCTTAGCACTTAAGGCACTTGCCTGCAAAGCCTAAAGACCCAGGTTCAAATCCCCAGAACCAATGTAAGCCAGATTCACAAGGTTGTGCATGTGTTTGGCTGTTTGTTTGCAGTTGCTAGAGGCCCTGGTGTGCCCATTATCTCTCTCCCTCCCTATTTCTCTCTCAAATAAATAAATAAAATGTTTTAAAAAAAGAAATGAAGAAAATTTGGAATTAGGTTGGAATGTGAAATAAACAGGACAGTGTGGTGGTTTGATTTAAGTGTCCCCCATAAACTTAGGTGTTCTGAATGCTAGGTTCCCAGCTGATGGAGATTTGGGACTCTTGGAGGCAGTGCATTGTTGGGAGTGGGCTTATGGTTGCTATAGCCAATTTCCCCTTGCCAGTTTCTGGCACACTCTTCTGTTGCTATTGTCTACCTGATGTTGGTCAGGGGGTGATGTCCACCCTCTGCTAATGTCATCATTTTCCCTGCCATCATGGAGCTTCCCCTGGAGTTTGTAAGCCAAAATAAACCTTTCTTCACCACAAGCTGCCATTGGTTGGGTGAGTTCTGAGTTCTGCCAGCAATGCAAACCTGACTGCAGCAGACAGTGAATAAAGTGAGGTCATGAGTTAGTGTTTAATATCAGGCAAAAATATATGGCCTTGAAGGGAAATATAAAGTATAAGATGCTTGGCTATATGTTTAAAAACATTTTCGTGGAGATTGAAAATGATTCTAACATTTTCTACTAAAGAACATGAGTTTAATGATGATTACATTATGTGAAATTAAGTTTTACAGATTTATAATGTATTATAATGGAAAATCTATTAAGGTGTTGGACAAAGAAGCCTAAAATAAAGAAAGAAAGAAATTTGGGAGAATCTATGCTTGAAAAGCAACACAGTATAAATAAAAGTCGTTATTGCACCTGCTGGCAATACAGTCAGCATGAGAAAATTAAAAAAATAGAACATGGGCTGGAGAGAGATATCATAGCGGTTAAGTGCTTGCCTGTTAAGACCAAGGAAACCGGTTTGAGGCTCAATTCCCCAGGATCCATGTTAGCCAGATGCAGAAGGGGTGCATGCATCTGGAGTTCGTTTGCAGTGGCTAGAGGCCCTGGAGCACCCATTCTCTCTCTGTCTGTCGCTCTCAAATAAATAAATAAAAATAAACAAAAATTTTTTTAAAAAAAATAGAACAGGACAATGGACAGGGCCCAGCTAGCATCAGCATTTCTGAGATAACAGAGAAAGATCAGATAAAAAGAGGAGGACAGAGACATCAGAGATTAGTGAAAACTGAGTGTTTTCATTCATGCAGACTGGGAGAGAGGCATGAACTTTGAAAAAATCTGACATCTTTACCTTACTTGCACACTGACAAGGTAAACATCCACTGTTTTCTAGGTGCTAACGGAAGACATGAGACTTCCAGATCAGGGATGAAAGACTTTATTACATCAAAACCAGTAGCTGGATAATCTTTGCAGTCATGTTGGAATCTGATCTTCAGTTCCCACCAGAAGATACTGGTGAGCCTAGAAGACTGTCAGCACCCAAAGCTAGATAGCGTTCTAGGACACCAAGGCTGGGGGAGCTTACCTCACAGCAGCCTACAGGGGAAAACACTATGCCATGCTTTGAACCTGCAAACTGGAATGACAGGAAAGGCCTTGGGTAAAGAGTAGATAAGGCCTTGAATTCTTGGGAATCCCAGCAACACACATGAGAGGCCCAAGGAAGATGACCTCCCTATACAAAGTTCCACGTATACCAGGGGGTTGGAAGGCTCTGGGCAGAAGCACATGTACTTGGCTACTAGGGGTGCTTGGTAGGCCTTTAGAGTGAATATGCTTTTTATCTGATGTCATGAACATAACAATCTACCAACTGGACTTAACTAATTTCTTAGGAATTTGATAGAATCCTTGGGGTGTAAGAGGTCTCTATAAAGGTTTAATTATGTAGTTCAGTTTTGATATATGCTTTAATGAAAAGATAATACAAGAATATGCTAAATTACTTCCCTACTATTTCATCTCTATATTTGTACCTGTGATCCTTCTGGGTGGCTCAGGGATCCACCAGCTGGGTAGAGGATCGACTGCCCGCCACATGGAAGTGGTGCCATGAACACTGCTCTTACTGCTACCCTGACAACCAGTTCTAGGGTGATGGTGGCACAAGGTGATCAAGTACAGCCTATCAAAGCAGAAATCCAGAAGTAACAAAGAACTCAGCTCTAGATGAGACTTCCTGCAGACCTGCCATGGCTCAGGGAACATTGTGGAACAGGGGGCAGGAAGGTTGTAAGAGCCATAGAACAGTGGGAATACCCTAAGACACCATCCCCCCACTATCCCATTGGGACTGACCCACAGTAAGTCCCATATCCCACAGCAGAGGGCCCCAGGGAAAGGAACAGGGAATAAAAGAGCATAACCTGTTGAAAATGAATCAATTAATTAAAAAATTTATTGATTGCATAATACATAGTATTGGTTATAGAAAGATGCCAAATTTGAAAAAAAAATGCACCATCTCTTAGTGTCAAATGCAATGTTGTCAACATTGGTGATGTTTTAAAGTCTAATATGTTGAGCTGGAGAGATGGCTCAGTGTTTAAATGTGCTTGCTTGAAAAGCCTACAGGCCTAGGGTTTGATTTCTCAATATCCACATAAGACCAGATATACAAAGTGGCACATGCATCTGGGGTTTATTTGCATTGGTAAGAGGCCCTGGAATACCCATACTCTCACTTGTTCTCTCTCTCCCTATCTTCAACACCAATAAATCAAAGTATTTAAAATGAAGTCTAATATGTTAGATTTCTCATTGTTACATGATTCAAACATAATAAAAATTCTTATGTCTTATTTACATGACATTTTCTCTATATACCATTACAAGCAGTCACACTATTATTACCTTCTCATAGTTTTTACAGTTTCTCATATAAAAGCAAATAAGAATATGTTTGTGAAAGGGAAATTTATAATCATGTCCCATCAAGATTTCTTTTCCATTGTGATCTAATCAAACACTAATCCAGATACTATGGAGAGAGACTTTGTAGATAATAATTAAGGCTATAATCCTGATAACTAAAAACTAGGTAACTATCTTTCATAACTCTGAATTGATCATCATAAAGACTTTTAAAATAGTAGGGCTGGAGAGATTTCTTAGTGGTTAATGCACTTGCCTACAAAAACTAAGGACCCCACGTTTGATTCCCTAATACCTGTGTAAGCCAGATACTCAAAGTGGCACATGCATCTGGACCTCATTTGCAATGCCTAGAGACCCTGGTGTGCCCATTCTCTCTTTCTCTCTCAAATAAATAAATAAAATATTTTTTTTAAAAAGTAGAATAGTAAGCTGAGTGTTTGGCATATGTTTGTGCTCTCAGTACCCAGTCTCAGTCAGCTTCACACTGCTGTGATGAACCTCCAGACCAGATACAGTTTATGGGAGGAAGAAGAGATTTATTGAAGCTTACAGATCCAAGGAGAGTTCCACAATGCCAGAAGAAGCTGGCCCACTTTCACAGATTGGTGCAGAGAGAAATACCACCACCAGCACCATATAGCAAGCACGCTCCAGGAGCCCCAGGCAGAGCAAAAGCACTTTGTCTATCTTTAGTCTGGAATTCCAGATCTGTCCCCCACATTTTAGGGCTAGACCCTAGGATCCACCCACAGTGACAACAAGTTACAAGCTTTAATAAAACTATTGAATCTGTTGACGGGCATCCATTAAAACCACGACACACTACAAAGGCAGAGACAGGGGGATCTCAAGTTTCAGACCAGCCTGGGCATACTACAAGTTCCAGGCACCTAAACTACCTTGTAATAATGATTAAAATAAAATGAATTATGAGTAAAAAGCCGAAGAGGAAGGTAGAGAGTCAGAGAAAAGAAGGCTGGAATGTGAAAAAGAAGGGAAATAAGTGATCTGACCGAGTGAGAATGACTCCATCGCTAGCTTGAGCAGAAAGAGGTCCATGAGTGTATGCGGCTTCTGGTGTGGAGAAAACTCTTCAGCCAACATCTAGTAAGGACATTCAAGTACAGTTCATTAATCACATGGAACTGAAATTCACCACCAACGTGACGAAGCTTGGAAAAGTATCGTCTTTCAGAATCTCTAGATAAGAAGACAAGCTAGCCAACAGTTAGCATAAGAAACATCAAACTGTTGGACACTTCACATTACATATTTTGTTTCTTATTTGTAGCTGCATGATACTTGCTGTATGTATCAGTAAGCAGGCCCTTAATGATAAATATGTGAGTTGCTTTTATCTTTTATTCTGTGTATTTGTGTGTGTATAGTTGTGTAGTGTGGTATGTGTGGTGTATTCATATATGTGTACAGATGGATGTGCCCTATGTACACATGTGTGGAGGTCAGAGGACAATGTTGCATGTCCCCCTTAATAGCTTATCCATGTTTCCTTGAGACCAAGTCTTTCCCTAAGCATGGAGCTGCTGTCTCCTGGCTGATCAATGAGCCCCAGTGATTCTCCTATTCTTTCCTGCTCCCTATAGGACTGAGGTTACAGACCTCTATGCCCATGCCCAGCTTTTTACATGAATGTAGAAGAATTGAACTTGGGCCCCCTCATGCCCTCATGCTAGTGTGGCAAGTAATTTTGCCCATTGAACATCTCCTGAGCCCTGCTTTTATATTTTCCATATTTTGCCACAAAGCCTTGTTCAAACCTGATTCACATTTGTGCTAATAAATCTGACAAGAAGAAAGTACCAGATCTAAAGATATATAGATGTAATTTTGAGTGATATTGATTTGATTGATATACTGGCTGCTTCCTTTGTTCTCTGCCCAACCTTACATGGTGTTGTTGTTCCACTAAACTCATTAAGGCTGTCTACAGGAGCTTATGTGCTCTCTAACCTCTTGCCTCATAATTTTCCCCTGAAATATGTTTCTGCTATGCTTGTTCTCTTTCTCAAAATGCTAACTTTTTCCTGCCTCAGACCTTTGCACTATATTTTTTTCTTTGCTTGTTAGTGTCTCCAATTACTTCAAAACTCCTCGCACTAGGCCTCCTTGCTGTTCAAATCTCGGTTTCATATAGTACCTCCTTCACGTGTGTGTGTGTGTGTGTGCAGGGATGGGGCTGGGAGGTAGTTCAGTGTGTAAAGTGCCTGCTGCCAAAGCATGACAATCTGAGTCATACGCTTGACGCCCACATAAAATCCAGGCTCTGCACACACACTTGCTCCCCTTGGGAGATGGAGACATGAAATGCCTGGGGCTTGCTAGCTATCCACTCTAGTGCAATTGGTAAGCTCATGAATCACTGAGACACCATGCCTCAAAAATAAATAAAAAAGGTGGTGAGCAGTTGAGAACATCTGTAGTGGTTTGAATGAAAAATGCTCTCCATAGACTCATGTGTTTGAATACTTAGTCCTCAATTGGTGGTGCTTTATTTTTAGAGAAAGAGAGAGAGAGAGAGCAAGAGAGAGACAGAATTGGCACACCAGGGCCTCGGGCACTGGAATTGAACTCCAGATGCTAGCACCATCTAGTGTGCATGTGTGACCTTGCACTTGTGTCACCTTGGTGCATCTGGCTTATGTGGGATCTGGAGAGAGACTGAAAATCGGTCCTTAGACTTCACAAGAAAGCACCTCACCTTGACTGCTAAACTATCTCTCCACTGTGTAGTCTCAGGGTGGCCTTGAACTCACAGTGATCCTCCTACCTCTGCCTCCAGAGTTATGGGATTAAAGGTATGTGCCACCACACCCAGCCCCTGATGTTGTTTTTTAGAAGGTTCTTGAACCTTAAGGAGGCGGAGCCTTTCTGGAGGAAGCATGTCAGTGAGTGTGGTTTTTCAGTCTAGCCCACTTACTGCCACTCCTTCTCTACTTACATCCTGATCATCAAGATACCAGATACGCAGCTGCAGATTTGGTGTTAGCCCTGCTGGTTTTCTGTATTGCTTGGCTCCGTCTTTTCTTAGTATGCCCCCATTCTCCTTTTTTTAATGTAAATGTTTACTCTGTGCCATCATGCTATTGAAGTAAGCAACTTGTGTTTTTATTTTTACAGGGTTCATGGTTAAGGGACTATCTTGAGTTTAAGATGAGACTTTAGAGTTTTGACAAGTGCTGAGACTGGTAAAGTCTATGAGGACTTTTAAAGATGAACTGAATACATTTGCATCATGATGTGCCAGGAGTTTGTGGAGGCCAGAGGTGGAATATGGTTTGAATATGAACTGTTCCTCATAGACTCATGTATTTGAACACTTAATGCTAGCTCACACTGTTTTTTAAGGTTATGGAAACTTCAGAAGGTACAGCCTTGCTGGGGAAAATGTATCACTGGGTTCTGGATTTTAGGCTTTATAGCCCAGCCCTGCTTAATGTCTTTCTGTACTTTTCACCCTGCTGATGTGATATTATGCTAGCTGTCTGCCTCTGCCATGATTTCCCCACTGTCGCAGTCGGCTTCACATTGCTCTAAATCAGGCACAGTTTATGGGAGGAAGGGAATTTACTTGAAGCTTACAGATCCAGGGGAAGTTCCATAATAGTGAAAGATGCTGGCTCCCTTTCACAGGTCTATGCAGAGAGAAATACCACCACCAGGACCAGCAAACACACTCTAGCAACTCCAGGCAGAGCTCAAGCACTCTATATATCTTAGGCTGAAATTCAGCTCTGCCCCCAAACACATCTTATAGCTGGACCCAAGGATCTACCCAAGTGACACATCCTCCAGCCAGGCAGCTAAAAATCCAATAAGTTACAAGCTTTAATAAACTCCTTAATCTACTGGGGGACATCCATTCAAACTACTACACCAGCTATGATAGGCTTCGCCTTGAAAATGTGAGATGAAATTAAACCTTTTGCTTCCTTAAGCTGCTTTCATTCAAACATTTTGTCCTACCACCAGCTTTCTCACACGTGCACGTTTGTGGATGGGTACCCACACAGGTATGAGCACACACACACAGAGACAGGCACGCCATACACAGATACCCAGGCACACACACTTGTGCATGCATGCAAAGAAAACAGCATATGGGTCAGATGTGTTGGGGCCCACCTGTGTCCTAGAACTCAGTAGGAGGACAAAGAGGCTAGGCCACCCTTGGCTATAAGGCCCTGTCTTAGGAAACAAAACAAACCAGTGAAACAAGTGAACAAGCAACAAACCCAGAAGATGGTGGTAATAACTCATTGTAGTATGGTGTAGTATGGTGGTTGTACCTCATTGACTGAACGAATAAATAATTCACTGGTCATGAACTCTGCCTTGGATTTAAGTTGACTGAAACTGAGATAGAGCCTTCTAGGGCCAGAGACAATGGGTAGCCTCAATTATAACATGGAACTTCACATTTAGCCTATGGACAAGGACAACCTTTCACAGGATCTCTACATTTAAGGTGTTGGGGGAAAATAATACATTTTATTATATCTAGAATAATAGGCATGTCAATTATGTAATTAATTACTAAAAAGTAATAAAGAAATCATGCTTAGATCATATCTGGTTTCAGCAAGAATTTTATGTTATATTTCTGGTATTCTTTTATGGAGAAATTTAAAAAATATTTACTTGCAAGCAGAGAGAAACAGAGAGAGGGAAAAAAAGATAGAGACAGAGAGAGAGAGAGAATGGTACCCCCCCAGGGACTCTAGGTTTTGGAAATAAACTCCAGACACATGTACTACCTTGTGCATCTGACTTCACATATGTACTATGAATTGAATCCTCAGCCATTAGGCCTTGCAAGAAAGTACCTTAACTGTTTAGTCATCTCTCCAGCTCCATAAAGAGAAATTGTTATTAATTCATAATATTCTATTATTATATTGAAAGTATTTATTAAATATTATAATTTTACAAGAGTACATTATATTCTATCAGTGTAATCTAGAAACTTATAAAGTTGACTTGTCCACATTTCATATTACACCATAACATTACTACTTTTTATTTGGCTCCTTGAGGCAGTGTCTGATTATGTAATGCACACTGTCCTCGAACTTGTCATCTTCCTTCTTCTGCCTCTGAAGTCTGGGATTTTAGGGGTGTGGCAGCACACATACGGGATTGCTGCTTTTCAGTTGTCATACTAGAAAATAAAGATACATCTAAAAAGGAATTGAAGATGTGTATTACTACACTTCTTTTTAAACTGTAGAGAAAAAAGGCAATTGCTTTGGTTTATTTTACTACCCAAGAATTGATAATATACAACATAATGTAATATGATCATAAAATAGTCAACAAGAAAGACAGTATACTGGCTATCCGCCAATCTTTAAAAGGAAGTGTACTTTTGTCTGAAACTTGTGTGGCCTAGACCTCTAGCACTTGTTTATTGAGGCAGTTTGATGTCTTAAGAAAAAACAATGGACATGAAAGGGTCATTGATGCCATGAGACACAACAACTTTTGGCCCTGAAAGAAATGACAGCAGCTGAGAATTTCTAATGTCACAAGTTCAGGATAGATACGACAAAGGTGCCACTCTGGTGAAGTATGAATTTTAAAGGACTGACCTTGTACGAAGAAGGAAATAGTGGAGGGACAAGCAGAAGAGAATAAATTAGGATTTGGCATATCTGTAACGGAGGCTATGTCTATAGAGAAAATTTAAGAGATTTAAATAAGATCCAAGCTTTCTGTACTTCAATTTGTACTTGTTTAAATCTTTCAAAAGCATGATGTTTTTCTCAAACCAAAAAAAAAAGCCATAATATTTAAGATAAACTGTTGTTATCAAACAACTCTGTGCCTGCTTCATAAACGCCCATCTTCTCAGTGAAATTCTCTAGAAAAATTCTCGTCTTTTCCCAATGCCTCTATGCGCCCCTTGCCACCCTGGTTGATAAGCTAGACTTCACTGACCAAATTTACTGCGGTGGTGGTTTGAATGTGAGTTTGCCTATGAACTCATGTATGTGGACAGTTGGTTCCCAGCTGCTGGCACTGTTAGAGGGGCTTGTGGAACCTATAGGAGGTGGAGCCTTGCTGAGGGAAGTGCGTCATCAGAGACGTACTCCGAGGAATTATAGCTCATCTTCATCTCCTCTGCTTCCTGACATGAGCGAGATGTTCCGGAGGCTTCCTGCTCCCTGCACACCTCCCTCACCATAAAACTGCCCCTCGAAACTGTAAGCTGAATTAAATGTCTTCCCTCTTATAAGCTGCCTCTGGTAGGGTATTTGGTCCCAGTAATGAGAAACGACTGACACAAGTACTTTTCTGCAATTCCAAGGAGAAAGAAGAGAACCGGGATGAGAACTCCACTTGGGGGTAATGAGAAGGAAGAAAGAACTAATGAGATTAAACTTGGAAAGAAGAAGGGGTTTAGTGGAAGGAGGGCAGGGCAGAGTGAACAAAAGGTAATGGGAAGGTCTCATAATCAAAATACGTTATGTACATGGATGAAAACTGTCAAAAACAGTTGTAAAAAATTAATGAAGTTGAGTTTGGTCTTATGTACATGGTAACAAATACCACTATATCAAAAAAAAAAAAAAAACTCACATCAGACTTCTACACCTAAAATTAAACTGACAAAAAGCATTTCATCTTCAAAATTGTTTAAATCTTAAGGGAGTCAATTTTGATAAAGTGAACTAGAACATAGCTTCTCTGATAAAAGTGTTGAGGGATTAAGAACATTTTGTGGCATCATATATTTGCTGTGTATGACTTAGCTATATTTTAGACAAATTGATAGGGTGAGGAATCAGGATTATAATTACATTAGACATGCTGAAGTGATAACAAAACTGATATTTATGTAGCCAAGAACTATAAAGTAGAAAGTGTCTGTGTGTGTCACTGTCACTTCTGAGAATCAGAACTGTACAACACGGTCACACTGAACTCTCCAGACAATGAAGAGGGAAATAGAAGCCATCATTCATGCAGTTTAAAGCACAACACAGCTTAGCCTGCATTCCCGTTTCAGCCGGCCACACCTTTGGCATTATTCCGACAGCCACCCTGTATTTCTCTTCACATCCACAGACAGCTTTGCAGTAGTGAAACTTTTTTCGCTTACATCTTGGCATTCTGTCACAGAACTGCGCTCTGAGCACCCTAAAATGTCAAGATCCTTGAGCAGAAAGGTGGGAACAAGTTGCATGTCAATTGCACGTGGTTGGTTGGATCGGGGAGCAAAAGGATTAGGGGAGGGCAAGGTAAATTGCTTAGCTGGTCCTTTCGATTACTGATGAGGAGGCAGAATAATCCAGAAAGGGACTGTCTGCCTCCCACAGCAATGTATTTGCTGATTACCTTGAGGAAGCTGATAACACACTGTACCAAGATTCAATGGATTGTGCCAGAAAAATCTGCAAAAGGATTATCTTATTAGCAGAGTGAAAGCACATCAGGAAAATTGATGTGCACAATAATTAGAGGGACACAGTGCATCTTCGTTAGGATATGAAAATGAAATGTATGTGCATCCAAGATTAAAGGTGCAATATTGTTATTAAGACAGATACAGTACAAAGGGAGAGGAAATGTAAAACAGTGGAAGGTGAGGTGGGAAAAGTAGCAATCTGCAGCATGTATTTTGCTGCAACGAATTTGTTGACCTATATTTGGAAACAAGAGCTATGAAGACCACTGGCAGATTTCTAGGTATTGCACCAGGGTCTTAACAAAAGGTGGTGAGGAAATGTTTTTATGGATTGGCAGTGGCAGTAGCAAGGCACTTGCTTTGATCCTGGCAGGATTTTAATTGCTTTGCTCTTGATTGGCATGCAAACAGGTTCCAATGAAGGAAGCGAACATATTTCAGAGCTATTTCAAGCATTGCTTTCTGATACACTTCACTGAACAGCTTAGGTGGTTAGAGGCTATTTTGGACCATAGCCTAGAAATGGCTCTGAGTAAGATAAATAAGTCTGGAGTAGAAGAAAGTTGCTATCTCACACCATCATCACAACAACCTTCATTTAAAAATGCTCCTGAGATGTTGAGAAAGAAACAAGTATATTACAGAGAAAAAGGATACAAAATCTTAATTGGAAAAACATCTGAAATGCTTGAATGATTGTTGACTATACTCAACACAAATAAATAGCAACAGTAGAGCTGTATTCCTCTTTGGGGTTCTAGGGTCTTGTCTATGTGATGGGGGATGGGTGCCTGTGGAAGTGCACACAAAATACAAACAAATAAAATGAACAAAGGATTTCTGTGGGAGGCTTTGTTTCAAAATTGCTAAAACATAAATTAATATGACAAGACATGAAGGGAGCTATGGTCATATCATTGTGAATTCTTGACAAGGTGCCTGGAGTCCTGTTACTCCACCTGGGGGTTTGCGAACCTGTGCTACACATCTTGAACAGAGGAATACTTATGGTCCAAGACTTTTTATAAAAGATCTGCTTTATTTCCCAATGTAATTATTAGATAAGAAATTAAGAATATATTGAGAAAGTAAATCAACATCCTAAATATCCTACAGGTTTGTTTTTTTTTCAAAGTATGCATTCAGGAACTTTCTAGATATGTGTATCATTTGCTTTAATGTTCACTCCCACTTTTTATGCAGATCTACCCATGGTATATCCTTCTTTCTGAAGTACAAGTTTTTTTTAACTTTTTTTATATTTTATATTTATTTATTTATATAACAGAGAAAGGAGAGAGAGAGAGAATGGGCGTGCCAGGGCTTCCAGCCACTGAAAACAAACTCCAGACACTTGTGTCCCCTTGTGTATCTGGCTAACGTGGGTCATGGGGAATCAAACCTGGGTCCTTTGGCTGTGCAGGCAAATGCCTTAACTGCTAAGCCATCCCTTCAGCCCTGGATTAATTTTTGAATGTGACCTCTAAAACTATCCAGGAGAATTTTTAGAAGTCCTCAATGTGATAAGCTAGTTGTTTCTTCTTACCAACCATAAAGGGGAAAGTAGGTCTGAAGAAAAAGTGTTTGGCAAGTTTAGAATTGAGATGATGAAACCACACAAATATTTTTGCTAGTAACTTTTTTGTTGTTGTTGTTTTTGTTTTTCGAGGTAGGGTCTCACACTAACTCAGGCTGACCTGGAATTCACTATGTAGTCTCAGCATGTCAGTGTGGCCTCAGACTCATGGCGATCCTCCTACCTCTGTCTCCTGAGTGCTGGGATTAAAAGCATGCACCACCACATTTTTTAAAAATCAAAGTTAAACCATTAATATTCCCCTTTTTGTCTTCTTGTTATTTTTTCTCATATGAGCTGCATTTCCTCTCCTGATGTCACCTTCTGTCCCTCGGCTCTGTAACTCCCAGTGTGTAGATTTGCCTGGAGAACATCTCACTGTGGAGGTGCCACACTCACTTCAAACTCGATGTCCCAGTGTGGACTCACCACAACTCCATATTTCCTGCTCGAATTCCCCTGTGTCTTCTTTTGTACTTTCCACAGGGCCATGTCAGAAACAAGAAAATCATTCTCGATACCCAGTTTATTTCAATGTCTTCACTAAGTCACTCATCCTCAGGCACTGGTCTGTGTAGTGTCAGCATCTTAAATCCCTCTCTTAGCCAGGGTTGTTCACACATTCAGTCTCCCAAGTGTCCCTCTTTCTCCACTATAACTTCCTTTGTTTAGTCACACTTTCATATTGAAACTATGTGTAAGGTTAATTTATACATTCAGTCTCCTAAATTTCTTTCTTTAAAAATATATTTTTGTTGAGCTGGGAGTGGTGGCACACACCTTTAATCAAAGCACTTTGGAGGTAGAGGTAGGAGGATGAAGGAGAGTTTGAAGCCAGCCTGAGACTACAGAGGGTGTTTGAGGTCAGCCTGAATTTGAATAAGATCCTACTTCAAAAAATACGCACACACACACACACACACACACACACACACACACACACACACATATATATATATATATCTGCAAGCAGAGACATAGAAGAGAAACAGAGAGAAAGGTAACACTCCAACTGCTTCAAATGAATTCCAAATACATGTGCTATACTGTGCATATGGCTTCACATGGGTACTGCAAAATCAACCCTATTCATTAGACTTTGCAGGCAAGCGCCTTAACTGCTGAGCCATCTATCCAGCCCAAACTCCTAAACGTCTTCTCGGAGCTTCCAGGGCAAAGATAAGCACCTTAGCTGAGAGTTCCTGTGCAGTATGCTTCTATTGCCAGTCTAACATTGTATCTCAAATATTTAGAAAAGTGAATTCTTTGGTTTCCTTACATTCAACTGTATTGGGCCTTGAGTGTTCTGTCACTAATCCTCAAGCATTACAACACACACACACACACACACACACACACACACACACACACTTGAAATTTTCATACCAATTTCTATTTTCTTCCAGAGCGAGTCTTCCAGATAGCTGGGAGTGGTGCAGCACGGGGAGGCTAAGGCAAGAGGATCATGAGTTCTAGGCCAGCCTCCACTACACAGTAAACTCTTGCCCATAAAAACATAGAAACAGGGCTGGAGAGATGGCTTAGTGGTTAAGCACTTGCCTGTGAAGCCTAAGGACCCCAGTTCGAGGCTCGATTCCCCGGAACCCACATTAGCCAGATACACAAGGGGGTGCAGGTGTCTGGAGTTCATTTGCAGTGGCTGAAGGCCCTGGCTCATCCATTCTCTCTCTCTTTCTCTCTCTCTCTCTCTTTCTCTGTCTGTTGCTCTCAAATAAATAAATAAAAATAAACAAAAAAATTAAAAAAAAAAAAAAACAAAGAAACAGACTGACAAAGCAAACAGTACCTGTGGAAATCCCTTCCTGTCCTCAGATTCAGGGATTTTCTACAATTTATTAATTTGGAATCAGTACGAGACTGTTGGTTTCTTATGGGCACAGAATGTCTTACTTGATTTCATATTTTCATTATTGGGCGGTGTCTACTATATAATATGATATTTTGTATAAAATTTGCCCCAGCACTCATTTCTAAGCAGCAGTGTTTAACTCCATGTTGGAATCCTGGCGCACATTAAGCCACAAGAAACACAAAGGGGCCGTGTAGAAAACTGAAGATGATTCTGCCATTTCAAACAGTGAGACCAGGTGCCTGGTGGGATCTGACAAGGGGCCTACATAGCAGAGCAAAAAATTTGTTTGTATTTCCTCTTGGGTCAGAGTTTAAATTTAGCAACGAAATTTCATGATGAGATGGTCAAAGATGAGCATGAGCAATGATATCAACAAGATTTCCCTTCTGGGCTTAGAGTATGGATCAAAGATTAAGACAGGACAAGTGAAAGGATCACACAAGTGGGGCCCTGCGAGTCCTGAGCACCTCACTGAAATGAGACTTCATGTTTTACTAGATCCACTTCCAAAAAGATAATGGGAAAAGCCAGGCGTGGTGGCGCACGCCTTTAATACCAGCACTTGGGAGGCAGAGGTAGGTGGATCGCTGTGAGTTCCAGGCCACCCTAGGACTACAGAGTGAATTCCAGGTCAGCCTGGGCTAGAATGAAACCCTACCTTGAAAAAACCCCAAAATAAATAAATAAATAAAGATAACAGAAAAAAAGGTAAGACTGTATGGGGACAGAGGAAGCCTGACAACTTTCATACATCATATGCCAAAAGAAAAAGGAGCAACACCGAAGATCGATATTCAACTCTCATATAATTTTAGCTTAAAAAACTACTCATGGAACATGTAAAAGACATAAAAGACATATTTAAATCATGGCTTAGCTATACTTTTAAATAGCTACAAGAATTATTTTATTTAGTGTCCAATTTTTAGATGAAGGATCTTTGAGTTTAAATCAGTGAGCACAGTTATTATCCGAAGAACTGCAATACATAGGCTTTCCTCTGTTTCTCCAGGCGCGGGATGTGGTAGGTACCTTCTCATTTCTGGGCCAATCACCCTGTCAGAGCAGCTTCTGGGAGGAGAGGGCTTATTTGGGGCTTACAGATCCTAGGGGCAGCTTCATCATGGAGGAAGAGGCTGGCTCACTTCATTGCGCACCCACAGAAGACAGACAACGGCCAGCACCAGCAAACACAAGCTGACTCTGACCCCCAGGCCTGGACTCCAGATTCCTCCCCAGTGACACACCTTGTAAGCCTGCTGGAAACTAAGTAGGAACTTCATCCAAAAGACCTGAGGCTATGGAGCCATTTATACCCAAACCTCCACACTGAACATTCTGGGCTACAATTACTTATCCTGCTGCTTTTCAGGTTAACAACTGGACACATTGCTACAAAGTTAGAGATGCCTTATTCACCTCAATGCATATGAAGCATTGTTTTACAATCTGACTTACATATGTTTTTAAAAATCTTTTCAAATTATCATTTTTGTTTTGTGAACACATATTAGTTAGACATGTTAACAGGGTTTGATGTGTTATATCAATATAACATAGATTGACACAATCCAATTTCCTCTCTTTTCCTCTAACAAATAGCCTTCCCAACCTCCAGTCATTTTACACAGATTTTTTTTTTAAATTTTTAGCTTCTACATATGATAGGCAACATGTAGTTCTTGTTTTGCTGTGTCTGCCTTATTTCAATTAAAATAATGTCCTTGAATCTCATCCATTTTGCTGAAAATAACTTTCTCTTTCTTCTTATAGTAGAATATTTTATGATACAAATATCTATCTATCTATCTATATATAGATATATATATGTATACATACACACACATATATCATATTTTCTTTACTTGTTTATATGTTGATGAGAACTACTGGTATTTTTGTTTTATGGGTGTGTAGGTATCTCTTTAGAATGCTGATTTCTGTTTCTCTGTTCCTTTGGATGTGTGCTCAGAACTAGGCTATCTGGATCATATGATACCTTTTCCTTTCATTTCTTTTTTGAGATATATTGTTCTCCATAAGTCATTATACTAATTTTCTTTCCCATTATGGCGGTTTGAATATAATGCCTCCTCTTTGCTCATGTGTTCAAATATTTAATACCCAGCTGGTTATATTGTTCTACAAGGCTGTAGAACCTTTAGTAGAGGTTGAGTCTTGTTGGAGGAATTATGTCACTGAAGGTGGATCCCGAACTTTTGTAGTACAGTCCTGTTTGCTGTTCTTCCTCTTTCTCTCTGTCTCTATCTCTCTCTGCAAGGCCTCCCTGCTGGTGCTATGTTGTGACTTCAGCTTCCTGCTCCTGCCATGCTTTCCCAGGCAAGATCAATCTTTCCACTGCGTGGAGCTGTTCCCTGAGATAACCCCTTCCCTTCCACAGGCTGCTTCTCGTTGGTATTCTGTCCCAGCAATGAGCAAGTGACTGACACTGCTCACAGTGTGATAGAGCTCATTTTCCGCACGTCTTTGCCAGCAATCACCAGGTTGGCCTGCTTTAGCTTCATAGATATTTTAACTGGTGTTAAGATGGCATCTTTTTGTATTCGTGATTTACATTTATCTGACAACCAGTGATACTCTGGGGTTCTTCTTGCATGTGTGTGGTATGCATGTGTCTGTGTACATATTTGTATGTTTGTGAGCACACATGCATGTGTGTGTGTGTGTGTGTGTGTACATGAATGTGGAAGCCATACCTCGATACCAAATAGTATGTTATTTTTCACTACTTTTCACTTTGTTTACTGAGTGAGGCAGGGTTTCTCAAATTCTGTTAGTCTGGCTAGCCGTCTGGTCGTAGGGATCCTCTGTCTCTGCCTCCCAAGTGCTGGGACTACAGACAGGATCCACAGACGGCAGCATTTACATGTGTGCTGCGGATCTGGTCTTCATGCTTGTGCAGCTGCACTTTGCTCACTGAGCCAATCCCCAGCACCATACTGGGCATGTTTTAATGGACTTACTGACCACTTGCAATTTTTCTTTTGATTTACATCAGATAACTTGCTTATATTTAAACTGTATTACTTATTTTGATTTTTCAACTTGTTTGCTTTTGTTTGACACAGGGCCCCATAAAGAACTCAGGCTGACCTTCAATTTTTAATCCTCTTGCCTTGGCATCTCAGCTTATGGTATTCCAGGCTTGTGTCACCACTCCCAGGAATTTCTTTGCTTTCTGAGTTTGTTACATATCCCTGACTTAACCATCTGTCAGATTAATGATATGCAAATATTTTTTCTCCGTCTCTTTTCACCCTAATGTCTGTTTCGTTTACTGTATAGTTTTTTAGTTTGATATAATTCCTTTTGTTAATATTTTGTTTTTGTTTTCTGTGCTTTACATGTCCTATCCAGAAAAATCATTGCATGCATCAATGTCTTGAGGTGTTTCCAAAGGTGTCAACACATACTTGAGGGAAAGGACAGACTTTTAAATAAATGGTAATGGGAAAATTGGCTTGTCATGTGCACAAGAGTGAAACTTGATCCTTCTCATCCTGTGTAAAATCAACACAAAGAGGATCAAAGACTATAGTGTAAGACCTGAAATTCAAACTACATATGCTTTTAAAATAAGCTTATAGTATGTTTCACAATTATGTGGACAATATGAGTTATATAGACATCATATAGGACATGTTTTTATGGATACCAGAAAGCTCATATTATATGTTAAGTGAAAAAGACCAAAATATGAACATACAATCATATCAATATAATTATATAATACATATATAATTTATTTTGAGTGATTCTTTCTACTGGTATACTATCCTTAATCTTATGAATTTAAAAAATTATCTTTTCATTATAATCGTAAAAATTATTTTTAAAATTTAAATGCCTCAGCCGGGCGTGGTGGCGCACGCCTTTAATCCCAGCACTCAGGAGGCAGAGGTAGGAGGATCACCGTGAGTTCGAGGCCACCCTGAGACTCAATAGTGAATTCCAGGTCAGCCTGGGCTAGAGTGAGACCCTATCTCGAAAAACAAAAACAAAAAAAAAAAAAAAAATTTAAATGCCTTGCTAGTGCAATAGATAGTGTTTCAGTCTCATAAAATGTGTTTGTTTTCCCGATGGTTTCCATGGGAATGCTGTTGATAGAATGAGTCCCTGAGGTAACTTAGGAAGTCTGAGAGGTAATTTTGATGTTGAGCGCTGGGGAGCCTCAAGGACTCCCCTGTTTATCAGTCTGAACTAATGACATTGGCCTAATCCTTCTTCTGACTGGTTACGTTGATCATAGTCAAGCTTGTCTATTTCACATTGGCAATCCCCAAACCTGTTTGATAATGTTTACTCACAATTATAGGGTTAGCTAAGAAATATCAACAGGGAGTAAAGCCGTCTTTGAATAAAGTCAGCTTCAAAATGAACAACAGTAGGGGACTGATTGGCTCAGTCTTATTTAACATTTTTAAGCCTGATTTCTGACGTTTTCATTAGTGAACAGAAATAGCACATTGATGCAATTCTCAGGTGGCTCAAAGAGGGAAGAAAGGGCTAAGCATACCAGAAATCACTAAATAATTCAGGAGATCCTACTATGGAATAAAATGGAGGAGTGATATATGCATGGAATATTCTAGGATGTAGCAATATAGAAAGTTACATAAATACTTCTTATTTTTATTTTCTCTCTCCATTCCTTAGTAGATACAATGTATCCTTGGAAATAAACTATCCACTGCCAAGTATAACAGAATTTATTGGAATTATGGCTGCATTGTTTCAAAAACAGACCATGAAAGTTTAGTAATATGCTGAGGCAATTCTGTGTTTTCTGAATATAGCAGAAATGTTTGTGGATGTGGGAAGAAATGTTCTAATGCTCTCCTCATGAATTCCTAAAACAAATTGACAAAGCAAATAACAATTACCGAGATAAATCCTAGTCAAGTAATTATATAACACAAGCCAATATGAAAAGATTGAACAATGATGGGACTTGGCTGAGATTGCATCACATTACCACTTTGCTGGCAATTGCCTATCTGTTTGGATTTCAAAATGTAAGAAGGAGACTGGGGTGATGGTTCCATCCATAAAGGAGCTCGGATCCCCATCACCTATGTAGAAACTGTGCAGTGGTCTGAGCCTAGGGTCAGAAGTTGGAAGGCAGAGGCGGGAGGATCCCTAAGGCTTATTGGCCAGCTAGTCTAACTGAACCAGTGAGTTCCAGGTTCAGTGAGAGACTCTGTCTCAAAAATTTAGGTAGTAATCAATTGAGGAAGATACTCATTGTTGAAATCTGACCTCCATGTGCACACACATGCATAAACACAAGCACATTCATACACATACACACATATCATAATGAACATGTTAAGTGAACTAAGGATAAAGAACTGGCCTAGCATATGTGAAGTCCTGGGTTTTACTGACCACAGCATGGCCAGTAAAATAAAAACAAGAAGAAAATAAAAGAAAAAGAGGGAAAAGAAAAGTTTATATAACAATATATATGGAATAATTGAAAGAAATGTTATAGTAAGAAGTTGATAGCCATGTTTTACTGCCACCAAAACCACAATCCAGTTAGTTACACATATATGCTTCTGTATATAAATGTGTCTAAAGTTCAAATAACAAAGATATTATTAAACATTGATAATGGAATCTGTTCTCATTTTGTCTCATCAATTACCCATTGATTCTCTACTGTTCACTGGGCCAAACTATTTGAATTTATTGTAGGAAACCTAGGTAAGTGTCCCTTTGTGATTCCTCAAACGGAACATTTTCTAGATAAGGTATCATGTCATTCTTTTTACATTTTTCCCTTTATAACTAAATGAAGTGGTTTTGCATATTGGATACAAAACCAAGCACAATCAAGAAATAAAATAGTGGAAGAAGAATTACTATATCCCACAAATAGGATAGAAGAGCTATTTCCAAAGCAAACCATTGCAGAACAAAGGAAGGATGCTGATTTTCTAAAACAATTATTTTTATTTTTGTTTTTTTATTTGAGAGTGACAGAGAAAGCCAGATAGGGAGAGAGAGAATGGGCGTGCCAGGGCTTCCAGCCACTGCAGACAAACTCCATATGTGTGTGCCCCCTTGTGCATCTGGCTAACGTGGGTCCTGGGGAATCGAGCCTCGAACCAGGGTCCTTAGGTTTCACAGGCAAGCGCTTAACTGTTAAGCCATCTCTCCAGCCCAGGGTGCTGATTTTTATGCAGAAATCCTGTACATTCTACACAGGAAAGCAGTACTTTGGGCACACTCCAGGCATGCTCCATTTAGGAGGAACCTTGCTGAGCATGCTCACTGTAAAACCATAGTTCAAAAAAAAAAAAAAAAAGAAAGAAAGAAAGAAAAAATAGATGGCAGACACATTCCTGGACACACTTAACTCAACATCATCAAGCACATGTTCAAAAGATTAAAATGGTAGACAGGGACACTTCTAGTCACTCTTGTGTCATAAAGATGGAAGACAAATATGCCTTTTAGGCATGGTAAGTTTCTTTTACCCCCATATTGTTTTAGCAACAGCTAAAGGAAAGAATACTTTGAAGGCATGTTAATATAGGAGCGCTGTCAGTAAGTAAGCCTATGTCACTTAACTGTAAACTCTGCCAGCTCTGAATTAGGCAGAACGTGTCTGACAGACAAAGCACAGCAGTATAGCAAGATATTTTAGAGTCAGACTTTGTAGTTTCAAATACTGGTATGAAAACATTCTATTCCTCAGTTACTGTATTAAGTTACTCCACATCTCTGACATATAGCTCCTTATCTTTTAAACTGAAATTTTAAAGAATAATTTCTAGCACAATATCCTATTAAAACAAGGATGCCAATACACCCACTATTCATTTCAAACACTTCCTTCTCTTCCCATTTTCTATGACAGTATTGGGGGTTGGGAGGAATTTTAAAATGCAAGCACTTTCAACCTCTGCCTGCAATTTTCACAAATCTCATAGTGTTTGTATGTGCATGTGTGTGTGTGTGTTGTACATGTGAATAAGGAAAAGAAAATAAATCTACTTATGGAAAATGGGACAGTCATGTTGCAATGACAAGAAAACGGATTTAAAAGTGAAAGGTAAGTGTCCCTGAAGCCATCAGTGGTCCATCCTGTAAGATTGAAAAGACAAACAGGCTAGAGGGGTTCTTCAAGTGAGAAATTGAAATACAATATAATTCTGATGCAATGCCATGTGTCTACATTCCAGAAACACCTCAGCTAGAACACTCAATTCAGTATCAGGAAATTATGTGAGGTTGTTCACTGTTACAGCTTGTGAATGTATTCTGGTAGACACTTAAGCAGGCTTAAAAAAAGATGATGATGGTAATATAGTGTATAGTAATCATTTCAAACAAATTAGATATTCTCTTGTATTAATGTTTATAAATTAAGATAATGCTATTCCCTGACAGAAGGTTTTTCGATTTACTTGAAAACTCAATAATGTGTTCTCAGCATTTCAGACCAAAGGATAATTGGTTTTAGGGGCAATCCTATCAACTTTTAATTAATTCTTTGTAAGTCTTGAAACAAAAGAGAGAGCACAAAGTAATGCTGTAAATGGGTTGTGTGACCCTCTGTTCATTCAAAGCCATGCTTCCAGTGGAAGTCTAGACCTTTAATACTTTTACACATAAACACTTTCAATCTTCAACAGTTTTCAAGTTTGCAATAGAAAAAGTAACATAGCCATCCTTGGTCTTTGAACTTCTTTGAGAAGAAAATGTTAAAAATCGCAAAGAATTGATCAAGCCCCCCTTTTCAAGACAACTCCTTTACTCAGCTTCAGGTTGCTGAGATGAACTTCCAAACCAGGCATAGTTGTGGAGCTTGGGAATTTATTTGAAGCTTACAGATTCAGGGGAAGTTTGATAATGGCAGAAGAAGTTGAGCCTCCTTTCGCAGATCCAAGCAGAGAAGAAAAAAAAAAAAGCCACCACCAGCACCAGCAAGCGCATTTCAGACTCCAGCGAAGCTCAAGCACTCTGCACCTCTCTAGACTGGAATTCCAAATCCACCCCACACCTTAGGCTGGAACCCAGGATCCACCCCATGACACCTCCTCTGGCCAGAAGGCAGCAGATCTAAATTACAAGCTTTAATAAATGCCTCAATCTATTGGGAAGCATCCATTCAAACCACCACACTGCTAAAAGAAAAAAAAAATGCTGATCTCACATTCTTTTGAAAATGAAGAATGACTGAATTTGAGATCAACATATTTTTCACATTTGGGGAAAAAAAATAGAGGCTTATGATAGTGCTTATATATTTCTGCAACTATGCTCGCGAAGTCTGGACCATTCTTTAAACAACAAAAGATACTGAAAATGGTTTGTAGTAACTCAGTATGACCTTCTTTCTGTAATTCACTGTGTAGTTTCAGTCTGACCTTGAACTCACAGCCAGCCATCCTGTTAGGTTTTATAGGTAAGTGCTTAAACCACTGAGCTATCCCCTTAACCCTAGTCTGAACTTTTGAATTTGAGAAACTGTATTGACTGGAACCACATGAACTGAGTAAACAAACTAAATGCCTCATATTTGCTTTGGGTTAAAGAAAGACACACACACACACACACACACACACACACACACACACACACACCTGCACCAGAAGATGAGAAGACGGCTCAATTGGTAAAGCTACTGTCATGCAAAGATGAAGACCTGAGTTTGAATCCCCCAAACCCACGCACAATACGGGGTGTGGTAGTATGTGCCTGTGCCTGCATTTCCAGCCCTGGAAGGCAGAGGCAGGGAATCCCTGGGATTCACTGGCTAAGTATTTGAGCCAAATTAGTGAACTCTAGATTCAGGCAGAGACTCTACCTCAAAGAAAGAGGCAGAAAGTGGCTGAGAAAGACATCTCACATCGGCCTCCGGCTTGTACGGGCACGTGCACACATGTGCACACACACACATACACACACAGAAGGAAGAAGACACCTTACCCTTGTGAGGTAGCGTTCAAGCAGAGTCTAGCCAGTCACGGGTGCGGTTCAAGTGCTTTGCCTACAGGAATGAGTTTTCTCAGGGTAAAGAGACAGGTTATTCAGTTGCCGGTCAGTAAAAAAATCAATAAAAAATTACCTACATTTATATTAGTTGATGTTAAAAAGTTCCATTCTCAGCCCACTCTGGTGTGGTCTAAGCTAGCCTCAAGTGTGCTGTGTACTTGGGGGTGGCCCTTCGATCTTTTGATCAGTGCTGGGGTTACAGGTGTGCATCTTCCTGCTGGGAACTGAACCTAGGCTTTGCGCATGCTAGGTAGGCACTGTCAGCTGAGCCAAGCCCTCTGCCTCTTCAGGCACTTGATCATTAACTAACATGGCTTACTTAGATCTGCAGTTGATGCCCTTAGAAGGCTCAGACATGCATCTGCCTTGCCAGGATTACCTAAGCAGGTTTTTTCCACTGCTTTATTGCAAAACTAGACCCCTGGCTCTCCTATTTCTATAACTTAGGTGGTCAGAAGTGGGTATAATCAATGTTGGTCAAAAACTTGACACTGCGTCACAAAAAGTGTAAACCCAACACCTGATTTCACTAGTAGTAAAGAATTCAAATGGGCAGAAAGAAGTTATCACTATTTTTTTTAATTGAAGACATGACTAAGAACATACATTGCATATATATTATTTTGTCTTGTAGAGACTTGTCACTTTCATCCAATATAGTTAATGAGTCGAACATTTAGATCATCCAAAAAGCTAGAAAATTACATGACTATCACACAGATACATGTAAGTATCAACTAGTTCATAGCACAAGTATAACTCTCATAAAATAATACAGCCAGAGCACTATGAATTCAGCCTAATATAAGTAGGTCTTACAGGAGGGGCCCTGTTGCAGTCAGCTTCACGTTGCTGGTGTGAACATCCAACCAGACACAGCTGATGGGAGGAATGGGTGTGTTTCTTCTTATCCATCCAGGGAGAATTCCATCAATGGCAAAGAAGCTGGCTCCCTTTCACAGAGCAAAGCAGAGAGAAGCTACTAAACATCCAGCAAACACCCAAAGTAAGTAAGACCAGAGCTAAATCTGCTCTCTCCACACCTTTGGTCTGGAATGAAGATCTGCCCCAAACACACTTTAGGGCTGGACTCCAGGATCTGGCCCCAGTGACACCTCCTCTAGCCAGAGGCCTGGAGACCCAAGTTACAAGTTTAATTTTAATAAAACACCAGAGTCTATGGGGTTATACATTTATACTATCCCACTTAACCTACCACAGACCCCAACTCCTGTCTCCCTGGTATGAAGGGAGGGAATAGAGATATCAGAATTATGATTTTTCTCCCTTAAAAGTTAATACAATGGAGACTGTCAGTCACTCACTTGGTCAAGAGATAACCTCTCACCTAAAGACATGCTAAGGAGGTAGGAGGAGTAGCTATCCACTTAATGAAAATATACTACACCCCACCCCCAATAGCACCTCTGTCTGTGCAATGGTTCATAGACATTCGCTGCTGAACCTATCCTCTTTTCCAGATCTTTAATCAGAAAGTATAATTCTTCCTTTCCCCTTCTTTATTTAGCGCTAGCTAAAATCCTAAGCAAGCTTATGCTGGCACTTTGACTCTTTTGCACCTTATTGTTTATGAATCTCCTTTATGTCACTCACTTCTCATTGTCTGTGTGCCTAACTTTTGTGGACACAAGACAAAGGACTCAAAAGTGCGAAAATATGCAATGCGACTTCAGCCATCTTGAGCTGCAACCTCCATGATGGCTGCTAGGGAACCCTGGCTGATTTTCCCGCAGGTTACCAATAATGAAAGCCATGTGCATGGTATGTGGAGCTCTACACCTGAACCCTGGGGGTCAAAAAAAGTGCCCAACTCTGATATTAGCTTGAGATAAAATGGGTACTTTCAGTTTGGGAGAAGTCGCTTTTGTCCTGACCACATTGTCAGGCCTGCCCTCTGCCCAGTACTGTGACTGTCAGGTGCTGCACCTAGGGACCCACTGCTGTCAGGAAGCCCCCAGTGAACGCACAGCGTGTAATCCTGGATATGTTTGTCACTTTCCTCCATCTCATAGCATCTTGGATCTGCTGTCATGAACTTGAGATGGCTTGATCCAGAAAAGCAGGCAAATTTTGGACATCCTAATATGACACATTATTTGTTCTCATTACCCTCAATGTAAAAAACTTTTCCAACCAATCAACCCACTAATCTATAGAGTTCCCCTAAGGCATATTATTAGCCGAGTTCTCTAATGTCACGTACAAGGTGCAGTAGTGTATTTTGAGATAAGTTAGAAGTCATTGTAAATTATGAAGACATTTCTGCAGCTGTCACAAAACAAACCAGATGCACATTTTATAAGCAGGAAACACATCTTGGTTTGTAAAACAAAACTCTCCTTTCCCGAAGTCCTTATCTTACAGGTAAAGCCAATAAAAAGTAACTGTAAGGACTGGTTTTCCATTCATCTTATTTCCAGGTTGACTAGCTTCTATAATGACTAACTCAAAGGAGTCATCATGTTAATTGTGATTTCATGCCACCATCTTTACAAAGGAAGAATAACACATCAATTTGTCCTATAAGTGTGTACCCATAGTCACATAAAAGACAAATAGCTTTTACAATACATTAATTTTTCTGCCTTGCCACGTAAAGTATCATATTTCATAATACTATGTTTGCACAGCACTTTAGGTTTGTAAGAGTCTTATGTGTTTCCTTACCATATTGAGCTCATCAAGGAATAATAGTGTTACTGTGAGTTATTTTAAATGAATTTCTACTTTGCTAGCTTGTGTTTCCTTTTAATGCTGGTATGTGCTTAAAATATGGCTTTCAATATCATTATACTAAATGGTATAGATGCACCCACATACACACAAATGCCCTTTTAATTTTGCAAGGTCAACCTACTCAACCCTTACTGCAGTTCTGTAGCTCTGTTTTGAGTTCTCGGGAAAGAATGTCAAACTGAGCTACCTCGGAGATAACTGTTTGCACAAACCAAAGTCTCATGGAATTTTATTTTCTGCCTTATTGAATGCAATTTGCTGCTGCTCCTATATATTTTTTCACATCATTACTCCTTTTCAAGTCTAATCCATTAAGAGTGTGGTAGAATATTCTTCCAATGTAATAGACTTGCACATTTAGAATACAAATTGTATACCACACCCATTTTTGTTACCACCTACTGTGCTTTTAAAAAGTTGTTTAGGAGCCTAGGAGCCAGGTGTGGTGGTGCAGGCCTTTAATCCCAGCACTCAGGAGGCTGAGATAGGAAGATCACTGTGGGCTTGAGGACAGCTTGGAACTACAGAATGAGTTCCAGGTCAGCCTGGGGTAGAGTGAGACCCTACCTTGAAAGAAAACCAAAAAAAAAAAAAAAAAAAAAAATTGTTTACATGTGTCACTAGTACATTTTTAGATGAGTCAGGTAAGTAAGTAGATTGGCAATCTATGGATGTGATGTTACTTAAATAGGTGTTCTAGTTTGGAAAGAACAGTGACAGTTGCTACATAAAGGAGATGCCCCATATTTCGACCACACTGTTTTGGGGCAATTTTACCTAATTAAACATGATTACAAGACATGTTTCTGGGATCAGGACAGACTTTTGCTATGGGCAGTGTCCAGGTGATTTCTCTATTCTCTTGGGCTCCAATTTTAAAAAAAACAAAAAAAGTGTAGCCTCGACTTTCCAGAGTTCCTTTCTAATTCCTATTTTAAAACAAAACAGAACAACAAAAGAAAAACAGGGTCTCATGTAAGCCAGTCAGGCCTCAAACTGACTGTGTTGCTGAGAATGATCTTGAACTTCATTGCCCCCTGCCTCCTCTTTCAGAGTGCTGAGTTGTGACCACTCTGGGGTTGTGCAGTGCTCACTGGGGTTTGAGGCTCCTGCCTCTGCAAGCCCTTCATCAACTCCAAATGACCTATATCCCCAGCCCTGCCCCCCAAACACCCTCCTACCCCATTCCTTTTAAGAGTTCTCAACTTGAAGTCTTTACTAGCCTACCTGAGACATATCCCCTCTTTTATAATTTTAGTAGAATTTAAATCCATAATGAATATTTAACATTCCTTCTTTTTTTAATTAGAAAATTCCTAGACCTTATTATCTTAAATTTTACACTAATTTAGTGCTCCTGTAAGTTAGATAAATTCAATGTACAGTATGTTTCACACATTACTAACCTGGAGAAGATTAGCTAGCACAAATTAAATTTCACATTAACCAGCCTAAAGCCATGAAAATGAAAGCATGCTCCAGGGTATTTGGTTAATTGTGCTAAAAATATATTCATGCCATTTTTGTGGGGCATAACTATAGCAAAAGGGTTTCTTTAGCTAAAATATGGGTAGTTTATCGTTGTTTAATTTCTTCACTTTCCCCTTCTTTGGCAGAGGAGAACCATAATGACTGCTTTGATCTTTTGCAAACCTAGTAGGTTATTGCTCAAAAAACTATGCCATTTAATGGTTTTCTGTTAGGGATTCATTTTGTAAAATACACTATGTTTTCACTCAAGAGCTCTGTTGCTATTATTTTTGTTATTTTTTTGTATGGACCTAGACTCAAAAATTAAGAAAGCCAGTTGAAATGGTGCATACCTTTAATCCCAGCACTTGGGAAGCAGAGGTAGGAGAATCAGTGTGAGTTTGTAGCCAGTCTGGAACTGTAAACTGAGTTTCAGGTCAGCCTGGGCTAGGATGAGGCCCTATCTCAGAAGAAAATAATATTAATAAAAGTCACAATGAAATATCATTGACATTACAAGAATTATTTGACTGTCTTCACTAACATCTTGACACATGATTTCACTTTTCTTTCTGTTTTCAAAATGTTTATTTTCTTTTGAGAAAGAGAGAGGATATGTGTGTTGCAGTCAGGTTTGTATTGCTGGCAGAAATCACCCAACCAAGAGCAGCTTGTAGGAAAAAAAGAAAGGTTTATTTTGGCTTACAGGCTCAAGGGAGAAGCTCCGTCATGGCAGGGAAAACGATAGCATAAGCAGACGGTGGACATCACCCCCTGAACAACATAAGGTGGACAATAACAACAGGAAAGTGTGCCAAACATTGGCATGGGGAAACTGGTTATAACACCCATAAGCCTGCCCCCAACAAAACACTGCCTCCAGGAGGCGTTAATTCCCAAATCTCCATCAGCTGGGAACCCAGCATCCAGTACACCTAAGTTTATGTGGGACACCTGACTCAAACCACCACATCTGCCCTTGGTCCCCATGAAGTGACAACCAGCCATGATGTAAAATGAAATACATTCAGTTTGACTTTAAAAGTCCCCATAGTTTTTATCAATCCTAATGATGTTCAAACATCCCCATAATCCTAGCTCTTTAACCAACAATACTAAAAAATCCCCAAGAAAGCCATAATGTCACAGAATAAACACTCACACTACAAAAGATGGCACTGGGCATAGCAAAAAAATATTCAGCCAATACAAGATTTGAATAGGGCAAACAACAAACTCTGTGGCTCCAGGTCCACCAACTCTAGCCAGTAACAAGTCTCCCAGTACAAAACTTCTAACCAGTACCAAGTCTCTGGAGTTCCAATTCCGCCCTTCCAGCTATGCCCCGGCCAGCGGGGCTTCAACGGGGGCACGGACCCCAGAGAACCTGAAATGAAAGGGACAAGAGACACAAGGAACCGACAGCAAGACAGGAGTCTGATCAAGCTGCCAAATTTTAATTTTTCTCAGGGTGCCTCTTATACAGCAGAACAGGGAAGTTTGTCAACAGTTTAGGTATTGCTATAGTTCCATTTCAATAGGATAAGGTTTCGGCCCCAAAGGCACAAGATGTTTCACAGGATAAGGCTCCAGCCCCAAGGCCACAAGACAATGACTTCCTCATTCTTTATGGGTGCATGGGTTAACAAACACCTGCAGATCTTGTGACTTTCCAGAACAGACAACTTATTACAAAATGGAGTCATTATTTAAGATGGAGGTACTTTTGCTTTCCTAGTGTCCAATGGTTCCCCACATCTCCTCCCTTTCTATTAGTTTTAGAAGGTGTTTTTTGTGGTGGCCAATTTTTGTAAATTTTGGTAGGACTCCCAGGGTCCCGTGATTTCACAGTGGGCCTGTAACCAACTGGGGGAGCAGTGACCTGACTCCTCCCGTGGGGTTCGTACCCCACCTTGGTTGCTCTTGGTACCTTTTGGGGAGGGGAGGCAGAGCCAACACAGAAAGTACAGTACCAACCTCCATGCAAGTCAGGTTTGACTCTCAGGGAATTCAGAAGCGGTCAAAAGGGACCTTCCCTTGCGGTGCTATGCCTCGCACCCATGTTGGTGCCCATATTGTACTCACACATTTGTGAGTCAACATGCACAGGTCTGAATCCTATGCAGTTCCTGTCGGAGGGGAGTCACTCAGATCATTTTAAGTTTAGATAAGTGTCAATAAGGGAGGAGATATGGGGCATGCCCGCAAACTAGGGCGAAGGTTCAGCACCTAGGCTAGGGACAACATAGAGGGAGAAAGACTGTAAGTAAGACTTCTGGTAAAAATTATAACATCCCCTTCACCATAAGAGTGGTGAAGATCAATTTCAGGAGCAGTATGTTGTGTAAAAATGGTGCCAAGTCCCCAAGCGTTCGGGCTGCCGAGGGCCATTTTGCAGAGGTCTGGAGTTAGGGTCGGCCAAGGAATGGTCTGAGAAACCGTAGAGTGTGTCCAGATCACATCACCGACTTCACTGAGCACGGTCCAGGTGAAATTCATGGATTGATGGCCAGCAGTGATCAATCCAGATGCCAGGAGCAAGAGGTCAATGAAAGCAGGGGCAGCCATAGTCCTGAAAAGGAAAGGACAAATCCTCAGGGGGGCGCGAGCCTTCCCTGGGAGAGGGTGAATTTTTAAGGGGTGAGGGTGGTGAGAAACAGAAAGCTGTTTAGGAGCAGTGCATTCACGAGAGAAATGTCCAGGTTGTTTACAATTATAACATGTTTTCGTACCCTGAGTGAGACCAGCAGAACGGAGAGCAGCTCCAATTGCTAAACCCATGGCATGAGAGGAGCCCACGCCTGCACATAACTTGATATAATCAGATATGGACTCCCGCTTGTGAGAGTGGAGAATAGACTGACAAGCAGGATTAGCATTCTCAAAGGCCAGGTGTTTGATAAAGGGGCTGTTGGTTTCCCCAACACCAAAAAGGCGCTCAGCAGTTTCATTAAGTCTACTAATAGAGTCACTGTAAGGCTCTTCTGGACCCTGTCTAATATTAGCCAGGGAGGTGGTGGCGGCCCCTTTAGGAGGGAGGCGCCGCGCGGCGAGGCCTGCCTGTTGTATTTGGGCTAAAAGTCCAGGGGGATAGCGTGCTTGCCGTTCATTGGAATTGTAGGGATGTTCCCCCAACAATTTTTGTTTTGTCCAATTTTTAGAAACAGCCTTTTGTAAATTACGGCGAGCAAAGTCAGAGCAGTTCTCATTAAATTCAGTGCGCCGTAGAACAAAATCTCCACCAGAGAGAGCCGCACGAGCAAGGCGATACCAGTCATTAGGCCTAAGCCATTTGTCACTATAACTTTCCAGAAGAGTGAGAGTAAAGGGAGCCGTGGGCCCATAATTGGAGACGGCCGCTTTTAGTCGCTCAAGAAACTTTAAATTAAGAGTTTTATATTTAGGTTGGGGAACAGACTCCGGGGCAGGTTCATCCTCAGAATCAGAGGAGGCAGCATTCCCATCAGCTGGAGCAGCCGAGGGAGCAGGCTCCTCATCAGAGTCCGTATTGGACGCAGGGGAGGGAGCAGAAGCGGGATCAGAGCGGGCCTGTGTGCGAGTAACAGGAAAAGCAAGAAGGCCAGTATTGCGGGTGTGTGCGTCTGCTTTCGTTTTGCGCCTACGGCTGTCAGAGGAAGGATTAGAAAAGGCAGCAAGTTCTTTTGTGACAGAATCAAGTTCCTGGAGAAGCTGCAGCTGAAGTTTTTTATCCTGAAGTGCCCTACAGAGGTCAGAGACAGAAGCTAATGTGGCAGACTGTAGTTCTGTGAAAGGAGAGTCAGCGAGAGGTTCAGCAGGCGCAGAGGGAAGTAAGGCGGCGGAGCGGTCGAGAACAGGAGCGCAGAGTGGCGGGCAATAGGGCGGAGGCACTAGAGGAGGTTTATTGGTGGGGCCCACATCAAGCAACGGGGGAAGGGGGGAACCAGCTTCACCAACTTCACCAGCTTCAAGATCCACTAGGGAAGGATAAAGGTGGCAGGAAGGCTTTTCAGAGGCAGAGGATTTAGGTCGCTCCTGAGTTTCATTTTCAACTATGACAGAAGCGCAGGCAGAAGGGGGCCTAGAGGAACGTTTAAGAGCAGCCTCTCCCTCATTAACAAGAACCCGTACAGCCATAGAATGATTGTGGACCTTGAGAACATCATTTATAAGATTCCAATAAGAGTAGGCGGAAACAGGGACCTTTTCGGGGCCAAAGGTTTCAAAATAATCACGTAAACAGTCTCCAACTCTTAACCAAGTTTTTTCATTTATAGTCCCTTCCTTTGGGAACCAAGGACAGAGATCACAAATATAATCTAAAAATATCTTTAAATCTTTTCTTTTAACCCTAGTTCCTCGTACCTTGAGAGCTTGTTTTAGCCCAGTCACAAAAGAGTCTTCTTTTGAAAATGCTTGTCCCATGGTAAAGAAAAAATCTTATCTTACCTCACCGTCCAAGTGTTCCAACGGATCTGTCTCACGGGCGGGCGACTCCGTGGCGATCACCAGAGGGCCAGTGTCTAACCCCCTCTTTGGGTTGCGGCGGCCTCGGTGCGGGATCCCAATGGGCAGGTAGCAGACGGTGTTTCAGGCGATCCTAGGTTCGTGCCCCACGTTTGGGCGCCAGTTGCCCCGGCTAGCGGGGCTTCAACGGGAGCACGGACCCCAGAGAACCTGAAATGAAAGGGACAAGAGACACAAGGAACCGACAGCAAGACAGGAGTCTGATCAAGCTGCCAAATTTTAATTTTTCTCAGGGTGCCTCTTATACAGCAGAACAGGGAAGTTTGTCAACAGTTTAGGTATTGCTACAGTTCCGTTTCAATAGGATAAGGTTTCGGCCCCAAAGGCACAAGATGTTTCACAGGATAAGGCTCCAGCCCCAAGGCCACAAGACAACGACTTCCTCATTCTTTATGGGTGCATGGGTTAACAAACACCTGCAGATCTTGTGACTTTCCAGAACAGACAACTTATTACAAAATGGAGTCATTATTTAAGATGGAGGTACTTTTGCTTTCCTAGTGTCCAATGGTTCCCCACACAGCTAGGCTACTCACAGTCCTGGAAAACTTCATCTGGGCCGGCAGCTCTCCTTAGCAGCCATCTTATGGTTCTGGCATCTCCGTTGGGTCTCCACTGCAACCCACAGTCCATCCTCATGGCTCCATCGAGTTTCCATGCAGGCATCCAGCAAACCTGCATCACACTGCCCATGGCTGTTTCCAAAACACAAGACCACATTGTAAACTCAATGACCCTCTCTTTCCTGCATTTCTTATACTCCACAATACCAGGTAAGGTGCCAATGCATTAGTCCAGCAGGGGGTGGTGGGGAACAAAGCAGACGAAGAACAGGATACTCCTTGAGCACTCAGGCCCCTTCAAAAGAGTCAACATTCTTCCTGTTGCCCCAGTGCAGGTCAGCTGGCCCAATCTCAATGGCTGTCATCTCTCAAATAATTGCAGGTGAATGTGCAACAGTTTTGGCCCAAAGATTTCATTTTCCTGTGCCATATCCCTCTGCACACACCAGTCCATTTCTTCACAATGCAACCCTGCACACCTTCTCAGGACATGGCTATAACAGCAAGTCTTTCACACAAAGTGCTTCTTGTCCAGTCAAAGCTCTTTCTCACCATCATAAGCCAAACCTCACAGTCCATAGTTCTTAGTGTATTCAGGTCTTTCAACTCTGACCAGAATAATCCATCAATCTGTGCTTACAGCACTGCAAGGCATCTTTTAGGCCAACGTTTTGATTCCTTCCACATTCCTCTTAAAAATCAGCTTCAAAAGGCCAAGCCAGTAAATGACATCACTTCTCTATCAACATTACTATTGCAGTCATGTTCACATTGCTGGCAGAAATCACCCAACCAAGAGCAGTTTGTGGGGGGAAAAAAAAGATTCATTTTGGGTTGCAGGCTCAAGGGGAAGCTCCATGATGGCAGGGAAACAATAGCATGAGCTGAGGGTGGACATCATCCCCTGGCCAACATAAGGTGGACAATAGCAACAGGAGAGTGTGCCAAACACTGGCATGGGGAATCTGGCTACAACACCCATAAGCCTGCTCCCAACAGTACACCACCTCGAGAAGGTGCCAATTCCCAAATCTCCATCAGCTGGGATCCCAGCATCCAGAACACCTAAATTTATGGAGGACACCTGTATCAAACCACCACAGTGTGCCAGTTACTCTTGCCACTGCAAACAAACTCCAGATGCATGCGCCACTTTCTGTATCTGACTTTATGTGGATACTGAGAAATCTTGAACCTAGGCCAGCAGGCTTTGCAAGAAAGTGCCTTTTACAGCTGGATGATGTCCCCAGCACACTTTCTCTTGTGTTACCCTTTAAAGTTTATCTATTTAAAGCTGTATTTTTTAGGATGTTTGTGGGCTGGGGGGAGTGCTCAGTTGTTAAAAGTACTTGTGTGTAAGCCCATTGACAAGTTTCCATTCTCAGAACCCATGTTAAGCTGGACACAAGTAGTGCCTGAGTCTGTACAGAATGGGAAGCTGAGTCAGGAGCATTTTGACTGGCTAGATAGCCTGATGATCCCAGCAGCAAAATGAGAGAGATCTTGTCTCAAAAAAGATTCACACCCGTGTGACCTCCACATGCATGTTGTTGCATGGGCATGCCCATACGTACATGTGCACAGACACTAAAGTTAAAATGTTCATGATGAGTGCATGTGCATTTCTCTAAGGAGAAAGTGAAAGAATTTCGATTATTTTCCTAAGGACCTATGTCTGAAAATATTACTAGATAAACTGTTGAATTTTCAGATAATATAACAGGCTTAAAAGAGATTATAAACTAATACTGATTCACAGGTTTATGTGGAATGATTTTTTTTTTTTTTTTTTTTTTTGCCAGCTCTGACTTAGCCTTACAGATAATTCCATGAATCACACTAAAATGCCTATTATCCAGGATGGCTGAGTTTTTACTTTGTTTTGTTTGAGTTTTAATAATGACTGCATTGAAAACAATATAAGCACTGGTCACAGACCTTGACATATTTAAACCTAAAAAGTAACATATTCTATCATTCAATACTGCTTTGGCATTATATGTAGTATACATTATTTTTCTTGCTGCATACATTACTGATAGCCATACTAGTCTGTCCACTTCATCACTTTATTCCCTCTTAGCTTCTCACAGTCTGAGCTATGGGTGGTGTTTCCCTCTCTCTTGGCTACTGAAGATTTGAATTGTTAATATGTCTTGATTATTACAGGCTCTAACTCATTGGATTCCATTTCCAAGGCTGGAAATAGACAACCCACTCAGTGAAAGGGAAATCACTGGTCCATTTGAATGCTAATTACTAAACAAGTCCTGTATTCTGTACCAGAATTCAGCATAAACATGGTCATCAGGGGAGGCAGAAAAACCATTAAGATGCTCCCTGGGAGACTGAGCTCATTAGAACCTATACTGATACCCAACAAAGAAGAAAAAGAGTTGCTTAAACTGGTTCCTCTTTGGGGTGTACAATTCATATACTTTCTATTGCTTTTGTTTTGTTGTGTTTTTTGTTTTTTTTTAATTTTTAAAAATTTTGTTTGTTTATTTGCAAGCAGAGAGAAAGAGAGAAGAGAGGCAGAGAGAGAATGGGCACACCAGGGCCTCTAGCCACTGCAAAAGAACTCCAGACACACGTGTCTCTTGTGCATCTGGCTTATGTGGGTCCTGGCGAATTGGACCTGGGTCCTTCGGCTTCACAGGCAAATGCCTTAACCACTAAGCCATGTCTCCAGCCCTTATTTTTTGAGGCAGGATCTCACTCTAGCACAGGGTGACCTGCAACTCAGTCTGTAGCCCCAGAGTTATAACATTGCTTTTGGAGTTTGGAAAGAGTCCTTAAATGCCAAACCCTGACTTTATGTCTGTTTTTACCAAGGAATGGGTTAAAACAAGATTGAGAGGGATAATTATTAAAATATCACATTTATTCAGGGAGGGAAAGAACCAAGGGAAGGGAAATGAATATACCCACGTGGTCTGAGAACCCTTGTGGGAAGTGAGCGTGGGCCTAGAAGAAACATAAAAAGAGATTAGAGAGGAAAGTGCAGAGAGCCCCTGCCTTGGTGAAGGCAGGAATGGGCAGAGAGCCCACGTGAGAGCAGGGGTTGGGTCTCCCTTGGTCTCAGCCCTTCATGGGAGGCTAAACGAGGGGGTGGGGGCAGGAACCCAGAAGTTCAGGAGAGATGAAGCGCCAACAGGAGACCTTGCCCACCTGGTAAGCATCTACTTATGACCTCTACTTTTTAAAAACAGTAGCACTTAAAAATTTTTTTTTGTTTTATTTGAGAGAGAGAGAGTGAGGGAGAGAGGGAAAGAGGAAGATAGAGAATGGGCATATCAGGGCCTCTAGCGCCTGCAAACAAACTCCATATGCATGTGCCACCTTGTAAATCTAGTTTAGTGGGACCTGGGGAGTTGAACCTGCCTCAGGCTGGCCTCACACTCACAGTGCTTCTCCTACCTCAGCCTCCAGAATGCTGGAATTAAGGGTGTGTATCACCATGTTTGGCCTCAATATTCATACTTTCTAAGTGTGAGTCTGCATATGTTCTCTAGCCCAGCAAGGAAGGAGATTAAAAACTGTAGAGCTTTTCAAGGAGCAAAAGAAGGTAGGCTAAAAGATGACTGAGTGGAGATGGAAAACAATATGCAGAAATTTTGAGGGCATATCAGGCTTGTGAGATTCATTTTCATTCCTAGAAAAGGAAAACTGCCATTCTAAAGTTTACACCAGAGAATTTTCTAATTTCACAAAGTTGGTGGTTATTCATAAAATGCTTCTGTCTTGAAGTCATTATGTGCTTAAACATAAGCAACCACTCCAAGCTTGTCTGGAAGGCATCAGGCAGTTCAACCAAGAGCTGTTTTGACATTTGACTTGCACTACCTCCAGAAAGTTATTAACCTCATAAAAGTTTTAGTTGGCACATAAATAAAACTTTGATACAAAGGAAAGGAGCAGACTTGATACTGGGCAGAAACCCTTGAAAGCAGCAGAATCATCAAACAGAATTTTTCTTGAGTCTTACTTGGATTCTTCCATTTTATTTAATACATAATTAAATACAAAATACTCTTATAAACATAACAATCTGTGTAGTGTATCAGTTAAATTGGCATGCAGTCTAGGCTGTTACTATCAATTCATTTCATCAGCTCCTTTTAATCTCTGTGTGCATCAGGTTACCAGGGATGTTGGTAGAACCCAGAATCCTGGGCTCTGAAGGCTGGGTGATCTTGATGCAGATATGGCCATGCACTTCAAAGGTAGCATTAATTAAACACTGTTACATATGTTCATTCTCAGCAAATATAATTTGGTGAGTTTTACTAGAAGATTATGAGACAGTTGAAACTATATAACTATGGGGGTATAAAAAAGATGAAGCAAACAGTGGGAGCGGAATGTCTTTATATTCTGTGTTGCATTGTAGAGTGAGATGACTGGATCGTCCCATATTAATTAGGTTTTTACCTGGTTGTTGGGGCTACTTTATAGAATGCTATGGTTTTAATTTCTATTTTTAACTTTTTTTGTTTATTTTTATTTATTTATTTGAGAGTGACAGAGAAAGAGGGAGAGAGAGAGAGAGAGAGAGAGAGAGAGAGAGAGAATGGGAGCACCAGGGCTTCCAGCCACTGCAAATGAACTCCAGATGCATGCACCCCTTGTGCATCTGGCTAACATGGGTCCTGGGGAATTGAGCCTCGAACCGGGGTCCTTAGGCTTCACAGGCAAGTGCTTAACTGCTAAGCCATCTCTCCAGACCTAATATCTATTTTTAAAATTATTTTAGTTTTTATTTATTTAAGAGAGAGAGAGTGGGCCTGCCAGGGCCTCTAGCCAGTGCAAGTGAACTCCAGATGCATGTGCCACCTTGTGCATCTAGCTTTACATGGGTACTGGTAAATCAAACCTGAGTCCTTTGGCTTTGCAGGCAAATACCTGAACCACTAAGCCCCCTCTCCAGCTCTTAATTTCTATTTATTATTGTTCTTACTTTGCTTTTTTCACATGTCAATGTAAGTACCATGAAGAAAAAGTGTGACAGTTCACACCTGTAGTACTGCCATTCAGGGAAGCCGGAGGAACAGCGTTCCAGGTCAGTCTGAGTAACACAGTCAGATCCTGTCTTCTTTAAAAAAATATTATTTATTTATTTATTTGAGAGAGAGAGAGAGAGAGAGAGAGAGAGAGAGAGAGAGAGAGGGCACACCAGGGTCTGTAGCCACTGCAAACAAACTCTAGACACATACACACATCTGGCTTTATGTGGGCACTGGGGAATTGAACTCCAGTCCGTTGGCTTTGCAGGCAAGTTCCTTAACCACTGAGCCATCTTTCCAGTCCAGATGCTGTATTTAAAAGGGTGAGGGGAGGAGAACATGATGATGGCAAAAACATCACCACACTTCCATACTACAAAGGTGGACTCATGATGCGTGTGCCATATTGTTCAGTTTATAAATCATAACTTATTTCCAAATCCTGGAGTGTGAGAAGTTAGTTAGGCAATGCCAGCTCTAGTGTCTGATGAGGATCTGGTCTGCTTCCAAGATGGACCCTAAGCACTATGCCTGCACATGGTGTACGGGACAGAAGGGCAAGAGGAGTGCAGCCTCATTTCCATGCGTTCTGTCATTCCTGAGGGCTCTGCCCTCGCCACCTCTGAGTGCTATCGCACTGGAGGTCAGGTTTCAACTCATGAATTTTCACAAACATTGTAAGTGACTCAAAGCTGTGAGAAATCATGTTCCGCAAGTAATATTCCCTACCCAAATATACATTGAGAACCTAAAAAGAAAACATGCAAACAATGTGCTAAGTACTCGCTATGCAAAGTGCTTACACTGAAGAGGACTGTGTATTTTGCCTTTTGCTTTTCCCTTTTAACAATTGCCTAGCAACAACATGATGAAAGTAATAATATTTCTAGAAATTAATAGGATAGCAGCATATATATATATATATATATATTTCTACTTAGGCTGGAGACATGGCTTGGCAGTTAAGGCACTTTCCTGCAAAGCCAAAGGACTCAGGTTCAATTCCCTAGGACTCATGTAAGCCAGATGCACAAGGGGGCATATACATGTGTGTATATATATATATATACACATGGAGTTTGTGTGCAGCAGCTAAAGGCCCAGTGCACCCATTCTGTTTCTCTCTCTCTCTCTCTGTATATATATATATATATATATATATATATATATATATACACATACATATACATATACATATACATATATATGTTCAACTTCAGTGTGATTGGAATAACAATTGTAATTTACAGGCTCCTAAAAATCTTAAGAATAAGAATAGACTGACTGAGGCCTTCATTACCCCACAGTGAATACCAATAACCCCACTGAGGAGATCTCTCAGGGGAATGGGAGCAGGGGATATAAAAATATAACCTTAAAATTTTTTTAAAAGCCTGGTGGGGTGGCGCACACCTTTAATCCCAGCACTCGGGAGGCAGAGGTAGGAGGATTGCCATGGGTTCAAGGCCACCCTGAGACTACATAGTTAATTCCAGGTCAGCCTGGGCCAGAGTGAGACCCTACCTCGAAAAACAAAAAAATAAAAATAAGTAAATAAAATAAGGGCTGGAGGGCTTGCTTAGAAGTTAAGGCACTTGCCTGCAAAGCCAAAGGATCCAGGTTCAATTCTCCAAGCCAGATGCACAAGGTGGCACATAGATTTCATTTTCAGTGGATGGAGGCCCTGCCCCTCATTCTCTCTCTCTATGTTTATCTCTCAGATAAATAAAAATAATAAAAATAAATAATGATTTAAAAAAAAAATTAAAAGCAGGGCATGGTGGTGCATGCCTTTAATCCCAGCACTCAGGAGGCAGAGGTAGAAGGATCGCCATGAGTTTGAGGCCACCCTACATAGTGAATTCCAGATCATCCTGGGCCAGAGTGAGACCCTACCTCGAACCCCCCCCCCAAAAAAAATTAAATTAACTACAAAAAGAAAGAATAATTCTCTAGAACCCAGTATATAAGAAAACCTAACCTGTTAAACACAATCAATATTTTAGTAAGGGGAAATCTTTAGAATAAAGCCCACTCATTCACTTATATTTTCAACAACTATTCATTGAATAGCAAATAACGTGTATGTCAGTGGTCACCATGTGAACCTAAGCTGTGTTTACCATCAGAGTCACACGTGTCGAGGCATAACTTGAAGGACTGGTGAAGAACAGCCAGGCGTGTGTATTTACATGAATCAAAAAAAAAAAAATCCTCCTAGAAAAATGGAAATTCACCCTAGAGGAAACAAAGGTCAAGATGGGTAAGTGTGGGTGAAGGATTGTTGGCAAATATTAAACACAGAAAGAAAGGATGATCTTGAATAAGGTGTGTGTCCCTGAAATTGTTACATAACCCAGATTTCATTGTAGCACAGGGACATTGGTGGATGACAGGACTGAGTCATAAGAGGAAGTGTGCCAGTCAGAAGAGCGGCTACTCTGTAACGGCCGTGGGCCATGCAGGGTCGGAGGTATTGGCAGCATTGGTGAAGACAGAGTTTGTAGCAAGCTTGGGGCATGGCACTGGCAGGGCTCACTCTGTAAATATTAGCAGCAGTGTTGGCAGCTTCTGAAGTGGCACGGGGAAAGATGAGGGTCTTGGAAACGCAGCGTGGTGATTTGGGTATCTCTGTGATCCTGTGCACTGGGGGAACACACCACTCGCTGTAAACATAAACACAAGGCCAAGGGCAATGTCTGATTCTCTTCCTTAGATAATTACACAATTTCTTTAAGCAGAGATAATCTTGGATACAAAGTAATCCAAAAGGAGGAAGTTGATTCATTTTTATTCTTACTAAAACTTGAGCTTACTGTTTTGTATGTACACTACAATTGTGTATATATATGTGTGCATGTGTGCTGTTCAGAAAGAGAGGTCCTAGTCCCACTTTGGACGTCTTCAATGACTTAATAAATGGGAAATGTCACCAGGTCATTCCATGGGGCAGAGTACAATGCTAAAAGAAAGGACCAGATATAAATCTAGAGTTAGATGAATGGTATTAAGTATTTATTTTCATGGATTGAGTAAATCTGGGCCGAGTTTGAAGACTGAAAGTGCTTAGTAGATAGAATGAGCTTAGATAGCAAAGAGCAACTAAGGCAGAAGATACAGAACATTTCAAAAGCAGGAATGCACTGCCATAGCACATTGAAGGAAGGAAAGGAAGTTCAGTGAAGTGGACAGGTAAGGGTGAGAACTGCAGATGGAGGGGTGAGTGAAGGATGCTGGGTACTTACCCAGGGGCCGGTCAGGAAAGCTCCACGTGTGTGTCCAGGGAAGAGTGGAATGGAGAACATCATGAAGGGCTATAATCAGTTTACATATGAAAAACATGACCCTATTGTATAAGGATTTGAAAAATGGGAGAGTTTTAGCCTGAAGGTTAGGTAAGAACAGGTAGGAGGTTATTTTAACAGTCAGGAGTGAACATGGCTTTAAAATACTCCTAAGAAGCCAGGTGTGGTGGCGCTCGCCTTTAATCCCAGCCTTTGGGAGGCAGAGATAAGAGGATCGCTGTGAGTTTGAGGCCACCCTGAGACTATGTAGTGAATTCCAGGTCAGTCTGAGCTAGAGTGAGACCCTATCTTGAAAAACCAAAAACAAACAAACAAACAAACAAACAAACAAAAAACTAGTAAGTGAAGGTGACTATGGAATGGAGATAATGTGGGCTCAACAAGAAAACAGTGGATCTCTACCACACCATTCCTGCTCTTGACTTCATCTGGAAAATTTAAAAAATATACTTTTATTTACTTGAGACACAGAGAGACAGAAAGACAGAAGCAAACAAAGACAGAATGTGTATAGATACACCAGGGCCTCCTGCCACTGCAAAGGAACTCCAGATACATGTGCCACTTTGTGTGTCTGACTTCATATGGATACTGGGGAACTGAACCTCGGCCATCAGGCATTATAAGGAAGGACCTTTAACCACTGAGCCATCTCTCAAGCCAGTTATTTAGAAATTTGATGGTTTGTTTATTATTTTTTTTCACTTCTGATTTTGACAAGCTATCTTAAATATTATGTATCTAAGGAAAAATGAAAGAAATAAAAAAGGATCTGTTGAGAAAGTAGATGTTTTGATGTTTGTGACTTTGGCGAATGAGTAAGCTGGCTCATCTTGAAGTAGAATATAAGAGGAAGAAGATCTGTGGAAGGGTGGGTAAAGGAACATGATGAGAAGCTGGCTTTACGCGGTCCTCCACGCAACTGAGTGACAGGACAGAGTGGATTGCTTGGGGTAAAGGCGCATAAACAATTTTAAAGTACTTCTGATACACAAAGCATAAGTCTGATACAAGTTAGATTTTGAAAATATTTTTTTTTAATTTGAGGTAGAGTAAGCATATCTGTTTTCCCTAAATCAGAAAAGGTGAGGAAGGGAGAAAGTCTGAACCACAGACACCCCACACAATGACAGGAGCAGGGCCAGTGCACCTGCTCTCTGCTGCTGGTCTCTCTCTCTCTCCACTTCCCAACACACTCCTCCATTGAGCTGGACTGTGTGGAGATGATGATCCTGGCTGCTTTAGAAAAATATTTCATTTATTTACAAGCAGAGTAAGACATTGAGACAGGTAATGGGCGTCCCAGGGCCTATTGCCACTGCAAACAAACTCCAGATGCATGCACTGCCTTGTGCCTCAGGCTCACATGGGTACTGGGGAAGCGAATCTGGGTCACTGGGTTTGCAGGCAAGCGCCTCAACCACTGAGTCATCTCTCCAGCCCAGATCCTGGGTATTTTTATTGCTTAGTTCCAGGTCTGGAATTTAGGTGATGATGCTCATTAACCTAATCTTGGTAATTACCCTCTGGGAAGCATTTTTCGGCAGCAATACAAATTCATGTTGGACAAAATTACTTACATAATGCAAAGATTCACTGATTATTTTTCCTATCATAAAAAATGTCCTCTGCCTTCAACCAAGCTTTCTTTTATAATTGTCCTTACAGTCACATACACACTAGTAAAATACCTAAATACATCAGAGCATAGTTTGAGGTAATAGAAGACAAAAGAGTAATAGCAGGAAAATATTAAATAAGACACAACTTAAGCATACATGGCTACATCTCTCATCTCCTAATGTCATACTCTGATTCCCAACTCATAGACTATGTAGGGTAGGGGTTATGCCCTTCTTTCTCCACTTTATTCCATTCCCACCTATGTAAACTTCAGAACCTTAGCTAACATTAGCAGTAAGTTAATTAGCCATACCACTGCCCGTAATACTGATGATAGTACGTCTTTAGCATGTGACACCAGTCTAATTTATACTGTCCTAAATTACCAAATTTTACTACAGACATAAAAATATCTACATTATGAACACCCACTAAGTACCTAGTGATTTACATAAATTGCTAACTTATTTCATCTGACCATAGTCTTATGTGGTAAGTTTATCATCCCCATTTTATAGATGTAGAATCCTTAAGCTAAAGAGCTATGAAATCAACTTAAGATCATGCATGCAAATGTTAGACCTGATTTGGAGTCAAACTCAGTGTGACTCCAAATATCAGTACTTTCTTCACTATGCGCTGTTATCAAAGCTAGGAAAGCAAGATAGCTTATTAACTCCATAATCTACATATGCAATTGTGTGTCATTTACTCTTCTATATTATGAAATATTGACATATTTTGACTAAACATTCTTAAATATTCCATATGGATATGAATTACAAATAGCTTAAAATGTCAGATCACCCATCTTGAAAATGATATGCATAGATACATCATAGCAAAAACAGCTAGCTAACATATCCAAATGCATACAAGAAGTTTGCTTATCTGTTTATGTCAGGCCACATATCACTTCCACATCAATATTCTCAAACATATATCCCACTGAAATTTCCAAAGAAATTTTGTCATAACTTCCTTTATATCTCCCCACACTTTAAACTTTTTTTAAAAAAAAATTGTTTATTTTTATTTATTTGAGAGCAACAGACAAAGAGGCAGACACACAGAGAGAGAATGGGTGCATCAGGGCCTCCAGCCACTGCAAACGAACTCCAGAGTGCGCCCCCTTGTGCATCTGGCTAACGTGGGTCCTGGGGCATTGAGCCTCAAACCAGGGTTCTTAGGCTTCACAGGCAAGCGCTTAACCACTAAGCCATCTCTCCAGCCCCACATTTTAAACTTTTGACATTAATATCTATATCTCATTGATCACTACTAATAGTATGCCATTATTGTAGGTACTGATCTGACTTAAAACCTTTTTAATAGCTACTATGTATGTACACATGCTTTTTATATCTACCACCTATACTTAATTATACATCTGTAAATAGTTCTATATAATGTATGATTTATGAGACTAAAAGCTACTTTCCACAAGAGAGAACTTTATGTTTAGGTAAAAATGGGATAAAGGGCACCTTTGAAGTACATGACCACGGTGGTCACTGATACTAATATTTTTAGCAAGCCTCTCCTGAGGTAAACAAGTTGAGAAGAAACAGAATTTCATAATAACTATGTACCTGGAGGAAATATTGAAATTGGGTAACACGAGAGAACTCTGAACTCGACAGCTTTAAAAGTCATTCTGTTGTCAGTGAGGATGCAGTGTGTAACATGTCTAACCACGCCAGAGACCTTTCACGGCAGGCATTCCATCTTCGAGTTTTGTATGATCAAACAAATCTATACCGTTTTTGACCTTGCAAAATCTCTTTGAGCCTCACTGAGTTTTATAGCCTTAAATCAAGATCCTGCCAGGATGAGATAGTTCTTGCAAGAATGATAACCTGCAGATAAGGCAAAATGAAATTTAGTTGGATGTTGAAATGACTGGGACTAACTCCAGCAATGGAAATGTCAATCAAAGAGCCTAGAGTCAAGGCTAATCCAAACTTCGCTTTGACTCCTAAGACTGGATACCTCGGGTCTTGTTGCTTCTATTATATTTTTATATTCTTGGATTCCAAATACATGAATAAGCTGGTAGTGAGAAAATATCAGGGACTAAGTGAATTGGTAATTTAATTTAAAGTAGAAAAAAATGGTGGTTCTAAAGTCAAAGCATTTGTACCTTGTACATCAAGCCTGGTGTTATTTCTCTGGTGATGGCTGTGTTTTCTATGTTGTTATTATTGTTTTGTAGTGAAGCTGGAGATGGAGATGAGGTGATTTGGGATAAATTTGTAAAGTCACTAAGGAGAAACAACAAATACATTGCTTGCATGGTCGTATTTTATATACAAACATTTTTGGATATTATATCATGACATATTTTAAGTTCAGGAAGTATCAAAACTACATTAAGCTTAATAAATTCAACCATCAGGTGCAACTGGCTTTTCTCCATATGTGAGGAATAGGGAATTTTCTACTATTGTATATAACAGTGGTAGAATTGTATTTGATATGAATCATGACCTTGACAAAAAAATATTTACTCTGTACATGTGCCTTTCTTTTCTTTTTTGCTTCTTTTTTATTTCTACTTTTTCATACATGAAGATAATGTAGTTTGTCATAATCCTCTCCCAGTACCTGCTTCTGTCCCTCACCTTGCCCAACTTCCTTCACTCTTTCCAATGAGACTCTGTACTATTTTGGCTATGTGTTTAAAGCCCTCTTCTATCATCCATGTCAAAAGAGTTCAATTTTTTGGAGGTCCTGTGAAGGTAGTGACAGACTCTATTGAATCACAATGTGATCACTTTGTGTTTGAAAGATAGTGTCCCAACGTGTTCCTCCCCACATTCTTACCACCCACTAGTTTGCAATGCTCCCTGGATCTTTAGGGGGATGATATAAATGTCTTAAGTAGTGCTGAGTACTCAGCCTTCACATGTCCATAGCACTTTGGTGAGCTTTGAGTCTTCCTGGTAGTCACCACCATCTGCAAAAAAAGAAGCTTCTCTGACTGACATTATGATCAGTACTAATCTACATGGATAAACATCATGTAAATGTTATGAAGGCAATTTGATTAGTCCAGCATGTCCATTTAGTCAGGCAACAGTGGTGTCCTTCCTGCTAGGGTCTGTGACAGTCACCATCATAGGTTTCATGTGTAGGATTTTAGTACCAGGCATCTATTCCTTGGAGCAGGTCTCAGATCTAATCAGAGAGTAGGTGGTTACCTGCATACCAGTCCTGCCACTATTACACTAGGGGGTACATCTTGGCTGGCTAGTTAGTTAATTAGCATGCAAAGTTGTTAAGAAGTTGGATATGCCTGTTAATGAATTTTATAGTCATGGCTTTCTAAATTAAATGCAGGTCATACTAATTTTGTTTAGCTAATCATTCTTTTCTAATTCCACAAAATATTTCTCAATCACTTTTTATAGTAGGAACTAATTGTTTCCCATAATCCACACTTTCTTTCATGGTGGTAATAAAGTTCTAATTTAAAGTGGATGTGAAGATTAGGAAGGGATATTTTTCCCATTGGGAAGCATATAACCCTAGAGCTATCTTAATGCATATTTATTTTCCTTTACCCCCAAAGATTTATAACAAAGTCATTAGCATTTGATTCCCAGGAAGATGAGGTAATTTATTTTTTCTTGAACAAATAAAGGGTGGAAGATGTTTTTGACATTTTATGATTTTGTTTTCCATTAGAGTTGCAAGAGGAGCTACCAGTTGGGCAGGTAGATGATGCTAGCACAAATCTGGTGTCAGTGGAGAAGTAGCCCAGGATCCAGAACTAGAACTAAGATTCAGAGTCATCACATACAGTGCCATTTAAAGCTGCAAGTTGTCTTAGGGTACAATCAGACTGTGTGACATCCAGCAGTTGTTTTGGGAACTGGTGGAGTTAAAGGTGACAGATATGGACAGTCACTGACCAAGATGCAGCCAAGAAATTGTGAGCACTTGAAACAGAGTTTTAGTGAAAAGGCAGTGTTTGGAAGTATTTGTATGAGAAGCACTTAAAATTTCAGTGAGGTAAGGAGCAGGAAAAACTTTGTATTTAGAAAGATGAATATATATATATATATATATATATATATATATATATATATATAGTATTGAACTATGCAGGACAGATGCCATGCTATTAATTGAAAACATGTTGAACTGGATTGAAGGTAAAAAGGGATGGGGAACAAAGATCACCATTATTGATTACTCTTTTAAGAAGTTTTTCTATAAAGAGGGACTAGAGGTATGAGAGATTCTTTTTTCCTTTGCACACATGCATGTGTATGGTATGTGTGCACATGTTTATGCATATTCATATGTATGTAGGAACATGTGTGTGGGGGAACATGTGTGTGGAGACCAGAGATCTATGTTAGGTATCTTTGTCAGTTGCTCTGTAAGTAACTGAGGCAGGGTCTCACTGAAGTTGCAGTTCACCTATTCAGCTAGACTATTCAGGCCTTGGGGCTGTGCCTCTCCTGCAGTGGGATTAAAGATGCATATCACCACACCTGGTATTTTTACACGAGTGTTGGACATTTAACCTCGGGTCATTCATGTACTGAACCATCTCCCTAGCCCAATGTGGAAGATTCTTAAGGAGAATTTGGCTGAGGAAGGGTGACAACATTGACAACTAATACTGATGATTGACCAAGAGTCAGTTCCTGGTCCTAGAAATGCGGCTCACAAGTGGAATTGCAAAAGTGGTACTTTCAAAATAAAGTGGTTATCAGATTTGAATTCTATCCAGATGGGTAGTCCTTTGTCTTTGAAACTCTGATGTTTTTTTGTGGAGGGGGTGTAACTTTTGTTTTTGTTTTTCGAGGTAGGGTCTCACTCTAACCCAGGCTGACCTGTAATTCACTGTGTAGTCTCAGGCTGGCCTCAAACTCAGAGTGATCCTCCTACCTCTGCCTCCCAAGTGCTGAGATTAAAGGTCTGAACCACCATACCAGGCTCTTGGGAGATAACTTTTATAGAAGCTTTATTTGTTTGAGTCTGTCTTATAATTTTTGGAGAAAAATTAATGTTGAAAATGATTTTGACCTGCTATTCATTTGTCTGCCTGAAGTTGCTATCCAGATATTCACCCAATAACTTCCATGAAAAAAGTGGTAAAGTCAATCATTGAGGTGTCCTTAGGCAGCAAGGAGGTCAGTTACTGATAAAATAATATGTACAGGTATAGAGGGAAGCTATGGCAGCCTTAGATGAAGGTTCACTGGAACCCTCAATATAAAATGCTTTTAAATCTTATGAGAAACAGCCATCACTATTGCTATGGCAGGGAAGAAGTTTTTTCCAGGAATATAACATGCATTTTTGGCAGATCAAATGAAGGAAGAATATTCTGTTTATTTATTTGACAGTGTTGGACATGATGGTACACATATCTAATCTTACTTGGGAATCTGAGGCAGGAGGTTTATAGTGATGCTTTATTGCAGAGATCAATAAGTATACAAATACAACCCAGACAGAAATATTATATCCATGTGTGTTTCCATATGTGACAATTATTAGAAACAAGGCTAACATACTCATAAAGCTAACATATTATACATTTTTATTGAATTAGCTCTGCCACTTATTAGCTATATGGCTTTGGACAAGTTATTTATTGCTGAGTGTCTCAGTTTACTCACCTACAATATGGGAATAATAATGAGCATGTCATTATTGAGGGAAATGTATAGTTGGTATTATACATTTGCATTGAATGGATATAAGATTGGCTTTTACATTTCTTTGCACCACTACGTATTAAACACACATACTGTTTGTGATGGTTCAAACCAGATGTCTCCCATAAATTCATGTATTTTGAATACATGGTGCCCAGCTAATAGTAATTTGGGAGGTAGAGCCTTGCTGGGAGAGGGCGGGCTTGTTATAGGGTTGTTAAAGCTAGCTCCTCTTTGCCAGAGCCGTGCTTACTCTCTTGCTGCAGTTTCCACATACGGTGGCAGAAGTGATGTTCAGCCTCTGCTTTATCTTACCATTGTGGGTCTTCCCCTCAAAACTGTAAGCCAAAAATAAAACTTTTCCTCGTACCAGCTTCTTTTGGTCAGGTATTCTATCCCAGCAATGAGATGGTAACTAGAACACTGTGATAGGACTTTTCCTTGGGAGTCCCTTTTTACTTACTACAGATAGAAGGCAATGCCAAAGAAACAAAAACACAACTCCATCCAAGCTCAGCTTGGTAAGCCAGTGACTTATTTACTGGGGTTACTCACAGGGGCATGGATGACTCTGGCAGCAGTCATCTATAAGCCATATCAACAAGGAGTCCAGCCCAACATGGACGATGCTCACAAGGGCTTTGTTGCTGGAGTCTCCTGCACACCTTGAAGGCAGTGGCGTCACGGCAGGGTCTCCTTCTCCCCACTGCCGTTACCGCTGCATACATAACCTCAGGAAAGAGCCTTGTAGACCTTTGTTCAGTGCAGAAATTGTGTATGTGTCTGTTCATGTACATGGACGTGCATGCGCATGTGTGTATGTGTGTGGAGGCTAGAGGACAACTGTGGGTGTTATCCTCAGGAATGCGTCCCATCTCCATTGAGACAGGCTCTCTTGTCTGATTGGAGCTCACCAATTATGCTCAATTACCTAGCCAGTGAGTCTCAGGAAACCCCATTCTTTGCCTCCTCAGCATTGGGATTATAGATGCATATCACAACTGGCATTTTCACATGGGTACTGAGGGAACTCAGGAAACCCCATTCTTTGCCTCCTCAGCATTGGGATTATAGATGCATATCACAACAACTGGCATTTTCACATGGGTACTGAGGAATCAAACTTAAGTCCTCCTGTTTTCAAGGCAAGCATCCTACTGACTGATCTATGTCCCCCTGCCATAGAGAGTTTTGAATCTTGTGTGCTTCATGAGCCTCTTCAATGTTTTGGGGTTCATGAGCCTTGACAACCTCCTTACTCCCTTTTTGGGACATGTTTTAATCCAGAAGAAACATCTAACTAACACACACACACACACACACACACACACACATGCATACATACAGAGACAGAGAGAGAGAGAAAGGAGAGAGAAGAGATGTAATGAGATACTTTTAAAAACATCTATTCAAGCTCCATATATAATAACTATATAATAAGAACTTTGCAAATTTGTGAATTAACTTATCTATTTACATATCCATACCTCTGTTCATGCAGCTAGGTACACACTTTTATCTCATTATACCACCAATTTACCTCTTGCCTTTAATATATGGTGCTTTTCAGACTCTTCAAAATAAAATTTAAACTCTGTACTAAGCATAGCAATAGATATGCATCTGGGGAACCCACATTTATTCTAATCTCCTTTACTATACGCCCTGTACTGGAGACTGGAGATTGAAGAACTTTGTCTCTGTGATTCAGAGTGGCTAGAAATCTGCACAAAAAGTTAGGTCCCACCAACTAGAAGCACTTGCATGAGGCTGAAAAGGGTGTCATGCTACGTGTGAAAGACACTATAGTAAAGGAGTAGGTAATGATAATCATTAATGACTACGTATATCCTTGTGGTCTGTTTTTTTCTCTTCTCGTAAAAGTGAAGACAGCTAGGTTTTCTGTAGTGCTACCACAAAGTTTTTAACAGTTGTTATGATGGCTCCAATGATAAATTTCTGATCCTTGTATTCAATATGTTTTGATATAGTTGGGGCTTATTCTTAGAAAAAGCCACCATAATCCTATTCAACTTTGTGTGTTCTTAAATCTCATAGTTTTCTTGTATGGTGTGTGCGTGGTGTGTGTGTGTGTGTGTGTGTGTGTGTGTGTGTGTGTGTGTTATCCAGAGCGGATTGTTGATTGGTTCAAATAAAAGTGATATTTCCTGTTTAAAAATATTTTATTTCTTTATTAGAGAGAGAGAGAGAGAGTGAAAGAGGGAGAGAGGGAGACAGAGAGAGAATATGGGCACACCAGGGCCTCTAAACGAACTCCAGATACATGCAATACAAGGTTGTGCATCTGTTTTACATGCGGAATTGAACCTGGGTCTTTAGGCAGAGGGAGGGAGGGAGACAGAGATAGAATATGGGAACACCAGGGCCTCTAGCTGCTGTAAACAAACTCCAGATGCATGCACCACCTTGTGCATCTAGTTTACATGGGGAATTGAACCTGGGTCCTTAGGCTTCACAGGCAAGTGCCTTAACCACTAAAGCATCTCTCCAGCCCCAAAGTGACATTTCAGAAAGTATTATCAACCTCTTGTTTTTTTCTCTTCTCACGACTGTCACTGCCTCCTTTCCTCTTTCCACAAAGTATGTCTTTCTAGATTCCTGCCACTTTTCATACATCTCAATCATTTACATACTTTTTACATCTATTTGTTCTACTTCCTATGACTAATATTCACTCTTTAACTTGTCTCAGAAACTCCTCCTTCCTTCTCATGGTTTACAAATGTGGCCTCCACACACCTTTCAGGATGGGTTAATTGCTCTCTTTGGAATTCAATAGCAATGCCAACATGCATTTCTCCTAGGTTAGCTGCCACCACACTGAGTTTGGATTATTTATTTAAATACCAAGCTGATCTGGCTCAGAGCTCCCAGCAAGTGGGAAAACCATCCCTTTCATCTATACCTTCCATGCTAGCCTTGCATTTGTAAAGTTCTGCCTAATTTCTGCTCTTTTAAAAGGTCTATTTCAGATCAAAGATCTTGTAAGCTTTCCTATCACTTTGAGCCACAATGATGTTATCATTCTTGTCTGCTTGCAAAGCCACTAAATTTTGTAATTGAGAAGTAAATGATGTGCCATTGTCCCAAACCATTGCAGCTCTTCACAGCCATCAGCACATAATAACAGACCTAAGTTCTGCTGCTTTCAAACTAATTTCCAGAAGGCTGGCTAGCATCTAGTCTGTTAAAGTCTATCTCATTGTTTCATGTAGACATTATTACTAGTACCAGTTAATAATAGCTCATTTTGATATAACATGATTTTGAATATTTAGCATCTATTATTTCATACTGGCAACAACTTTAGAATTTACTGCCAAACCAACATTTACTCTCTTTTAGATTGGAATCCTACAGTGTGGTCCTTGATAAAGCTGAGCACCCCACTGTGCCATGTGGGTGCTCCTTGTTGGGGGGTACACTTTAGATTAGGCACAAACTCTGTCCTCCTGAGACTTAATTCTGCATGGGGCAAGAAATGCAGATACTTCAGAAAATTAATGCATGTTTGGCAAATTCTGTGCAAACAGTAAGAAAATTGGTTCCGTGATGAGGCTAAGGGGGGAAAATCTGTGAAACCCTAGTGTCCTAGTTACCTTCTCTGTTGCTGGGACAATTCACTTGACCAAAAGCAGCCTATGGGAGGAAAGGGTTTTTTATTTATTTATTTATTTATTTTTTGGCTTCAGTCTCCAGGAGAAGCTTCATGATGGCAGGGAAAGCATGGTGTGAGCAGAGGCTGCACATCACCTCTGCCGCAGCTGATGAAGACAGCAACAGGAAAGGAAGTTGAACTCTGTCAAGGAGCAGCTGACGATAACACCTCTATATCTGACCCAACAACATACCTCCTCCAGCAAGGCTCCACGTGCCAACTTACCACCAACTGAGAACTAAGTATTCAAAATATGAGTTTATGGGGACATCTGATTCAAAACTACCACACCTGGGAAGATAATCACCAGGGCAATGGCAGACAATTCTGTCTTTCATAGCAGCAAGGACCCTCCCCACAGATGTTAAGATGGTGATAAAAAGAAGATGTAAACATCGACATATCTGAGGTTTTGATTGTAGAAAACTAAGGGGTTTTGTTAACATATACCATTCATGGGTATATTATACCCACCAAACTTCCTTCTGTGTTGTCTCAGGTTGGCCTTGAACTCGCAGTGATCCTCCTACTTCAGCCTCCTGAGTACTGGAGTTAAAGCCATGTGTCACCACACCCTAAACTTCCTTCTAAATACTTAGGTCTGTGCACATATATTAGTGTTGCTTTCACTGCTGGCTAGAAAGTCTTTTCAGATGGCTGGGACTAATGTGGAAACTCATAAAGGGGTGAGAAGAAGGGATAGCCGAGTATGCAGCATTTAATCAGACAAATCCATCTCACCCTCCAAGGCTTAGGAGCCATTGTGGAAGACATGATGAAAATAATGTAAGAGCCAAAGGATGGGGAGAAGTGCTTTGGAATGCTGTCTCCCAGACATGAGCTGGTTATTATATTCATGACATTACAGCAGCTTTCACTTTCTATACAAGATCTGCATAACATTGGGCCCACCAATAGTTTGTCATGGATGATGGAAGAGGGGGAAAAAAAGAAGAGAAAAGAAAAGAAGTGAAAGAAAGAATAATACGTCAGTATAGAGACAGAATGGCAGAAAAAAGTGGAGGTTCAGTGGAGAGGGATGTGGGAGGGGGAAATGATATTGGTAGAAAGAGATTCTGTAAATGTTTAATAGTTTTTTTTTAATCTTTATAAGAAGTTTGCTGCCAGGCATGGTGGCACATGCCTTTAATCCCAGCACTCCAGAGGCAGAGGTAGGAGGATCACCATGAGTTCGAGGCCACCCTGAGAATAGTGAATTCCAGGTCAGCCTGGGATAAAGTGAGACCCTACCTCAAAAAATATGAAACCAACAACAAAGAAGTGTGCCATACTTAATACTAAAAATATAAGGTAGTAAGTGAAATCTGAGAAAAATCCTATCTCTGTGGCCTTTGCCAAATGTCCATGCACTTTTTTTCCTATTCAAAATGTCTCAATCACAATGTGTTTATTAGAATCACACATCTAAATTATCATCCCATTTAATTCTGAGCACATTTTGGCAATGAAATCACAGGAGAAAATAATAACATTCTTGTTAACTCAAATTTAACAACCATTAAAACATTTGGCATTTTGCTATGGAGAGAGATGGGTGGTATTGATAAATGTTTATACCTATGCAAGTAGCTCAATTCTGACTTTCCAGAATTGGAAGCTTTTTCAAGACTTTTTACATTTTATACAAAGGACAGACTTTGTTTGCTGTGAGTTAATAGTTTTAGCAAACATCTACCCAAGATGGTATTCTGAATGGAAAGTGACCCTGGAAACCTAGGCATCTTGCATAGTATATTAGGATAGAAATAACTAATTATGGATGGGCACTAAAGAGTAACTTGTTACTTTGTACAGTGGAGATATAATACCCATGGAACAAAATAGTCCTCAATTGAAGCTTTGATAAGGATAACCATGTGTATTCTCTGCAGTCTCCAGAGATTCTTAGGGCTTTCTGCACATGCCTAGACACTTGCCTAACTATAGCTACAGGGAGAAGATTAGCTATCATAACTACCACATGATGAAAAAATATAGCATATTGTGAATGTAATTAGAAGAACTAGTGAAGAGTTCTATGAAAATGCAGGGAAGAGAGTGATTTCATTTATCTGCATTATACTTCTGCACTGCTCCACAGGCTGTTAAACTTATTTTGTAATCTAGTTTGTTATGTCATGTAATCTAGTTTGATATAGTACCATCATTAATTGAATTCCTTATAAAGATGAGAAACATTTCACAAGATTCTGTACATTGTGAGCAGGTATGTGGGTGTTCTGGGGGTGGGCAGTTCATTACTTTATTCAAACAGATGTTCTATGAACACAAGAAATGAATTTTTATTAACATTGCTCTCTGAAATTTTTTCACATTTGCTTTTCTATTTAGAAAATGCTTATTTTTAAATTAAAACATATCAATATTAAGTTTAAACTGAAAACCATATACATTATACATTATATAATTATGGCCCGTGTAGTAGACAGACAGCCTTATGTTGCTGGGATGACTCTCCAGACCAGACACAGTTATGGGAGGAAGGAAATTTATTTTAAGCTTGCAGATCCAAGGGAAGTTCAATACTGGCAGAAATTGGCCATCTTTCACAGTCTAAGTAGAGAGAGAAAAAGCCACCATTGACACCATCAGCAAGCACACTTCAGGAACTCCAGGCAAAGCTCAAGGCCTTTGTATATCATTAGATGGAATTCCAAATCCACCCCACCTTAGGGCTGGCCCCTAGGATCCACCCAGTGACATGTCTTCCAGCCAGGCAGCTGGAGATCTATATTACAAGCTTTAATAAAATCCCGAATATACTAGGGAACATACATTCAAATTACCATAGCCTATAATTGTAATTTGCATATGTGCATAATTTTAGTCTATAAAATGCATTCCTATCTGCACTTCATAGGTGGTAAAAATCAGGGATGACAGGAACACTGACGCTGGTTATCCACAGAAAGGAGTTTTAAATGCTGATTACCTAAAGGCAGGTCTGTGTTGGGTCAATGCTGCTCTCCAACTTTATTTCTCTACTTTACATAAGGTAACTTATCTCAGAATATCCTGTGATGTAAACTGCTCATGAATATTTCAGTATATGTGAGTTTTTATGTACAATTAAAAATCAAAATGAAACTTGTCATTAGGAAATGAGAAGAATTTTATAGCTAGTCAATATATGCTATCACTTATTTACTCCCACTTAACCAGACAGTAAATATAAGTAATGGTGGCACTACATTACATTCAACTGGATTATAAAACAAGTCACTCCTTAGGACTATGTTAAATAACCCTAATGAAATCTTGGCGACATTGTCATCATCTATTAATTTGCTCCTTTGCAAGTTGATTCTTATGGCTGGTCTACTCTTATTTCCATAACTCACATTACGTTTGTTTATGCACAAATCTTACTTATTAACTCTTGTGTTGGTTTGGAACTAAGAAAAAAAAAGGAGAAAACTATTTTAGATTCTAAATTAAGACTTCAGCTTTACTTATTGACCTATATAATGGAAAAAAAACAAAAACAAAAACTAGTGTGGTTATGCCTGTTCCAACATGCCTATTTTTTTTTTTCTCCTTGAGAGAGAAAAGTCAGGACACTAAGAAAATGCATAATAAATTTATGTTCATTTGATCATCTTGAAAACATTTAAAGAATTATGATTCTATGCCAGATACTTTGATAATGGACAAAAGAGGCAAGAACTCTATCTCCATGAACTTCAGAGATATACTCAGCTGGTGAAAATACACACCTACAAATCCTGTCTGACAGAGAAGGAGCTTGGTGAGAGGAATTAATGCCACACAGTTTATGGACACGTGTTTAGTCTAGGAATGCTGTCTGGATACCACCGAGCAGATGTCATTCATTGTTACTAGCAACCCTTAGCTTCTGTCTCCATTGAAGTCTCTGTTTTGTTGCGTGTAAAGAAAACTCAAATTCAAAAATGTCAAGAGCAGTGCTGGAGAGATAGTTTAGCAATTAAGGCACTTGCCTGTGAAGCCTAAGAACCCAGGTTTGATTCCCCAGTACCCAGGTAAGCCAGATGCACAAGGGGGTGCACACGTCTGAAGTTCATTTGCAGTGGCTGGAAGCCCTGGCACGCCCATTCTCTCTCTCTCTATCTGCCTCTGTTTCTCTCTTCCTCTCCCTCTCAAATATGTAAATAAACAAATAAAAATATTTATATAACAAAATAAATATTTTTAAAAATGTCCAGAGCAGCTTGAGTAATGCATGCATTCATAATGTGTTAGTGATAGTTTCATGAAATTTGGTCAAAATTATATATTTAGAAAAAAAATCAATGAGATAAAATTAATATTTCAATAAAAGCAAAAACTATTATAGATCATTACAATTTTTTAAACTCAAAAAGTATTCTGTCATCTTAATTTTCATGTTAGTTTTCCCTTACTTGTCATCAGCTTTTTTTCTTTGAAAATGAATGTGTTACTTAATGGTATGTGTCTACTTGAATGGGCCATGGCTCTCATCAAGTACTAGTTAGAAAACCTTACTGCAGTGATGTCTGTGAGGAAGTTTCTGCATGCAGTTCATGTAGCCTGAGAAAAGTAGATTGTCCTCGTCGCTAATGTGATGAATCTTGTCCAGTGAACTAAGGCCTCAGTAGAAGAATAGAGCATATGAGGAAAGCCATTCTGCTTCACAACATGAACGGAATCCCTGGGCTTCCCTGAATGTTAGACACAGACGCAGACATCAGCTGACTTTTTACTGATGACAGAGGGCACCAATTTTGGACTGGAACCTATATGATCTTCTTTCATTCTCAGGCCTTTGGATTTAGACTGAAACTATACATTGGCTCTCCTGGGCCGCTGATCTCGTACATCAACTGCGTATCCATATCATTCCTCCAGTCCTGATAGGCATAGAAAGATATTCTAATGATTGTTTGTTCATACACCATTTGACATTTTAGAGAATAATTATTTGTGAAAATAAAATGGCATTCTTTTTTGTGATAGTTTGAATCAGATGTTACCCCATAAACTCTGAATGTCTAGTCCTCTAGCTGATGGCATTTGGGAGACAGAGCCTTACTGAAGGAGGTGTGTTGTTGTGGACAGTCTTGGGGTGGTATAGCCAGCTCCCCCTTGCTAGAATCTGGCTCACTTGCCTGATACCAATTCCACCTGCCATGGCAGAAATGATATACAACCCCTGCTTATGCCACGTTTCCTTCTGCCATCATGAAGCCTTTCCTTGACACAGTTAGCCAAAACGAATTCTTTGTTCCCATAAGCTGCTTTGGGTTAGGTCCTTTATCCTAACAACTCAAGGGTAACTGAAACAGTTTTATTACTATCACATTGACATCTGCAGCTAGTATTTTGCCTGTATTATTCCTGTTGTGTAGTTCACAGTATAATTCATTTTAAAATGAAGTGAACTATATATGTAAGAATTGCATTCTGTATGTGGGCAATATGGTGCATCATTTAGACAATGCCTTGGTCAGTTTGGGCTGCTGTAATGTTATACCACTGACTCATCAGTCACTTCTGCACAGCTCTGGAAGCCAGAACCTGAGGACAGGGTGCCAACATGGCTATGTTCTATTGAAGGTCCTCCCCTGGCTTGTAGACTACTGATTGCTTATTTTATCTCCTCATGGAGGAAAGAAGGTGATGAGAACTCTTTATAACTCCTTTCATAAGAGCACTGGTCCCATTCATGAGGGCACTGCCTAATTATTCCATGACCAAGTCACCTCCAAAATTGTCAATTTATGGTTCTTAGGGGGACAAAAACATTCAGTCCTTGCAGCCTGCAGTCATAAAGATAACCGACAGCTATATAGGGCTGTGCAGCAGGATTAACAGTACAGTGAATATAGACATTAACATAGATAACTTGGGATGTACCTATTACTAGACTCAAAGGATAAGGACAGTCAATTAAACCAAGTAGAGAGACTGCTATGTGCAAAAACAAAACAAAACAAAACAAAAAGTAAGTAGAAATATGGGAAAATGGGGAGTTGTAGCTGTGAAGTGTGAGACGTCTGACTGTTCAGTAAGACAAACAAAGACTCAAGAGCCTTTGGCTTCCATATGGTAAAACAACAGTGTAAACTCATTTCAACATGGAATCTTTAAAAAAAATTAATAACATATTGAAAGAAAAACCAACATATGGAATAATACACATGTTTTGGCTACAGCAGACAACAACAGAGATGGTCCATGGAACTAATTACTTGCTCTGAAAAATAATAAATATTTGAATCATAAGCTTTCATATGATGAAATTTAAATTCCAAATATTTTAAAAATATTAAGATGTACTATGGGCATCTGTACCTGGACAGAAAATTTCATGTTAACAATTGTATTGGTTACTTTCTTATTGCTGGGAACAAATACCTAACCAGAAGCAACACAGGGAAGAAAAGAGCTTGCCGTTTTGCGATATTTCATGGTGGGAAACACATGGCAGACCAGAAGTGCATATCGCCTCCTCAGCATAGTGAAGAAGCACGAGCCAGTAAAGGAAGGGGCACAAGGCTACGAACCTCATGGCTAACTCCCAGCGACCTGTTCCTTCCAGGAAAGCGCCACCTTAAGTGTCTTGAACAGCACCAGCAGTGGGGAACCAAGTATTCAAACATATGAACATTTTATATTTGTATCATGCCAGCAATTAATGGAACTCTGTAGCATTTGCCATCAGTTACAGATTGGGCATATCGACACATGCATAAAATAATGTATATGCATTTATGAAAATATATATAAAAATGTAATATAGTAATAATGATAAACAACTCACATTTTTAGCTTCTGAGAAGAAAAGCAACATGTTTTCAGTAAAAATTTCAAATGTTAACACTTTTAGTGCAACGGAGGGGTGGGAAACACAAATCTAGACCCAAATGGCAATGGTACCATAAAATTCTACTTCCTAAAAGGCAGACCAAATGGCTGAACCTTCACCAGGCCATTAGAGGGAACACCTAAACTACAAGACACTGGAGAGGATATGATGAAGACTAACCTTAATCTTCTACAGCTTCCCTCCCTCTCTCTCACTCTCTCTCTCTCTCTCTCTCTCTCTCTCTCTCTCTCTCTCCTCTCTTCTCTCTAACTCTTGTATATTAGTTATCTTTTTCTTCCTTTTCTTAGTGGACACTGACCTGTAACTCCTACCAGCATGTGGCTATCATCCACAATGATGTTTTGATCAGAGAGACCTACAAGGTTTCCTAAATGAAAGACAGATTTCTGTCAGAGTACTTGATGTCCCACCAAAGGTTGGTGGTAAGACCCTACTGCTGAAGACACCTTATATGGCCAACACGTAAGATGAAATGGCATGGCTGGAAGCTGGAAGAGAGTCAGTCCCCAGACAGTCAGCGTGTCTAGTGTCAGAATGTACTACATGGGCGACTGGGGGAAAATGACCAATATCTGTCCAAGCAACTCATGGTCTAACCTACTTAGCAGCAAATAACTTGTTGTGATGCCCACACAAGTGCAATAGTGGCACACAGCCATGGTGGGGAACCAACTGCTCTTAATTTGGCTATCTGATCTCCTCAGTGGTATGGGACCCATTGCTGGAGCAGGGAAACAAGTCAGAACCATATCCAAACAAGAGGGCCTACACCTACTAAATTCTCTATAAAAAAGTAAGGGTTATCTCATTTGTCCTGGTGTTAACTTACTCTCCATTGGAGAATCTGCTTCTCTTTTTCAGATAGATGTAGAACCTAAGGAGAGAGCCACCCCATCATACCTCAAAAGGGCCCCAGCTGAAACTAAGAAAAATTGGCGAAACAAGCAAGGGTGCTATTTTCCTGGTAAACTGGGTACCAGCACAAGGGTGAAGGAGATCAACACAGAAAAATCAACTCCTACCAAATCAGAGAGCCAGAGACCCAGAGGCCGCAATACCTCATCACTGAAACAAACCCAAAATGAACCCAACATGGCTCAGGGAAATTTTGCAGAAGAGGGGCTGGAAAGAATGTCAGAGCCACATGTTGGGTCATGATATGCAGAGACATTTATCCTACCCATAACTGTGGGCTAACTCCGCAATGCATGACCCATATACCTCAACAAGGATGGGCCAAGGGGAGGGGCAGGTCACGGATGAGCCTAATAATGGTACCAAACTGACTGTATTTGCGGAATACAAAACTAATTAGTAATAATAAAAAATAAAAATAAAAAAATACACATGCTTAACATGTGCATTTTTTATGTTGTGTCTAGTTTTAATCCACATTCAAAATTGTGTGCCAGTTTCCAACCACGGGAAGATCTTATCATGGAAGCTCTTTGAAACAACGGAGGCAGCGTTGTGCGTTCATTGAGGGACCGAGGCTCGAGGACATCTCATCCATGAAGGCAGTCTGTAGAAAAAGCAACTGTAAAATGGCACAGCCAGAGCCCCTTAAAACCTCTTCAGATTTCTTTGGGTCCATCTCACAGTACTTGTGAAGGAAGAGAGCTACACATCTCTCTATTACATACTTAGAAAACTGTAGGAAAAAATTACAGGAAGAAGCACTTGAAACCAGGAAGGAAAGAAGGGGTTAGAGGAAATGGCTGGAGATAAAGCACTTGCTATGCAAGTGCTAGGACTGGAGTTCAGATCCCCAGCACCCATGTGAACATCCTGTGTGCATGGCGGCCCACCTGTAGTTCCAGTGTGCTTAGGAAGTAGAGACAGGGAAACACTGGGGCAGTGGGTCTTTGATTCAAGTGAAGAGACCCCACCTCAGTAAATAAGGGAGCGTGACTAAAGGATATGCCCTGATGTTAATGTACAGCATCTGTATGTTTACATACACACACACACATGAACACACATGCATGTACACCACACAAATACACAATAAGGAAGAAAAGAAAAGATAGCAATAGTAATTGAAAACAAATTAAATAGTCTAACAGCAAGCATTAACATGTGCTTGGTTCTTCATTTTCTAGAACATTTGTTACAGCTATTGTGCTGTTATCTGCACTCATTTGTGGAGAATTATCTACATATTATTCTGTCAAAAAATATGTTTTGCAAACTTTTTAAGGCCCTTTAAAGTTACAAAGGTATTTGAGAGGACAGCAGAGGCAGGACGACTGGTTTGACATCCCTTACTGTTCTCTGAAGCAGTTCATAACAAATTCTCTGACCTTTCTTCATAGGTCGTAAGATCCTTACAGGAGTGGTGCCCACTCTGTATGGACAGGAAAAGACTGTCATAATTGGAGTTGGAAAATAAAGAAACAAAGATGAATCTGAAGAGATATGTCTTCCTAAGAGTCCTTAGTTTGTTAACAACAGAGCCTACCTCCTTCATCCAATCATGCTGTGTCCAGTTATCCTTCTTCCTTCAACTTACACACAAAAATCTGTAGATTCCCTGTTCCTTTGCATCTTCAATTTGGAAAGCTTCCATGTCACAAGAAGCTTGCCTTAAGTAAATATGCCTTACTGTTCTTTTACTCTGGTGTCTTTTGTAAGATGTGTCTCAGCTACAAACCCTGAGATGGTGAAAAAATAAGCTTGTTTCTCCCAAATGTTAGGAGATCAGCTAAAGTCTTAATGAGGTCTGTCTTTGGCATTGGTGCTATTGCTGAAGGGTATTTTTCTGTTTATCTTCCAGTAGGATTGGCTTAATCAATTCTTAATGTATTTTCAGATTTGTTTACTGGCAGCCCAAGTCCAGCTGAACTAATTGGTTCTTTTGTTTCTTGTCTTATACCCTGAAATATACTCATAAAAGTATTAATTTGGCAAAAAAATCTGTGAGAACTAGGTGTTAGTTTGGTGAGCAAAATAGCCCAATTAGTAAAGTCTTCTTCTACTTTATGTCCTCCCACATTTTCCCTTGAGACGAGGAAAAGAGTGTAAACCATGTTCTTACTGCTTTTAATTAAGCTAAAAAACTCAAAAACAAAAACCAAAACTGTATGAAGTTGGCAGTAACAGCTATTGTACATTCCACTCATATTAATAACAGAGCTAAACTCATCACAGGTTAAGATATAAACTGAGGCAACAGTTAGATGTTAGCACACAATGATTGTGCAGAATTTGATTATAAAAAGGGAATCAAAAAAGAAATAAGTCTCTTATAGTATAGGTGTCATGGATGAAATGCTAAAGAGAGAGAGAGAGAGAGTATGTGTGTGTGAGAGAGAGTGTCTGTACATGCATAAATGTATGTGTCAATTACAATGTAGTATAAAAATACAGATCAGCCAGGTGGGGTGGCACGTGCCTTTAATCCCAGCACATGGGAGGCTGAAGTAAGATGACTACTGTGTGTTCAAGGCCAGTCTTACACTAATTCATGGTCAGCTTGTGCTAGAGCAAGACCCTACCATGCAAAACAAACTATATGTATGTAGATAGATAGATAGATAGATAGATAGATAGATAGACAGATAGATATGGATAGATCACTACTAATTGTGTATAATTCAGTTATTCAGAATCGAGTTAGTTGTTTTAAAAGGTCTGAGTAAAGAAATTTAGTCATATGTCACATAACTAGTTTTAAATGAGGATGGGGGAAAACAACAGTGAACCAATTAAGTAAAATGTTTTCTACTCTTTGAAGATTGAAATACTTGTGAGAGCCCACGCATTTAGCAACGAGAGATTAGAACAATTACTCTCTGTCATTGGAAGTCCAACATATACCTGTGGTTGGAAGAGGTCAGGTTCCCTGGAGGAAAGTCATTTGTCCACTTCCTATACAAGCCAGTCTTTGAGCAAGTGATGGAGGTCCTTTGAAATTAAGTACAATTTCAATGAATTGGCACAACCTGAAATCAATACTTGAACATGAGCAATCAGCAGGTCAAACGCCTGGAGGTAGATGGAAACTGTTCTGAAACCAAACCACTCGAGTGACGAAGAGGACAAAATAAGCTTTCCATGGATCATAAGGGCACAGCTGAGAATTGCATCGTTCTGAGGATTTCCCTTTGGCAGGAGAAATAACCCTGCAATACTGAAGAATTTGGAGTAAATGCTTGGGCAGGGGTGCTCATTATTTCTCTAGCATTGATGTGCCAACTTGCACGCCCACATGGCCAGATGTGGCTGACAGTAGTTCCCTGAGCCTGAATGGTAGCTCTTGTGGGCAGAAGTCAATAATTGGACTAATGGCTCTTGGCATGATGTCATTTAATCCAATTGAATGGGTGTTCTTGTCCCGCTGAGAAAAGAAGTAGTACCTGCGGAAATATTTACATGGTGGGGTCTTGTTTTTTAAATTCAAAACAGGAATTGTCTGTTATTACCAACTGATACTTAAAAGTGTATGTGTGTATATATAGATATCGATATAGATATACATACATATACATACATGGACTTACATTTAAACCAAGATGATGATCTATGGGTATAGTCATTACATTTCATTTTTTCAGATTTAACAATAAACTTCTGACATATTAATTTATAATAATAATAATTTAAAATTCTTTAGCATTATAGAAACTGCTGATTCTGGGTAGTAAATGACTTTTTAGAACATGGAATCATTTTATAGAAAAGAATCTAACTCTTGCACTACTACTCCTAAAAATATTTAACTAATTCCTTATTTTCACATTAATTTCTTAGAAATAAAAGGAGTATGATTTGGAAAAACACTGACTTTTTTTTACAGGTTATTTGCAAGAACTTGTTTATATAAAATATTTAGATAATACAGTAGAAATTCACACAGAAGTGTTTCACTCACTTTCCTGTAGATATAAGCTATTTTGCTGAGTGCTATTGATTGAAACTATTACTTCCATAACAAATATTGTCCTTTTCATAGCTAAAGAAGGAAAAAACAAACCCCAGATTTTTATTTCCCTGAATTTCCCAAGAATGTCATTGATTAAATAATGATAAATACTGTAAGCTCAGTCTTTTCGTTTGTGAACATACTGTCTGTGGGAGACCACATTCTAGTGGCAGATTGTTACTTTGTTTTCTTCAGCGTCATGTTCAGTGATACTTTCTAAAGAGCCAAAGTGATTTTTGCATTCCCAGTACCTCATTATCAGAAGTGGTACATTAATTCTATTTTGTGATTCTTCTTCTTATTTGGACCTTTTGGCAATTATAAACATTTATAGTTGTTGTTATAATGTTTCTTCTGAATTTCACCAGCAGCAGGAAATCACCTATATTCTATCAAAACAGCCAGGCCACGGTTGAGATAGCTTTTGAACAGCCCTTGTCTCTGTTCAATTTTAGTGGCATGTTTTCCTTCCCCTGAAAATGATTAAGACTTGATTGTGCACAACATCTCAGTGCCAAAGGTATGCTAGCATCTTGTGTCATGACAAGCCCACAATGGATACAAAAATTGCTCATCGTCCATATCTCATAAAAATAAATTAAAAAAATGTTTATCGCCACCACAATGGTGCATGTGGAACTAAGACTTGGACTTTCTGGATATGATTAAAACATAGAAATGTCATTCCAGTTGGCTTCAGGAAGCTTCAAAGATACTTCATAAGATCAAAATTTAGTGGTTGCTTTCCCAACAAAAAATAAAAAGTCTCCCTTTTTCCGCTCACCCTGTGTATGAAGAAGATGTCATTATAAAAACTTCATTAATATGTAAATTACAACATTTTGATTAGCGTTTACAGACCCCTTTTGTTAAGAAAAAAAGACGGAAGGAGCTAACCAGATTGCAATGATTTACATAATAAAAACTCAGTGGTGGCAATGCCACCAAGTAAAGAACCTAAAAAAAAGCTAGTATGTCTTTTCTAAACAGCTTAATAGAGTATCCGGATCACACAGTACAAAAGGAGAGAAAATATTTTTCTTTTAACTGACAAACTTGGGAGAGGGCGCATATATTGTAGATTATAATAAAAAGATTGAATTGAACAAGTAACTAACAATATCAACATGGTCACATAAAGTAAATGTTTCTATTATTGACATGTGAGAAAAGATACAATATAAACATGTAACAATGTTCTTGTAAAAATGCTCATGCCCATTTGAGACAGTAAAAGTCCTGTTTCAATTTGATGTGAACATTTTCAAACACTAAAATCATTCATTTTCTGGAGATGAACTAAAGACAAAAAACAACCACTGAAAAACTGAAGGAAAGTTCTAGGTGGTTTTCTTGGAAATAAAAAGAAGTCACAGTGGAACTCATGCTTGTATTTTTAAAGTGCACATTTGAAATATATGGCTATATGGAAGATAAATATAGAAATCTAATAAGGATCTTTTTAAATGATCATCTGGATGGAAATTCTTGGTAGCATATACTCTGAATTAGACAGAAAACTGAGGTGGGCATGAGATTTGTTCATGAGAATGTCTCCTTGTTGAATCCAGCCAGGCAAAACCATCCTTGGCAATGGTAATTTGTTTGTTGCTCAAAGGAGTCTCAGAATTGCTTTAGCAGCTGATTGCCACCTAGAAGGGAGGTAATTTTGCTCTTAATGCTTTATCTTTTGTAATGTTCTTGTCTTTAGTGTCATAGCAATTAGGTTAGTACTAGAGAAACCTATTAATCATTTCAGTTACTGGTAAATTGCCTAAGTGTGTCGATATGGAATCTGGGAGAGAAAATGGAAGATTAATGAGCTGCCCTCAGTTCAATGTAATAATCCCGAAGTAAATGTCTGGTGTCTTACTTCGTGTGCAGTGTTGACCAGTGTTGACATTGTACATTTTACACTCTCTAAACCCTGCCTTCATGTTAACTGGGAAATAGAGTAGGGCATTGGTTCAGAAGTAAGAAAATAAAGGTTAAAGAAACACTGAACCAAAGTTCAATGTCAAAATTGGTTCAGTATTTACAGTTTACATCACTGGAACATGATACCCCAAACTATGCACTTTGATATACTTGGTACATTGAATGGAAGGACAGAAGAAGGACTCAAAGCAGGGTCTCTTTGATCTCTTGCCCTTCTGCCTCAGGAGCCTTCTGGCTACCACCACCAGCCAAGCAAGTAAAGAAACTAGAACTTCTCTCCATCAGAGGAAGCCATAAAACCTAGAATGGTTGTCATCTTCCTTCATTCTACAGGGGTTCTTTCCTATTTCTTGGAAGAACTACTGTACAGAAAATTCACAATCTGGACAATCAGTCTTGTCTAAGTTTCTCCTCTCAGTCTTTTACTGTTAATCACTCCCTTTTATCCAATCACTTTTCTACATGATAGTTTATTCTTTACCAAACCAAAAATAACATCAGTTTTCCTCTTGTCTTTGAAGCTCCTGTGCCCTGCACAAGTTTGATTAAATAATATATTCTGTCTCTCTCTCTCTCTCTATTAATCACTTTCTATTTAGATGTCAGCCAGGGCCAGCAGGATTAGTGAAGAGATATACTACATCTATATCCTATACCCAACCAACACCGAAGGATCATAAACATATCTGTATCCATATATCTCTGTAAGAGACTTTGGTTAATGTGACTTAATGTGTTATAAAAGCTATAAAGACTATCTTCTTCCCTATTCACTGAGTGAAATTTGATGAGTTTTCCGAGATTGTCTTCCCTGTGACTTGGGGACCTATATGAGCTACTTATGGGCCTCCTGGATTTTGAATCTTTATCATCCTTAGTCAGATGCAACCAAAAGACTCCAAGATCAGTGTTGGTTTGCTCAACTCTCAGGAAATTTTCTACAATTCATTCACCTCTGAGGCCTCATAGAACTGATGATTCTACCTTTGGTATATTTAGTGGTACCAAAATACCTAATCATGTAGGAAATTGTTCCAAAAAGGCAAAAGAAAATATTTAGTATCTAGAAATTGAAATGATAGCTTGATTTAACATTGAAAAGAAATGCTCAGATTATTCTGCATATATTTTCCCTCAAATATATAGAAAGATTTAAAAGCTTATTTTGGCAAGATTTTCTGTGAGAAGAATTTGTTCTCAGTTAGATTCTATTTTTTTAACTTAAAAAAATTATTATTTATTATTTATTTATTATTTATTTAACAGAGAAAGAGGGAGAGACAAAGAGAGAGAGAGAGAGAGAGAGAGAATGGGTGCATCAGGGCCTCCAGTCACTGCAAACGAACTCCAGACACGTGTGCCCCCTTGTGCATCTGGCTAACATGGGTCCTGGGGAATCGAACCTGGGTCCTTCGGCTTTGCAGGCAAACGCCTTAACTGCTAAGCCATCCCTCCAGCCCACTTCTATTTTGTTTTAGTCATAATATAACAAAAGCAAATGTTGATACAATGTTTTAAAATAACAACACATTCTTTTTATTTTCTTGAAGCAAAGGGCTATTGCATTTCATTGGAAAACCAGTTCAAGTAAAATAGTGTGCCCATGGGAGAACTTAATATAGATTTAAGAAGAAAGAAAGAAAAACTGTAGGAAGGCGTGTGCTGAATAAAACTCTCAGGCCACTTATTTTTACCAACATTGACAACTTACCTATAAATTGAAGTTTGGAAATTCTTTTGCTAAGAAGACATTGTTCATGGTATTCATAACATGTTTAAAATGAGCAAGACTAGGTAAATAAATAACTAGAAGTGCATCAACATCCTAAGATTCTAAGGTCCTGCATACAGATCAAGTGGTAATCTGAACACTAGTGACATAAATATAAAAGTGTGAATATCACTGTTTGCTTAAAAAAATTAGAGGCATGTCAAGATGTATGTTCCCTTTAAACATTTATATACATGCCAAAAGGAGAATTAAATTCATGTACTTGTGATAACTAATCTTGAGTCAAAACAAAACAAACAGCAACAATAACCAAGAAAAGCTGATAAACTCTTTTCTCTGGATGTTGAAATAGTTCTTTAATATTTATAGCTATGACAAACTTAATTGGATCTATATTTATGTTCTAAATGTCAACTCACATGTATAAACAAAAGTTCTGACATTTATAATGATGAAATACAGGCTGAGTACGTAAGAAACATTGCTAGCATTCTATTCTACATTAATGCTTAAAAACTTTGTGTTCTTTTGGGAGCATGGGTTCCTAATATATTTAGAGAATTAAAAGACTTAAGTTATGATTTTTAATAAGTCTTGCATGAAGCTCAAACTATAAATTTCATATACACTTCAAAGAGGTTGTATTTTCTACTGTAACATATAAATAAGTGTTGAAATTTGAACATAAGTTTTTCTGACTCCAAAAGTTCTTCTTTTAACATTTATGTGTTTACTTCTCAGCTATGTGGCTTGGTGGCAGTCCATCAGGAAAATAAAGCTCCCCATTTCCTGTGTAGGGAAGTAAAAATATTCTTCTTTCCTCTATACATTGTAGCTATTGTCACTGGGACTGTGTAAATTAAACTAACCAACAATAAATTAAAATGAAAAAAAAGTAATTTATTAACAGTTGTCTCGTGTACACATGAGAATACTCAGTGGTAATTAACTCAAGGGATGGTTAGAGTTGAGTCTTACATGTGATCTTAGTAAAGTAAAATAATTTCCTAAAGGAGCAACAAGGCAAAATAAAAGGGTCCTGATCTTCTAGTACAGCACACAGTGGAAAGTCAGTGGTGGCGGGTGAGGGTGGACAGCATGGTTTATGGTGCAACATCCTCTGATGTTATCACTGCAGTAAGAAGGGACCATTTTCCTCGGATTAGGAATCTCTCTGCTTTTCCTTGTACACAATGAGTCAGTAAAAAAGGCAGAGCTTTTCTTGAGCCTGTTTTATCTGTGCCTTCAGCTCAAAATGTTCCTTATGCCCACAATAGCACATTTGGGGTTTCCATGTGCTGTATTTGCTCACCTCTTACCATACCCTTGTTTTATCCAAAATCTGAAATTTGTGGACCTAATGAGAAGAGGGTATCTTGTAAGCTATTTAAATTAGTATGTAATTTACAGGTGTGATTATTTGTAGTTTAATTACATCATTTATAATTACACATGATAGATTTCTGGAACGTTATTTTTCTGTGATACTACTCTATTCTATAAATGCACTGTAGCTAAAGTGCTGGAACAAAAAGCTATACTAGGGTTGGAGAGTTGGCTCAGCAGTTAAGGTGTTTGCCTGCAGAGCTTAGCAACCAGGGTTCGATTCCCCAGTACCCACATAAAGCCAGATGCACAAAATGGCACATGAATTTGGAAGTCATTTATAGTGGCTAGAGGTCCTGACACATCTATTCTCCCTCTCTCTCTCTCTCTCGCTCACTTCACTCACTCTCTGCTGGCAAATAAATAAATAAAATATTTTTTTCATTTTTTATATTTATTTATATGTTTGAGACAGAGAGATAATTGGCAGGCCAGGGCCTCCAGCCACTGCAAATGTACTCCAGATTCACACATCCCCTTGTGCGTCTTTAAAAATAAAAAGCTGTACTAGGCCTGGAGAGATAGATGGCTTAGCAGTTAAGGTACTTGCCTTTGAAGTCTAAGGACCCAGGTTTGATTCCCCAGTACCAACATAAATAATATACATATGGTGGCACATGCATCTGGAGTTAGTTTGTAGTGGCTGGAGGCCCTGGTATGCCCATTCTCCCTGCATCTCTTCTCTTTCTGTCTCATAAATAAATAAATAAATAAATAAATTTTATTTTATTTATTAATTATAATTATTATTTTAGATTTTTTGATGCAGAGTCTCAGTCCAGCCCAGGCTGACCTGAAATTCACTGTGTAATCTCAGGGTGGCTTCGAACTCACGGCAATTCTCCTACCTCTGCCTTCCAAGTGCTGGGATTAAAGGCGTTTGCCACCACGCCCAGCAAAACAAAATATTTTTTAAAAGCTATGCTAAATAGTTTTCTAAATCTTGCGTTGTGTGTTATATGGCATAAAAAAGAAAAACACAATTGGCACTAAAACTTTAACAATAAAAATGAAGTCAATAAATGCACGAATAGAAGTATCATTAATTTCATGAGCTGAATTAATTTCAAAAGTTTCCAGGAAATGAATATGGAATAATTTCTGGTTTATATTTCTTGGGTTACATTTTCTTTGGCCTTGGCTTAGTATAGACAAAGGTATACAGCATCATTACAGGAAAAAATATAGTAATAGTGACCATATGAAAGGAAGGAAAGTATGGAAGGAATTAATTTTTGGAACTAAGCTGATGGTAGAGTTTGTGACGACCAGACTAAGAAAATGAAATTATTAGAACATTATACTGTGGGCTGGAGGAAAAGGTTTAGTGATTAAGGGGCTTGCCTACAAAACCAGAGGACCCAGGCTGGATTCCCCAGGACCCACATAAACCAGATGCACAAAGTGTCACATGTGTCTGGAGGCTCCTGGCATGGTTCTCTCTCTTTCTCTCTCTCTCTCTATCAAATAAATAAATAAAAATTAAAAATTATTCTGTGGATAATGAAGGATTTACTGAAAGTTTCTAGCCAAGCAGTTTTACGAATATTTTACTAAACTTGTTTGGAGTATATTATGATAGGAAATGACAGATATCAGAGAAACTAGCATAGTAGTTTAGAATTAAAAATCTGTATCCAGAATGAATGTTCTCCTAAGCCAATTACTAATCTAGAAAGCAAGGGCGTGCACATCTGTAAAAAAAGATGTTATATTACCTTTATAGTAATAGTAGCTGTTTTTTCATAAAGGCAGTTGTAAGTACTTTAGCCACTTCGAATGTCTTGATAGCAAAAGACTGGTTGTCAATAGGAAATACATGAAATATATAAAATACTTTCATATAACATGGGAGCCTTCATATTGAAGACCCAAAGACACAGAGAAAACCTCTATTTTATGGTTAGGTTCTATAAAAGATGGGTAACTGTGGAGAAGTGTGACTGAATAAAGGAGTATAATCTAAGAGAAATGGCCTGAAAGGGAAACCCGACTAGGCCTGTCTGCTAAGATTGTCCTTGGCATCTGTTGTAGCATTTCTTCCTTCTGGGTACGGGTGCTGTAACCAACCATCTGACAGGTGCAGGGCAGAGAACTCCTTTGTGATGAGCTCTTACACAGGAAGTCAAGGGGAATTGAATGGCTCATTTGCGGAAAAGGGTTGTAGTGTCTATGACTTGCCATGGGGAAGAGAAAGTGAGACATTGGGTCTTGGACTGTTTCTGATACCTTTACCTGCCCTTTAGCACAAAGTACTCATGGTACCAAACTGTCATTTTTTGAGTAATGTTTTATGAGCCCCGAGACTATTTTAACACCAGAAGCACCCCTAGTGAATGCTGTTAAAAGTCTCTACTCTTAGAAGTTGAATATGTATTTAGAGTCCTAGGGAATTTTTAAATGTGCAGACAGAAGTTGTTGCAGTTACCTTCTTGCTACTGGGATGAAACATCCGACTCATAACCGAAGGAAATGGCTTATGTCAGGTTTGCAGTTTTGAAGAAAAGCTCAATGAGGGCTGAGAAAGCAAGTCATCAGCAGGAGGCTGGCTTACATTATCACATTATCAGCAGCAAGAAGGATGTAGTTCAAGTGGCCAACTCTGAGCATCCAGTGGGCTGGATAATAAATCTCAAAGCCCACCCCTGACATACTTTATCCAGCAGGGTTCCATCTCCCAAATGCTCCATAATTCCCCCCTATTGCCACCAGTAAACACTGAAACTACATGCGACTAAAGGTGTCCTTTTACCTTCAAACTACCACAGAAGTTATGTTCATTGTGGGCTTGTGAGAACATGGTTCCCTCATTGAACTCTAAAAGTCTTTTCAAAATTTGTAATAATTTTCTTAGAGTATCCCAGTTTTTATGCTTGCTATAGTTATACTCACATAGGGTTCCAGTCTACTTGGGCTATTGTAACAAAATATAAGCTAGGTAGCTTATATATAAGAAAATTTGTTTCTCATAGTTCTGGCTGTTTGAGGAACATTCTCATGTCCCAAAGATCCATCTACCACATTGGTGAAGTTGTGATTTCAGTATATGAACTTGGGAGGCCTTTCATAAACATTCAGAATATAAAGGATAATGAGTAGCAGAAAACACATTCCCCCATACACATACATACAATTTGCACAGAAAGAAAAGCTTGTTTTCATTGAGCTCAGAACAATGTCTATAGAAATTAAGACAAAACAAAACATCCCTAATTGCTAAACCTGAAATACTGGAAATGCATATTCTTTGACTCTATGTAGACTTGAGATCATCTGACCTAGGAGAAAAGCAAATAACCCAGAGTAGCAATCTGCTGAGAAAAACTGGAGTCAGCTAATCAATTTCCAGTAACTTTCTGATTTGTATGTCTAATAACATGACCGGTAATTTATAGTTCTTATCACTAAATCTCAAAACACAATTTGCTGCATAAGCAATAAGCAATTTGTTTAGAATAAATGTCCCTTAATTCTACTGATGAATGCTTAATCTATAAATGACTAAAAGAGCATATAAGCTGGGGGGTAGGTCGCATTTATTGTCAAAAGTTAAAATTTTATTATGACCAATTAAAAGGGTAGGTCAAATCTTCTGAACACCCAAGAAAAGAATGGTAACTAATAAAATATAAAAATCCTAGTTTTTGTGATCAATATGCAATAAATCATTCTGAAATAAGTTCAGAAAAGTAAATGAAGAAGGGCATCTAGGGATAATTTGAGGTGATTTAATATACTTGAAAATATGATAGAAATATATTTGATTAGCTATACCATAAAATTTAATCCTATTTATCCCTCAAGATCTAAAGATTTCTTAGTCATTTTTATTGGTTATAACTGACTTAAGATAAAGTATGCTGAAGGTAAGTAAAACAAAAATAGGATGTTCATTTAGAAATAGAAAAAGTGGCCATTTATAAAATTGTGACACTATGTAAGATTTGACTCAGGTTTTAAGATACTTAAAGAGGGAATTTAACAGACTGCAAAGTTTGATTAAAAGACAAAGGAGGGCTGAAGAGATTTCTTAGCAGTTAAGGAGCTTGCCTGCTGAGCCTAACAACTTGAGTCAATTCACCAGTACCCACCTAAAGCCAGATGCATCTGGAGTCCATTTGCAGTGGCTGAAGGCTCTGGCATGCACATTCTCTCTGTCTGTCTCTCTTCTATCTGTCTCTGTTTGCAAATAATAAGTAAAAAATTAAAAAAAAAAAAAAAAGAAGAGGCAAAAGGAAGGGCTGGGAGTGGGGACACACACCTTTAATCCCACCACTCAGGAGGCAAGGGTAGGAGGATCACTGTACGTTCTAGGACAGCCTCAGACTACAGAGTAAGTTCCAGGTCAGCCTGGAATAGAGTAAGACTCTACCTCAAAAACAAAACAAAACAAAAACATAACAGGCAAAAGGAGACATTTGAATGCGTATATGTGGGTTCATTTCCTTCAATAGGGAGATAAAACACATGGCAAAATAGGCACACGGAGCTCTCTTACTGTGGTGGTTTGAATCAGGTGTCCACAATAAACTCATATGTACTGAATGTTTGGTCCCCCCCCCCCACACCTGTAGCAGACAGCTTCAGGTTCACTGAGATGAACTTCAAACTAATAAACTACAAACTAATAAAACACTGAATATATTGGGGGCCTTCTATTCAAACTGCCACTCCAGCTTGGCAATTTTGGAGGTGAATCCATGCTGGAGTAAATGTGCTGCTGAGGGCAGGTTTAGGGGTGTTATAGCCAGACCTCTTTGCTAAAGCTTGGCTGCCTCATGATGACCTGCATGTTCCAGCTTCTGTGGCAGACATGGTGGCCAGCCCTTGCTCATGCTGTGCTTTTCCTGTCATCATGGAGCTTCCTCTCCAGATTATAAGCCACAGCAAACAGCTTTCCTCCCATCCGTTGCTTGTGGTAGGATGCTTTAACCCAGCAACACAAAGGTAACTATAACATGGTATTTAGGAATGATCTCACTGATAAGGGCTATTGTTAAGGGGTGATCATAATAAATACGTTCAACAACTTTCAACCCATATTCAAAGATCCATAACCTTACTACTTCCTTATTTACAGTAATCTGAATAGTCTATTTACCTTTCCTTTTTAGACTCCAAGTCAAAGTTTAATTCACGTCATTCTAAGTTTTTCCCATTAAATACAGTGAAATATATTCATATGAAACCTGACTATGTCAGCTTTTACCTAGATTCTAGATGTCCAACATCAAATTTTTGTTTTCATCTTAATTTTACTGCCATCAGAGGTACCTGCAGTGATCATCAGGCTTTTCCTGATACTCGAACTCTGGCAAGTTTGATTCTCATAATCTTCAGATTTTCATACAGTTGCATCCTTTGTCTATGACCATGAATAATTAGAGACACAGACAATGAACAATGAGTAAGGTAAGAGGAACTTAATGAGAAAAAAGCCACTGGAGGTACCTCAACCAAAGTCCTGACTCTTCCATGTTTTTCCCATCCATAAAGTATTTTAATCCTTTGGAGGGGCAATCCTGATATTTCCCTTTCTAATGTTACCAGGGGAACAGGAGATGGGTCTCTTCCTCTATGACGGCCTAACTTGCTAATATCCACCAATTTATAGCAATAATTCTTTCTTTGGGGCACAACAAGCTGAGAAGAAATTTAACTCATTTACTTCCTGTTAAAACATTCGCAAAATACTCAGATGTCAAGGAGTACGTGGATTTTCATAGAGTTCTGGGCTCAGCTTGGCTAAGCACACTTTACAGGGTTGTATTCCTGCCCTTGCTAAGCTCAGAAGCCAGCAAGCTGACTTCTAGGACATTATTCATGCATGTCATAGGAAGTTGGTAGTTCCATTTAGTGATTTACTGGCTTGGGTGCTTTTTGTTGAAGCTTGAATAAAGTGACAGCAGTGAGATGGTTTTTGGCATAGCAGATGCAAGATATTCAGCTAAAACAAATGCCTGTGAGAGTTATAAATTCCATTAGCTACTTGAATTCAAAAAGAAAGTTTAAGTTTTGTTTGAATAAAGGGAAAAAACAGGATTTTATTGTTATAGTTGATCAATGTGTCAGATATAATTATTTTCTCACAGGCATTTCCTTGATAATCTGTAGGTTGTCAGTTCAAGAGAGGGAAAAAGGATGCAAACCAAACATTTTTTTTTCTCTCTCCTTCAACCTCCAACCCTACAAGAAAACAAAACAAAATAAAACAACATCAATAACATCATCAACAACAAAAAAATTCCTTAACTGCAGTGAGATGCTATGGCTTTTCTGGGGCCCTGGCTTCTCCCACATCTCCAGTGATTTCCATCTCTACCCTTTCTTTATCCCTCCTCTCTCTTCTACCTTCTTCCTCCCCCATAGAAAGTAGGCAGAGTGCCATTTCCTATGTAATTATTCACTAGTTTCTTGTCTTTTCATGTGCTTTTGAGGAAGAAAAACAAAATATTATTTTCTAAAAGGTGGTGACAGATTTTCAACAAGGCAATGATCAAAGTGACAAGATGGAAAAGTTTCTTTCCCCTTTGCTTTCATTTTTTTTCATTTCTTTTAAAAATTTTTTGGCCTGTGAAATCAAGACTTTGGGCTTTTTGTGAATATATTAGGTTGGCTGGCAGAACAATATATCAAAGATGCCAAACCAGTGTAAAGACCTAGTCCATAACCTCTAATCTACAGACATGAACTCTATTATTTCCCATTAAAATTAGAGGTTTCCAAATTGTAACAGATGTCCTTAATAGTCATGTCTTCTTACTGGAGAACATTAGCTAAATGAAAATTGAACCCAGCATTTTAAGTTGCAGTTCATGATAATACAAAGCTCCCTGGTTGGGGTTGGCATTTTAAGTTCAAATTATAGAAGCCTTTTTATGATTTACATTAATTGCTGCATCAGCAATTTTTCTAAATTGCAGCAAGTATGAAATAGTGGAAATTAAAAAAAAATAGTAGAGACCCATCTACTCCAAGAAAACTAAAATATTTGACATCGTCTAATTCATAGGGGCTTTACAGTGCGTTTCAATGGCATGAGTAGTTCAATTAACTGCTAAGAGAAAAGGGATGAGGGTGGAAATCTTCCAATGGATTAATAGTGAAAACAAGTTAGGTGGTGAATATCACGGCCTAAAAACAGTTTTATGATTATGTGTTATCGTGGGTGTCTGAGTCTTGTACAACAAAACGAGGGTGTCTATGTTTATCTGCAAATACATGCAGATGGACCAAACCAAAATAACTCTGTTTAGCTGATGTACAATTGAATAACATATAACAATGAAATCAGTTCCATTGATATGCTTAAGAACATTAATATTCTGTATTATCTGAATAGAATTCTATGGAACTCTAGTGTCGCATTAGAAGTTTCAAATAGCATAGCCAGGTGCTTTTTGTTTTCTGTAAAAAACAAACAAACAAACAAATAAAAAACCAGCTTTACAAAGTCATTGTGAAAAGAATTAACTCCACCATGGGACCCTCAGACAGATATTGCATTTAAAGAAATGGAGCAGTATTTAAGATGTATAAGCAAGAAGAAAAGGTTTTTAAATAACTTTGGGAAAAAAATAAATGCATTGTTTATAGCATTTTTCTATCCACCTCAGTATTCTTATGATAGCTAATACAATCAGAAAGACAGAAGACTTAGATAAGTCTTTTTTCCAATTCTGGAAGTGATACTAGCAATTCTGGGTCAACCTTGAGAAAATGTGAGCATGTTTGATAGCAGATACACCACTAACACCATGATGAAATTGTATATACTTCTCATTCAACATGCAAGAAGCTTGGAAGTCTACCATAATAGTAACCAAAAGGTTGAGCAACCTGAAAAGCCAGCCTCTGTTCTTAAATGCATCAGATAATGAGGTTAAAGGGCAAACCACTGCCCTCAAAAATGGAGAGTGTCTAGAGAGATAGCTAGTGTTTGAGGCACTTGCCTGTAAAGCCTAATGACCATAGTTTGATTCCCCAGTACCCACATAAAAGACAGATGCACAAAGTGGCACATATGTCTGGAGTCTTTTGCAATGGCTAAAGGCCCTGATGTACCCATATTCTCTCTCTCTCCCTCTATCTCCCCCTCTCCCCATCTCTCTCCTATGGTGGCACTCACCTTTAATACTTGGGAGGCTGAGGTAGGAGGATCTTTGTGAGTTGAAGGGCAGCCTGAAACTACATAGTGAATTCTATGTCAGCCTGGGCGGGAGCAACACCCTACCTCAAAAAACGAAATGAAAGAAAGAAGGAAAAAGAAAGAAAGAAAGAAAGAAAGGCAGGCAGTGAGAAACTGATGAGCAAAAATTCCCATGGGTCTCAATGTCATGCAGGGAACCCTGTACAATAACTGATGAACTTCTGACAAGTCTGAGAGTTAAAAACACAATGACTCCCAGTTTATAAAGGGCATAGTGGTGGTTTGAATGTAAAATGTCTTTCATGTGCTTTATTGCCTAATCCCCAATTAGTGGCACTGTTCAGGAAGGGGGAGGAGCTTTTAGGAAGTAGCATATTGCTGGAGGAAATGTGCCATTTCGAGTAGGCATTGAGTTGTTACAGCCTAGATCCACTGGCTCTCTACTTCCACCATGCTGATGTGAGCACATGACCCTGGCTGACGCTCCAGTCAAGCTTTCCCTGCCATGATGCATGCTTTCTCGGGGACTGTAAGCCAGAATAAACCCTTTCCATCAACAAGCTGCTTGTGGTGAGCTTTTTGTTCCAGAAATGAGAAAGTAACTTATATATGCACATTTTGCTAAGTCTTTCCTTTGAGAACTCAAGCAATTGCTTTCAGTGCATATCAGAGAAATCTCTTTATGTTAGCAACGGATGGAGCAAAAACAACACTGAGGGATACCAGAGTATTAGGTAATCCTTGGCGAAAGCTTTCTTTAGAAGCAATCCTTGGGGACATATTAAAGCCTGACTGTGGTTGTTTGAGTGCAAATGTTCACCATAGCCTCAGGTATTTTTGATTAAGATAAAGATCCCTGCTTAATTCTCCATCAGGGAGATCCCTTCAGGAAGAGGTATGTCACTAGAAGGCAGATCTTAAATCCAGCTTTAAGGTTTATCTTCTGAGCCAGCTCATACTGGTGCTGGCTCCTGTCTCTCTGCTATAGATGTACCATGCAGTAAGACAGCTTCTTCCGCCATGATGGATCTTCCCCTGGAATCTGTAAGCCTGAAATCATCCCTTTCATCTCACAATCTGCTTCTGGTTATTTGTTTGTCCCACTAATGAGAAGGTAACTGCAGCAGAAAATTGGTACCAAGAAGTGGGGTCATAGGCTGGAGAGATGGCTTAGCGGTTAAGCGCTTGCCTGTGAAGCCTAAGGACCCCGGCTTGAGGCTCTATTCCCCAGGACCCACGTTAGCCAGATGCAGAAGGGGGCGCACGTGTCTGGAGTTCATTTGCAGTAGCTGGAGGCCCTGGCACGCCCATTCTCTATCTATCTCTATCTGCCTCTTTCTCTCTGTCTCTCTGTCACTCTCAAATAAATAAATAAATAATTTAGAAAAAGTGTGTCACTTTGGGTCATTTAAAAAAAAAAAAAAGGAGTGGGGTCATTACTGTGATGAATGTGACATAGGTAGTTTTTGGTCTATTGAAATGTATTTCCAGGAAGAATATGGAAAAACCTGGTACTTTGCAGTGGTGTAAGAAGAGCTTGAGGGGATATTCTGTGAGAGTTTAGAAATGTTAAATGCAGACAGAATTGTAGACTGTAAAAGCTTGGCTGATGAAGTTTCAAATGGGATGGAGAGAATTTGTTTTGCACTGGGCTATTTGTGGAAAAGCTGTCTGCATTCTGCCTATATCCTGAGAATTTGAGCTAACTAGAATTTAAAAGAAATGGATTGGTGTGCTTGGGAGAAGTATAGAAAAGAAAATTGTAATTCATCACAGGAAAAATTCAAGCAAGTTTGAAGTTATAGGTACACAGAGTGGTTTTAGGCTTAATCTGCAATTGTTAAGGCAATTACCACCATTAAAAGTGGGCCAACTGATTTGTAATGGGAATAATGATAAAGGTGTCCTGAGAGTAAACACCTCCTACTGCTCAAGCTAGTAGGAATGCAAATTATTTTGAAAGGAGGAGGCTTAAGAGAAGAACAGCAAAGGCATATTCTTCTTTTAAAAACTTTATTCCTCCCTGGATTAACAAATTTGGCTATCCTGCCCACCTGGTACTGGTTTGAAAGCATGACAAATACAAGGAAGTAGGTCATGAGGTGCACGTAGTTCAAGGAACTATTGAGATGCAACAATGTGAAGCAGACTTGAAATTCCTATATGGAGGACTAGTAAGTATGGAACAACAAAAAAAACAAAACATGGGTTGCAATGGAGACCCTAGAGTTTAGATTACACAGGACTGTGGGATGGGTGCCAAGGAGAGCTGCCATCTGTGGATGATGTTTTGCCCTGGCTGTGAGCAGCCCAGCTAGAGGGGAAGAATTGGAAACCCAGAGACTTTGTCAGTGGTTACAGGTGTCAATCTTGGAAATGCAGATATTTGATGTTTGCTTACTGGTTATTGATTTTGCATTTGTCTAGTCTCTATTTGACATACCTTCTTTTTGCAATGGAAATGTTTACTCTGTGCCATCATATGTTGGAAGTATGTAATTTGTGTTTTGATTTTATGGGGAACATAGTTAAGAAACAGTCTTGAATCTCATATGAGGCTTTGGTCTTTTGAACAATGTTTAAGTTGAAAAAGACTATGGAGACTATTGAAGTTAGCATGAGTGCACTTTGCATTGTGAGTTGATAATGAATCTATGGGGGCCGGGACGTGTGGAATGTGGTGGTTTGAATGTAAATGTACCCCACTGTCTCACATTTGATTAAAATTAAGCAACTTACTTAAGTCTCCAGCAGGCAGAGCTCTGCTGGAAGAGGGAGTCATGGGGGGCCGGATCTTGAATCCAGCTGCAATGTGTGTCTTCTGAGTGAAGTGAGCAAGCTTCATCTTTTATGATGAAGCTTCCCCTGGAATATGTAAACCTGAAATAAACCCTTTTCTCACATAAGATGCTTCTGATCCACTGTTTGTCTCAGCCACAAGAAGCTAGCTGCAACATTAGCCTTTCTACATAACCCATAACTTTCTACATAGCACATTATGTTTGAAACATAGACAGACACATTGTTATCTTTCCATAATGTCAGCATTTATTGTAAAAAATAAATTCACAAGGTATGAGGGTTTTTTGGCAACAATAACTGATTTATTTTCATAGACCTGGCTGATGGGAACACGGATTCCTTTCTTTCAGTCTGACTAATACTCTTAGATCACACATTACACAGTAACACATATCTCTCTGCATGCACATTGGTAGGTTACAGGATGGCTGATAATGGCTAAAAAGCAAAGAGGCCTGAGAGGCAGGGAAGCTTATAGACTTTCTGTGGGGGTGAGATAAGGAAATGAACCAATACAGCTGACTATCTTTTGTAAACTAGTGTCAGGTCACAGTTGAGTTGCAGAAGCAAAGGAGCCTATAAAATCCAAAGGCAGGAGTAGGTCTGGGTAGACATGGAGGGATAAGAGGTCTGGACCAGCAAGTAGAAGGATGGGCAGACAGCAATTTGAGGAGGCTACATCAATAGTGGGGACCAAACCAAGCTGAATGTCCTGGACAAGCCACAAATTCTTGGCCTATTAGTACCTTGATGCTACAGCAGGTGGTAAGATGACAGGATGGGATGTGGGGTAGGCATCACCACCTCAGTGTTGGGGCCCCTCCTTTCTATGGGATCAAGGTGAGAGAATTATACCCTTTCCTCCATCTGATGGATCTGATAACTAGTTTTCCTGATATAATTTTCATAAGTCCCAATTTACTTTGATAAATTTTTAGAGTGGCACCCCTTTTTGCTTTTAGGAATAAGTCTTTTATCAATCTATGTCCTGTGAGTGATGTTGAACAGATGGTACTGTTTACATGTCCATCAAGGTGCAGTCATCCTCCATCTTCAAGGTAGAGTCAAAGGGTACTTCTAAAATGGAGTCTCTCAGGGAAAGACTATCTGAAAATGCACTGTTTTACACAATAGGGAGTAACCTACAGCAGGGTACAGCTTAATTTGAAAAGTTTCAAAGCTCGGGGGGAGTCTAGGCTGAGATCTTAGTACCAATAAGATTCCTTTACTGGTTATTACCGTGCAAATCTTTCAGAGAAAAGCTAGTTTTAGAGTCATACCCATATAAATGAAATTCTATGGAATAGAACATGTAGGGATAAATGTTATTTTATATAAAATTTATATTATTGAAAGTGATTAGTGATTGAAAGTCTGATATGATACAAGTAAACTTTTAGTCTGAAAAAATACACAATTACATTTTGCTCTGTTAAAAATAACACTATTATATTACATTGCTCTTTATAAAATATATGTTTTCATTTCTTAGAATATTCATTTAATTACCTCTGGTTGTATCTTTTTTACAGTGTTTTAACATTTTTTAATGTTTACTATTATTATTACTAACAAGATGTTTTGTATGGATACATCATGTGTTACCCTCTTTTCCCTCATCCCTGCCCCCATTCCGTTGGGGACACTCCTCAGTAGAGTTGCAGGTATTCCCCATGGGGATGTTTTATGCATTGTGGGAGCAGTAGTCAGTTATTTTGGGTGGAAGAGGGAATGCCTCTGGGCATGACTTCTCAACCTATGGCTCTTACAGTCTTTTTGCCCCCTCTTTGGCAAAATTCCCTGAGCCGTGGTGAGTGAGTTTTAAGTCTACTTCAGTGATGAGCTCTTAGAAGCCTCTGGATCTCTGCTTTGGTAAGTGTTGAGTAGCCTTAGGTTCTGTCTCCTACAACCTGGTGCTGATTATGAGGTTAGCCATGAAAGCAGCACTCTTCCTCATCTCCCCATTCCTCTGTGGATTCAGTTGTAGCTAGGTTAAAGTGCAAAGGGTAGTTTATCTCCTCCAGTCTCGCTACCATCTGAAAAAGAACAGATTCTCCAACAGAGAGCTGAAGTCAGCATAGTTTAAATGGGATTAATTTGGGGAGAATTTAATGTATGTAACCCCCTTTCTAGCCAAAGACTAGTGAGAACTTGACACTGGAGAACATGATCTTTGTCTCCATAGGATTCCAACCTGGTTCCCAATTCCAGATATGGGTTCTTTTACACTGAGCAGATCTCTTAGCCAATCAGAAAGCTATATCCTGTCAGGGTGTTTGCTTCTGAGTAGCTTAGACCTCTTATTGCTCCGACATTTTTGGCCATTTTCCCTAAATACCTCATACAGCACTTTTCAGCACTAGACAGGCTATCTGGGAACGGGCTTTCTCCTGAATTCCAGCCAGAGCTCTACATGATCTGTGTCAGCAACATCTTGTGTCTTCAGCAATAGGGTCTTAGCTTTTGCCTCAGGTGGGTAGTCAAGTGCTTTGACAGAAAGCTGTCTTGATTTGGGGACCTCATAGGTCTCTCCGATCAACAGCTCATTATGGGTATCAACCAATCTCTGGTACTGGGAGTTAAAGGTCAGAGACAGGAAAAAAAAAAGTTTTCTTTTAAGCTTAGGCTTCATCCCGATATCATCAGAGCCCTACTTTTCAGGAGCTCCCCCCTTACTCCTATTAAGCATTATATCTTTTAGGCTATCTCCAAGTATAAAGGTTTCTATGCTATCAGCTCATTTTGCATTTATTTTTGTGCTTGTTTTCCTCCTATCCTTCCCGTGCCATTCTCCTAAACTCTTCCATCCTCATTGTCTGGGTCTTGAGTAGCCTATCAGGTGTGACAGCAACTTGAGCAGGTCCAGGTTAGGAACCGCAGATAAGTGACACCATGTTGCATTTGTCTTTCTGTGATTGTGAGTTTGAATTTGTATCCCCAACAGACTGAAATGTTCTGTTAAAGCTGTAACTTGGATTTAAAGCTGCCTGGATGGAAGAGGGGTCACTGTGGGTGGATCCTGGGGCCCAGCCCTAAGGTGTTACGGGGGCAAATCTGAATTCAGCCTAAGCTATGCAGACTGCTTGAGCTCTGCCTGGGGTTTTCAGAATGTGCTTGCTTTTGGCTGTGTTGGTGGTGGTTTCTTCTCCCTCTTCATGGACCTGCAAGAGGGAGCCAGCTTCTTCCACCAATACAGAACTTCCCCTGGACCATAAGCCCAAATCCCTTAGTCTCCCAAACTGTGTTTGGCATGGAGGTTCATTACAGCAATGTGACGATAACTATGACCAAAACTGATAAAAAAGAGCGGGTTGTTTCTGCTTGATGAATCTGGCCATGTGGATTTTGGTCTCTTGGAACTTTTCTTTTTGAGGAATTGGCATGGGCTTGCAACTGTAGATACCTTCCGGGGTGGTAAGCCAAGTTTTATGGACTATTCTGGTGAGAATTTGAAAATGCTAAGTACAGAGAGAATTGTATTTGGAGGCTTTGCTTATGAACTTTCAAAGGGGAAGGAAAGACTGCAGAAAACTTTGTTAGAATTGGGCTAGTGGCATAAGGGCTAGCTGCATTCTGCTTCCTGTACCCAGATAGTTTGATCAAGGTTGAATTTGAAGTGTGTGTGTGTGGAGGGGGGGAGATATGATAGAAAGTGGAGTTGTGAAGGGGAAAGTATGGGGGGAATTATCATAGTTTATTGTCTATAATACAATAACAAAAAATTAAAAAAAGGTTGGATTTGAAGGTAATGGACTGATGTGCTTATATAAAGACATAGAACTGAAAGTTATAAGATGTAAACTTGAAGAGATTCCAACAACTGTAAAGTTTACAGGCACAGAGACAGGATTTTAGGTTATTGAAGCTGCTATTGTCAAATACATTAACAACCTTAAGGTAAATGGCCCAACTACTTTACATTAAAACAATTTAAAGGATACCAAAGGAAAGACTGAATGGTAGGGATGCAAACTCTTTAGAAAGGAAGGAACCTTCCCTTTAAGGTCACAACTTATTTTTGTCCCTGGATTAACAACATGGCTCTCTCTTACACACCTGATATTGGTTTTGGAAGCATAAAAAATGCATGGAGTGGGTCATGAAATGCATAGAATTCCAGGATCCTCTGCTGAGATGAGGCACGGGAAACAGGATATTCCTGTTTTAATGGCTGGAAAGGCCAGTGTTGGAGTTGAAGATTGAATATGGTTTACATGGAGATCCAAAGATGTTTTGGATATACCAGGACTGTGCAAGAGCTACAATGGAGTGCTGTTGCCTTGGGATGGAAGTTTTTCCTGACAACTCTGCTCAGCTGGAGGGGCTTGTGTTTTAGAAATGGCCATGGGCAGTGTGAAGCAGGTTTGCTGGATGCCTGCATGGAGTCCCGATGGAGCCATGAGGATGAACTGTGGATAGCAATGGAGACCCAGTGGAGATGCCGGGACCACGCGATGGCTGCCAAGAAGAGCTGCCGGCCCTGGATGAAGTTTCCAGGACTGTGAGTAGCCTAGCTGGAGGGGTAAAATTGGAACTCCAGAGACTTGTTGCTGGTTAGGATTATTGGACTTGGAGACTTGTCACTGACTAGAGTTGTTGGACTTGAAGCTACAGAGTTTGATGTTTGCCCTGTTTAAATTTTGTATTGGTTGAATATTTCTTTGCTATGTCCAATGCCATCTTTTCCAGTGTGAGTATTTATTCTGTGCCATTATGGGGTTTGGGGGATTTTTTTTTTTGAGGGGGGTATTATGGCTCAGTTAAAAGACCTTGGACTATGGAGATGCCTGGACATCATTAAAATTGTTAAAAACTATGGGAACTTTTAAAGTTGGACTGAATGCATTGTATTTTATATCATGTATGGATATCAATTTATGGGGGCCAGGGGTAGAATATGGTGGTTTGATTCAGGTGACCCCATAAACTTAGGTGTTCTGAATGCTAGGTTTCCATCTGATGGAAATTAGGGAAATAACAAATTCTGGAGGTGGTATACTGTTGGGGGGTGAGCTTATGAGTGTTATAGCCAGTGTTTGGCACACTCGCCTGTTCCTGTTGTCCAGTTGAGGTTGGCCAGAGGGTGGTGTTGACCCTCAGCTCATAACATCATTTTCTCTGCCATCATGGAGCTCCCCCTCCCCCAAGCCTGTAAGCCAAATTAAACCTCTTTTTTCCCCACAAGATTATCTTGGTTGGGTGATTTCTACCAGCAATATGAACCTGACTGAAACACTGTCATACCCCACTTCAAGATAATACCAGGTATCTGGGCATGGTGGCTCACAACTTTAATCCCAGCACTAGGGAGGCAGAGGTAGGAGGAGTGCCATGAGTTCAAGGTCATTCTGAGATTACACAGTGACTTCCAGGTCAGCCTGAGCTACAGTGATGAGATCCTACCTCAAAACAAACAAACAAACAAACAAAATAATACCAGAAGCCTCCTGTGTCCTCAAGTCTGTGTCTTACAGATCTTTACTGCTAAGCTTACCCACTTTTCTGAGTTCTAATTCAAGAGAGTAACTTTTCTCTTTTCCCTTTTTATGACTTTTTTGGATAGTGAAAAAAATCTCAAGCAAAATCCCCGACACTCTGGGCTTTCTCATTCTTTATTTGAAGAACCCCATCATCTACAACTACTTATAGATTTCCATTGCAGACCCTAGCTCAGAAAGCATGACTTTTGATCAGGGAAAATGGTTCAATGGTTTAAGATGATTGCTTGCAAAGTCTGCTGACCTGGGTTTGATTCCTTAGTACCCATGTAAAGCCAGATACACAAAATGGCTTATCCATCTGGAGTTTGTTTGCAGCAGCAAAAGGTCCTGGAATACCCATTCATGTTCCTTCTCTCTCTCTCTCTCTCTTATAAATAAATAAAAAATATTAAAAGAAAGAAAACATGACTTTCTTCCTCTTCTCTGTCTCCCTCCTCCAGGCAACCACTGAGATTATAGCTCATCTGTCCAGTGGTTTTATTGTCAAACTCTAATAAAATGGTCTGACAGCTTCATTATGAATCTTTATTTTAAATTAAATTTTATATTTTTTAAAGGTTTACACTTTTGTATCCCCTCTTCCCTGTGCCTATTCCACTGAGCACCTTTCTCAATGGAGTTAACTGGTATTCGTCAGTCAATCATCCCCATAGAGACTGACTGTCTGCTTTGAAATTTTTATCAAGAAGGCTGAGAACCAGAAAGAGTGAATCTTGATTGCCCAATAACATGTATCTTGCTCAATTCTTTGTTCAAGACACACACACACACACACACACACACACACACCACAGCATGGGACACTTTATGATCCTTTGGGGTAACAGAATTGATACATGAGTTTGAGATTCAGGAGGGTTCTCCTAGGCCTGTGAGCTCCCACTTTAGGGCCCTTGTCTGTTTTAGCAAAGAATTGAAGAAAAACTAGACTGAGAAGGGTAAATTATAAATTATTAAGTTTGTTTATGGGCAAAACTTGAATTATGAAGTTTATTGTAAGGAGCATTAAGATCCAGGGAGAAGGCTAGCTGAAAGACTCAAACCAGAGGAGAATTAAGATCCAGGGAGAACCTCCAGGGCAGAGAAATCTCCAGGGATAAAATGTCATAAGAGGAGGCACATAGATTTAGGTATGGAAGGCAAAGCCTATGACCCAAAAAGATCCCTCTCAAATAAAAGGGCCAGAGAGGGTTAAGAACTAGTGAAGGACTAAGAGACCAAAGAAAAGAATCATACATACAATCAAAGTAAGAAATTACCCCAAAGCATAACACAGAAGACAAGCAGGAAAATACCCAGGCTGATAGAAAGGCTGTCTGTTTCCCAGCATGGCTGAAAAGGGGAGAGACGGATTTACACGAATGTTCAGGGCAGGTCACTGGGGCGGGGGGAGGGGGGCGGGCAGCCCATATGGTCGATATCCTTTCTATGGATCAGACATTTAATTAGGGTGAACTTGTCATCACACTCAGGTATGTAAGTAGAGACCTGGTTGGTTCATGGGCTCAGGGGGTTGACACAGGATGGCCAGGGTCTAATTGGTTCATGTACTCAGGTGGCTGACTCAGAGCAGCTGAGCTGAGGAAGAAGTGGAAAGTCCCTGCTGGTGGGCTGCTAGTGGCCACCTTTTATGAGACAGGGACAGATGCAAGTTCCCGTTTTGCCAGAATGGACAAAAGAGCATCTCCTTCTCCCCTCTTTGGGCTTCTGACCCTAACTAACTGCCTGTAAAGAAAAGGATATCTTGGGCTGGTGATATTTCTAAGTGATTAAGGTCCCTGCCTGCAAAGTGTAACAAGCAGAGTTTATTATGCCGTGGTATGCCATTGTCTGTCTCTGCCTCTGTTTCTTTTTTCTCTCTCTCTCTTTCTGTGCTTGCAAATGAATAAATGAATAAATAAATAAATAAATAAATATTTTTTAAAAGAGATATCTTTCTCCTGTCACTCTTTTCGTATGATCTAGACTTATGAAATGTTTATGTTTTAGCCAAAGTGTATTGATGGTACATTTATTTACCAAATATTCAGAACTGAAAAACAGAGCAGCTTCTATTCTGGAATACTCAACAATGTATTCCTCTATATTATTTGAAAAATAGGAAATGATGTTATTGGTCTTATTAGGATCAGACCTGAGCCCTAACAGCCTCTCAGTAGTCCAAGTCTGGCCACTCATCCAGTTATCCAGTCAAACTAGTAATGTTGAAAAACAAAAAAAAAAAAAAGCACATTTCTTCAATGTATTCATATCGGGATGCAGGACAAAGAAATTCAGTCCTCAGCTCCACTCTTCAGTCTGTCTTTGGAGTTTTGGTTTAAATAGAAGTTGAAAGGTATGCATAACTAAATAGTTCCAATCAAGGTGTGCCCATGGCAATCTCATCTTTTCAGTTTTCTTGGTGCTGTGTTTCCCTATAACAAAAGTGAAAGGCCCAAGTGTCACTTTAGAATCTCTTCTTTCTGCCAGAATGGTAACATTTACTATTATTAATTATAATTATTATTATTAGTTTTTCAAGGTAGAGCCTTGCTCTAGCCCTGGGTCAACTGGAATTCACCACATAGCCTCAGGCTGACCAAAAAACACTCAGCAATCGCCCTACTTCTGCCTCCCAAGTGCTGGGACTAACATCGTGAGCTACTTACTATATACCCTGGCTGAGAGTTCTCGTTTATAAAAATAGAATGTAATCTTCTTGAGGCAATGACTGCTTCTCTTATTTGCCAATGGGTTGCTGGATTCTTGGGTTACATTGTAAATGAGAGAACGCTGAATGCATTCACCCATCTACTTTCATTCATGAAGGAGAGTGAATGTGATTTAACCTGTGTAGAATACCCAACTGCTGAATACAGAAATCTGTCAATTAAAGGGCTTTTTGAGCCTGCTGTGAATTAGGCCATACCTCCCTTTTACTTTGAAAGGCTTAAAAGAATGTGGTGACCCCAGGACAATTAGTATTTCTGTTGACACCTAATTGGTTTCAAGTGGTTTGCATATACCTAGAGAGAGTGAATAGGCTACCCTTTTAATTATCTTTTAAAATGTAGGTTTCAATCACATTATGAATTAACAGGATAAAAGTGAAGTTGCATGAATATCAGAGTGACATCCCCAAATATCTCCAACCCCAGCTCTCAGGGATATAGCTGAGCTGAATCTCTCAACATTGCCAAGTAGTGTTTGGCATCTAAAACTCTGGTTTGATTAATTTTATGAAGTGTGTGTGTGTATGTGTGTGTTTGTGATCTATCTCAATAATGACAAACCATAGTACTTGGAAATGTATTCCCCCCCGTCTTATAAATATTGCGAAGAGTTAATAAGCATTGAATAAAAAAAATTAAGTTGCTTGCCTGCGAAGCCATAGGACCTAGGTTCAATTCCCTAGGACCCACATAAGTCAGATGTACAAGATGGCGTATGCGTCTGGAGTTCATTTGAAGTGGCTGGATGTCCTGTGTGCCCACTCTTCCCCGCCACCACTCTTTTTCTCTGTCTGCCTCTTTCTCTCTCAAATAAATAAATAAATGAAATATAATTAAATTTATTTTTATTTAAATCCAGAACAAAAATTATATTGAAATGAAAGGAAGTAGAACTCTAAAGGGATATAACCCATTTCATGACAAATTTCTATCAGGAGAGTAGTTTCCAGTAGGAGAGTCTTATTTTATGACATAAAACATCAACTCTGTTCTTGGAGGTGATGGTGGATCTAAGTTAGAGAACATTTGCCAGCATGTGCCTTGATTCATGAAAAGCACTGGAAAAAATTGTTCTTGACCATGGTGTGATTATGAAGTTTTTAGAGTTTTAGTTTTCCTTTATGAAATAAAAATAATGTGCATCACCTTCATAATTATTATGAGGATTATTATGGATATTAAAAACATAGCACAGTGGCAGGCACCAGGTATGTGCACAAAAATGATGTCTGTCATTGTTAATCAGAGCTGTTCTGAAAATTTAATTAGTTGACATTATCAGATTCTTGACACATTGAAAACACTGGTTTTCATTTTTCCTATTCTACCTGAGAAAAGCTTGCTAAATACCTATCAGATAACTAATTCTTGTTTCTATAAGACTGTGCCCACAGATAATTAACAGGAGATGATAGACTTCAGTATTAAAAACACGACTCTTGGGCTGGAGAGATGGCTTAGAGGTTAAGCGCTTGCCTGTGAAGCCTAAGGACCCCGGTTCGAGGCTCGATTCCCCAGGACCCACGTTAGCCAGATGCACAAGGGGGCGCATGCGTCTGGAGTTCGTTAGTAGTGGCTGGAGGCCCTGGCGCGCCCATTCTCAATCTCTCTCTCTCTCTGCCTCTTTCTCTCTCTGTCACTTTCGAATAAATAATAAATAAAAATAAACCAAAAAAAGATGAAAAAATATTAAAAAAAAAACACGACTCTTATTAACTAAACCACTTATTCATCTGCTATTAGTTTTTGAGGGCATGCCATAGTCAGCTTGATGTTGCTGGGATGAACTTCCAAACCAGACACAGTTTATGGGAGGTATGGGATTTACTTGAAGTTTACAGATCCAGTGGAAGTTCCATAATGGCAGAAGAAGCTGGCTCCCTTTCACAGGTCCGTACTGAGAGAAAACCAACCACCAGCACCATAAGCAAGCTCACTCCAGGAGCCCCAGGCAGAGTTCAAGCACTCTGCACACCTTTAGGCTGAAAATCAGATCCACCCCCAGTAACACCTTAAAGCTGTACCCCACCATCCTCCCATAGTAACACCTCCACCAGCCAGAGCTGGAGATTTAAGTTACAAGCTTTATTAAACTCTTGAATCTATTGGTGGATATCCATTCAAGCTACCACCGGGGAAATTAGTCAGGTAGCAGCTAGCTGGGAGAGGACTCAAAGAGGAAACCAAAAGATGTCACACTCTCTGCTTCAATAGAACTGGAATTTAGTATCTGATCCAGGATCATCTATCACCTCTCTCTTGTCCCCCTGTCAGGTGGGCTGAGGTCTTCCTGAGCCAGCATCCTGTTGTTAGAGACCGAGACCGAAACTGCAGCTTGTGAAAATGACCATTACAGGAACACTGTGAATTTTTGCTCACTGGCCATACATCTGGAACGATAAGGCTCAGTAACTGTTACATGATAACCATCTATGACGAGAGAAGCCGTGAACTGTTACGGGAACTTACACAATACCTGATCCCCCACCCTCTATCACCTTTTTGCTTCCTCCTTCTGCTATGCTTAAAAACTTATGTTTGAAGCTCAATAAACAGACCTTGACAACTCTTTGCTTGGTCTCATTCCTTCTTTCTCACCCATCTTTACACAGGCCTGGTCCCCCTCGCGCTCCCCGAATAACTGAGTCCTGCTGGACGGGACATCCTGTGTCCAGACCAGTCAGCTTTATCTCAGCTTTCTCACCTGAGCCTGAAGATAAGGCCCACCATAAAAAAATTAAAGATGCTTTGGCTGTTCATCTTCCCAGACACCTGAATCTTTGGGTCCCTGCCCTTGTAAGCCCCCAGAAAGGAACCCCAATTCCCTCAGGGGTTCTCTACTCCCTTTTGCCTTCCACATGGCAGTAGCTCTCTGAACTTTCTTCTCGTAATTTAATAAAGTCTCTCTAAACCTTACCCTCTGGTCTATGGATCTTAATTCTTTAAATTCATAAAATAAGAATTTGAGGACACCCCAAATTTACAGGTGCATTAGTGTATATTGTTGTATTGACAAAGAACTCTAAGCCTCCTGTTACAATTTAAAGGTTATATAAAAATAAATAAATACATAATCTTAATCTAAAAGAGGCTTTTTAATAATAAACAATGTATTTCTTTCTATGATACCAATAGTCAAACAATCCATGAGATTGTAATTTCACACAAATCATTATACTGAACATTTAAAAAAGTTAAGTTGGGCTTGACAGATGGCTTCGTGGTTAAGGTGATTGCCTGCAAAGCCAAAGGACCCAGATTTGATTCCCCAGTCCCACAAAAGTGAGTTGCACAAGGTGGCACATGCATCTGGAGTTCGTTTGCAGTGGCTAGAGGTCCTGGTTCACCCATTCTCTCTATATCTGTCTCTCTCTCTCTCTCTCTCTCTCTCTCTTTCACTCTTTCTCTCTCAAATAAATAAATATTTCAGGGGAGGGGAGAAGTTAAGGTTGTGTATTTGAGTCTGCCCTTGCAGTTCATGTGGCCAAAGGTCAGAGAAGGATACAGCTTCTCCTTAGCTCTTACTGCCTAAAAGAGTTCCCTAGATCTGTTTGTTCATATACTAAACCTGAGTCCCTCTGTAGGAAGGAATTCCCTTTTACAAGAACTAAAATTTCTGAAAGGAATAAATCTGAACTTGACATTGTGGCTCATTAGCTCAGCCCCTATAGCAGTAAGAGTCCCTTCCCTGGGGAGTGGTGACAGTGAGTGCTCCCTGGGGAGTGGTAACTGTCTCTTCCCTGGGGAGTGGTAACAGTGAGTACTCCCTGGGGGGTGGCAACAGTGAGTGCTCCCTGGGGAGTGGCAACAGTGAGTGCTCCCTGGGGAGTGGCGACAGTGAGTGCTCCCTGGGGAGTGGTGACAGTGAGTGCTCCCTGGGGAGGGGTGACAGTGAGTGCTCCCTGGGGAGTGGCGACAGTGAGTGCTCCCTGGGGAGGGGCGACAGTGAGTGCTCCCTGGGGAGTGGCGACAGTGAGTGCTCCCTGGGGAGGGGCGACAGTGAGTGCTCCCTGGGGAGGGGCGACAGTGAGTGTTCCCTGGGGAGGGTGACAGTGAGTGCTCCCTGGGGAGGGGTGACAGTAAGTGCTCCCTGGGGAGGGGTGACAGTGAGTGCTCCCTGGGGAGTGATGACAGTGAGTGTTCCCTGGGGAGTGGTGACAGTGAGTGCTCCCTGGGGAGGGGCGACAGTGAGTGCTCCCTGGGGAGGGGTGACAGTGAGTGCTCCCTGGGGAGTGGCGACAGTGAGTGCTCCCTGGGGAGTGGTGACAGTGAGTGCTCCCTGGGGAGGGGTGACAGTGAGTGCTCCCTGGGGAGTGCTGACAGTGAGTGCTCCCTGGGGAGGGGCGACAGTGAGTGCTCCCTGGGGAGGGGTGACAGTGAGTGCTCCCTGGGGAGTGGCGACAGTGAGTGCTCCCTGGGGAGGGGTGACAGTGAGTGCTCCCTGGGGAGTGCTGACAGTGAGTGCTCCCTGGGGAGGGGCGACAGTGAGTGCTCCCTGGGGAGGGGCGACAGTGAGTGCTCCCTGGGGAGTGGCGACAGTGAGTGCTCCCTGGGGAGGGGCGACAGTGAGTGCTCCCTGGGGAGGGGTGACAGTGAGTGCTCCCTGGGGAGTGCTGACAGTGAGTGCTCCCTGGGGAGGGGTGACAGTGAGTGCTCCCTGGGGAGTGCTGACAGTGTCTGTTCCCCGGGGAGTTGCTTTAGCAGTTGCTCCTCACCACTTTGCTTAGCATTGAAAATTCTAATGAAAAGCCGCATATAAATGATTAAGATAGTTACTGCCAAATCATCTTTTTTTAGATATACACAATCCAGTACACATGATGATTTTCATAAAACATCAGAATGTGCAGCGGTACTCCTCTGTCTTTAGTCCTGGTCATCAACTAGTCTAAGCACATACAACATGTTGAGGCATGAAAAGTAATTTTTGTCTTTAAAAATTAGAGGAACTAGCTCTGAATCAGAGGTAAACTGTGGTATTTCAGCTACATAGAAAAAGACAAATGTGGTATGCATATGTGTGTGTGCGCACGCAAACACACACACACACACACACACAGACACACACACGCACACACACACACACACACACACACACCACACCCTAGAAGGTGATGACTACACCCAGCAGAGAGTTCTCTTCTTGTTCATTGTGCCCTGTAGCTCTTTTCCCTCCCAATGAAATCTTTCCTATACCTGAATTCTGTGAATGGTCTTTTTGGAGAACCAAACCTCCCATCTTCTGAGGGTGCCAGCCCTCCAATAAAGCTGACATCAGTCCCATTATTCCTCAACTTCCAAACATGGGCTTTGAGTCACAAGTATACATAATAGGGTATAGGGAAAGCTGAACTGCAAAAGGGACTATGTGTAGAAAATTCTATCATGACGTGTAATTCAAGTAAAAGTTGCTTCTCTCTCAACATCAGTGGCCCTGAAGTAAAGTCTTTGTAAGAAATTTTCACACATGCAATGGTAATTAGCATTATTAGTATTATTATTCACATTATTAGTATTATTAGTGGGCTTTAAACTGAAGGGATTTTAAAAACAGCAGGATTAGGGAGGCATCCCTGACCTTCAGTTCCTCTGCTTTCTTTTTTTTTTTTTTTAAATCTGTAATAGGCCATAAACACTAGGGAGAAATTTCTGACCTTCCCCTGAAATAGGTCTAGAGACCCTCACATGAGCGGTCACATGAGTCCTAAGAAGAGTCTGGCCTGTTTTGTTACTATAAGCACCTCCCATATGGACTTCAGATGGGGTTATTACCTTATTTTTTAAAATTTTTTTTGTTTGATTATTCTTATTTATTGGAGAATGACAGACAGAGAGAGAAAGAGGCAGAGAGATAGGGAGAGAGAATGGGCGCACCAGGGCTTCCAGCCACTACAAATGAACTCCAGACGTGTGTACCCCCTTGTGTATCTGGCTGACGTGGGTCCTGGAGAATCCAGCATCAAACCGGGGTTCTTAGCCTTCACAGGCAAGCGCTTAACCACTAAGCCATCTCTCCAGCCCCTGTTATTACCTTATTGTTTCTGGCACAAAGCATCAGACCAAAACCAGCTTATGGGAGGAAAGGGGTTACTTTGGCTTACAGACTTAAGGTTAAACTTTCTGATGACAGGGAAAAGGACGGCATGAACAGATGCTGGACATCACCTCTGTTACAGCGGGTAGAAAACAGCAGCAAGAGAAAGCCAGACACTCACAGGGGGAGCGGGCTATGACCCATAGACCCTCCTCCAAAGACATACCTCCTCCAAAGACATACCTCCTCCAGCAAAGCTCCACCTCTCAAGTTGCCATCATCTGGAAACTAAGCGTTCAAAACACACTAGTTTATGTGAGACACCTAGTTCAAACCACCGCAGAGGATAACAGGAAAAGTTAATTTCCTTTTTAAAGTATTAATGTCAAATTAACTAAATATACTTTACATTGTACCATATTGATGAAAAATGAGAAAAAAATAGGATCCCACTGCTCATAAGAAGATCTCATCATTTATCTTTGAACTTTCTACCTCCAGTCAGAACTTCCTAATTGTGTATGCTTAAAAAATATTTTTATATCTTTGTTTTTTTTTTGGTTAGTTTTTGGTTTTTCTTTTTTTTTCTCTCTTTCTCTTTTTTTTTTATTAGTTAGTTTTGTATTCAGCAAATACAGTCAGTTTGGTACCATTATTAGGCTCATCCGTGACCTACCCCCTCCCCTTGGCCCCTCTTTGTTGAGGTATACGGGTCATGCAGTTATGGGTAAGCTAAATGTCTCTGCATATCATGACCCAACATGTGGCTCTGACATTCTTTCCGCCCCCTCTTCCGCAAAATTTCCCTGAGCCATGTTGGGTTCATTTTTGGTCTGCTTCAGTGATGAGGTGTTGGGGGCCTCTGAGGCTCTGGCTCTCTGATTTGGTAGGAGTTATTTTTTCTCTGTGCTGATCTCCTTCCCCCTTGTGCTGGTATCTGGTTCATCAGGAAAACAGCCCCCTTGCTTGTTTCTCCAATTTTTCTTAGTTTCAGCCAGGGCCCTTTTGAGGTATGATGGGGTGGCTCTCTCCTTAGGATCTACATCTATCTGAAGAAGAGAAGCAGATTCTCCGACGGAGAGTAAGTTAGCATCGTGACAAATGAGATAACCCTTTTTTTTTATATAGAGAATTTAATAGGTGTAGGCCCTCTTGTGGCCCACAATTGATGGTAGCTTGATATTGGAGAGTGGGCTTATGTTTGGATATGGTTCTGACTTGTTTCCCAGCTCCAGCTATAGGTCCCATACCTGTGAGGGGATCAGTTAGCCGAATTGAGAGCAGTTGGTTCCCCAACATGGCTGTGTGCCACCACTGCACTTGTGTGGGCATCACAACACGTTATTTGCTGCTAAGTAGGTTAGACCATGCGTTGCTTTGGCAGATATTGGTCATTTTCCCCCAGTCGCCCATGTAGCACCTTCTGGCACTAGACGTGCTGACTGTCTGGGGACTGACTCTCTTCCAACTTCCAGCCATGCCATTCTAATTTGCATGTCAATCACATAAGGTGTCTTCAGCAGTAGGGTCTTACCATTAGCCTTTGGTGGGTCATCAAGTACTCTGACAGAAATCTGTCTGTCTTGTAGGAAACCTTGTAGGTCTCTCTGATCAAAAGTTCACTGGGGATGACAGCAATATGGAGACTTCTGAAAAAGCTGAGTATAGAGATACCAACAGACCCAGTTATTCCCTTACTGGGCATCTACCCTAAAACCTTCAAACCACAGGCGAGAGAGATTTGCTCAACCATGTTTATAGCGGCGCAATTTGTAATAGCTAAGTGCTGGAATCAACCCAGATGTCCATCACTAGAAGAATGGATAACTAAGATGTGGTATATCTACACAATGGAATTCTATACAGCAGTAAGAAAAAATGACACAATGAAATTTGAGGAAAAATGGTTGAACCTGGAACATATCATTCTCAGTGAACTTACCCAATCACAGAAAAAAAATCACCACATAGTCTCACTCATCTACAGCACCTCACCTGAATCTACCCAAGATACCTTACATACCCAGCAAGCATCTCCTAGACTAGATACTAGGATGGAAGGGGAGGGAGGGGAGGGCATCAAAGGGGTGGGAAACACAAATCTAGACCCAAACGGCAATGGTACCATAATTTTCTACAGACCAAATGGCTGATCCTTCACCAGACCCTTACAGGGAACACTTGAACCACAAGACACTGGAGAGGGTAAGATCAAGACTAACCTTAATCTTCTACATCTTCCCTCCCTCACTTCCCCTCCCTCTCTCTCCCTCTCTCTCTCTCTTATCTCTAACTCTTGTATATTAGTTATCGTTTTCCTCATTTTCTTAGTGGGCACTGACCTGTAACTCCCAGTTTTTGGTTTTTCAAGGTACGGTTTTGCTCTAGCCCAGGCTAACCTCGAATTTATTATGTAGTCTCAGGGTAGCCTCAAACTCATAGTGATCCTCCTACCTCTGCCTCCTGAGTGCTAGTATTAAAGGTGTGCACTACCATCCCCAGCTATTTTTATATCTTATATTGTGGGTTTTTTTGTTTGTTTGTTTGTTTAATTTTTATTTTTGAGGGTCTCACTCTATCACAGGCTGGCCTTGAACTCACAGTGATCCTCCTACCTCTGCCTCCCAAGTGCTGGGAGTAAAGGTGTGTGCCACCACGGCCAGCTTATATTGGGATTTAAGTGTACAATGCCCCTCACAGGCCCATGGTGGCACTGTTTGGGAAGGCTGTAGATTCCTCAGGAGGTGCAATCTTGTTGGAGCAAGTGTGTCACTGGAGGCATACTTTGATGTTTACAGGTGGCTTTCTGCTCTCTGCATGCTGACTCTGGATGCACTGAGACACCCAGAATCTTGCTCCTGATGCCCTGTCTTCCCTACCCTGGTGGAATGTTTCCCCTCTAAGCTATAACCCAGAATAAACCTTTCCTTTCTCACTCCATTTCTTCCTACCTCCCTTCTTCCCTCCCTCCCTCCTTTCTTTGTCTCTCTCTCTCTCTCTTTCTCTCTCTCTCTCTTTCTTTCTTCTGCCTCCTGTCAGGTGTTTAGTCATAGTAACAAACACAGTAACTATTACTGCATATAGAATATTAAGTATTTTGATTATTATCACAAGGAAGAACTTTCCCATTATTTAGCTTTTATTGTATATTATCCACTGATTTTATATTTTCTAGTTTCATCATTCCATATTTAAGTATTCTTTCTCTTTATTCAATCAAATATTCCCTCTTTTTAAAGCTGGAGGATGGCTCACTAGGTTGTGTTTGCACACAAACGTGGAGACCTGAGTTCAGATTCCAGCATGCACATAAAGACTGGGCATGGCAGTGCGCAGTGGGATCCCGGCGCTCATAAGGCAGAGGCAGGAGCAGCCCTGGGGCAAGCAACGCAGCTAGACTGGCTCAATCAGGGAGCTCTGCATTCAGTGAGAAGCCCTGTTTCAAAAAATAAGTTGGACAGTGATAGAGGGCCTACACTCTGTCAGTCTCTGCTCTCCACATGTATGCACACATGCATGGGTACCCACCTTCATACAGAGGTGTTTGCACACTGATAGACACTCATGTGCATACATGGCTACCACACAGACATGAAAAAAGCATAAAAAAATCCTTTACTTTTTATTTTGAATTTTTACCTCTAAATTATAAGATAAGCAGAGTGGTCAACAGTTACATAGATAAAGCATTACAAAGCACATCACATACATAAAATATTTATTCATTTATTTTTCTATTGCCAGCATTCACACCTCAGGCCCCATGCCTGATAAACATGTTCTGCCATTGAGCTATACTCACAGATCTTTGAAAGATACTTTTATGGCACTAGGATAATACATATCATAAATATATTTGAGAAAATATATTTATAGTACTTACGTGTTTACAAATTAGTCAAATGTGCATAGTCTGAATATCAATGTTTGATGTGTTTGCTATTTTATACTGTGTATTCAATAGTTATTTAATTTACTTTGTTTAGCCTTATTTATGACATTTAAATCACTAATAGCTTGCAAATTCCTGTATCATACAATGACAGTATTTCTTTTTGTCCTTTAAACCACCAATTTAACCGGCTAAGAGAGGTTAGTTTGGACTATAGATATTTACATGCATATTAGTTCCTGTTGAGGATCTTTAAAAGCAAAACTTGCTTTTGAAACACCTAGAAGGCAACAATCCTGGAACTGGTGTATCTTTTGAGCCATATCTGATAGAAAGCTCTTTAAGCCAGCGCTGTTAATTCATTTTCCTAACACATGAATTAGTCACCTTTTATCCCTCTGACAATACCAGCAAATGTTCTAAGCACCAGCATTCATGTCTTACTGTTTTTTGCCTTTTATTAATGAACGGCTCTGAGTATAACACAGGACATGGGATATTTTGCACTGAGTGGCTCTTGTTATGAAATCCTCTGAGGATTTTTTGACATTCAAAATGATGTTCCACTACAACACTGAAATCTTTTCCTTTATGTCAAATTCCCAGTGTATAAATCACACAGTTAAAATGAGAACTCCATTGTGTGTTGGGACTCCATTCTCTACTGACATTTTGTAACATTTTGAAAGAGACAAAGCTCTATGATTCGGTATGCAATGTCTGATCTATATTGTATTGTCTTTCAGGAAATAAGCTTAGGAAAGCATCCCTATGTTCAACTCTGATATAATGTTTGCTATTTTAAAAAGTAATTTTTTTGTTTCCTATGCTGAATGTAAGCTATACTCATGTCTTTTGTTAATTCATTTTCCCAAGGTTGTGTAATGACATTATAAAAAACATTGTGACATTATTTCCTTCATCTATGGAGACATCAGAAATTTTCATAGCTTCATTAACATAGTGGTTGAAGTCCCTTGACACATGTTTCCATATTTGATCTTAATTAATGAGAAAATTATCTTGAAATTCCTAGGAAGGCTTATCAGATTTCACAGGACCTTTGCTAAATAAGTTCTTTTGTATTCCTGGGCTGTTTCCCTTTAGTTCACTTATACCAGGGCTCTTATGCCAATTTTTTTGGCTCTTAACCTAGGCTTTTAAAGAAAGATAGGTGCAAAAAGTAATCACAAATATGGCCCAAATATCCAGTAAAGGTAAGATATTTCTTTGAAAGTACTGACACTTGAATCATTGTTGAAGACATATACTGGCTGTGATATTGTTGTTCTCATGTGACAAATTAAAATTTATGAAACTGATGTAGCACATAGAATTCACAAGTAACAATGGCTGGCTCATGTTTTCAAAATCCACTTGATTTCATTTTTCAAATTCTTGTGATTATGTAAGCTGTGCATTCATTCTTAATGCCATCACTTTCCCATTGCTTTCCCATCATGAATGCTGTGGGCATCCCTGTCTCATTGTGTAAATATTGTGCAGTTACTTCATATAGGCCAGGACAAAGTGAAATTTACCTGTTTTCCTCATAACACCATAGGCATTTTTAAGGATAGTTTCAATATTATTCATCAAAATAAAACAAAAACCTATTTTAGTGTCGTGAAAGTATTTATCAAGTTTATTAGTATGTAATGATCATTTGGAATCAGTTATTTTAAAATAAATATTAGTTATTATTCCTTCAATGAATCTTTTAAAATGATGTATTAAAATTTACTATTATAGAAGTTTTAGACTCTGCAATGTTCAGTATAGTTATACAGTTCATACAGTGTTCTTGTCAGGAAGATTTTATTTTGTGAAAAAAAAATAGAAATATTAGTCTGGAGAGACACAAGGCATTTCAGTGTTAGACGTTTCTTACAAGTCACGTGAAAAGGAAATAGCCTTGTGTAGGAAGAGATGCTATAGGCTGATTTGGGCAGTGATATTCCTTATGGACTCCTTACTCTTCAGTTCATCTCAATCCCCTGGTACGTCCAGGATCATCTTTCGTGTAAATGTTTGGAAATTTAAGTTCTAGTTCCTTATGTTGTTGTTTTTTTAAGGCATTCATTATGTACATTATATTCTAAGGAAGTTATTTGAATGGTGATGGGGTAATGGATTCAAGAAAAATAATTTTACTCAGGTGAGAAAATACACTTAGAGCAAATGCATCTATCACCGTCTCTCCATAGTTAGCAATCGTCCTTTGGAGGGCACCCTTAATTTCTGCACCATATTGTCCTTTGCATGATAGGTACTCCCAGAGAATGTGTTTTCACTGGCCAGTCTTGAGGCATGAGCAATGTATCTATGAGATAAAGCTGCTCTGAGGTCTAAACCACACACACACATACACACACACAATAGATATTGCATTGCTTATGAAGGATTTTTTTTTCCTTTTTGCAACGAATAAAAACAAAACATGGGCTGGAGAGATGGCTCAGCAGTTAAGGAACTTGCCTGTAATGCCTGAGGACCAAGGTTCAATTCCCAAGTACCTATGTAAGCCAGATGTACAAGGTGGCACATGCATCTGGAGTTCATTTGCAGTAGCTAGAGGCCCTGGTGTGCCCATTCTTGCTCTGTTAAATAAACAAACAAGCAAATTAATAAATAAAAATTAAATAAACCCTATGATACTCTACAGATGTCTAGTTGGTTTTAAAGGGTAGATACCATTTTACATGTGGTCTGGAGAGGCAGGGCATTATGGTTTGGTAAGATGAGCAGTTATTTCATTGAAATAGAGTATTATAAATAGCATCCATTACTCAGAACAGACCAAAGTGACACTTTTGTGCAATGCCAGTTCTGACATGTGAGCTATAGTAAACAGATTGTGTTATTTTTGAATTTCCTCAAAGGACTGTCAAGAGGAACATTTTAAGAATTGTTAAAAACAAAATTTCTTGTTTCTTTTTTTAAATTTTTTTGTTTATTTTTATTTATTTATTTGAGAGTGACAGACAGAGAGAAAGAGGCAGATAGAGAGAGAGAGAAAATGGGCACGCCAGGGCCTCCAGCCACTGCAAACGAACTCCAGATGCATGCGCCCCCTTGTGCATTTGGCTAACGTGAGTCCTGGGGAATAAAGCCTCGAATAAGGGTCCTTAGGCTTCACAGGCAAGCGCTTAACCACTAAGCCATCTCTCCAGTCCAAATTTCTTGTTTCTTATGAATCAATATATTGTATTTCTACAGAGACAGCATTATGGAGAAAACTGAAAATCAAATTCTAATTCTGGGAAATTTGCTGTGTCTATCCCAGTGATCAGGGATCTGAATCTATCTTCCACACAATATATGACAAATCAGGGATTGTGCTTGTATCAGGGAGTGTGTCAAGGTGGTTCATCATCTTTATTAAATTGAGGGAACATAAGTCATGTGTGTGAGACGAGTGTGTGGACTCATTCCAGTTCCTCTGAGAAAAACCTTGTAATTGGCATCAATTAGTCCTCTTGTTGGCAGTTTTTGTAAATCATCTGAAATTTAATAAACAGAGATGGAAATGCATTCACAATGAAAGACATCATCTTGGACACTGATGCAAGCTGATTAGCAAATTGGCAGCTGGTCGCTCCTCTCCCTCTTTAAATATTGACTTAATGCTTTTGTCCCCTTTATCAGCCCAAGACTTCATTTTCACTTCAAAAATGAGTTAGTTTATCTCAAATAAATAGTTATACGATCATTTTTATTTTATCCCTTTGTGTGTACTTTGATATTTATGCATGTGTCAGAGAAAGATGGGGAAACCCCAGGATACCACTTGCTATATTGAAGTTACATACATTAAAAAGAACTATGGTCTTAACATGTTGATGCCATATCTTAAATACTTAATTTAGTTATGGAGGTTAGGGATATTCATTGATAAATTCTAAGTAGAATCTTCTTCTTATTAAACTCACAACATTGATTGTAAGAGACTTCAGTTATTACCTAATTCAACTGTGAGGTAAAATGAGGTACCAACCCTCAGAGAAATTAGAGTAAGAAAACACAGCAAATTATTATTTTGCTTTATATATTACTTTTCTTTTTTTAAAGCTCTGCCTACCCCCAAGTTTATGGTTTTGAACTTCACTAGCATTCCTAAATTTAATACTGAGGACAAATACATATGTATCTCATTGGTTTAAAGGAATTATAATAACAGAGATTTGAGCATGTAGTAAAAATACATAGGAAAATAATAAGAGAGTTTGTCATGTGTCATCATTTTGTAATATTAAAATAATTTAAAATGTTTTCCTGTAGATTACTAAGCAAGCAGCTTTTAATAAATGCATTAAATTGTGATTTTATACATGATTTTGCCTAAAATTCTTATACCTGATTTATCTAGGAAGTACAGATGTTAACTCCAAGTCTCTTAAAATCTACACTCAAAATTCACATTAAAATATCTGTCAGCCAAAGTCATCCATTCAGAAAATATGCATTGTAACATGAACTACTTTTAGATTTGTTTTGTTATTTCTAGTAAAGCAATGCACTGTTCATCAATGGATATTTAACAACCTGAGAGATGCACAGTAACAAGGTATTTCTGTTTGTATTAATTCTAGCCCAGAAAAATATTCAGTGTTTTCAGTAGACATTGCGATGGGACCATGATATGGACTACACAGGCTAACAGTGAAATGAGGAGCGCTGTGGTTTAGCTGTGGTTTGTCACTCAGAGGTTCCTATGTTGGGATCTTTGTCTCCAGTGTGACAATACCAGAAGGTGGGGGACCTCTGGAAGGAGGGGCCTAGTAAGAGGTTGTCAGTCAGTATGTGGGAACATGCCTTAGGAGAGATTAAGGTAGTTCATGCAAGAACGCTGAGTTAACTTTCGGCTTCTGCCAAAAAATTTGGTTGTTATAAATGGCGTAAGCCTGACCTCTGCCCCTTCTTTGGAATCCTGTCTGGAAATGTGATCTCTTCTTCACACACATGCTCTGGACAGAGTACTATTCACCATACTGTGACAAAGCCACCCGAGTCTATGCCAGAGCTGGCTAACATCAGTTTGGATCCTTAGACCTCCAGAAATGTGACATAAATAAGCATTTATTCTTGATGAGCCCAAAGTCTCAGGCACTTTTTTTTACAATAAAGAACATATATACTATAAAGAATAGCTTCATGAGCACTGGAGAGATGGCTAAGTGGTTAAGGCATTTGCCTGCAAAGCCTAAGGACCTGAGTTCAATTCCCCAGTACCACACACAAGGTGGCACATACATCTGGAGCTCATTTGCACTGGCTGGAGGCTTTCACATGCCCGTCCTCTCTTTCTCCTCCCCCGCCTCTGTCTGCTTCTTTCTCTCTTAAGTAAATATATAAAACATAGTTTTTAAAAAAGAATCACTTTGTTAAGTGAAAGGAGGCCCATAAATACTCACTTGCATTTGCATTTTTGACAGATATTTTAACTGAAAAACACAATACACTTACACCAAAATTCAGCATACGAATTTGTAAAATACAATGACAGAAAAGTCCTGATATTATTCCAATAAAATCATTCCTAAAACTTCTAATTTAGAGTTTTAACATGGCTATTATTTGGATTCAACCTAATCAATGACACTTGAATCAAATGGGCTCAGTCCACAATCCTACTAATGTAGAGATATCCTTCTCATATATGTGTGATTTCTAGGATATAACAGCTGCCAGGCCTGCTCTGACTGGATTTAACTTTATAGTCCAGTGCATTGGATTTTAATCATACCTTCCAGATGTTCTCACCTCTTTGTTCCACACGGATGCAGATGTGATAAATTAGCTTTGTTTTGATTCCTGCCCAAACACTTGGCCTTACCCCTAAATCTCTCAAGCCTCCCTTCTAAGATCTGCCTTATTTTATTTATGCAAGGCACATTTGTTCCTCACCTCCTGGGTATAGCCAAAACCATCACTGCGGTGTTTTGCTAGATGAAGAGGTCTCCTCCAAGGTCATTGTCTCTCACAGAAGCAATAATAATGTTGGTCTTCCTACCTTTTTCAGTGGTGATTGGAAAAGGTACAGGAGAGCATCGTAAGACAGAATGACCTTCATCAACTTTGGTGTTAAATGGTGTTGGTTTTTTTTCAAGATAGCACATTGATCTTTTTCGAAAGTTCTGTAGCTGTACCACAGAGGTCAGATTTCATAAAAGTGGCAAGTTATCATTGCTATTGAGGGCACAGTGCTTTTCAGCCAGCAAAACCCATGCTTTGCACACTGTAACCTCATTGAGGGAAACACACACACACACACACACACACACAGAGAGAGAGAGAGAGAGAGAGAGAGAGAGAACAATTTTTGCAGGGAGATAATTACTTGTCAAGAAGGTCTTGGGATGGTAGTCAGATCCTTACAATTGTAAGAATTCAAAAACCAATGTTGCTGCCATGAAAATGTCATACTATTTATCCATTTTGAGGGTCTCCACTTCTAAATCCTGCTTCAAAGTTACTTTGCTATCTATCCCTAAGGATTAGTTTTCTATTATAGATATTTATAGATATTATAGATATTTATGGGTATGTTATAGATATTGTAGCTTTCCATTGCTATGAAAATTTTGCCCTCAACTAAAAATACTTGAAATTTCTAAGGGAATTTTAAGAGAAAATCCTGAATACTGAAAGGCCTTTTTACAGTTAAGGAATTGTTAGTGAAGGAATTTCATGTAGCCAGGAGGGTACTTTTAGCTGTAAGGCCCTACTGGCATCATAAGCTATCAAAAAGACCGTTCTGTTTGTATTAAATCCAAATCAATGTCAACAAATATTCTACAAAGTTTGCTAGGTAGAGTACCTATCACTGGTATTGGATATCCTAAGGCCAATATTGATATGAACTGTGGAAAGTTTTTATTTCATAATGTCATCTTTATTATTCTTCATTGTCTTCCTTTCCATCTCCCCATGCTGTTCCTTTCAGCAATTATTCACTATATTTACATTTCATGTCTGATTCCCACTTACTGCTCCTTTAGCAAAGGGCCTTGCCTTCTATCCCTCAATGTGGTGGTTTGAGTACAGAATGTTCCCTATAGACTCATGGGTTTGAATATATAATCCTTAGATGCTGATGCTGTTCTGAGAGCTTGTGGAACCTCTAGGTGGTTGAAACTTCCTGGAGGAAAAGTGTCCCTAGGGGTGGGCCTTCAGGTTTTATAGTCCGGCTTCCCTTGGTGTTTCTTAATCTCTAATTCCTCCTGGTTTATATGCTGATGTCACTCTAGTTCACTGGTCTGGCCACATTTCCTTCCTATTGTGATGGACTTCCCCTTGAGACTGTAAACTGAAAATAAACCTGTTCAATTTTTAAGCTTCTTGCTGGCAGGAAATTTGTTCCTGAAACAAGAAAGTAACTGATACAGTCAGAGAAAATTGACAGCATAAGCATACCCTAAATCAAATCCGTGTCAGCAATCTTTCTTTTGGTTATTTTTCTGTGGTGTTTTTCTAGCCCTGGGACTCATGCATGTAAGGCTAAAAGTCTATTGAGGTATATTCCCGCCCTTCCAGTTGTCTTTCTATTAGACTTTTCTCACAAATCATAGGATGAATCCTCTTTCTTTGCATGCAAAGATTATCCTCTTGGGGATAAGGTGATGGCTCAGCAGTTAAAGGTGCCTGCTTGCAGCTCGTGGTCTAAGCTACTCAGCAGCAAACAACCTGATGTGATGCTCACCCAAGTGCAATAGTGGTATACGGTCATGGTGGGTTATCAACTACTTTTGAATTGGTTAATTGATCAGCTCAGTGGAATGGAATCCATAGCTGGAACTGGGAAACAAGTCAGAATCATATCCAAAAAAACAAGTTTGCTCTCCAATATTGAGCTTTCATCAATCTTGGGCTACAAGTAGGCCTACACCTACTAAATTCTCTCTAAAATAATAATGGTTATCCCACTTATCCAGTGATGACTTCACTCTCTGTTGGAGATTCTGTTTCTCTTTTTCAGATGACTACAGAACCTGAGGAGAAAATCAGCCCATTGTACCTCACCAGGGCCCAAGATGAAACCACAGAGTAATTGGGGAAATGAGCAAAAGTGCTGCTTTCGTGGTGAACCTGGCATCAGCACAAGGGTGAAGGAGATGCACACAGAGAACACCCAACTCCTACCAAACCAGAGATCCAGAGCCACAGAGGCTCCCAAGACCTCATCACTGAAGTAGACCTAAAACAAACCCAACATGGCTCAGGGAAATTCAGGGAGTGGAAAGATTGTTAGAGCCACAAATGGGGACATTATGTACAGAGACATTGCCTCTTCTCCATAACTGATGACTACCCCACAATGCACAACTCATAATCGCCAATGTAGAGGGTCCCTTCGGAGGGGGGTGGACAGGGAGGAGGCTAAGGATGGTGCCAATGTGGCTGTTTATAAACTGAGTATGCACATAGCTAATAAAGAAAAAAGAAAGGCGCCTGCTTGCAAAGCCAGTACACATGCAAAGGCAGATGCACAAAGTGATGAATACATCTTGAGTTTGTGTGAAGTGGCAGGGGGATTCTTTCTCAAATACATAAACATATTGAAAAGAGTATCCTCTTGATTTTTTTGTTATTTATTTATTTGTTTTCAATTTGCTTTATTCATTTGAGAGAGAATGAGGAAGAGGGAGGGAGAGAGAGAGAGGAGGAGAAGAATAGGCCCATCAGGGCTTTCAGCCACTGCAGATGACCTCCAGACACATGCACAACCTTGTGCATCTGATTCAGTTGGGTCCTGAAGGATCGAACCTAGGTCCTTTGACTTTGCAGGTAAGTATCTTAAACCACTAAGCCATCTCCCCAACCTTTCTCTTGATTCTTGTTGGTCTCCTTAATTTTTTAGAACATTTCCGTTATTTATAGCATCTTTTTTAGCCTCTGTCTCTCTCTGCTGTGTTCTTATCTGCATAAATGTGTGAAACTTCTACTACCTAAAAATCAATGCACGATGTCGTGCAAGCATCTGGCATTCGATTGTAGATTGTAGTAGATGAGGCTCTGGTACACCAACTTTCTCTCTCTCTCTCTCTGTCTGTCTCTGTCTCTTTCACTCTCTCACTGTCTCACTGTCTCTAAAATTAAAAAAAAAATCTTTTGAGTTTCTACTCTCACTCCTCTCTACTTCTTATTCAAAATTTTGAAGAAATGATATTCTATCACAATTTCTTTACCATCGAATGAATCTGCAGCTTATTCATCATTTCAGTTTCATCACTCTGGTGAAAGTTGCTTTGTGTGAGACTACTTTTGGGTCATTTATTACTGCTTTGGATTTGGGTTGAGGTTAGAGTTAGCAATATATGGAATATGCTTATCTTTCGGCAAAACTCCTGAAAAGTTCTGGCATCATTCAATTTATGTTGTAGCCTCAAAGTGCTGGAACACAGCACCTTCCAGGTGATCACTGAATCAGCACACACCTCAGTCAGCAGAGCTTGGAATCATGAGCAGTTATTTCTAAATGGTACTGCTTGATGTGGTTGCAAACTGCTGGCTTGAGTTTCTTTTGGCATTGTGTTCGTACTATCTGTTCAACATGCTTTGAATCTGCATCAATAAGAACTCTTGGCTAATGTCCCCCAAAAGAATTTTATTCACCCTGCCTTCTGAATTTCACATTTTTCCCCTCATTCATTACAATAGATTGGGTCATTACAGTACACCTTGCTGCCTTTGAATCCCTAAGTGGGCATTTATCTGTTGGGAGAGTCTTTTGCGTACTTTCCTCTTTCTTGACTGTTGTCTTCTCATGTATTAGCCTTGTGTTCTATTAGGGGTCGTTGGCCACTGGAGGGAACACAACAGACGTAGGGGTGGTCATGTGGATGGCTTTCAAGGTCAAGGCTGGAGCACCAGAAGTGACCTGGAGTTTGACAGATGACTTTTGTTCAATTGCGTTTTGTACTTTCTTAAAGGTGTTCTTTCTTTTAGAGATCATTGGCAACTTGAAAACTTTCCTTGTCTGGGAGCTGGAAGTATAGATCAGTGGAAACACACTTGCTTAGTGTTGTAGTCAGCTCACGTTGCTGGGATGGACTACCAAACCAGGCACAGTTCATAGGAGCAATGGGATTTATTGAAGTGTACGGATCCAGGGGAAGTTGCATAATGGTGAAAAAGAGAAAACCCACCACCAAAAGCAAGAGTGAAAACCTGCGGCCAAACAGCAGGGAACCAGGCAGAACTCAGACCGCTTCTCTGCATGCCTTAAGCTGGAATTCAAATCAGCCCCCAGTGACACCCCCGTTTCCCAGCAGGAGTCTTTCTGCTAGGGGAATAGGCTGCAAACTCTATTTTAATAACACCTGACTCTATTAGGGGACATAAATTCCAACGACCATACTTACTATGCATGAAACACTGGGCTTGGTTTTCAGATTTGGAACAACAACAACAAAAAAATCATTTACTGAGTTTTATTTCTCCAGCAATGTTCTGATCTCCCTTCTCAGAGCAAATGGGGTAAAATCCCTAGTTAGAACAGCTAGAACAGTTTTAACTGGAGTTAGACACTGAGGGACGTTGCTCAGAGTAGGCTAGATGAAGGAGGAAATGATTTGGATGGGGGTCACACTGGGAAGGTTGCTGATGATCTAGTGTTTTGACTCAACAGAGATAGATGTGTGATGCCTCACACATTACTGTGTTCTCCCCTGCCTCCATCCTATCACAGAGGCCCATTATCACCACTAGCATGAAAATAGTATAAGAAATTAAGGATTTCTTCCAGTAGAGGTTACAGAAACTGATTTTTGAATGAAAGGATAGTAGAGGCTTATGGGGTGTTGGTGCAGGCTTTTCACAGGATGAGACATCTGAGTCCATATCCATTAACTCTAGGACATGCTTCCCTAGGGTACAAGAAATAGGTGTGGCCTTGTTTTAAGAGATCAGTTTGGGAATCTGAATCTCCTTTTTACAGCAGTGACCTATTCATTAAGTCTCACATAAGCCCAGGAATAATTTACACTCAGTACTATGTTTTCCAAGTGATGTGTTTAAATAATACACACACAAACACACACCCACACACCCACACACCCACACGCATGCACACATATGTGAAGACATACTCAAATGTTAAGAATTTTTGGAAAAATAAAGAATTTTTGAATGACTTGTTTATGTTTTAACTGTCTCTCCCTCTTTTTGTGTTTGGAATGTTTACATTACTATAACAGATGATTTTTATATGGCTTTAAAGAAGTATTCATTACAGAAAGTTTGCCATACTTTAGATCACATGTGCCTTTCTTGAGTCACAAGAACTAAACTATGATTTAAAAAAAAAAAAACCCACCAGGATAAATACCACATGCTCTCTCTCATATGCAGATTTTTTCTTTGTTTTTTTGAGGTTTGTATGTAAGGTGGCATAAGAAGCAGTACAGGTCAGGAAGCTAGAAAACATACATGGAGGTGTGCTAAGGGAAGGAGACAGCAGATGAGTAGCAGACACTCAAAACTCATGAAGGTGGTGAGAATTACTGCTGTTGAGTGCTCAGGGCTAAATGAGACATGTCTATCACCCCTCCAATGCTCACGGAAGCTTGCAGGAAATGCGGAATAAAGAATGCCACCACCAAAGCAGAAGAGCTCTGAGACGCTTTCTTCTGTATGCAAAGCTGCTGCTGAATTCATGACCTCACAGTCGCTTTGCTACCTGTGTAAGACCTGCACAATCTTGGGTCCATCGGCACGTTGTCATGGACAGTAGAACAGGGCCAAACAAGGATACCAGAATAGAAGAGGGCTAGTTGGAAAGAAGGGCTAGTGGAAGTGGGATGGGGAAGGAGGGAAAAAGAAGGCAACAGGAGGAGGTTATGATCAAAGTACATTGTATACATGTATGAAAATTGTCAATAAGAAAGTTTTAAAATATCTCTCAACAATTTGTGTTTCTTGCCAATTTAGTTCCATTGTGTTTAGGATCTGTGAATTGCCATGCCTTAAACCATTGTTATTTGTTGACTAATCATTAAGATCTGCTGCGGTTAAGGTGTTTATTCTGACCTCTGGGAAAAATGGGAATTTTTTTTCCACATTGTATGTAGCATAAGATAGTTTTATTGTTACTGGCAAAGTAGTACAAATTAGCTATATATGATTCATTCTTGTGGAAAATAAATATATCACATTTCTTTATTTAGAGACTTGCTCAGTGTGCATATGCTTATGAAATAAGTTCATAATCCCATAGTATCTTTAGACTACCATTTTCTTACTTGTTGGGTCAGACATTCTATAGATTGTATACTCAAAATATTAAAACATCCATCTTTCAAAATCTCTTCTCACTTAGATAATGGCTAGAGAAAGACTCAAAGCTCAAAGAAACTGGAATATTCTACTTATCTTTATTGAACATGGAGGTTACTACTATAATTCTTAAGGTCTTCTTTTGGGTGAAGTATATAAGTTCAATAAATGAGCCGGGTGTGGTGGCACACGCCTTTAATCCTAGCACTCGGGAGGCAGAGGTAGGAGGATTGCCATGAGTTTAAGGCCACCCTGAGACTACATAGTGAATTCCAGTTCAGCCTGGGCCAGAGTGAGACCCTAACTCAAAAAACCAAAAATAAAAATAAATGAAACTCCCTGAACCCAAAAGATTTGTAGTTCTTTTTTCATCTTGTTCCAGGCTGCAGAGCAGATCAGAGAGAAGTCTAGAGTGGCAGATGGCACAGGCATTTAGACAGAAGAGGATATACTAGAACAGATAAGCTACTTTCTGAAATGAGATTTGACCAAGAGCTTGAATTCTCCTTAAAGTGTGGATTGTAGATAAGCAATCTGAGCATGTTTGAAAACTGTGTATTGGTAAGGGAGAAGATAAAAAATAGTGAAATGATCTTCATTTTTCAAAGTTCAAATAAAGCAATATGTGTATGTTTAATTTTAAACCTGTATATAATTAGCATGCACTTCATAAACTTGCTATTACTAAACCATAGACTATTTGGAGGCCAATTTTCAGTCTATAGTAAAAGTTCATCATTTAAAAAAATTTTTTTTAATGTGAGAGTGGGAGCAAAGTAGAGAGACAGAAAGAGAGAGAGAGAAATGATGTGCCGAGGCTTCCACCCTCTGCAATCAAACTCCAGACGCATGTGCCACCTTGTGCGTTTATATCACCTTCTGTGTCTGGCTTACGTGGGACCTGGAGAGTTGAACATAAGTCCTTAGGCTTTGGAGGCAAGCACTTTAACTGGTAAGCCATCACTCCAGCCCAAAGTTCATCATTTTTAACTAAGAAAAGCCTAGAAATTAATGTAAATTCTCAATTTTCACCCATATTAGGAGAGGAATTTATGTTTTGAGATTCATGTATTTGGACCCTTACAGGGTGCTATATTAATCATAAATATTCAAGAATATATTTTGCTTTCCTCAAAGGGCAAGCATGCTCTTAATTAGCAATCTGGTTACTAACAGTTCTCATTTTATAAAGTATTTAGGTCAGTCTATAAGAAGAGTACAAGCAAAACCCAATCTTCTTGAAATTTCTCACCAGAGGGTTTACAGAAATTTAAAAATAGTTGAATAAATTCACATTTTTTTCTTTCAGGGTCCAAATAATTAATGAGCTGTTTGGCTAAATCCACATGTGAGAGGTTGGCAATTCCATGAGTAGATGATAGAAATTATTATCATTATTTTAATGTTTTTTTTTATTTGAGAGAGGCAGATAGAGAGACAATGGGTACTCCATGGCCTCTAGCCACTATAAATGAACCCCAGACTCATGCACCACTGTGTCCATTGGGCTTTATGTGGGTACTGGGGAATTGAACCCGGGTCCTTAGGCTTTTCAGGCAAGTACTTTAACCATGAAGTCATATCTCTAGCCCCATAAATTATTTTTCAACAAAGTATTTTATTTTTCCTAGCTCAGACTTAGCTGGTAAAACCCTTCAGTTCATGTGTCTATTAATTCAAGCATGTTTACAATGTGTGCAATTGAGGTTCTACAATCGTTGAGACAGTGATACTGGGTTATAGTCCCTTAGTTCAGATTACATTTGTATTATTCTGTTATTTCTTATTTTGTCATCTTGGATATATTGTTTACTCTGTCTATGCTTCAGTGTTCTTACATGTCAACTGGAGAAGACATGAGTATCATCTCTTTTGCAGAGGTATGAAATAAATGCTTGAAGAGGTAGTAAGTGCACTTGAAGTATTATTTATTAGTATTGATGTGTGCTAGACTTTACTTAGATTCAGGGCGAGGTGGTTGCACTAACATAGCTTAACTTCTAACAGAGTCACAATGAGCAGATAAATGATTATTAGGAAAATGTAGGCAGTGAAAATTTCCCCAAGGTAAAATAAATGAGATGGAGCTGCGTGTTGGATGGGGGTGGGAGGGCTGGTTCTAGTGTTCTTAGAGTGGGCATTGAAGTCTTCTCTGAAAATATTATAGGGCTGGAGAGATGGCTTAGCAGTTAAGGCATTTGCCTGCGAAGTGTAAGGACCCAGGTTCCATTCTCCAGTACCCATATAAGCCAGAAACACAAGGTGGCTCATGTGTCTGGAGGTTGTATGCAATGACTAGAAGCCCTGGTGTGCCCATTCTCTCTCTATCTGCCTCTTGGTCTCTCCCCCCTCTCTCTTATATAAATAAATTAAAGATAATACTTTAAAAAAGATATGAATGGGAAAATTGAGCTTTAGGACAGGTCATTACTACCTAATTCCCACATATCTTGTATTATATGTGTATGCATCATGTCACAACATATATATGATATACAACTGGTTGGTTTTTCAATTGATTTACATCGAGATTTCAGGTTTCAATAAAGCTTCACAGATTTCATTAAAGTATGTAGAAATTATATTTCAAAATCCAGGGCTGTGGAATGTGACATTTACCTTCCAATAAAGGAGGGAAGTCTAATACTTTCCTTGTTAACACTCACATTTCATGGTGAAGCAGATATTGAGGACAGTCTGTAAAAGTTTAAGAGAATTATGCAGACTTACTGGAAGCAGGGCTGCTTAGAGTTGGATGGATATCCCTGATAAGCATAATGAAGGGTTCTTGTTCAGACCTGGAATCTGGGAATCTTGACTTTCACTTAGGTGTAAACATTAAGTGCAATTAAATTTGAGAAAGTACTTTGTCATTTCTAATATGTTCTGTAATTTATTTTTTGTTTATCATTTACTTGATAGAGAGTAAGATACATATATACAAATACATATATATATATATATATATATATATATATAGAGAGAGAGAGAGAGAGAGAGAGAGAGAGAGATTGGGCAGGTTAGGGCCTGTAGCCACTGCAAACTCCACACTCATGGGCCACCTTGTGCATCTAACTTATGTGCGTACTGGGGAGCTGAACTTGGGTCTTTAGGCTTCATAGGCAAGCATCTATCCAGCCACTGTAGGTGATTTAAAAAATTCAAAATAATTTCTTCTTACTGAAGCCAAAGCTGGTTGCTTTACATATCCTTTGTGTTTACAACAAATTATCAACATGCTCTGCAGGTCAAAAAAATGTATTATTCTCCATTATATGTAAAATATCTTCATATAATCTCTGTTCCTTCTTTTGGCCCCATAATATATATATATATATTCCAAAAAAGCTGAATTTCTGTGATCAGTTTATTTTTTTCTGAAACATTTATGCTTAACTTTTTCCTAGATAAAGCTGTAACTGTGACAGGATATATTAGCCACTGGAATTCAAACAGAAGGGCAAATCCTAATCAAATTGGCACTAATTTCTTTCAGGAGAAATTATCATCATTCACAGCAAATTTGCTTTCACTGAACTGTGCCAACTCAGGGAATGGTTCTCAGCACTTTCCTCTCAGCCCATCAACACAACTGATCAATTCATTCTGTAACGTCAATGTCTTTCTTCTCTTAATTCTTTATGATGAGCAATAAGATAGAATGTCAATTTTTCTGATTTATTCTAGTTTTGTTCCACTTAAAAGAAACTGCCATAAATGGATTTCTATTTTTCTGTAACATTTATTACTGAAATGAATTTGGGTAAAATATATTATAGAACTTAAATCATGCATGTTTCAAATATTGAAGTAATGTTAAGAATATTAATTTAAATTACTCATCTGACAATTCTTACTATCTTGCCTTACACTTTATATGCAAGAAGATATATATATATATATATATATATATATATGAATTGTATATATATATATATATATATATATATATATACAATTCATATGTAAATATGCGTATCTATTTCTGACTACAGAATCATATGTTTCTGTCTGTTATGCTACTTTATATAAATCAGAGACTTCCAGATGTCATCATAATATTTATATTTAGTTCTGACTCCTCATCATCATCTACACTGTTGTGGTATGCAGCTCCATCTGCTCAAAAATATACATTTTTATAGTTTTATAATAATTCCATCATCTAAACAGCTTGCCACATTGCAAATAATGTGAAAATATAGCAAAAAGACAGATAGAAGCACTAGGCAGTGCTTGTTTGGTTCTGCAGTCTTATACCCATCTGCATTTAATTACCTTTTATTTTTGTTCAGATGTAGTGCAGTCTCTTGTGCAAACTTGTGGCTAGGAAATTTTCATAATTATGGTTTTATTATTTCAGTTTTGTAGTTATAACCACAACAAGATGAAAGACTTTGTCTGAAAACAACCATCTTTACTAGTAAAAAGTGTTAATTACAACATAAATGATGTCAGTGAAAATATTGGAAAATTCCAGGTTTAATTAGGTCTACAACAGAAATAGAACTGTCACAAGGCTTGGCATTTTGGCAGCTTTAATTCCTGTGTGCATTTCCTCTTTTAAGCAGATCACATAGAGAGGGTAAGAAAATGAGCATGTCATTTGTTTAAAACATATTGTTCAGGTGTGTACCCAAGCTGAAGTGCAACAGTCATTCACAATATGGTACAGTGACAAAAGATTTCCAATCAAGTTTTCCACCAAGATACATGTTCATCCTTATGTAGTGCTTCTTCTTTTCTTTTTCTCAAGAAGTGATGAGAATTTGAGCCTATCTAGACACAAGCAGTACCTCAGATATATTCTCAAGAATGATACCTTCTGTTCACTTATCTAAGTTCAGTAATGTTGAGATGGGAAAATAGCCATGATGGAAAGAGTGGGGTATTTTCTTAGTACTGTGGAATGTTAGAAGTGCACCCCCAAGACTGCAGAGCAGGGATCTGCCTGCCAAAAGAAGATCGTCATTGCCATAATTAAAAATAAGACTCGCTTTTATTAAAAACTGAACCCCCTGTTGTGCAAATCATCCTGTAATGCTTTGCATAACACTCAGGAATTTATGATGCCTAAGGATAAGATAGAAATATTCCTTTCCCTACTTGCAACTATTAATACATGCTTGTCAGTGAGTTTCAAGTCATCAAATTAAGATGTTAAATAAGTCGCGAATAATATTACAAAGAAGGAAAAAATGGTATATGCATACATATTGTTTTAAAGATCAGATTTTAATTTGCTTGCACTCCTAATAGCAAGGCATTCTAGCAGGGAAGCTAGTATGAGGTTTTTCCACAACTCTAGCATTCAGCAGGAGCCAAGCCAACAATTAAATGAGAACTCAGCAGGATTCCTCAAAGGAAGCCAACAAAGCAATGAAGGCAGTGTTCTCCATAGCATGGACTCTGTATCTTGGCGACTCAAAGGGAGTGTGAGGCTCTATGTGTTTCCTGTGATACTGTATGCTGCTGAAATGCCTTTGCCCCGACATGATGACTTAACCTTTGGAAGTTAGGTGTTCCCAGAAAAAAAAAAAAAAATCTAAGGACGCGTTATTAAGTTGTTATTTTTCCCTTTCTCCTTTCCTGTCCTTTTTTGTCTGTTTGTTTGTTTGGAGGAGGGGTAATTATAACATAAGCCATTGGTTCAGCTCAAAAAGTTCATATTCCTTTGAGGTCTCTTCACTGCTTGTATCACAGTTTCTCCATCTCTGTTTCATGTGAACGACTACTGCCATCCGTTACTATGTGAGAAAATAGTCCAGTAATCTCAAAACTCACTAGGAGAAGCCTCCCAGATTTCCATGAGAAACTGGTAGATCTGGCCACACTGACCTTATCACATAATCTTCCTACCACATGTTAAAGGACATGTGGGGATGGGGTTCAAGGCAAAAGAAGAGTAGTGAATTGTAAAAGAAAAAACCTACCTAATTAAAGTTAAAACTACCTAATGTTACTAAGTGGGGGAACATTTGCTCAGAGTTTTTGGAGATTCCTGCAAAGGCTACTATAGCATTGGCCCTGGGCTGGATGCTTTAGCATTGCAGTCTTTCATCTCACTTGGGGCAGAGCAGAGGACACGGAGGGAAGGAGTGAGCAAGAGTGATAGTCCTCGTGTAATGGAAGGATGTAAATTCAGAGTATGGTTCATGCTTACCTGGGGATTCTAATGGTGATCTGTGTCAGGAAATGTGCCCAGCTGTTGTTCACTTGATGTAGAGTACAGGGAAAGGCAAGGGAGCTTCCCCCACATCAGGTTTCTTTAAGGAATCTAAGATACATTTCTATATAAAAGGAAAAGAACACCATGAATAAAGAAGGAAGGAAGAACTTTTGGACTATCAGAGTGGTTAAACCAAGCAGCATAATGTCCTTGGTGGGGCTAAGACTTGTGTACCATTATCAGACAATGCTAAAGTGTAGATGCCTTACTCTAAGAGTGTGGTCATATCTGACTGGAATTGGAACAAAGCTGAATCTACTTCAAAAAGCATATGATGAAACCACCGCACAGGGAGAAAGCACTAGGAGAGGGTGACAATGTTGAGTGAGACCTGGGTTACCACCCCAATCCAGACAAGGGCCCAAGAACATACTCACAGAGCCACTTCCTCACTTCACTTATGCAGGCATCGGTAACAATACTGCAGACTTCTTGGCTTATAAACACAGCACTTATTGTGCGCACTTCTGGAGTCTGAGAAATAGACATCAGGGTTTGGCATAGCTGCTGTGTGGTGAAGGTCATCCTCATAGGTGGCCATCTTTTCTTATGTCCTTACGTGACAAAAGGAGTGTGGGATTATGCTAAGGTCTCCTTCATGAGGGCACTAAAGCACTTTTGGTTGTTTTGCCCTTATGACCTCATCATCTCCTCAAAGTTTCAGTAAGTACGTTTTCCCTCTGTGACTCAACGAGTATACATTATTTATCATTTTTTAATTCTATAAAGTTAAAAATATAGAAAATGGACCCAGGCATATTTTTTTTTCTGAAATGTGTAGAAGAGAAGTAGAGATTCATAATGAAGTATAAAAAGAATGTTTTCTTTTGAATCCTGCAATTATGTAGGAAATTGTACAAGTCAACGTATGAAAGGAAACATTACATGTTCAAAATCCTCTGCACAGATGAGAAAGGGACACACACAACATGTCCTTGGAAACCACTAAGGATTGTTATATCTTTTGTTTTGAATGAGATAGCTAAATACTTTTTGGAATTTAAATGAATGTTCATGAGCACTTTTAGGTTAAGAAGTATACATCATGTGTTTTGAAAAAAGTTCCTAACCAAACACAAAGATTAGTACATATTTTTAAAGCAATGCTAGGTTTCTAATTTTATTTTGTTTATTTGAAGGCTTAGGCTCAACAGGTAGTAGTATATTTTAGTTCCATTCAAGACTTTTTGGCTTGTGGTTAAATTTCCTTGTCTGTTCCATGGTAAAAGTGCATTTTTGCACTTTGGTGTGCCTTTTAAGGAATTTGAATAATACATATTTAGCTTTAGTTCACAGCCAATTTTCAAAATGAAACACATATTATACACATATTATATATACATGTTATATATGTATATTTGTATATATATATATATATATATATATATATATATATATATATATACAAATATACATATATTTTGCCATGCCTTAATCTACTCATACATTGTGAAACAGTAGTCTTTCAGACTCTACTCTTCCCTGAGAGAATTTATTTTGCAATAGCACTTGAGTTCCTTTTGAAGATGGAGGATGGCTCCCCATCTTGCTGGACACATACAGATGACCATCTGTTCTGAACCATCCATGTGGTACAAACTGATAAATAACTTATTCTTGAAAGTAAAACAGATACCACCCTATAAATTTCTCAAAGAAAATTTGTTAAGTACACCTGATCATTTTAATATCATATCAGGAAAGCCAAACCTGAGAACTAATTGAACACACCTGGCTAAGGCAAGGTACAGCACCCTCACTTGGATCCCATGAAGAGGAAGACACTATCATTGTGATGGCAACAGCCCCAACAACTTGTCATCTGACTACCCTGATAAGAAACAGAGACAGAGAGAGAGAGAGAGAGGGAGAGAGAGAGAAGGGAACAAGAGTCAGAGAACTCTTGGCTTTTCTAGGGCTTCAGTTTGGCTCAGTCCTCACAGTTAGTATGACCCTCTTGAATTGCCATCCACTTGTCTGCCCATCCATCCATGTGGACCTGCCAGCCATCCATCTATCCTGAAGTGGTTCTACCCTTCATTTCTATAGTTTCCACATCTCCACATCTCGTTCCTGCAGCTCTATTCAACTCTGCAGCCCCTCTCTAACCTGTGACCCGCAGCAGGCAGCCTCCAGCAGACCTCCCACTTGAGTTCATTACCTCAGTCTCTTTTCTATCCCTATCTTAGATTTCCTTGAAACTCCTTGAATGCTGCTATGCACTTTAACCTACATAATACATATATGTAGTTATATTTACGTGTGATGAGTAACGGGGTCTGTATACTGAGATTAGTAAATTAGATTGAAACAAAAGAACTTGTATTTGCCTTGGTATCAAGGAAGTTGAGATGACTTGGCAAATTGCTGCTATTGAAAGCATCCTTCATTGTATATTTTTTTACTATTCAATAAATTGGGCATCGCGGAAAGATGCTCATATGTTCGTCTGTTTCTGACATAGTGTGCTCAACAAATAGTAGGCCATTCTGTAACTTTAGTGATTAGCCAAGTCACTCTGTTTATTTAATTGAGAATAGAATAAAAATATGCCAAAGCTGTTTACTGAATGAATATGCAAAGAGTTTGAAGATAAGCAGTTAACTCAGTGTATTCTCTATAAGTGCCTGAATGTTTTGAACAGTTTAAATTCCAAACCAGCAGGGGCGTGGTGGCTCACGCCTTTAATTCCAACACTCTGGAGGCAGAGGTAGGAGGATCACCGTGAGTTCGAGGCTACCCTGAGAGTACATAGTGAATTCCAGGTCAGCCTGGGCTAGACTGAGACCCTACCTCAAAAAAACCCAAAATAAATAAATAAATAAATAAATAAATAAATTCCAAACCAATATGTAGCATAAAAAGGAAGAAGGTAACCTTTTATTGTTTCACTCTAGATAACAGTGCCTTATACAGTAAACTAAAAGCAAAAAAAGATTCATTGTATGTATATAATGAGAAAATAACTGTATTTAATCGAAGCACTTTCTCTTATAGGAATGCTTTTTACAGCTGTGTTTGAGAACCGTTTCTTTAATTTACTGTTAGTTTTGAATTTCTGGCTATTTGTAAACAATGCCATTTGAGAAAGGATTTTTCTTATGATAAATCTTGTGAGCTCCTTTAAGTCACATAGGCTTCATTATCATGATCTACATTATTCATATGAGGAAATCAGTATTTTTCTTGTTTTTACTTCTGCTTGTGTGTTAATTGAATTACTATCTTGTGAAAGATGCTTTCCTTGGAATTTGGGATATTTTGATGATCCCTATGAGAGCATCAGAGAAGCCTGATGGATGAACTGGAAAGATATTTACCAGACTAGACAACCAGCCTCTGCTCTGACTGGCCTGAGAATTGGAGTCACACTATCCACAGCAAAAACGCAACTCAGCAGGAAGTTCAAATGGAATAAAAGATGAAGAGGCAGCCTTAGGGCTGCTGTCAGGAAAGGGGGAGAAACAACCACATCAGCTGTTGCTGTCGGACCAGGACCAGCAGTTTCCAGGAAAGGCTCAAATCGTAACTTAGAACAGTAAACAGACAGACCAACATTGTCAAAGGCAAAACTGCTACAAATGAAGTTGAAGGAAACCAGTAAAAGAAGTTAGCGCTTCCAAGGAATTTGCACTGCATACATTTGTAGGAGTGATAGAGCTGCCTTCATGACTAAAAGCAGCAATAAAGTAACAATCAGTAGTACTACTGAAAATTTGAGCCCCAGTCCTATCACAGGGCCACTCATTCTGCCAGTCTAAGGCACTGATCTAAGAATATTTGTTGTTATTGTTTGTTTGCTGTTGTTTTTGTGGCAGGATCTCCCCCCTGCCCAGGCTGACCTCAGACTTGTGGTGATCTTCCTACCTCAGTCTCCTAAGTGCTAGGACTAAAGGCATGCACCATGACTTCTGGCTCTTGAACTAAGAAACTTTTAATATATTATCTCATTGAACTTTCACAAGGACCTTTTGTTGAAGATATTGTCACTGCTGTTGTCAGTTAAGGGTGATAATGATACTCTAGCACGTTAGCGGCATGTACTGGGATGTTAATACTCCAGTCTGAATGAATTGGAGACCACAGAAGTAGGGTGGTCATGCGGATTTTCCCATACCATCTTTCACAAATCAGGTCATTAGAAACTTCCAAGGATTTTCTGATCTTCCCTGAAACTGATCAGAAGGCCTTCATGTGAGTTTCCCTTCCCAAATCCAGAGGAAAGCAGTATCCTCGCCTTTGAGGGCACAGGGCCACAGCACTCCCAGCACTCGCTGCATCTCCTCTAGTTTATTATCATTGGATCATATTTATTTTTGCCCTGCCAGAGTTCTCCATGAATTCTCCATTGCTTATCAAGCCTGCTATGAAGTCACTCAGGTTCAACTATTTCTTTGGGCCTTCACTTCCCTATGAAGATTTTACTCATGCAGCACATTAATAAATAACTGTTTCCCTTCCCCCCTTTTTTTTTGATTTTTCAAGGTAGGGTCTTGGGGTCTCAGTCTAGTTCAGACTGACCTGGAATTCACCATGGAGTCTCAGGATGGCCTCAAACTCACAGTGATCCTCTACCTCTGCCTCTCAAGCACTGGGATTAAAGGCGTGCCCCACCATGCCCAGCAATAAATGTATTCTTGTTGAGTAGGTCTTTTGCTAGGCTCATGAATTTAGGCGAGTAAAAGAAAAATGAAAAGATTTGTCCTTCTCTATGGTGGGTAAACTAGGGTGTAAGATTTTCCTGCCATTTGTAATACTGTTAAGAAAGGTCCGAGCCAGTAGTTTCCCTAAGCACTGGGACTTCAGCTTTAGGGTAGATGTTAAATAACAAACAGCAAATTGAAGAACAAGAAGATTCTCCAGAAGCCAATCAGTGACTGCCCACCGGGAAGATTGTGCCTCTTTCCAGGGGTGCTGTCAGAGTCTGGGAATATTTTTGTCTGCTGCAACTTGGGGGACTTCTACTAGCATCCCATGAGTAGAGGTTACGGATGTATAAGTACTGTAAAGTTCAGAAGACAGCCTCCTCCACAAAAGAATTAATTGGACCAAAATGTTGAAACTGTTAAATTTGTAAAGCGTTGAAGTAAACCAGCCGGTCTGACTATCTAAGTTTTGGGTAAGGGCATTACAACGCAAAAGTGCAGCTTCCCCTGGTCATGAAGCAGGGAGCATGCTTGCCTTTTTCCCTGTCACTCATGGTGGTTTTCAATTCCGAGTTAATGTCCTGCTTCCCTGGGGCCTTACTGGTTGAGCATCTACAGAGCTTCGCAGCTACGCCTGGCCCCATCCTGTGAGCTGCTGCTAGCCTCCGCTTTCCCCTGGCCTACATCCAATCTCTGCCAGCAAGGCAGGTTGATAGCAGTCTCTGGAGTAGATGGGGAAGGCAATGGCCAAGAACCCATCTCAGAGGAGTAGAGAAGCAGCAGGCATTTGGAACGTCAGTGATCTGAAGATCCAGTTATCCAGCACATGCTTCAATGGTAGTTGAGAGATGAGTGATTAGAAATTTTAAGAAGGGCACACACAAAACAGTGTCACGCTCTTAGCATGGGTTCTCTTCCAAGAGAAGAGCCCCACGAATGGATTCCTGAGGTGACAGCATGGCTGCTGCCAGCACCTCTATGGAGGAAGGGTCCAGAGAAGAAATGACTTTTCTGTCCAAGGCTTCAGAGTCCACAGCAAGAAGCCAAAAAGTCTAAAGGTCCTGTCCCTCTTGAGCCCCTGGGGACATAGAATAGATGGCCAGAGAGCAGCCATCACTCACAATGATCAGATGCAAACACAGAGGAGGGCAACACTGGGAAGCTAAGCTGGGATACTGACAGGTCAGTGTAGAAAGGGCAGTGCTTGAATCCACTTAGCGGCCAGTTCTGAGCCCAGAGAGAGGCTCTTGATAGTCAAAACTCTTCCAGGCAAAAATGGAGGTTCCTGGAAGGGCTCACTGCCTAGACAGCATGGAAAGGCTTACTTACAGATGTGTATCCTACCCAGTGACAGTTTGGGGACAGACTGGATTATTCCACGGAGTCATTTGCCCCCCTCTCCCCAAAAAAAAATCGGTGGAAGGGAGACCGAAGCATTTGATTCCTTTGGCTGGTTTTGACGTTGCTAGACATAAAATACTTGAGTGAGTGTGACACACGTGGGAGGCAGAAAAAAATCCCCCACCCGCACCAAAACGTCGCAAAGAAAGCTTTGGAACCAGACTGACTTACTTTACGTTATCTCCCTGGTGGCAGACCGTGAGAGCAGGAGGTTATCCTGAGTTATCTATACGCACTGAATCTAATCATGAGTTCTTAAAAGTAGAGAATCTTTTCTGGTCACAGAAATGCAAGACAGGGAAGGACTTAAACTGCTACTGTAGGTTTCAGGATGCAGAAAGAGCCTGACCCAAGGAATGCACATCCCCTCAACAGTGGGAAATGCCAGAAAACAGACTGTTTCCAAGAATTTCCAGTTAGGAGAGTGGCTCTGTGAGTATCGTGATTTGTGTAAATCAGACTATGTCTGATTTCTAATATATGTATATATAGAAGAGCATAAGTGTGTCTTTTCACTGAGTTTGTGACAATTACTTACAGAAGGAATAGGAGAGGAAAGCACATGCCCTAAGCTTGCGCCAAGTCATCACTGTGAGGAAACAAAGATTCCGAAAATTAGAACTGAGGTGAATGTCCGAGCTAACTGACTCTAACCCTATCAGTTTTGAGGGAAGAAAGCTATTGTTTCAAGGAGATAATTGACATGGCCAATGTCACACAGCCAGGCCCTTGGCAGCCAAATCATAGCCCTTCCCACTACTCTACACATTTCTGGATGAAAGAAAGGACAGGAGACGAAGGCACCTAGAAATAGATGCACATTCACAACATCAAGAGAAAAGCTGTCAGTGTCAAGAAGAGAACAAAGAAAAGTCATGGAAAGGAAAGGATCTGGAGACAAGGAAATCTTTTTCATTCAAAAACAGGCTCCAGCCCAAACAGGGAATATTTAAGAGAGAGGCAGACAGACACACACACGGGGGGGGGGGGGGGGGGGGGGGGAGAGAGAAAGAGAGAGAGAGAGAGAGAGAGAGAGAGAGAGAAAGAGAGAGGAGATGAATGAATCTGCCCCTAAAAGCAGTGGTAAAGCATGAAAAATGATCAAATAAGACAGGAAGGAGAAGCCCCTGCCTGAATTTTTGCACCACCTAAATCAGACTGGCTTCCTTTCTGTAGCTGCTTCCAGAGTCAACTTCTCCTTGATAAACTAGGTGGTGAGTCCAGGAGGTGACCAGCACTGCAGACCTGCGGAGCTCATTAGTCCTGTGAAGGACAGCAAGGGGGAAGATGTACTTCCCTTCCAAGTAGCCGAGCTGCCCTTGGAGAGCAATTCCACCCGTGCAGCTGACCTGAAAATAGACCTTTTTTTCTTTCTTTCTTTTTTTTTTCCCATTTTTTTCCCCCTAATACCAGGTCTCAGAGGAGAGCTGCCTTTCTCATGGCGTTCTTTATGGGCCTTCTCTTGGTTAGAAATTAAAGAGAAATATGTCAGACACAGAGAGTGGGATCAAGGTATAAAACATGACTCTAATAGGTTACTAATAGTGATGGTGCCATTGGAAATACTCAGAAAAGAGCAAATTGTCAGGATTTAAAAGGTCACAGAGATCGTCAATCATGTAAGTTTTGCTCCTGTTTGTTAATTAATTTCCTCTGTGGTGGAGAATATTCCTGAGAAACCCATGGGTGGAGCTTTTTTTTAGAGCACATTCCACTGGTTTGGACAGCATTGTACCTATCTGCTTCCATCTCTCATATTAAACACCATAGTGTTGGTTTGAATGAATGTGTGTCATAAAGTAGAAATAAAAATTCCCATGCTAGACTATTTTGGCTAAATCCCATAATAATGATAATAATCATAAAGATCAACTATGCAAACTTTATTAATTATCTTTTGCTTGTGCTGATCTTCTTTGGCTTCTATTGGCAACCTTATGTTCCTGGGCCTTCCTTTCCCTCCCCTCAAAATAACTGACTATTTCTCCCACAACATATAAACTACAACCCCATGGGAAATATCTGCAACTCTACTGAGGAGCGTCCCCAACAGAATGGGAGCAGGGACGAGGGAAGAGAGTGTACCAACACATGATGTATCCATATGAAACATCTTGTTAATAATAATAAACATTAAAAAAAGAAAGAAAAATATATTCTCTAGGGACACACCCCAACATCGTCCCCCATCTCACACAACTGTGATAACAGAATGTATGAGGTTTAACACTTTCATTGTGATCTATGATATAACACTTAAGAGCGTGGTATTAACTACTAAGAGGAAAAAAAAAACCTTCTGAAAGGATTTCTCTCCTATTGTTTCCCAACCCCAGATCAGAGTTGACAAACCCTCGTGTGAAAGCAAAATTTCAGTCACATGACAAGAGTGACATCCATTTTCCATTCTAGGAGTCAGATTCTGTATCTGAATGAAAACCTTCCTGTTCCTCCCCTGCTCCTTGTCTCCCCAGGTGCTCCTGAATCTCTCCATCCCAGGGTTCTCCATGATATGGGCAGACATGGCATGAGATTTTTATTCAAAATGGAGGTTTCTTCCTATCTGAGCTTCCTGTATAATGTTGGACTAGAGAAAGTATTTTATTTCTATTACCTTTACTCAAAATAGTGGTTTGGGGGAAATGATGATACTTTTGCTTTGATATAATATTTTACCACTGAGATTATTGTGGGACATTTGAATTAATGACTAAAAATGTTTAACCATGTTTTCAGAGATTAAAATTATTTTGCTTTCTAAATATATTATTTTTTATCTTGTGAAGAGAGTGACACTCAGTTATGGTGCTAATTGACTGTAACATTTCTTTGATATAATGTATAAAGCAAAGTAGTGGCATGCATTTCAAAGGTAGAAAAGACAATTTTTCATTTCATTCTAAAAGTTCTCCAACCCTTTCCCCACACCTTTCATTACATGAACTTGCCATTACATGACCATATCCCATGACTTCTAGTTCATGAGTATAATGTTTTAAAATATAACATCAGGGCTGGAAAGATGGCTTAGCAATTAAGGCATTTGCCTGGAAAGCTAGAGGATCCTGGTTTGATTCTCCAGGACCCACATAAGCCAGATGCACAAGGGGGCACCTGCGTCTGGAGTTTGTTTGCAGTGGCTGGAGGCCCTGGCGTGCCCATTCTCCATGCCCCCCTTACTCTCTACTTCTTCCTCTCTCAAATGAGGAAGTAAATAAAATATATTTAAAAAATATAACATCAAACACAATCTTTGGCATAAATATTGGCAGGTGAATACCATTTTTATTAACTTCAAGCATAAAGATGTTAAGAAATTTACCTGTAAGGAAAAGAATCACATTATCCATTTGACTGGAAAATAGTTGAACTTCACTGCTCCATTAGACAACTTATTCTCATCCTTTTTATACTCTTATACCTATACATAAATCTTCTAGCAGACACAAAACCCAAAAGTCAATGAACAAAGCCAATTAAGGAAAGTAAAAAGGAAATGTGAGTTGGGATGGTTTAAGGAAGTAGTCTGCTCAGATCCTCCTTGTGGTATTTTTCCTCTTTGTATCCATGTGTTGTGGAAGAGTCCAGTAGGAAAGGTGCATGTGCTTTTCCCAGGCCATCCCCCACTCATTCTTCCCTTGGATGGTCCCAGGAACATTTCAGCAACTAGGTCTGACTGTTCTTCTGAGTTCAATCTTTCTTTGGAGATGTTGTCATGGACAGTTCTTTCATCTTGTGAGTCATGAAGCTCATAAATTCACTGATTTTTACTTTATACAATTAAGAAAGCAATTGGATTAACAAGGAAAGCTACAGGGAAGGGAAGAACATACAGAATATATCTTAAGCTTGGAATGTAGGGAGCCAGCTCATATCTTTTTATTTTCCCATTTCCAAGCATTAAATGTAGTGTGGAAGGAGGGCTCAATTATCATTCATTGAACTACAGCTATTGATCTGAAATAGAAAGGGTTGAGCTGACATTAATAAAACTGCCATTTAATTCACAAGCTCATAACCACCTAAGATCAGACATCTCATAGTTAGGGTCTGGGGATATACTCAGTGGTTAAAGGCACACTTTTGAAAAGCCTGCTGACCCAGGTTTGATTCTCCAGCTCCCACATAATGGCAGACAAAAAATGGGAAAAGTGGTGCAAGTATCTGGCACTAATTTGTAAAAGACCCAGACATGATCATATGTACATACACATGCATACAGACATGCAAGTAAATAAAATTTAAAAGAACTCACAGATTTTTTTCCTTCAGATAATAATAAAAACTGATTTTCCCACTCCAGAATAATCTTGAGTTTAACAGAGTAGAGAGAGATATTCTGACAGATGTGGCTGGCAGGAAGCCAGGTGTTCAATAAAATTTCTATATGGAGATCAATAGCTATCTGTAGATTAATATTTTCTAAACTACAACATTTTCCCTCAGTTAATATCTTCTTACTGCATAAAAGTCCTAATGAATTAAGTTCAATTTTGAGAATAAGAAATTGTTTCACCTTGTTATTTGACGAAGGGGGACTCTTCAGTTACAGTCACATCAAAAAAATGTGTTAGAATTTTCCACAGAAACAGAACCAAGAGGATGCTTATTTGTTTGCTGTTTGAATTGGCTCATGTGGCAATGGAGGCTAAGGAGCCCTGACATGTTCAGATGGTAAGATTTTATACATTTCAATCGGAAAGCCAAGAGGCTAGAGCCTAAGATGAGCTGGGGCTTGTATGAAGCCAAAGGTAGAAAATGAGCAATACTCCAGTTCTACAGTTAGGCAGGAGGAATTCATTATTTTTCATGGGAAGGTCAACCTTTTTGTATTTTGGCCTTGAACCAATTGGATGAGGGCAATTTGCTTAACTCCACCTGTAAACTCAAAGGCTAAAATCCCCCAACACCACCCTGATATACAATATCCAGAATGAACTTTGGCCAAATATTTTGGGTACCTTGCAGCCCAGGCAAACAGACACATAGAATGACTAGTGGGAATAAAAAGGGAGACTGGGTCTTTAGACATACATGAAAAATATTCTAGTGGAAACTACTTTTAACAACTACTAACTAGGTATGATTAGTAGGTGAGGGAGCATCATTTTCCTGAAGAAAAATAATCACAATTGAGGTCCTTTTATAAAACTTCAATTGTTTATTATTTACTCTCGGTTTCCTATCTTTCTGGAAATCAGAAAATCTGAGCTCTGCTGATATTCTTATCTTGTTTTGATATCATAACTATATTTAACATTTTTGTAGATGATGAAGACTCTGCTTCTATTTCTGCAGCTTATTATGAATGTACAGATTGTGGGAAAACCTGGCTGAACAACTGTTTCCTGTTTAGAGACAGAAACTGTATTTCAACACAGATTTTTAAAATGCCAAGCAGACACGCTCTCAGTAATGGCTCTTCAAGTGACCTTGTGCCTCTGTTAATTCATATTGGTTCCAGGTTTTCTGGTGCTTGAAGCAATGAGTATCTACTACACAAGTGCCTTTGTCCAAAAACATTCGTGTCACAATGTCATTATTTTATAGGAACAAATTCTCATCATCTCCTTCTTTTTAGTTACAATAAAGAGAAATTATATTTGTCAACCTGTCCTCCAGTGATTAGACATGTAGATATGACAAGGACTCAGGATTAATCTCAATTTGATCCCAGATGACCCTTGTTTGCACTGAGATTCTTTGAGAAATAACAACTCACATCTATGTTTGTCAGACACTGGGCCATATGTGTTGCATATGGTTGAGGCTAAGAAGGGACATTTGAGCTCTTTGAGTTTTCATACTGAGCAATGGGAAGGCGGCAACTCCTGCCCAAGTTCTAGGGAGCCTTTCCAACCAGGACCCAGACTCTGGTTACACCAAAATGAAATCAGAGTTCCCCAAGTTTTACTGACCACTCTGCTTGCTGAATGGCAATGTAGTTAAGTGTCCCATTTGAAGACACTTTGTCATTTTTTTAAACCAATTGGATAGTCTAGAATATTTGCTTAAAATATTACTTATAGTTAGGAACTTTCTTAGAAATAGAGCTCAGAAGGGTAAAATGCTGTCTGGTGAATGGAGTGGTAAAGGACTTGGGCGTGTTGGATTGCTAGTCCTGCAAATGGTGACTGGCTTCATTTTTTCAGAAGAGGGCACATCACAGGATGGACTCTACTCTGTAGTCATACTCTACATACTGATTCTTCTATATTGTCACTCTCCCTTAATTCTCTCTTTGAACCAGAAATTGTTAAGTATTATTTGGAAAGAAAAATTATTTGTGCAATATAAAATGTGCATGACTTAACTGCCAGAGTAGGTCACTTGAGCTACTCTCCTGCTCACTGGTAAACTCAATCCTATTTTACTAGATGTTTAGGTCAATTAGACAGAGAACAGTCCAAAAAATTGATCCACATATTATATCTTTCCTTAAATTAATCAAAATTTTCTGCACTCATTTTTAATATTTGAGTTGTTCTTATATGAATTAAGTATAGCTTTAGTTAATGTAATCACAAATTATATATATCTACTAAGCAATATAGTGAGGACCTGCTTTTTCTAATTCAATTATAAATTTGTCTCTCTTAAGCATAGCCATTTATCTTGTAATGATGTGTGGTTGATTTACTGAAAAAAAAAGATGGTTGTTATCTGTTCAGACATCTCTTAATTCTGACAATGGCAAGGTCAAATAAAATCAGTAGAAAATACTATCAGAGATGTCATATTGTATGATTTGAAAATCAAATTTATTTGCAGTGATTACAAATAATTCCATTGCCTGTCTCATTAAATAATCTCTATTCTATGTCACTAAGTTATGCTTAGCAGGGAATCACTGAAGGAAAGGCTTGGACATATGTTGATATTTTCATCACAGTCATCCATCACTATAAGGAGTAACCAAAGTCCCTCTGAAAATGATGTATCTGGCAGTGCGTAGACTCCAAAGCATTGACTTCTTCTGTAATACACTTTGAGAGGCATGAATATGAATGTTATGCTAATTTGTCTGCTTTTGACCTAAGGTTTATTTAAAAATTTACAGTATATTTTCAAGAGGCTATTGCTTCATTAAGCTAACTTATAAAGCAAAGCTAACTTAGCTTTTTATTTTAATCAGGATGAGTGGATCTAAAACTGTTTTGGGAAAATGAATAAACACAAACTTTTCCATAACAGCAGTTCAATGTAAGCATCCATGGAGGTCTAGAGTTGTAATTTCAAGTTAGTTTCAACAGTTCTGAATTACATCTGAACAGCACGACGTGTGTGTGTGTGTGTGTGTGTGTGTGTGTGTGTGTGTGTGTGCGCGCGCGCGCACTCAGGTAAGTTATTGACATTTCATTTATTATTACCAACATATGAGCTTCTCTCACATTTAGTTTGTACCATCCTTCCTTCCTATCACCAATACCTTTACCAGCTCCCACAATAAGTAATCAACTGAAGCATCCAGTATTATTTTAAAATTATTTTATGCACTTGTAAGAGAGAGAGAGAGAGAGAGAGAGAGAGAGAGAGAGAGAGAGAGAGAGGAAGAATGAAAATATGGACATGTCATGGTCTCTTGGCACTGCAAAATCCAGATATATGTGCCAATTTGTGCATTTGGCTTTATGTGAGTGCTTGGGAATTGAACCAGGACTGGCATGTTTTGTAAGCAAACACCTTTAACCTCCACCAGCACACATTTTTTAAAATTTATTTTTATATCACAGGGACTTAGTGTCAAATTTCATTAGGTATGTTCCTTCTTTCCACTCTGCCATATTATCATGTTGGAAAAAAAGTCCTCTCTGGTCACCATTGACCATTATTCTCCCATGACACCCACTTACCCCCTTGCCTTTATTAGTCCTTACCTCCTTGACTGCTGACTTCTACACTCTCTCTCCTCATACATAAACATGCCTTCTTCCTCAGGATCTTGACCCCCTGAGGAAGCCTGACATCCAGGAATCAGATGGTACTTGTCATCTTCTAGGGATATTATTCTTCCTGGACATTTTCTTTTCTTCTGATCAGTGTGTTACAATAGAGATCAAAAATTTCCCTTCAAATTTGCAATTTTTAAATATAACCTCTGCCAAGTGCATATGTTACCAAGTTAACTGTGATAAGATTTTGGGGCTTTAAGGAATGACTGATAATGAGGCTTTAAGGAATGACTGATAATGAGGATTCTGTCCCCATGGACTGTAGAAAAAGCTTCTCACACCACTGAGCCCTTGTTCTTCTTCCTTCTGCCGTCTGAGGACACAACGTCTATCCCCTCTGGACGGTGAAACATTGAAAGTCTATCTTGGAAGGGGAGAACAAACCTCACCATATGACTGACCTTGAAATTCCTGAACCTTGGACTTCCTTGCCCTGTGAATTGTGACAAACCAATCTCTTCTCACGTGAACACTGCTCTCGCAATATAAAAGGACTAAGCCAAAGTAATAATCACAAGTAAGTACCTTGTTAAAAGGGTAGAGAAGCTGAAAAGAGAAAAGTCTTATGGCAAAGTAAATGAAAAAGTTATGTAGCTAACTAATAAATTGTATAATTGTGTAGTTATATAAGCATAATAAGGCTCACTTTTATGTGAGAAAAGTTCAATTATAGCAAATAATTTGTGGTTATCATTTTGAGGATGACACAAAATACTTATTACTTGGGCTTCAAAATTGTGTAAAATTTTTCTGTTAGCATATTTTATCATATTCACTTAATTTTACATTATGCAATTAATATATTTATTAAAAATCAGGTAAATTATATGCCTAAATTAATTAATTATATATATATATATGTATATATATATATATATATATATATATATATATATATATATATGATGGAGAGAGAGAGAGAGAGAAAATTAAATACGTTTTCATTTTATTATATTTAGAAGACCAGTCCAAATTAAGAATTTAAGAGACAAAACAGAGTTTATAATCCATTGTATGAATAAATGGTCTATTTACCTTATTAACAAACAGAGTCCTTTAAAATTACACACCTACTAAATGATAAAATTAAATGACTACAGAGACTCAGCTCCAAGTAAAATTTTGTTGTTCTTTTAGGATTAATTTATGTATAATTTACTTAAAGAAAATTTAGTCAATTTGAAATGAAAGATATGTTTTAGGAATTTGTTAACTAACCAGGATTTACTATTTAGATTTAAGCAAGCCCCATGGCTGCAGAATGGTAGTAATAAATTTAAGCAGTATTAAGGTCTATCTAAATAAATTATATGTTGTTTCATTTACTAATCTTGATGGTATCCCATGCAAATCTTAGGGTGTTTCTTTTACTAATCTTGATGGCATCACATGAAGATCTTATTTTGTGATGTATGTCAATGAATCAGGCATTTGAGAGTTTAACTCAACTAAATTTCACAGTAATTTTTAGTTCCACATAAGCCCAGTAAAGTATGGTTCAGATATTCATGAAGATTTAATTGGCATATTAGGGCACACTGTGTGGCCCCTTGTGCCGGGATGGCATTTTTATCAACAACACAACACATTTATTGCTGAAGTAGGAATGATGAACTTAATAGAAGTTCTATGATAAACATCAAGGAAAATTTCATAATGAAACTCATTATTTTGTGTACTAACTAAAAAGGTAATACAGTTTTTGCTCAAGAGAAAGTTAAATGGAAGATACACAAGAAAAGTAAAGAGATTTTTTCCATCACATTGTTTGCAAAGGATTACAGTCACTGGCTGTGGTGTTTTGAATGTAAAATATCCACCATAAGCTCATGTGTTTGAATACTTGGTCCCCAGCTGGTGGTACTGTTTAGGAAGGTGGTGGAACCTTTAGGAGATCCTGGAGCCTAACTGGGGGATGTGTATCCCTGGGGCAGCCTTTGAGGTGTGATAGCCCAGATCTACTTCCTGTCTTCTCCTTGCTTCCTGTGTTGCAATGTGACACTAACTTCCTGCTGGGGGACTCCCATGACCATACCCCCAACATGATGGAACTTATCTTTGACACTGTAGGTTGAATTAAACCCTTTTCCTTTCCATAAGTTTCTTGTCAGGTAACTGATAATTTGCCTTTAGGTTGCCAGGTTACCTTTTTTATTCACTGTATTTAGTTTCAATAAGCACATAAAACCATAAAAATTTTACAAATTTATGAGTAATAGTTTGAAGAATTACCTATTATGTAATGTTCAAATATGGTTAAATGTCTTCAGGCTAAATTATGCATCATTTATTTATGGTGAACATCATTAAAATCCTTCCTTCTAGCTATTTGGAGGTTCAGAACACTATTGTTTGTTATCTGTGGATACCCTGCTGCGTCACAGCACATCAGAGCTTCCTCCTGTGTAATTAGTACTTGCTTTTCACATTGATCAGCACCCTTGTACCCCTGCCTTCCTGCTCGCCCAGCCTCTGGTAATCACATTCCACTCACAACTTCCACTAACTCAACCTTTTCATTTGTATTTTTCTGTGTCTGGCTTATTTCACTCAATGTGTGATCTGAAATGCAGCTCTGTCCACATTGCAAGTGACAGGATTTCATTGGTTTGATTACTACCTTCCCCTTCCATTGGATTGCTTTCTTGATTTCTGCTTCTTAAGATTTGATTCTGACCTTAGCAACAGTGCTAGTGAAACTTGATACTTGTACCCCATTCTTCCCTACACTTTAAATCTTTCTCCCCCCCTTTCTTTAAAAAAAAGTGTTGACTATTGCATCTGCTGTTTATTTTTTTATTAAGTGAGGATTTTGTAAGTTGGCTGGGCTGGCTTTGAATATGTGCTCTTTCTGCCTCAGTCTCCTAAGTAACTGGACTACACCAGCAGGTGTGGACCACATTTGACAGCCTATTGTGCACTTTTTTATATTGCCTACCTTTTAACATTAATGCATCCATGATTGTTTTCCTGGTCTTTTATATTAAAGATATGAATAGTTTAGGTAGCACATTTACATGAAAATATTGTGTATGTGTATAACTCTTATCAGTAACTTTATATCTTCTCATTTCTTTTTCTTACTCATAGCATCAATTTAGCATTTCTTGTAGGACAGTTCTGGTAGAGATATTCTTTCTCAGCTTTTGTTTATCTGGAAATGTCTTCATCTCTCCTCAACTAAATATATCTTTGCTGGGTATCATCAGTATTCCTGTTGGTGGTTTTCTTCCTTTTAGTGCTATGAAAGCCTCAGGTGACCTTTCACAGGCCTGTGAGAAGCCTGGGAGAAGTTTCCTGTAAGACAAGTGGGGATGCCCTTGGGTTTTGTTTGTTTCTGTCCTCCTGCCAGCTGGAGAATCTTCTCTTTATGTTTTAGTCCTGAGAGGTGGGTAAGTAAGAAAGCGAGTGAGTGAGTGGAAAGCCTTTGGGGGGACTTGTTTGAGTAGCTCTGGCTGGTAGCCTTTGTCATCACTGTCCCTGCATAGTCAGATCGTTCTCTAGTTTGGGAAGTTTTATTTTATTCCTTTAAATAACCATTCTAACCCTTTGGCATTCTCAAGTCCCACTTAAAACCCAATATTGTGAACATTTGCTCTTTTAATATTGTTGCTAAATTCTTGTGATTCTTCATTCCTTTCCCAACCATGTATTTCAAACTGGTTGTTTTTATGCTCATCATAATTTTCTTGTTTGGTCTGTTTTGCTATTGATGCATTTTATTATTTAAAAATATGTCTTTCTAAATACAATTTTTTTCAACACAAGAACTTTCATTTGAATTTTAAAAATTGCTGCCAACTCATTGTTAAGTTTCTCTGATACATATTGAAACATTTGATGAGTGTTTTCTTCAAAAGAATTATCTCCTTAGAACAATGTTATAAATTTATTATCTGATATACCACAATTTACCTGTTCAACTTCTTGCACCTTATTTTTTAAAACTTTAAAAAAACTTATTTATTAGATAAAGAGAGAGAGAAAGAGGCAGATAAAGAGAGTGGGTGCACCAGGGCTTTTAGTCACTGCAAACTCCAGATGCATGTACCACCTTGTGCGTCTGGCATATGTGGGTACTGGGAAATCAAACCTGTGTCCTTAGACTTTGCAGGCAAGTGCTTTAACCACTAAGCAATCTCTCCAGCCTGAGCACCTCATTTTGACTCTTAGGTAAGGTCATGTTTTTCTGACAGTTCTTCATGATTGGTGTGAGATATCACTTAGGTATTGGAGGAACTGTCTTCCTTATCAAGCATTGTTTTCTAGAGCTAAATTAGTTTTTCTACAATATTCCCATTGCCACTATTTTAGCACTGGGTTTTACCCAGGTCCAGGGTTTCCAGGAGCTGGTTGTTGGTATATTTTCCCTATTTCTATATTACAGGTGATCCAAGACCAGATTGATCCCAAGTAAGCTGTTGGTGTACTGTTATGGATAAAGATTCAAAGGTGTATTTAGAAAAAGAAGTACTTCACAACTACTAAAACCACCTCTCTGGGGCTGAGGCAAGCATTGATCATGATGCCAGATACATGATCAGAAACTCTTGCTTAGGCTTTGCAAGATTCTACCCATCTTTGCTAACAATGGTCACTTAGGTTACCATCGGAATATCAACATCACTGAACTCTATGATACTGAGTCAGAAGTCTACCAAGACCAGCATAGTACAGGGATAGGATCAAGGCTCATACTTCTGTGGCCTATCTATTAGTGAAACAGACTCATGGCCCACGATGTAATTGTAGAGAACCTGCCTGGAAACAAAGACTGACGACTGGAGTTGGTTGTCTTTGCCAGGCACTGGATCTTTTCCAGTGGCTCAGTCCACAGACCTGGGGACAGGACCTACCAGAATCTTCCAAGCGCTGGGTTTTCCTGGCAGGGCTCCAAGCTGCACGGTAAAGGTCCATGCCTTCCATCCTGACTTCACCTCAGTGAAAGGGGTTTTGACCCATGATGCTATGATGGCCTGACACTAAGCTGTGAAAGTCCTGCATGACGGAGCAGAAACGAACAAGACTGTCATCCAAACAGGTCAAGGTCAATGGCATAGGTGATACTGATGCAGGCAAAAGCATAGTCCACTCCACTGGGGGCAGGTCTCTGCTGGTTGACAGAAACATATGGTGTTCCGTATGCCAATGGCCTGGCAGTAGCTATTCTGGCTGAGGTTTAGGTGCATGTGTTGGAGGTAGTCAGTCCTGTGATGGTCAAGGATTGATGTTTAGCTGAGTCATAGGTAGTATCACAATCACCTAGACACATGCTCCCTGTGGATGAGGAAGTGTGCTCCATTGTCCTTCCCCTTTACTTAACAGGATCCAACCACTCATTCAGATGCAATTCCTAATCTGTCATCATCCTTGGAAATTCTCTCAGAATTTCTAGTTTCCACCAACATTGCAGAGGCCCCACAGTGATGGCTTATGGGCCACAGTTTAAGAAACACCAGCATAGAATGGTCAAGTCTGAAATTTGATATGCCAATTAAGGTTAATCAATTTAGATTAATTTGTTCAATCAACTCATTTGATCAGAAACATCATTCATGTCAAATGACACCTTTGTAACAAGCATAAGTAGAACAATGTAAGGCCTTGGAACAATATTTTAAGTTTCAGTTGTACAATTGCCCTATGTGTAAAATAGCAACTGTATTTCCTTACAGTGTTGTTTAAAGAAAGAACTATTAAAATATTACAAAACAAGTTTTCAATGTGAATACTTAATAGTGGAATACTGTCAGTGTATTATGGAAATTAAATAATTAGTATGAAGAGAAGTGATTTCAGTGTTGTATAAAAGTATGTGTTTCTGCTTGACAAGGAGTAACTTGAGTTCTGATATGATTTGATCTCCTATTTTTATACTGAATATGCATTACTGGAAATAGGTCACAGCAGGAAGACAGATTAAGGCAGTTTAAAGGAAAATAGAAACTGTAGAAACTATAAAAATAAATTTGCAATTACAATAAGAGCAGAGCTGTCTCCTTTTCTCTGTTTACTCAGCAGGCCAATATAATCATCCTGTGTCTCACACACACAGTTAACTATTGTGTAACTTGAAGTCAGATTCCACATTCCCAAATGAAAGTGGGCATTTCCCTTGTGATTTCAGTACTAGAAGAAAGCATTCGGCGTTCTGTCAGTGAATGTGGCACTGAGTGGTCTATAAATATTAAACCCAACAAGGCAGAGTCTATTGCCAGTGTGATTTACAAGACTGATAATAATTATGATGAAAAGAAGGGAGGCAGGGAATAAGGGAAAGAGTAAAGCAGAAAGGCAGGTGTGGGTGGGCAGGAAGAGAGGGCAGAATACAAAGCAGAAAGGGTAGCTATAAACATGGGAAGACTTCCAGTACCAAGAGCCTTTGAAGGAGAATCACAAATGGTTTGGTTCTGATAATTTACTAGGTCATCCCTTAAAGATTGCATCGCAAGAAATCTCTTCCTACAGCTCTTAGTTCACTCTGTTCATACTGGCCTCTTTGTAGTTCCCACAGAGCTCTCCTCAGGTTCTTGTCTCACGATGCCTGAGCTCGCTATTTCTGCTTCTTGGACCTCTCTCTCACCAAATACAAAGAGAGTTCATTGTTGCACTTTAAATGCATCCTTATCAAGCACCTTCCCTGACTTTGGTGTCTAAAGAGAAGTCTTTGGTATTTGGTTGTGGTTTCTGTTTGCTGCATGTGAGCTTTATAGGGAGAGTGTTCCTGGACACATAAGTTGGTGTACATAAATGACAGACTGATAGTATTGTGAGGATACTGCACAGGTCTATAATGCATATGAAAGTCACACACTAGAGAATGAGAATAACCCAAGGAAATCTAGGTACATTCTTGGCGGTCGTTCTTGAAACTCTGGAAAATCCCCAGTCTCTCCATGAAAACCAGTTGAAATTTAAGGACTAATTTGATGATTGCATTGCAGTGAATCCTTCCAATGAAGGTGAGTCCTTAATAAAAAGTCCTAGTCAAGCCAAAGAGGCAGATGAGAGAGCTCCAACAGAAATAAATATGACAGTTGCTGTTGGCTCAAGGGGTCCTTGAAGGTGCAATGACTTAGCCTCAGAGAAAAAAGCTGGCTAATCATGGCCAATTGAATTTAGTTTTACTATAGCTCCAGCTCTTTCAGATACAGCAGTTGAAACAAGACCTATTTCAGACTTATGGAACTTGATATAGTATCTGGGATACTAATAATGCCTTTTTTCCCTATTTTAGAAACACCAGAGGCTTAAAATCAATTTTTCATCATCATTAACATGAAATAATGATCAATTTTAACTGCCAAATTGACTGGATTAAGAAATACCTAAGGAAATGTAAAGCAGAACCCTGGTGTGTCTGTGCAGATGTATCCACAGATAATTAGACCAGAAGGGCTCTGACCTAATCAAGGATTGATCTCATGATGCATTCATAAGATGGCAGCAACACTGGGAAATGGTGAAAAGAAAGCAGTGAGACCTTTGGAGGAAGTGGGTCACACTGGCTCACCCTGATAGGCTGACGTCTCTGAAACCAGGAACCAAACTAAATAATTCTCTTTATGTGGTTCTCAGATATTTCAGTTACAATGATCTAAAAATTCCTAATTCATGTGGCTTTTGTTGGAGATCAGCATAAAATATGAAGAATTCTTAAACTAAAGGCAAGGAGAAGTAGGATCTCTTCTCCCTATGATACAGATTAGGAGCAAGGTAGCCCCTTTTCTAAGAGTTAACTAGATACTGGCCCATGAACCTGTAAATACCACCTTGCCTTCTCTGGAAAAACTGAAGCCCTCATCTTATCCAGTCTCATTTAAGATGGCTGAAGTCAATAACTCCTCAGCAACAACAGATTCCTGTTTATTCCTCAATTTCATGGGCCCCTTTGGATGGGCCTTTTCTGAGTTAGTGTTCCTCTTGGGTCTAACAACCAGCCAGGCCCCCTTACACACCAATCTTAATGATGAGGCTTATTCTATTTCCAAGTCAATTTCATTTAAAGGCACTTGAAGCATGTATGTAAGATCCTTATCCTTCTTTGCTCTTTCCTTATGGGAGGGTGATCTTCTCAGACTCCCAGCAAAGTCTGGGAAAGGGAAAAATATCTTGGGTTTTCCCACTTGCCTTCTTTCTTCATCCTATAACTCTCCCTGAAATACATTGTATAACTTACCCTCCCATGAGTGTGTGCTCTCAAATCTTTGCTAGCATAGATGAGACTTGGCCCTGGAGTTCTAATCCAATAGAGCTTTCCTGTGTCATTTCTACTTGTTTAAAGGCAGAACATATGGGCTGGAAAGATGGCTTAGTGGTTAAGGCATTTGCCTGTGAAGGCTCAGAACCCAGGTTTGATTCCCCAGGACCCACGTCATCCAGATGCACAAGGTGGTGCATGTGTTTGGAGTTTGTTTGCAGTGGCTAGTGACCCTGAAGCTACCATTCTCTCTGTATTGCCTCTCTGTCTCAAATAAATAAATAAATATATAAACTTAGTTTTTTTTTTAAACAGCAGTCTTTTATTTTAGATAACTATCATTCAGTAGGTATTGTTTCATTGTGAAATCATGCTATGACTTAATCTTCTTTCTAAGGGAACACTTGGAGCCTTTCACATTTATCAGATGCTTTTTTTAGTGTTTGTGATGGTTAAGGTGTTGTCAACATGATTTGTTTAGTAATCCATAGAAATCCCTTTCGGGTGGGTCTCTGAGGTTGTTTCCAGGAAGGATTAACTGAAAGAAGAAGTTCTTCCCCCAGAGCGAGACCTTCCCCCAGAGGAGGTGGCCCCCATCAGAGCAGGACTTTATATAAGGAAGGTCTGGGTGAAAAGAGCCCCTTCCTTCCACTTGGCTGCCAGAGCTCTTGCTGCCTTCCAGCATTGGTTGAAGATTAGTGTGGACTGAAGAACAGAGTCAACTGAAGACTCATGTGGATTGAAGACCAGCGGCTCCTCAAGAAGCCTCCAGGCCTTCAGTGACAGGTTGGGACTGCTGAGGCATCTGGCCATGTGGACTGAGCAGCTACTGTGTTCCTTGATTTTTAGGCCTGCAACTGCTATTGGACTACTGTAAGCTAATACAATAAATTCCATTTTTAATATTATTGATTTTAGAGGTTCTGTTCCTCTAGAAAACCCTAATATAGATTTTGGTACCAGAAGTGGTACTAGAGAAACAGAATTGTAAGGGTAGATTTCTCTAGTGGGCTTGGTGCTATGTGGGATGGTTTTCCAACTTAAGTGCTACTAAAGGCCCTACTGGTGATGAGGAGAGCACTTTTACTGGAAATGAGGAGGGCACTAATAATCCATGGTATGAACTATGTACAGATGTATTTGGTGATCCTGAGTCATATCTTGTGAAGAGCAAGGAATTTAGTAACTCTGTATTTAAAACATTTGAATATTTGTAGAAAAGTGAGACACATGATGAGGCTGATTGGTTGCTTCTAGCATCTTTGGACAAACTATTGAGGGGACAGCAGAAGCTCAGAAAGGAAAATTCCAAGCTTAAGATCCACCTGAATGATATGAAAGTTTCTAAGGGAGTCCTGGAGGAGAGCCTCCACTCTAGCCAGAACAGGGCTCAAATTGCAGAAAATCAAACCCAAGCTCTCATTATGAGATTGACTAACTTGTAATGTAAACTCAAATCCCAGCCTCACCAGCTATCAGAAGTTAAAATTAGGGCATTGATTGGAAAAGAGTGGGATCCTGTGACTTGGGATGGTGATATGTGGGAAGACCCTGAAGAATCTAGGGATATTGAACTCTCAGATTCTGAAGTTGTTTTGCATGAGAATATGACCTTCCCTCCCTTAGCAGCAGTGGTATACCCACCTCCACAGGCTGAAGTATTACCCTCCCCGCCCTTGCCTGAGGGAATTAATGCCTCTTTGTCTGAGGAATCAGCAGGAGGTGCTGGTGCTTCTCAGTTCCCACCCATCTTTGCCTCTAGGCCTATAACCAGATTTAAGACTAGCCAGGTTGCTAAAGGTGAGATAGAAAGCGTGACACAAGAGGAGGTGAGGTACATCCCTAAAGAACTTCAGGAGTTTTCTAACTTGTACAGGCAGAAGCACAGGGAATATGTGTGTGAATGGATTTTAAGGGTGCAGCATGATGGAGGAAGGACCATAAGATGAGGTCAGGCTGAATTTACTGAAATGGGCCCATTGAGCAAATATTTTAGATTTAACACTGCAGCTCGTGCAGTTGGAAGAGGTGCCAAGAGTTTATTTTATTGGTTAACTGAAGTATGGATTCAAAGATGGCCTACTGCGAACAAGCTTGAGCTGCCTGATATCTCCTGGCTTAATGCTGATGAAAGGATTAAAAGGCTCAGAGAACTTGGAATGCTGGAGTGGATTTGCCATGTAAACTCATCTTTGCCCCCACAATGGAAGAGTCCAGAAGATGTGCCCTTCATTAAGACTATAAGAAACAGATTTTTGAGGGAAGCTCCAGCATACTTAACAACCACAGTTGTTGCATTAGATGACTTAGATGCAATGGGTCTAACTGGATCTGGGGGTAACAAAGGCCAAGCAGCAGCACTGAATTGCCAAAGGTGAGGTGAGCACGCTTTTTATAACAGACAGCATAGGCAAAATTATGCACATAAAGGTATGACTTGTATGGACCTTTGACACTGGCTAATTAAATCATGATGTTCCCATAAGTCAAATAGATGAGAAGCCTACTGAGTTCCTGCTTGATCTGTATAAGCAGAAAAGTTCCAGAGTAAGCAAACATAAAGTCCCTTTGAACTGTAGCAACAGAGAATTAAGGCCTCTTAATCAGTTTCCAGACTTGAGTCAGTTTACAGATCCTGAGGCCCCTTGATTGAAGGGGTGGTCAGGTCCCCTCAAAGAATGACCCTCCTACAACCCCCCAAAAGTTCCAATATTAAGCTCAGTCCTATCCTTCCTCAGAGGGACCTGCGTCATTTTGCTAGGGTAATTGCACACTGGGGGAAAGGAAATAATCAGACCTTTTGGGGCCTACTGGACACTGGCTATGAATTGATATTGATTCCAGGAGACCCCAAAAAGCATCATGGCACTCCATTTAAAGTAGGTGCTTACGGTGGTCAGGTGATCAATGGAGTTTTGGCAAATATTAGACTGACAGTGGGTCCCCAAACATACCCTGTGGTTATTTCCCCAGTCCCAGAATGCATAATTGGGATAGACATACTTAGGAGTTGGCAGAACCCCCACATTGGTTCCATGACTTGTGGAGTGAGGGCTATGATGGTTGGAAAGGCCAGATGGAAGCCATTGAGATTCCCACCACTGAGGAAAATCAAAAACAGTATCACATCCCTGGAGGGATTGTAGAAATTAGTGCCACCTTAGAGGATTTGAAGGATACAGGGGTAGTGGTTCCCACCACATTTCCCTTTAACTCTCCTATTTGACCTGTTCAGAAGACAGATGGATCCTGGAGAATGACAATGGATTATCAGAAACTTAATCAGCTGCTGTACCAGATGTGTCTTTACTTGAGGAAATTAACATATCTTCTGGTACCTGGTATGCAGCTATTGATCTTGTGAATGATTTCTTCTCCATACTTGTCCATAAAGACTACCAGAAGCAATTTGCCTTCAGCTGGCAAGGTCAGCAGTATACCTTTACTATTTTACCTCAAGGTTATATTAACTCTGCAGCCCTATGTCATAGCTTAGTTTTCAGGGATCTTGATTGCCTGTCCCTTCCAAAAGATGTCATGTTGGTCCATTATATCTATGACATTATGCTGACTGGATCAAATGAGCAGGAGGTGGCAACACTCTGGAGTTGCTGGTACAGCATATGCATATCAGGGGATGGGAAATCCATCCAAAATTCAAGGACCTTCCACCTCAGTGAAATTTCTAGGAGTTCAGTGGTGTGGGGCATGTAGGGATATTTCTTCTAAGGTGAAGGATAAGTTGTTGCACCTGGCCCCTCCTGCCATGAAGAAAGAAGCACAATATCTAGTGGGACTATTTGGATTTTGGAGATAGCACATTCTTCATTTGGGTGTCTTACTCTGTCCCATATACCAAGTGACTCAGAAAAGTTTGCAGTGGGGCCCAGAACAAGAGAAGGCTCTTCAACAGGTCCAGGCTGCTGTGCAGGCTGTTCTGCCCCTTGGGCCATATGATCCAGTAGATCCAATGGTACTTGAGGTGTTGGTCACACATAGGGATGCCATTAGCCTTTGGCAGGCCTCCATGGTTGAATCACAGTGGAGGTCTTTGGGATTTTGGAGTAAGACCCTTTCGTCATCTGTAGACAATTATTCTCCCTTTGAGAGACAGCTCTTGGCCTACTATTGGGCCTTAGTGGAAACTGAACATTTGACAGTGGCCCATCAAGTTACTCTGTGACCTGAGCTGCCCATTATGAGCTGGGTGTTATCTGACCCAACAGGCCGTAAAGTTGGCCATGCACAGCAAGTAGTCCATCATCAAGTGGAAGTGGTATATATGTGATTGGGTTCAAGCAGGCATGGAAGGCACAAGTAAGTTACACAAGGAACTTGCCCAAATGCCGATGGTTTCTACTCCTGTAACAATGCCTTCTGTCCCCAAGCATGCTCTTATGGCATCATGGGGTGTGCCCTATGATCAACTGACTGAGGAAGAGAGGACAAGTGCATGGTTTACAGATGGTTCAGCACACTATTCAGGCACCTCCCAGAAGTGGACAGCTGTAGTGTTACAGCCCCTTTCTGGGACAACTCTGAAGGACTGTGGTGAAGGGAAATCTTCACAATGGGCAGAACTTCTGGCAGTGCACGTGGTTGTGCATTTTACTTGGAAGGAAAAATGTCCAGATGTGTGGTTATACACTGATTCATGGGCTGTGGCCAATGGTTTGTCTGGATGGTCTGGGACTTGGAAGGAGCGCAATTGGAAAATTGGTGAGAAGGACATTCAGGGAAGGTATACATGGATAGAACTCTCTGAATGGGCAAAGTATATAAAGACACTTGTGTCCTATGTTAATGCTCACCAGAGGTGACCTCATAAGAGGATGACTTTAATAATCAAGTAGATAAGCTGACCCTTTCTGTGGATAGTGGTCACTCTCTTTCCTCAGCCATCCCTGTCATTGCCCAATGGGCCCATCAACAAAGTGGCCATAGTGGCAGGGATGCAGGCTATGTATGGGCCCAACAACATGGACTTCCACTAACTAAAGCTGACCTGGCTGTGGCTGCTGTTGAGTGCCAAGTTTGTTAGCAGCAGAGGCCAAATCTTAGCCCCCAGGATAGTAGTACTCCTTGGGGTGACCAGCCAGCAACTTGGTCGCAGGTTGACTACACTGGACCTCTTCCATCATGGAAAGGGCAATGTTTTGTCCTTACTACAATAGACACTTATTCTGGGTATGCATTTACCTTTCCTTCACATAGTGCTTCTGCCAAAACTACCATCCGTAGGCTTACAGAATGCCTTGTCCACCATCATGGTATTCCATACAGCATTGCTTCTGACCAAGGAACTCACTTCACAGCCAAGGAAGTATGGCGGTGGGCTCATGATCATGGAATTCATTGGTCTTACCATGCATCTCACCACCCTGAAGAAGCTCGTTTGATAGAATGGTGGAGTGCCTTTTAAAGAAATAGCTACAGTGCCCACTAGGTGGCAATAGCTTGGAGGGCTGGGGGAGTATCCTCCAACAGGCTGTATATGCTCTGAATCAGTGTCCTATATGTGGTACTGTTTCTCCTATAGCCTGTATTCACAGGTCCAGGAATCAAGGGGTAGAAATGGGAATTGTCCTGTTTATCATCACCCCAAGTGACCCATTAGCTAATTTTTTGCTTCCTGTTCCCACAATCTTATGCTCTGCTGGCCTAGAGGCCTTGGTGCCAGAGGGGTGAGTGCTTTTGCCAGGAGGCACAAAGAGCATTCCATTGAACTGGAATCTAGGACTTCCTCCTGGCCACTTTGAGCTCCTGATGCCCTTGAGTGAACAGGCTGAGAAAGGAGTTACAGTGGTAGCAGAGGTGATCGATACAGACTACCAGGGGGAAATTGTACTGTACCACAATGGAGGTAAGGAAGAGTATGTCTGGAGTGCAGGAGATCCTTTAGGGCGTCTCTTAGTGTTACCATGCCCTGTTATCAAAGTCAATGGACAACTGCAACAACCCAGTTGAGATAGCGTGATAAATGGCCCAGATCCTTCAGGAATGAAGGTATGGATTACCCCTCCAGGTAAAGAACCAAGACCTGCTGAGGTGCAAATGAGGACTGTTATTGCAATGTTTCTGTCCTACGTTGATACTGAGTGTTTGCACATATCTACACCAATATTAAGATTATATTACTGGCTAACAGCTGTTGAATTTGTATTAGACATATATTAGAGACTAAGCGTTCCTCAAGGAACTTTGCTTTGTGTTGGAAATTTTTGCATTTATCTTTGTACATGGTATAGTTATATAATGTTAGGTGGCATTATGAGCTTGTTACTTAAGTTTTTATTTGGAAATTAAGTGTGACGTAAGGAGATATGGTTTGGTGTCAAGTTGACAAGGGGTGGACTTGTGATGGCTAAGGTGTTGTCAACTTGATCTGTTTAGTAATCCACAGTTATCTCTTTCAGGTGGGTCTCTGAGGTTGCTACCAGGAAGGATTAACTGAAGGAAGAAGTCCTTCCCCCAGAGTGGGTGGCCTCTCTGAGATGGAAACTTTATATAAGGAAACTCTGGGTGAAAAATGCCCATTCCTTCCACTTGGCTGCTGGAGCTGCTCACTACCTTCCAGTATGGATTGGAGACCAGTGTGGACTGAGGACCAGCATCAACTGAAGACTCATGTGGATTGAAAACCAGTGGCTCTTCAGGAAGCCTCCAGGCCTTCAATGCCAGATTGAGACTACTGAAGCATCTGGCCACATGGACTGAGCAGCTACTGGGTCCCTTGCTTCTCGGGCCTGCAACTGTTATTGGACTACTGTAAACTAATCCAATAAATTCCCTTTTTAGTATAATCCATTCTAGCAGTTTCATTCCTCTAGAGAACCCTGACCAATACAGTGTTCTTTTCCATTTTTGCAATTCTGCATCCAAACTGCATGGCCCATTTGGGTAGAAGAGTCGAGACTGTAAGGCCAAGCTGTACAGCTGCCCGGTATAAAACTAACTTCTCACCAATTCCACGGGCAAGGTCAAGTCTGCCCTTTTCCCAAATGGGCCGAGAATTTAGGAAGGAGACCACATTTTCATCCAGGAAGGGAAAACTTGCTTCCTTTCCAAGTTCATCAATAACTCTATTATCACGGCCAAGATTTCTAGAAGAAAACCGACCTAGTTCCATTTCCATCCTTTTATTCAGTGGCGTGATGCTGAGAGTAACCTGCAAGTTGCTTGTCGGCAGCAATTTCAGTCAGAATTACCTTTGCACTGCTCTGGTAAGATTTCACTCCATCCCAAGTCACCAACCAGCTACTTTCTCTAGAAGCAAACCAGACTGCACAGCCAATGCTGTCATCTAAAACCATGTCCAGCAGTTGAACCAAGCGAGGCATCTGAGCTCTTCTCTGTTTTTGTACTTCTTTTAGAGAAAAATTAATCTCCATGAAATTCCAACCCTGAGAAGGGTTAATAGCTTGCAGTTCCTTTAGCTTCACTCTTCCTGTGATTCTGTCTGTCTGGCACATTAGCTTCAGGATCAGCAGTGTCAGCATCCTCTAGAAGGTGTTTCACAATGGTTTGTTTGTGTAATCCTTTCTTCATTAAGACTAGCTGGCCTGATCTCTCTTTTACTTATGAAAGCCACATTCAGAAGATCAATGGGTCCATCTGGAGGACTGTGGTGGTCGGCCAGGGTGGCAAGACCTATGGATTGCATGCCTCCTGAAAACAGGATCACAACATTTGCTTTTCAACTACATATTTTCAAAACTTCACTGGGTCTCAGTTTTTCATCTCTAGCTACACACAAGACCCACCCCTCAATGACAATGCTCAGCACATGAATGAACTGTGCAACTACTTTCTTCATGGGTCCGTCTGTAAGAAAGGCCTCCGGTGTCTCCCTTGTAGGTGGGATGCTAGAATGACTTCTGTAGTGAGTTTCCAGTGGGGCTTGAGGCAACACCATATTTAAGGGAACAATAGGTTTTTCAAGACAGAGTTTGGCTTCATTTGTTAAAATGACACATATGTTGGTAAGTCTACTGAAATTGGAAGCAAGTTATTAACATAGTCTCCAATATTCTTATACCCATGCCTCCAAGCATGTAACTTTAAAACTATGCATCCAGAAATTGCAATAGAATTGAGATCAATTCTGAAAGTTCCTGATTCTGGTGCTTCTAGCCACTGATTTGCCACTCCAAATGTTTGGGTATTGTGGTGGTTTGATTCCAGTGTCCCCCATAAACTTGGGTGTCATGCATGATAAGGTTCCCAACTGATGGAAATTTTGGAATCAATGTCTCTTAGAGGCAGTGCATTGTTGGGGGCTGGTTTATGGGTTTAATACCCATTTTCCCCATGCCAGTGTTTGGTACACTCTCCTGTTGCTATTGTCCACCTGATGTTGGCCAGCAGGTGATGTCCACTCTCTGCTCATGCCATTGTTTCCCCTGCCACGATGGAGCTTCCTCTCAAGTCTGTGAGTCAAAATAACCCCCCACCCTTTCTTTCCCCCAAAGCTTCTCTTGGTTCAATGATTTCTTCCAGCAATGCCAACCTGGTACAGACTGACGAGAGGCAGAAGCTCTTGTCCAGATTATTAAAATGCCAAAGCAAGCTACAGTGGCCAAAAAAAAAAAAAAAAAAAAAAAAAAAAAAAATCCCTACCAAACCATAAGTAATGATTAGAAGCTTGATAACATATGAAAGATCAAGGACCCTGGACTTTTGAGAAAAGTGTTAAAATATCAGATTCATTGTTATAAGTAGAAAGACCAGTAAACATAACCTGAGTATCATTCTCTTAGGCTCCAACCTTTACTCCACCAAAAACTTCTCCATTCCACAGGAGCACACTGCCCCATTCATCTTCCACAGGCTGGGCTGGCAAAGCACCTCTCAGGTGAAGAAGATGACGGGAAAAGCACTGGTAGTTAAGGCCAGCCTTGAATAAACTGCTTGCTACTGTTGGCGCCCGGTCGTTTAAAATTGTTACTGAACCCCTCCACAGAAAAGCTCACGGAACAACAAATGCCACACATGGCTATGAGAAATCAGGGTGACCGCTTTTTGATTTTACCTTCTCTAAGTTTTCTTTCTTTAGTTCACCTAAGATCTTTCTGCTTTCAGCAAGCATTTCCAGTCGGTCTGCAAGAAAGAGTATGTTGCTGTTCTGCTGTTGCCCATACACCTTCCGTTTCTTCTTCGGGTTAGAGAGTTCATCCACAACCTTTTGTTCTTTATTCCTGCTGCCAAGATCCCCCCCGCATGCATCCGAGGCACTGGCTCATCTGGGTGCGTCCCACGGCCTGGCATCTCCATGTGGCAAGACTCATCGAGGACACATGCAAAGCCGAACAGTCGTTCTTCCCAGAGTGCGTCTACGCTTAAAACATTTTAAAGCAAAATAGGGACTGACAAAGACAAAAGTTGTCTTTGCCCCTCCATTATCAGGGAGAACATAGGTGGTAACAATGAAGAAACATTAGGCTCCTCTCGGCCTGTAGATTGTTTCAGAGGAGTATACATAAATGATCCCTACTAACTCGTGTTTATGTTCCAGTTATTTTTCTTTTCCTAAGTTGTCAGCTCCTAGAGACTCAAAGTCATATTTTTTTCAAAGATTTTTTTTTTTTTTTCTGAAGTAGGGTCTCACTCAAGTTCAGGCTGACCTGGAATTCACTATGTAGACACAGGGTGGCCTTGAACTCACAGCGATTCTCCTACCTCTGCCTCTCGAGTGCTGTGATTAAAGGCATCCGCTATTAATTTATTAGAGACAGAGAGAAGGGAGGGAGAGACAGAGAGAGAGAGAGAGAGAGAGAAAGAGAGAAAATGGGCACATCAGGGCCTCTAGCCACTGCAAACGAACTCCAGTTGCATGTGCCACTATGTGCATCTGGCTTACATGGGACCTGGAGAATCGAACCTGGGTCCTTAGGCTTCACAGACATGCACCTTAACTGCTAAGCATCTCTCCAGCCCTCAAAGACATTTTTGTATGCCTCTTTACTTCTCAAAAATTTATTGTTCTCTGTTGAAGAAATGATAGAAACTGTAAATTCGAAGTCATCTCTGTGGGGAAGGGAAGATGACTCAGTGGATAAGAGCACTTGCCACTGAAGCATGAGGGCCTGAAAGGCCTTCCTTTGATCGCCTGTACCCACATAAAAAGATGGGCAGGCCATGAATGTCTGTATTCCCAGTGGAGGGAGGAGTTAGACGAAAACCACTGGGAATCACTAGTCAGCCAATCTGATCAAATGCAGCAGCTCTAGGAGCAGTAAGAGAGTCGATCTGAAGAAATCCTGTGGGAGAGCGATAGTGGAGACCACCTGCATTGTCTTCTGGTCTCTGCACCTGTGCACACAGGGCATGTGCACTTGCACAACACTTACATGCACTGCACCCAGCATTCCACAACACATATGCCACTTACATGCATGCACACGAGCAAAAACAACAACAAAAATGTCCTTTCTTTGAGAACTGCTCACTTCCTGGTGATCTCTGAGAAAGCACATGTAAATAGCACTCTGGTTTTGCTCTTACTAATCCACATTTCACTACAGGGCCCTATTTCAGCTAAGAATCGATGGCAGTTGGGGAAGTTGAAAAAATATTCTTCCTCTACACTGACATACTGAGAGCCAGCAACAAGCCTCAGGAAGGCCAGGATTATTAAAAGATACTAGGGAAGGCTTTGTTAGTCCCTTATATCTTTCTCTGGAAGTGGACCTAGAAAAAGAAGAGAGGTGATGATGTCAGAATTAAAGCAAGAACACTGAGATATAGTTTGAATATAAAATGTCCCCTAAAACATGGGGCATTGAAGATTTGTACTCTAGATGGTGGCAGTGTTGACAAGTGACTGATCACAAGGGTGCTGCCCTCATCAATGGATAAGCTCATAGCCAAATGCTCATGCCTGGTTGGAAGAGGTAGGTCAGTATGGGTGTGGTTCTGACTGGTGCATACTATCCCTGGTCCTTGGCTTAGTATGTCTGTTTCCTGGATGCTATGAGGTGAGCAGACTTCATTTGTATCATGAGGCACTGGCTCACCATGGGCCCAGAAACCCAGATCCGGGTGACTATAGTCTCGAATCCCTGTGATTGCAAGTCCAAATGCATCTTTCCTCTCTCAAGTTGTTTCAGTGATCCAGGTTGTCATGGAAAGACTGACTAATGGATAGAATTCAAGGAAGGAGTTGGAGAAGATGTAGTTTTTGAGATGACATTGTAAAATGGGCAAATCGTACTTAGAAGGCATGCAGGGAAACAGAGGGGCATGGAAGAATAGAAAATGGCTTCTAGCACTCCAATGTTGCTATGTCATTTTACCATTTTCTGTGATCAGGAACGTAGAGAAAAAAGGAGATTAAGGATGGTAGAGATAATGTTATCAGTTTAAGCTTGACCTATGAGAATAGACAGGCTTCCCTTTTCCTTCTCTTAGCCATAAATACTCCTCTCGTATATGCTAAGCACTATATATTTTCTGCAAGGTCATTGCTATTTTTAAGCCACATAGAGAAACTGCAAATGAAACTCACTTGGAAAGTCTATCCTTGACCTACTCTTTGCCCAGAGTTCCTTACACTAATCTGGTTATGTGACTTTTATGAAGCACTCAGTGCCTTGAACTTAGAAATATAGCAAGGATATTCAGGATAAATTATTCATTATGTCTTTTATTTTCCCAAAAGAATTTTATGTAGGCCTAGAATAGTCACTCTTAAAACAATAACTCATGATAAGGCTTCCATGTCTTTGCAGCACATTTCCTTATACCCTACAGCTCACTTGGAACTGGAAATAACATGTTGATTCTATCTTTTATTCCTTTATAATTTCTGTTTTCCATTCAGTGAAAATAGTTTAATAATTTTGAAACAAAATGTTGATACTATCTTTTTTTATTCCTTTATAATGACTCTATTCTGTTAAGTGAAAACTGTAATAATTTTGGAACAGAAGCAAATAATTTCCTGTGAACTTTTTTTTTATTTCATTCAGTTTTTCTCATATGATGCAGTATATTTGTAATCTGAACTTTAACATTTATCCATGAATTTATCCTTTCTCTATTCTGTGCAGGCAATTCTTCTGGCCTCTCAATATTGCATATACTTCCATGAGTAGAGCAAATTCTGCTAGTCCTTCCCTTCTACTATTGGTAATCTGAAATGTCCTTGAATTAGGAGTCTTCCTTACTTATGGTTAAAAGAATGATACATAAACTGCTCTCTGTGCAGATGGGTTTAAATGTTTGAAAGGTGACTACTTCTATGTTTTCATTCCTTTGTTCTGCTTTTGCTTGCTGTACTTTAGTTTACATACCTAGTAATGCCAGTTGGAACAAATAGTTGGTTTCTGATATCATTCTGTAGTGATGCACTCTCTTGACTTAACCCTCCACCCCACACCCAAAGCTTCATCTCCAAGAGATTAGAGTTCCAGTATGAGCTTTGGGGGAACACCCATTCATTATAGCAGTGAGTTTATATATACAAGGAGCTATCTCTGGAATAAAGAGTAGAAAATTCACAATGAATCAGGAAGGTGAAAATAAGACTTTCTTGGATAGAAGAGGTATATACTAGGCTATACCTCAAGGGATTATATTTGGTATAGCAACAGTTAAAAGAAAGTAGTGAGGAATGATTTACCACGAGAAGCATTGGTAAAAATAAGTTCAAATGAGAAGACAAAGGTCAATGTCAGACTAAGTTAATCTAAGAGAACATGGACCTGATTCTGTATGAGATATCACCATATCTATCTTATGCCAGTATTTAGCTGTGATGGAAAAAAAAAGTCTTTCTCTTCTATTTTTTAACTGTAAAGCCCTAACATTTCACAAAGATCACAAAATAAATCACTACATCTGGTTTCCAGGTCACTCAGATCAGTTCATTTAACCTTCAGTCAACCAATATTTGTTGAGCAGCTATGATGTGTAAAGAGAGAATGGGTACACCAGGGCTTCCAGCCGCTGCAAATGAACTCCAGATGCATGCGCCCCCTTGTGCATCTGGCTAACATGGGTCCTGGGGAATCGAGCCTCAAACCTGGGCCCTTAGGCTTCACAGGCAAGCGCTTAACCACTAAGCCAGCTCTCCAGCCCTTAGTACACATTTTAATAAACATAAACTTAGATGTTCAGGTTTTAGCAATTGTTTCCTCATTATTTATACTCAGGACATTTGTAAATTTTTCACAGAAGGCGTTTTTGATGGGGGAATTTCAGCTGTAAAATATTTACTTATGCTATATACCAGGCAGTATTTTAGGTGTTGCAGGTGTATATGTGAACAAGGTGCACACCCTGTCTTCATTAAGGTTACATTTAAGCTGAAGGACAGAAACTAATTATCACATGGATAAAGATATAGGTGTTTTATATAAGAGAATAAAAAGATAATGTTGTAAAGCATGACTGGTGAAGGTATTAGGAAAGACCTTTCTGAGAAAGAGCCTTTGAACAGAAGCCCAGTGTTAGCATAGAGCCAGCAGTGTGCAGTGTTTGGGAAATTGTCCACTGGCAGTAAAAAGCTTTTGAGCTGGGAGAGAAATTAGTACATATGATGGACAAATGAAACAAAACAAATCCCTGTCTAGACCAGGAAGAATGCAAGAATGTGGAATGGTTTGAGATTGGAGAGAAAGAAGAAAGCAGGACATAGCATCCTCTAGGTCAAGTGAGAGGTATAGACTTTATTATATGTATGATAGGAAGACTTTGGAGGAATTTCTTCAAGTGTATAATTTCATGTGAGTATATCATATAGCAGACTTCCACTGAAAGTATTGTTAGGTCAAAGATTGTTTCTGGGGAAATCAAAACCCATTTTATGACTACCCCATTCTACTTCTCATAGCTTTGATCAGCTTACCCAGTAATGAATGGAGAAAGGATTATGTTAACTGCTTCAGCTTTCCTCCAGGTACATTGCAAGTTATAAATAAGCTAAAATAGGATCTTAAAAGCTATTGTTTTTGTGGCTTTTGTCATAGCACAATGACATTCAGAAAACCCAGTAGTGAATCATTTTAGGTAGATAGAAAGAACATTAGGTTTTTAAGAAAACGAGGCCATGGTTTCTGTCTCTTCCTATTCCTGGCTTCATAATTTTAGGAAAGGTGCTTATTTGAGAATTTTTCTCATCTACAAAAGTGGGCAAAACATTTTCATTCTATTGTTTTACTAATCAAAAGATGCACATAATGGATGATTATACTAGTATAGATTGACAAAACATTGCTACAAACTGTTTCAGACTAGAAATATTTGGGACTGCGTGTGTGTGTGTGCGTGTGTGTGTGTGTGTGTGTGTGTGTGTGTGTGTGTATGTGTGTGTTGCAAATAGATAATGAGATATCTTAGGAATGGGACCCAAGTTTAAACAAAAACTTTATTTATGATTTATATTCACTCTTTTCTTCTTTCTTTTTCTTTTTCTTTTTTTCTAAGGTAAGGTAGCACTCTAGCTTAGGCTGACCTGGAATTCACTATGTAGTCTCAGGGTGGCCTCAAATTCATGGCAATTCTTCACACCTCCACCTATGGAGTGATGGGAATAAAGGCATGCACCACCATACTTGGCTATTTTCACTTTTTTTCTTCATTAGTTATGTACATACTCAGTGTGTAAACAGCACATGCTGGTACCATCATTAGCCTCCTCCCTGTTCTATCCCCTCTGAAGGGACCCTCCTCGGGGATTGTGGGTGGTGCATTGTGGTGGTAGCCATAAGTTATGGGGAAGAGGCAATGTCTCTGTGAATAATGTCCCAACTTGTGGCTCTAATAATCTTTCTGCCCCTGAATTTCCCTGAGCCATGTTGGGTTCATTTTAGGTCTACTTCAGTGATGAGGTCTTGGGAGCCTCTGTGTCTCTGGTTTGGTAGGAGTTGAGTATTCTCTGTGTCTATCTCCTTTACTCTTGTGCTGATACCAGGTTCACCAAGAAAACAGCACTCTTGCTCATTTCCCCAATTACTCTTGGTTTCAGCTGGAGCCCTGGTGAGGTGAGATGGGCTGAATCTCCCCTCAGGTTCTGTATCCATCTGAGAAAGAGAAGCAGATTCTCCAATGGAGAGTATATTCACTTTTTTTTTCTTAAGATTAAAGATCAGTCCTTTTCTTTGAACATGTTGAGGAAGTGCTATAATGACAAGCTACATCCCTAGCTTTTTAGATACATCTTTAACAGATGATGGTAATTTGATACAATCTTTTCTGTACCTGTGTATTTGGACACTGATGTGTCACATGAGGTCAGATGTAGAATTTTCCACTTCTCATTTGGTGCTCAAAATGCTTTGAAGTTTGTACCAGTTCAGATTTTGGATCTTTGAGTTAGAATGTTCCACCTATTCCATGACTTATAATAGGTATTCAATTTCTGAAAACAAACACTGAAAATTTCTGAAACCTTAATGCCTAGAAGCATAAATTATCAGTTAAGCTTCAGAGAGGTGGCCAATAGCATTCAAACCCTCATGTTCTTCTACTGATTGGTATATAGTCAATTCATTTTTGTAAAAAGAGATCAAATTTTGTTCAGGGAAAACATCTTATTGTTTCCTTTGTTTGGTAAAGTGAATTAAAGCTTGGGAGTTTCAAGACACCCGTGTCACTCTATCAACTTTACTATGGTGTCAGCCTCCCAATTTTATTGGCTTTGATGAGAGAATTTGCTTTGCATCCATGAAATATGAAGGCTTTGCTTTGCTTTGCTTTAGACTAGAATAAGACCTAAACTACACTCTGTGTTTTCCCTGCATTTAAAATCAAACCTTGGGGCCAGAGAGATGGCTCAGCAATTTAGGCACTTGCCCATAAAGCTTAACAACCCTGGTTCATTTCCCCAGTACCCATATAAACCCAGATGCATAAAGTGACACATGTATCTGGCATTCATTTGCAGTGGCTAGAAGCCCTGATACACCCACTCTCTCTCTCTCTTTATCTCTTATGTGCACACTATCTCCCTCCTTGGAAATAAATAAATAAAACCAAGCCTTATTCTTTTTAAAGTATTGATGTGGAAAAGATTCCTTTTTATACTTCATTGGCTGAACCACATCACCTGTCCATGTGCAAGTCAGTAGGGTCAGGATATTATCCTCCTATGAAGGAATAAGGACTAAAATGTTTGCATGTGTTGCAATCTACCTGTTTAGTTTTAAGAATTTCTTTTTACCCATTTTTACTCAGAACATATCTGGAAATGCAAAGAATAATCAAAAACCAAAAACCTCATCTATTCATGACAAATAGTAATTATGCCATCCATTGTGGATAGCTTCAGGTTGCTGGAATGAACTTCCAAAAAGACACAGTTTATAGGAGGAAGGGGTTTATATCAAGCTTATAGATCCAGGACGAATTCTAACCATGGTGGAAGCAGCTGGCTCCATACAGCTTAACAGAGAGAAACAACCAACCAACCAGGAAAAACCAAAAGCACCAAGCACAAGCCAGCCACAAGCAGGACTCCAGTGCTCACACTGCTCTCTTACACCTTTGAGCTGGAATTCAGATCTTCCACCAGTGACACCTTAGTTCTGGGCTGCAGGATCTGTCCCTAGTGACACCACCTCTTCAAGCCAGGTAGCTAGAGACCCAAGTTACAAGCTTCAATAAAGCACCTGAGTCTATGGGGGACATGCATTCAAACTACCACATCATCTCATGAGATCATCTCTGTTAGGTATCAGAACGTAGAATCGCTATTTGCCTTCTCCTGTTCCATTATGTTTGCTATTGGAAAGAGAAGACAAGTCATCAGTTTCTGAGAGAAAAATCAGAAGGTGTGGAGCTGTCCCTCTTCTATGCCAACTTGAAAAGGCCTTTGGGAAACTTACCTTTTCACTTTTTGGGGGAGGGTAAGGATTTAACTCAGGGTTTTGTGCATTCTAAGCAAGCACTCTTCACTTAATTGAAAAAAAAAAATTAAGAGAGGGAGATAGAGAGAAAGAATGGGAACACCAGGATCTTGAGTCAGTGCAGGCCTGTGCCACCATGTGCATCTGATTTACATAGGTTCTAGACAGTCAAACTTAGGTTCTTAGGCTCTGCCTTAACCACTAAGCAATCCTTCCAGCCCAACTCTTCTCTTTTTATATTAGTCTAAATGCATTATACAAACTTATGTGCTTCACTATGATATTCTCATACATGTACACTATGTACTGTGGACATATCTATTGTCATTACCATCTCTTTCTCCATTCTGCTGTTTTACTTCCCCTAACAAGATTGGTTTGGATTAGAAGCAAAAGATTTTTATTTTTTATAAGTAATCAGCTAGAGATGCAGGCCCAAATGAACATGGTTGCCACACTCCCTGGCAAGACTAGAACTCCCACCTGATTCAGTCTCATCCACGATGTGAGTAAACAGCATGGAGCTTTCTGCTTTGTTGCAATTCTTCCCCAACTTTTTTCAGGCTTGCACTCTCCATGGCCAGCTTTTCCTGAGCCAGCACCTCTCGTGGTCAGAAACCACTCAAGATTCTTCATATACATTTGGACTTGGCAATAAGGCTAATTCTAACTGGATGCCTAATTAATATAAGGACTTGATCCAAGTCTCCCCATGAGATTTCCCCCATCTCTCCTCTTCTCACCTCACCAGGCTGTGAAGGGAAGTATTACTCTCAGCTTGGGAGCTTTCTTGCCTTTTTATTCCCTCTTACTTTACTTTTCCCTCCAATAAATCTTTCATCATTTACCCTTCTCTAGTGTCTCCGTTTCTCATTCTTTGCTAGACATAGAGAAGAACTTGTGTCTTGAGAATCACTGGATTAGAAGTTCTAATCCCAGAGCTTTCTCCTATAACAAGATAATCTTCAGTTCTATCCACTTGACTGCATATGTAACCATTTCATTCATCTCTGTGGCTAAAATTCCACTTTGCAAATAGGACACATTTTTAGTCATTCATCTGTTGATGGATATCTAGGCTGATTCCCTAACTTGACTTTTATAAAGAATGTCACAATATGCATGGGATGCATCATAAATTCTTTGCAAAGTTGGACAGTTATCTAAGGCTACTTCTAACCTAAGGAAAACTGGATACTTAAAGATCAGTTAATAACTCTGATAGTCACAGTCTTTCTCTGTTTCATATTATTTATTTTATTCCATTGATTTGCATGTACCAGTGGATAATTTAGAATCTATTTGTGTAGCATTACTTGTTTTGAAGCTAATTTCAAAAATTTTGCACATGTACTGCTTGGGAGGGCCACATATATATTGTCTCTCCCTGTTTAAGCATGTGTTTAACTGCAAGACTTCCTAGGATCACCTTAACCCAATCCAAGGCTTTAACATACTTTGAAGATTTCATCCTTGATTTGGCCTTTGCCCAAAGTCTAAACCATCCATAGTTGCTTGAAAGATAAATATTTGTGTCTTTCAATAATGTAAGTCTTCAAATGCCTAGATTCTCTTTTCTCCAACTTATTTCTTCATGAAAAAAAAAAGCATGGCTTATTTCTTAAAACACCTCATTCTTGTCCTGCTTTGTCAAGTGCAACAAATGACAACCAAAGGTACATTAGCAGCATTGACTTTTCCAAGTCTCTTGCCTAAAGCAGTACATTTATTATATACATCATTTGCCATCCAACGTGTTTGCCCACTAAATATCATCAGAGACTATTGCATTCTGAAATAATACTATTCTCAACATAAACACCAGTTTCCAAAGCACAACTCATATTTTTAGAGCTTGGTGATGCCTTTTAGCTATCAAATTTTGCCTTTCCCTGAGGTAACAAATAACTCTAAAATTTTAGTAACCTCAAGGGCTAGTTTTCATCCACACAAAATACATACGACTGTTGTGGTCTGACAGGTCTTGTCCCTTCTCAGCTCTGCTACAGAACCCAGGTTACTGATGTCCTACTATGTAGGAAAAGCCAATTTTCTTTTACGAAGAAATATTTGAGCCGGGAGTGGTGGTGCACGCCTTTAATCCCTGCACTTGGGAGGCAGAGGTAGGAGGATCGCCGTGAGTTGGAGGCCACCCTGAGAATACGGAGTGAATTCTAGGACAGCCTGGGCTAGAGTGAGACCCTACTTTGAAAAACCAAAAAAATATATATATATATATATATATATATATTTGAAAGATTTTAACTCAATGGAGGAGGAGGTATTTTCCCACAAAAGAGAAAGAATTACGTCTCTCAAATAAATACAAACTAAGTTGGCTTTTTGTTCCCCTATTACATTATGAGCAGAGTTGCTTTCGCGGGGATCTTTTTCAATGTTTCACACAATTAGCACACATTAAAATAACTTATGATTCCAAATGTCATATCAATTCTAAGAAATTTATAGATTGTCATTAATGCATTGGACATTATTATACTTATGGTTTAAAAATAGGAAAATAAGTTGTGAATGACTCAAATGTACTCTCTCTGCTGTTTGTTTGCCTGACAACAGAAGACATGTTTTAGAGGCTGGTGAGATTTCTCTGTGGTAAAAGGTGCTTGCTTGGAAGACCTGTGGTCCTGTCATCAATTCTACAGCACTTACATAAAGCCAGATGCACCAAGTGGTGCACACATCTGGAGTTCATTTGCCTTAGCAAGAGGCCCTGGTGTGTCCATATGCACTGTCTCTCTCATTCTCTCTCACTCTCAAACAAATAAATAAAACTATTTAGAAAAGCAAGTCAAGGCTGGAGAGATGGCTTAGTGGTTAAGCACTTGCCTGTGAAGCCTAAGGACCCTGGTTCAAGGCTCAGTTCCCCAGGACCCACATAAGCCAGATGCACAAGGGGGCGTATGCATCTGGAGTTTTTTTTTGCAGTGGCTGGAGGCCCTGGCACACCCATTCTCTCTATCTCTTTCTGTCTGCCTCTTTCTCTCTCTGTGTGTTGCTTTCAAGTAAATAAATAAAACAAACAAACAAAAAATAAATACAAGTCAAATTTTAACAAGCTTGCAACACCCTGTTGAAATTGCACCCATTTTGAATGGTTCAAGTTGGAGAACTGCTATAGTAACAATTATGCAGAGGCAAGGAAGGTGACTGAGCAGTTAAAGGTGCTTACTTGCAAAGCCTGCTGGACTGGATTCAATTTCCAAACCACCCATGTTTGCCAAATGCAAAACGTGGCAGAAGTGTCTAGTGCTTATTTGCAGCAGCAAAATGCCCTGGTGTGTGGTCACACACACATACACTAACACAAACATACCAAATAAATAAAAATTTAAAGATAAAGTGCACAGTGGATAATGTTGATAAAATGTATATAAACACAAAAGTTAAAAAAACAGTGGGTTTTCTAAAAAATGTTAAATTATTTAAAAAAGCTAGATTTTTTAATATGCATAAACAGATTTGTCTATCCACAAATTTGGAAAATGGTAAGTTCATAGTAAGTAGCTAGAGCCATCTATAAGCCCAAACCATCTGCAGTTAGTGAGACATTTGGATGAGGAAATGAGAAAAAAGGAAAGAGAATGATACTGAATCACTTAAAAGCAACATCATTCAATAAAATTGCCAGGTTAGCATTTACTTTTGGTCACCAATTACCTATAGCATCTGTCTCTACATTTAATATTTATACTTCTTGATGCAAAATAATTGTTTAGTTAATCAAGCACTGCTTAAAAGAGACAGAATAATGTGTTTTGATTCCTTTGTTCCTGGTAAAATCTTAGATAAATGGCATTTTCACTGCTCTCAATATCTATTTGTATGTTTCAGTCTCTTCTAAGTGAAAGCAAGCACAAATGCACTTTCAAGTTGAAGATAGACCCTCAGGAAAAATGGTCTCATTTACATGCGACTTATAGTGCTTTTTGTAAGAACATGTTTGACTTTGCACTTTTCCTTGGTAGCAAATGGGAGCAGAATAAATGTAGTGTGCAGAATTCAGTTGACAGCTTAAAAACCTTAATAGCATTTGATTCTTTTTATGTTATATATTCCTAGCAATGCAAATTTTCAGGAGAGTAAAATCTCTGGTATTTTACAGGAGACATTTGCATGATTTCAGATTTCAACAAAAGTAGTTCAGGTGACATAAAGGATTTTACAATAAAGGATCCCTGTGCTTAGTTCTTATTCAGTTAAGTTCAAATAAAAATTGATTATTGGAAAATGCATATGGTAAAAGTGGAAGAACCACTTTTTATATGAATGATTACTGACTTATTGGGTAGAAAATAGAAAATTATTGAAGGATCCAATAAGAATATAAAATATGACATTTTTTCTTTGTCAGACATAAACATGAAATATGATGCATAAATAAACTCAGAAAAAGAGTAATTCCATCTAAAATGTAGAAAATCATAACAAATGAACTGAAGCTTGTTGTCATGAAATAGTTAAAAGAATAAGGTGATCATAAATTTAAGGCCTTACTCACAGAATGTAATCTAAAGACACTGATATAAACTCATATATATAATTTCATATATGTGATCATATATATAAATTCTCTTCATTACTTGTGAAGACAGACATCACAACATGTGAGGCATGATTGACGTGCCTCTGACTGTGTATGAGGTCAGTGCAGAGATCCTTAGAGGACCTGAAAAAGCCCACAGAATGTTGGATCCAAATCCAACATTTATATACATCTGTCAGCAATGCCTTTGGAATGAAAGTCAACTCCATCACATATATGTGCAATTATTATCTTCCCCTGGAAAATATCTATTAATTTAGAAGAAAAAAAAAGACTAATAGCTTTAACATGACCACTGGAGATTAGAAAAGAAACTTTGGCTTTTGAGCCACTTTAATTTCTCTGGGAATTGGAAGGGGTGAAGGTGAGATCTTAATGGCTTCTTTCATAACTAATAAAATGGTCTGGCTTTGGGCAGCTTCTAGCACTTTTCATCAATTTTAATTGCTCTTTTATCAGTTCTGTTTTCCTAGCAATAGATGCTAGTAGTTCATCCAGTTTTGGTCATGTTACTGTATGGGTTTGCACCAATCAATTTTTCAAAGAACTAAGTATTCTTGAGGCTTATTTTAATTTTATCAGCAGGGATATTCTTGCTCTTTTTGGTAAATACATTCAAAATGATTCCACTGAATTTATATTCTAACATGTGGACAGGAATAAGATAAGAAGTATTTTGAACCATCCTAAATCATTACCATAATGCAATGTTTCTAGATTGACAACAATTTGTATTAGGAAAGTAAAATGATTATGGAAATAGGTGATTTTTTAAGGACTTATGGAGATCATTTTAATATTGGCTAAAGTCTTGGATTGGAGTGTACTGCCAAAGAAGTGCCACATTCACGTGTCACTGAATGAAGCACTGGGCTGATACAATAGAGACAGAGGCAGGAACAGTTTATTGAGAGAGAAGACATAGATAAAGGAGGGGAAAAAGGCTGGAACAGAGAGAGTGAGAGAAAAATCCCACAGCTCAAGGGCTCTACTGCACAAAACAGCAGGGCTCTCATGTGGCTTGAGGATTGCACACATCTACATTTGCACAGAGCAGACGTTTTTTGCTCATCTGCCTGGTGAAGCTTTTTTGCAAACTCTCTGAAAAAGAAGTCCAACATATAACCTCGAGCATGGCGCGTTCACTGGCACCCTCAATCTCAGCCTGTGTGTTACTATTATAATGCATGTAACTTATTTTCAGACATTATGCAGTCTGCTGGAGTTTATTTTTGTTGGTCTTGACTGGGAGTTTCCAGTTTTCCTCTTTTGCCAACTTGTTTCTCCCCATAAGCTAACACTGAGGTCTGTGTAAGGCTTTCCTTACACTTGCTGCATACTCCCTACCTCAACTGCAAACCACTAGAATCATACGAAATTAAATATGAAGATTCTGTATAGCTTTTATCTAGTTTCCCTTAATAATAACATCGTGGATAATTACAATATAAGGTCATGATCAGAATATCAAGATTGATATAAGCCATTGATTCTCTTCAGGTTTCTCTAAGTTTATTGTATTCATTTGCATTCATGTGCATTTAGATCTATGCAATTTCATCATATGCGGAGTTTCATTTATCCACAACCTAAGTGAAGACACAGAAAATCCATCACCATAAAGTCATCTACTGTTACTCTTTTTTTAAAATATTTATTTATTTTTATTTGAGACTGAGAGAGAGAAAGAGAGAGAGAATAGGTGATGGTTGCACCAGGGGCTCTAGCCATTGCAAACAAACTCCAGACACATGTGCCACCTTGTGCATCTGGTTTACATGGAACCTGGAGAGTCGAACCTGGGTCTTTAGGCTTCGCAGGCAAATGCCTTAACCATTAAGCCATCTCTCCCATTCTACTGTTACTCTTTTGAGATTACACATCCATGGGCTGGAGAGATGGCCCAGCAGTTAAGGCATTTGTCTGCAAAGCCTAATGACCAGGGTTGTACCCAGGTAAAACCAGATGCACAAAGTGGTGCATGCGTGTGGAGTTCCTTTGCTAGAGGTCCCGTTGTGCACATATTCTCGCTCTCTCATCTCTCTGCTTGCAAATAAATAAATAAAATATAAAAAAGATCACACACCCTTAGTCACTTGGCTCATATTTTGCCCTTAACCACCATTAATCTATCTTATATTTCTGTGATTTTTGTCACTCCAAATCTATGATATAAATGGAATTATACAGTGCATAAATTTTTGTCCAAGTTGTTGCATATACCAGTAGCTTGTTTCTTTTATTTTAACCATTTGTTAATTGAAGAACATTTGGCCTCTTTCTGATATGGGGCTACTATAAACAGCAAAGCGTTGTGTAAAGATGGAAAGCAAGTCTTCTGTGCTGTCTCTGACCTCTTAGTGTCACTGAGCTTCCCAGTCATCCTCTGATAGATTTTTCTACATTCTGACAATGGGTGGAGGGCAGAAGTAGTAGGGTACAGGGGCATACTATACTGAATGCAGAGGTGAAAGTGTCCAGGCTTAGCTCATCCTCTTTTGCTGGCTGGAGAGATAGAGGTAAAGTGTTACCTACCACATACATGTCAGATGACCTTGCCTATTACCTGTGACTGTGAACAGGACAAGTCAGTCAGGTGGGGATGCGGTGTTTGGGCTATTGCAGACATTTGGCTGCTTCTGCAATGGGCATGAGTCTTCCTGATGTCTCTCTGCCGGCCTTGTCTCTCTTTAAATATTTAGGGGAAGTATGAAGGCATGAGTTGAGAAGAGATATGCATGAGCAGAGGAGAGAAGACATGAGGAGAGGAGGTAAAAGAGGAGAGGAGTCAAGAAAGGCGAACAGATAAGAGAAAAGGAATTTTTCAAGGTGATTGTATCTGATGAACATTAATTTGTTAATGTGAATAAAAATATTAATTAAATTAATTAATTAAATGACTATTATGCTTTAACCTCAATTCTAGATACTGAGGATATAACAAAAACAGATGTAAAAATTTCTCTCTTCATAAGATTTACATTCTGGTATGGGGAAACAGACATTGGGAGTTAAATGACTAAATATAGGATGTTTGGTAAGTACTATGGATGCAATAAGAAGCCAGGCAATTGGATATAGAGTACTTAGGGGACAGTATGAAAGACTAACTTGGGAAGCTATCTTTAGTAACAGTCTTGAAAGAACTCTTTTTTTATTATGTAGAAGCTTTGTATGGACACATCATATGTTGGTACCATCATTTCCCTCCTCCCTGCCCCCACTCCACTGAGGGTCCTCCTTAGTGGGATTGCTGGTATTGAGCATGGAGTTGTAGGTTATGAGCTGTGAGAGCAGAAGTCTCTCATTGTGGGGAGGGCTATGTCTCTGGATATTCTCTCCCACCCTGTGGCTCTTACATTCTTTCTGCCTCCTCCTCTGCAAACTTGAAAGGACTTAAAAATAATATTTTATTTATTTATTTGCAAGGAGAGAGAGAGAAAAAAAAAAAAAAAAAACAGAGAATGGGCCTGCCAGGGCCTCCAGCTGCTGCAAACAAACTCCAGATGCATGTGTCATTTTGTGGATACTGGGGAAATCAAACCCAGGTTGTTAGGCTTTGCAGGCAAGTGCTTTAATTGCTGAGCCATCTCTCCAGCCCACCCTTGAAAGTATTTTTGCATACTATTTTCTGGCTGCTGGCCTACTTTTAAGATGGTTGAGTACTCTGAGTGGTCAGTGCCTGAGTTCAGTTATTTAACAGGCATGCTTTTCCATTCAAGACCACAACCTATGATGACCCCCAACACAAAGCCAATCATTCTTACAACTTTTAAGCCATTTCCTTAGTGGTAACAAATTAAATATGAGGTACTTCATTTTTCATTTTTCATTTTTCATTTTTGTGAATCTTCAATTTTAATCCCAAGAAAAGCATAAACAAAAATCTTACATCTTGGGCTGGAAAGATGGCTTAGCAACTAAGGCATTTGCCTGCAAAGCCTGAGGACTCATGTTTGAGTCTCCAGGTCCCTGCCATGTAAGCCAGACAAACAAGGTGATGCCAGGTCGCACATGCACACAAGGGGGCACACCTGTCTGGAGTTTGACTATAGTAGCTGGAGGCCCTGGAATGCCAATTCTCTCCCTGCCTCCCCCACCCTCTCTCTCACTCTCTCAGTTTCTCACATAGAAAGAAAAAAGGCCAATCTGTTGGGCTTGCCTCAGAAAAGAAAATAAAATCTTATATCTTATAGTAAAATCTAACAATGCTACATTACAGCTAGGTCAAATATGCCCCATCTCTCCCATCTCTGTCCTGTCCTCAGTATTATCTGCTGTTGGTTCCATGTTACAATATCAGAGCTGAACAGTTGGCAAGAATTATGGTCTGCAGAATAAAAATGATCAGTTTCTCACTGTTTTTCAGAAAAAAAGTTTGCACAGCCTTGCCAAAGAGGCAAGTAAATTTCATTGAGTAGCTTAATCATTCAACAGTTCCATAATCATTTTATATTTTACAGCAAATCTACTTAAAGAGTCACATGGAATATAATTTTGAGTATATTTCAACAAATGAAGATTATCACTGTTTTAGGTGTTATTAGCACTTATAACAACAATTTAAATTTAAATTTAAAATATGTCACACTATCCTGAGAGGTGTAGTTTCAGAAGTAATATAAAGTAGCTATAGACAATATTTGCTCATTGAACCATGATTTTGCTCTTAGCTGAGCAGTGTGTCCTGAAGGGTGAATTGGGCAAAGCATGTCACAGTGATATTGATGTCTGAGATGGATGCATATTGAACACATGAAACTCAACCCAATCATATTGATTAGCTTTACTGAGCCCTTGAGACTTTGTAGAGACAACATTAGGTATTAAAAGAACAAATTATCCTGATAAACACTACAGAGCTGGGACTGACATGATTTTACAACATAGAACCATAAGAGAATTTCAATAATTCAGGTAGCTGGGCGTGGTGGAGCATGGCTTTAATCCCAGCACTCGGGAGGCAGCGATAGGAGGATTGCCATTGTGAGTCTGAGGCCACCTTGAAACTACATAGTGAATTCCAGGTAAGCCTGAGCTAGAGTGAGACCCTGCCTCAAAAAAAACCAATATATATGTCAGGTAGAAACTGAAGAAACTATAATTGTAAAATAACAGTACAGGGAAAGTTCCATTTTGTTGGTAAATATCGATGACAAGATCCTCATGTATAGATCAATGCCATTCAATGTGACATATATGATAGGGCTTCCAAGAAGGTAATTGTAATAATTGTCATGGTGATCTGCTTATTTGATTCTTTAGAGCCAATTACTGTAGATGTTTCCAGCTGTCCTTTGACAACTGGTCACAGAAAGTCCCCATCTACTTAGGATCTCTGAGCCTGGAAGGCAAAGACTTTTAAGGTGTCTTCTTAATTTAATATAATTTATTTTATTTTAATTTTAGGCTACAAGGCAATGGACACCAGTAAGCTGTAGCCATCCTAAATTAAAGCATTTAGTGGTCCATGGGGTTGAAATTTAAGCTATCAAGCCTTTGCACCAAGCAAGCTCTAAATTGCCATGTGTAATTTGCCTTTAGGCAATATGGATCTGAAAAAGTACCACAGTTATGTCTGATCATGAGTATGTATTCTGCCCAAACCTAGATTTTAAACTCAGATACTTTCCTAGAGAAATCCAGCATTAGACATCATAGGGTTTCGAGGTTTATGTCTCACTGACTGTGAACTGGATGTACCTGTACTTGATAACCACATCACTCCCTGAAAATAAAGGGGAAGCAGGCAATAGTCAGTGGTGTGATGAACAGGGAGTAGCTTTTATCTTTTAAAGGCATCTAATATAATTGAATGTACAACAGCCAACAGATTAAAAACCATTTTTTTAAATCATCTGGAAACTACAAATGGAATAGCCAATCGAAAGGACAAATATTGGTCACAATTTGCTAAACTAATGGTTTAATTAGTTTTTTAATTAGTTACTTAATTAGCTAATTAGTTTTATTTTTAGAACAAAGAATAGAATCAAAAGGCATTAATGAAAACCGCTTATATCTCTCATCAACATGTTTTGCTGACTCAATATTTTGCCATATTTGCACCTGATGTTATGGTCAAAACTCACTGTGTATCTTTCCCTACTTTTTCTCCTTTTCAGGCAAGCATTATTCTGAAACATTCCTGCTCTTACGGTATCAATGGGGCTCCAAATACACTATCCCAAATATGGCCCCTTGACCTCAGAGAGGAGTAGAGAGAGGCAAGCCAACCTCATCTTGCATCACCCTCCCCCTTCCATCAGATTGTGACACTTTGATTCATGAGGGACCGTCCCTATGCTTGGAGGAGGAGATGTCTCTGAAGATACAGGAATAGACAGAAGAATCCAAATAAATAGGACTTGCTAAATCTAGCTGAGGTTTATTACTAACAGACAATATTCTTTTTATCCAGTTGTACCTCACAACTACTTATTTCATCAAATTTAACATCACAATGCACAGACTGACCTGTATCTTTGGGTCTTCTTGTCCTCAATTCTTATATTACCCATTACTTACTAAGAGACAGACATTTTCTTGTAATAAACAATGAAACACTGAGTGAATCAGACAATGCCCCACACTCACACAGCCCATATTCTGTTGAAAAGCAGGCAACATCTCATCATGTATGCACTACTTACATTAATTATTCAGTCAAAGAAAAATCAAACATCATTCAGTTATCCAACACTGAATAATTCCAGTGTTTTGTTGTTCAAATAGACTTCATGGCTTAGGCTGGTCAATGTGCTATTTATATTTCATAGGTTCATTTTGATCACTTCTTTCTTTACCTCAGCATTTTGATTGATAAGAACCAAAGCTTAAAAGTCCCACATTCCACATAGTTTTATCTTTCTCAAAGACAGTGGTGAAGAAAAGGACCCAGAATGCTACATTCTCCTGAAAAGATCTTCCTTCGCCCACCTCCTTAGCCACCCCCACCCCTGCTCCTCATGCCCTGCACAGACATCAGCAATGTCATCTATAACCCCACATGTGTCCATCACAATAACAGGCAGTACTTGAGGGTTATTCCTTGGGTTTACGTTTCCATTTTGCTCAAGACATCCTCTATCACTAACCTCATTGTACACCTCTTTTCAACCTTTCAACACACGTCCCCCTAATCTCTAGTGCTCAGTATTTGTCATTTCTAATTCTCCTTATCTTGCTTTCATCACAATGAGCCTTTTAGTGCTTTCGCCCAAACCACTACTTTGTCTGGGCAAGCAGTGGTGCAAACTGTCCTATTTCATGCTCATGGCTTCTGTAGGGGAGGAAATATGCTTTTTAAAAAAAATTGATTAATTAATTTGAGAGAGTGAAAGAGAAAAAGAGAGAGAGACAGAGAGAGAGAGAGAGAGAATGGGTGCTCCAGGGCCTCCAGCCACTGCAAATGATCTCTAGCTGCATGTGCCACCTTGTGCATCCGGCTTATGTGGGTCCTGGGGAATCAAACCGGGGTCCTTTGGCTTTGCACACAAACACCTTAACCACTAAGCCATCTCTCCAGCCTGGAAATACGTTTTGATGCTACACTTTCTGAGTTTCTTGGTGAAAACAGATCCTTGAAATGAAAGTAGTAAAAAAAAAAAAAAAGAAGGTTATTATTATAGACACCTCAGGTATGCACAGGAACTTCTCAGAGGGATGAGTAAACCCAAGAAGGTGGCTGGAAATGTGGGCTTCAGGACATCTTCCACTGGAAAATTAATAATAATAATAATAAATAATAGAAAACAACAATGCTATTGGGGAGGCTATTAATGAGAGATAATGAGGAAAAGAAAGACAAGCACCTGAGAGCAAACCTTTGTAGACTCAAGCCATTGCCACTTTCACTGATGGGATTCTAGTGATTTGGAGTCATCCTCCTGATATGGGAAAGGAGACACTCCTATAAATGGAGCTGTCTGAGACAGACATAAATGTCTCATGTGATAAAGTAATTTCTCTGCTTTCAGAGAGTCTCCTATATCTGCAGTTTCCCAAAATAATCAAGTCAAAATTATCCTCCTGCCAAAAAGGCATGCGTGGGAGTGGCATATTCTGGTCTGCTGCACTGCTTGCATGTCAGTTTTACTCTCTTTCCTACAAACACCAAGGGTGAAGATTTTGTCAGTGTATTATACCACACAACTAAGGCACCGGAAGCAGTGAAGAGAAACAGAAGATGCGGCCGGCTGTGGTGGCTCATGCCTTTAATATCCCAGCACTTGGGAGGCAGAGGTGGGAGGATCACCATGAGTTCAAAGCCACCCTGAGATGACACAGTGAATTCCAGGTCAGCCTGGACTAGAGTGAGACCCTACCTCAGGGGAAAAAAAAAAAAAGGAAATAGAAGATGCACAGTTAAATTTGAATTTCAAGTCACTGCTTTTAAATATTGATATGTGCCAAACAAATCATATTTGATTAGAAATTGAGGTTCAATGAGTGTCCTGGCCTTTATCTCACAGTTCTCTCCTTGCTTTCATTTGATGTTATCTGCAGGTAGTAGTCAACTTTTGTTGCAGAATTTTAACTCCTATATTTCTCTCACAATTCTTCCCATCACTGTTCCTGTTGTTATAAGGTAATTCTGCAATTCCTATAGATGCTTAGTATGACTTCTGTGTTCTGAATTACTGATCTTTTTTGAGCTGTTTCTGTTCTCCACCCAACATCACCTCCTGACCATCTTTCTCTTTTACTAGGTACTACAATTTTATTGTGTTAGGTTTAATCACCTTGTTCTAAAAATCGATCACATCAAACTCACTGCATTTTTTTCTGATTTTCTACATTATTCCAAATCACTAAGACCTTAATAATTTGATTTCAAGGCATTTTAAGCATTTTTCATTAATCTCTTATCTTCACTCATCTATCCTGTCAACTCCTATTCTATTCCATCACACCCGTTCTCTATCTATCTATCTATCTATCTATCTATCTCTCTATCTATCTATCTATCTATCATCTATCTATCAGCTATCTTTTCTTATACATATCAGAATTTTACTATGTAACTTAGGCTGAAATTTGGAGTATCTAGTCACTTCCTTATTACACTATGGCTGCCAAGTAATCCTTAACTTCAGTTGGAGTAAGCCTCCTAAAGCCAGCTTCATTGCAGATCCCGACTTTTTTGTTATCTTCTGTCATTTGCCCTTCAAAGCTTTCCTTCAGGGTTAAGATGGCTGTATGGATGGCATCTTCTAGCTCCAAATCTTCATTATATCTTTTCTCAAGGAAAGTCTTCCCATTTACATAGTTCTTCTCCATTGCTGTGGCCTTCCAGGCAAAGTAGGCTCCAGAAGGATCCGACTGAAATAAATATGGCCGTCCCTCATTCCATCCACAAATAAGTAAAGAAACTCCAAATGGACGAACACCACCTGACTGGGTGTATTCCTGCATCACAGAAGCAACCCTCTGAACCAGCTGAGCTGTGGGAATGGGCTCCTGGTAAACAAGATAGTACTGCTGAGCAAGTTTTCGGGCTCTGTGCACAAGCACCCTGTAATCCAGGCCCATGCCGCTATACACCAAACCTATGTGCTTGGTAATTGGTTCCACTTTGTGTACACTTCGCTCATCATACAGAATGGATTTCTGTTTCTTCTCAGTTGCTAATACCACACCATTTGCAGCTTTAATTCCCACAGAAGGGGCCCCTCCAGCCACAGCAGCCAAAGCATATTCGATCTGGACAAGTTTACCAGATGGGCTGAAGGTAGTCAGCGAAAAAAAAATATGGAACGCTTCATGAATTTGTGTGTCATCCTTGCGCAGGGGCCATGCTAATCTTCTCTGTATCGTTCCAATTTTAGTATATGTGCTGCCGAAGCGAGCACGAGACTCACAATATTCCTATAGTAGTCTCCTCCTCAGGTCTATCATCTATCTAACATATATATATATATATATATATAGTATGTCCATCTATAAATAATATTTTGCTGTTTTTGCATCAGAGTCACAAAGCCCTGGTTCTCCTCAAACTCACAAATCTATGTCAGTCCCTGGAGTTCATGCAACTCACCTCCATGTCTACCTCAACTTTAAATTGTTATACCATTATAATTATGCTTCCATCCCTTGTGCTGATCATAAAATATTTTGTTTCTACTTGTCTGTTTGTATTTGTTAGTAAAAACTGACCCCAAAAGCAACTGTCCTTAAATGGCATGCCTACCTTACAAAACAAACTTTGTCTGATAAAAAACAAACATGTTATTGTCCTACTGTGATCCCTGTAATTCCTGATCACTAACCTGAAATGGTCTTGCATGAATTTCCCTCATCTATTCACTCCTCTAGAAAACTATTTTCATGTATCCATCTTTCAACCTGCTGTCCTAACCTAGCGAGAAGCCAAGGATGTGGGGGAACTGACTGAATGAAGAATATTACTGAGCAGCACTAAAGTAGCTGACTCTCATAAAATCTGTTTCATTTGACTTGAGAAGGATCAGTGCCTTACCAGAATAGGAACAGAACATAATGGGACATAAATTAAGAAATTAAATGCGTAAAAATCTTTCATGAATTTTTACTGAAAAGAAGAATGAATGCAGTACCAGATGAAGAGAAATATAGGTCAAGGAGACCCTTTCATACAATGAGATGGATTCTAGAAGGTTTTTATGATGACCAAAATGATACCATGCATAGGAAACACTTGGGTTTTAGAAGATTGGAAGTAGTGACTCAGTTCTTCTCTCCTTTAAAAGTCCAAGATCTCTCGCTCATTTCCCTGCTTCATTAGCTACTCAGTAGAGATTTTTTTTTTAATCTACTTTTATTTGCTTCCCAGGTGGTACCATTTAGACTTTGAACAACATTTATTTTGTTATGACTCCCAAATCTGTATCTGCAGCCTGGCCCTCCTTATTATATATATTGAAATTTGTCTTTTCAAATGCTTAAAGATCTTCTTCATGATATCCTTCATCATCCCAAACATAATATTTCTTAAGTTCAGTTCTCACATAAGTCAACTTCTTCTCTTGCCCACAACATCCCATGTGTGTGACATTTTGTTGAAGTAAAGAAATCTTGATATCATTAAGAATACTAATTTTTTTTCAAATTCTCATACCCCCATATGAAATTTTGAGGTAATACAATTACCCTCAAAATATTTTATTTTTTAAAATTATTCCTAATTATTTGTAAGTATATATAGCGAAAGAAAGGCAAACTTCTGGTGCTTTTTCTCTTTTGTCAGAAAATTGGTTCCAACTTTCTACCACATGCAAGCCCAATCTGCTCACTAGAGTTAACGTTGATTTTAATATTTATTCATTTTCTTGGCTTTATTATACATTTTATTTTGAAAAAAATATTTAATATTGACAACTTTGTATAAGATTTCTTGTATTTAAATTGAATTCACCCTCCATTACCCTTTCTTTCTTTCTCCCACTCTCACTGAATCTCTTATCCTTCCCTACTGGTGCTCCTCCCACTGCATGTCTGTCTGTCTCTCTCTCTCTCTCTCTCTCTCTCTTTCTCTCCCACTGAATTTAATTAGGATTGCTTTGATGAGCAGGGTGAGGGTTACCTACCAGAGCACAGACATCTTACCAGTGGTTACACATCTGAAAAAATGTTTCCCCTTCCAGCAAACATAAGCTAACACTGGTTCCTCAGGAAGGGAGGAGCCTCATAAGCCCCTCCCCCATCTATAACAGAACGTTGAAGGGTCCAATCTTGTTCAAGTATCGTCAAGGTAACCACTGTTGCTGTGAGTTAATGACTCACAGAGGCCGTGTTGTGTTTGGCAGGCTGGTTCCACAGCATTTCTTCACATCTTCCGACTTACATTCTTTCCATCCCCCTCTTTTGCAATGAGCCTTAAGCCATGGAAGGGATGATGTAGATGTCCCATTTTGGGCTGAAGACTCAGCACTTTAACTAGTTAAGAGCCTCTGTAGCATGTACTGTTTGCTGGAAAAAGAAGCTTCTCTGACTAAAGCCAAGAGCATGTGCTTCCTTTTTAATTTAAGAAGACAGTGCTAATTTAGATTTCATAGGGGTTGCAATTAGGTTTACGTTGCTGGCAGAAAATACCCAACCAAGATCAGCTTGTGGGAGGAAAGGGTTTATTTTGCCTTAGACACTGGAGGGGAAGATCCATGATGGCAGCGGGGAAATGATGGCTTGAGCAGAGGGTAGACATCGCCTCCTGGCCAAATTCAGGTGGACAGCAGCAGCAGGAGAGTGCGCTGAACACTGACAAGGGGAAGCTGGTGTAATACCCATAGGCCTGTCCCCAACAATACACTGCTTTCAGGAGGCTCCAATTGCCCAATTTCCACCAGCTTGGACCTAGCATTTAGAACACAAAACTTTATAGCGGACACCTGAATCAAACCACCACGTTCTGCCCCTGACTTCTATAAATTTGTAACAGTACATGATGTAAAATGCAATATATTCAGTTCAAGTTTAAAAGTCTACAATTTTTTTTAAAACCAAATCTCAATGCTGCTCAAACATATCCATAGATCAAGGGCTGAACAGTAATGACAACAACAAAAAAATGGTGGCATAGAATAAACATTCACACTGCAAAAGATTACATTGGGCATAGCAAAGAAATATTCAACCATTCAAGATTTAAAACAAACAGGGTAAACATCAAACTTTGTAGCTACAAGTATGAAAACTCTAACTAGTAGCAAGTCTCCAAGTCTGATCATTCTATCCAGTGACAAGTCTCTGGAGTTCCAGCTCAGCTCCTACAGCTCAGCTGCTCATAGCCCAGGGTATACTCCACCAGGTGCTGGAAGATCTCTTTGGCAGCCATCCCATAGTTATGGCATCTCCACTGGGTCTCCACTATAACCCATAGTTCATTCACATGCCTGTATCAGATCTCTACACAGGTAATCCAACAAGCCTGATTTATACTTCCTGCTGATGGCCATTTCCAAAATACAAAACCATGTTGCAAATTCGATGACCCTCTCTTTCCTGCATTTGTTATACTTCATAGTACCAGGTGGGATACCAATTTGTTAATCCAGGGGGAAAATAAATCTGACTTTGAAGAGCAAGACACTCCATCAGTATTCAGGCCTCTTATTTAAGAGTCTGCATTCTTTCTGCTGGCACAATGCAGATCGGGTGGCCCAACCTCAATGGTTGTAATCTCTCAAACAATTGCAGCTGAATGGGCAGCAGTTTGGCCCAACATTTTTTTCTATGCCATATTCTTCTGCTCACACCAGTCCATTTCTATGTAGTACAACCCTGCACAGCTTCTCAGGACACAAGCAAGCAGAATACAGCAAGCCTCTCACACAAACTGCTTCTAGCCAAGACCTAACAAAGTTATTTCTTATCCTCATAAGTCAAATCTCATAGTCCACATTTCTTTTTGCACTCAAGTCTTTCAATTCTGACCAGAATCTGCTATCAAGCTGTACTTATAGCACTGCATGCATCTCTTAGTCCAAGCTTTCAAACCGTTCCACATTTCCCTCACAAATCAGCTCCAAATGGCCTAAAGTCATACAGTCAGGTTTCTAGCATCAATGACCCCATTTCTCAGTACAAATTTACTGTTACAGTTAATGTCACATTGCTGGGAGAAAATATCCAATGAAGAGCAACTTGTGGGAGGAAAGGGTGTATTTTGTTTTATAGACTCAAAGGGAAGTTCCATGATTGCAGGGAAAAATATTGGCATGAGCAAAGGGTAGATATCACCTCTTGGCAACATCAGGTGGACAACAGCAGCAGAAAAATATGCTAAATGCTGGCAAGGGAAAGCTGGGTAAAATACCCATAAGCCAGTCTTCAATAATATTCTATTTCCAGAAGGCTCCAGTTTCCAAATTTCCATCATCTGGGGACCTATCATTCAGAACATGTAAATTTATGGGGGACACCTAAATCAAACCACCACAGGGGTTTCTGGCTTGAAATATTTCTGAACTTGAAAGAAAATTATTTTCCTTTCTCTTAATTTGTTCACATGATGTTGATAAAAAAAATCTAGACACATTTTGCATGTATTCATGTGTTCTAATTGTTATTGCATGGGTTAAAATCAATTCAAAGGTAAAAGAGAGCTCTTTCATTAGAATTTTATTTTTATGTTTTTATTAATATATTAGATAGCATACATAAGAATGGATTTTTTTGTAATTTCTGTTCATATATATCATTTTAATTTGTTATTTGTCCCTCTCACTGGCCTCAATAGTATCTTAGGATTTTAATAGAATGTTTAAACTTCATATTCATTTAAGACTAAGCATATAGGTAGATAGATGTCGGTTTTGAAAGGAGTCTTAGTTAAGTCTACTGTAGAAAAATATTGACAGGTACATTAATCTAAGATAGAAAGTTAACAGGAACAGGATTACTTCAAATGACCATCATACCCTTAGAGGGAACACCTGACTCACAAGGCCCTGGAGAGAGTAGGATGAAGATTAACCTTAATCTTCTCCTGTTTTTTTTTTTTCTCTCTCTCTCCCTCTTCTCTCTCTTCTCTCTATCTATTTTATATTACTTATCTTTTTCTTCCTTCTCTTTTTGGGTGCTGACCTGTAAATCCCAGTACCAGCATGTGGCTAACATCCACAATGAGCTGTTGATCGGAGAGAACTACAAGGTTTCCCACAAGAAGACATATTTCTGTCAGAATACTTGATGACCCACCAAAGGTTAGTGGTAAGCCTCTACTGCTGAAGATACCATATATTGTTGGTATGCAACATGGAGTAACCTGGCTGGATTTGGAAGAGAGTCAGTCCCCAGACAGTTAGCTCATCTAGTGCCAGAAAGTGTTACATGAGCGACTGGATGAAAATGACCAACATCTGTCCAAGCAAATTGTGGTCTAAGCTACTCATCAGCTAACAACCTGATGTGAAATAGTGGTGCACAGCCATGGTGGGAAACCAACTGCTATTGATTTGGCCAACTGCTCTGCTCAGTGGAGTGGAACCCATAGCTGGAGCTGGGAATCAAGTCAGAATCATATCCAAAAATGAGCCTGCTCTCCGTTACCAAGCTCCCACCAATTGTGGGCTACAAAAGGGCCTACACCTATTAAATTCTCTCTAAAAAAACAAAGGTTATCCCATTTGTCTGGCACTAACTTCACTCTCCATTGGAGAATTTGCTTCTCTTTTTCAGATGGATGCAGATTCTAACGAAAGAACTGGCCCATCACACCTCAAAAGGGCTCCAGCTGAAACTAAGAGTAACTAGGGAAAGGAACCAAAGTGCTGCTTCCTTGGGGAACCTGGTACCAGCACAAGGGTGAAGGAGCTAGTCACAGAGAGTACTCAACTCCTACCAAACCAGATATCCAGAGACACAGAGGCTTCCAAGACCTCATCACTGAAGCAGACCTAAAATGAACCCAACATGGCTCAAAGAAATTTGCAGAAGAGGGTACAGAAAGAATGTTAGAGCCACACGTTGGGGCATTATGCACAGAGACATTGTCTCTTCCCATAACTGATGGCTAACCCCACAATGCATGACCCACATTCCCCAGTGAGGAGGAGAGAGGACAGGGAGGAGACTAATGATGGTATAAACTTGGTTGTATACACACTGTGTACATAGCTAATTAAAAATATGACCATAATAAATGTATTGATTTTGTCTAGAACATAGAAACATTTATCTCAGGGGTGGAAATTCAGCTTAGATCAGATATTTATTTGTAAAATGGACCTCAAATTCAGAATAAAATTCTATAATTCCTAGAGCTTGTACAATGAATACTTGCCCACTGTTTCAAACTATGGGTTGTATTGATGTAATAACAGCTTCTTGTTAATGTATCCTTACCCACTGTTTTCAGATGATGGACAAAAAGTGAAATCTGCTCTTAGAAAAATGTTCATATCTTGTTGTTTATATGATAAAACTATACAATAAAGGGGCTTATATACTTACATACATGTGTTTTTTGCAGTTATTTTATATATAAGAATGTTCAAATTGTTATAAATTTAATAAAATAAGTGAAATGATAAACTAGTCTGGGAAATGAATTTGAGTTAAAAGCATATTTCTAAAAGTGGTTTCTTGCATGACATATCAGATAATCCTGTGTCAGTGGGATATGCATAATTGGAGAGAGTAGAATTTCAGAAAGAGGTTTGATTCAGATTTTTGATAGATATAACTCCAACATACTTCATGGGCATAGCACTGCTTCCTCCAGCTTCATTAAAGGAAGTAATGTGGGAGAAGTTTTAAACTGCTTACTGAGAGAAAAGAGGAGAAAGAAGTTCATATAAAGTTGTAAGGATGAAAAATAATTAATTTTTAATTTTTTTCCATTATTGACACTTCCATACATGTATACAATATATTTTGATATTATGCCTACTTGTTAACCCACTCCTCCTCTTCCTACCAACTCCTTTCTTCTTCCCCATTAATTTCCTTCCTACTTTTATGCCTTTTTTTTTTTTAGACCCACTGAGTTAATTTAATGATACAGGAATTTCGCATTTCTTTGTATGCCAACACACCAATAATTTGGGGTGTTCCTGGATCCTTATCCTATGAATTTGAAGAATGAAATCCACAGATCAGAGGGTAGGATTCAGAAAGATTTTATTATAGCTTAAAACTTTAAGGGGATGAAGAGAAGGGAGCTTAAGCATAGAACATAAGAGAAGGAGGCAAGGTGGAGCTCTTGTCCAGGGAGGCGAGAGGGGCTTGAGAAGACCACCTTGAGACTCAGATCTGGGCTTTTTATGGAGAGTGGCTATGTGAGGAAGACCAGGTTTGCAGATTTTTTTTTTTTACAAGCTCCATGGGTAGATGTCTGGTTTAGTCAGTTTACTCCTGATATCAGAAATCAGGGGCCAGGGATTTTAGAATTCTCTAGGAAGGGAGTGGAAGGACTTCCTAAGGGGACAGAGATAAGGAAGGGTCAGACTCTTTTGATTTTTCTGACCAGTAGTAAAGTGTAATGATCTAGATTTTCTCCTACAGGCCTAAAGATAAGTTTTGCACTTAGCCAAGAGAGAGCTGTTCAGTTTTGGGGGTCTATCATCCCTAAGCTGTGTAGCCAGTTTCTGTGTCCTATCATTAATGCTGCTGCATTGGTATGGCTGGGGCTTATTTATTATGGAATAGGCAGCTTATCCATGACTCCCCCTTTCACCCACTATTAGCTACCATTAGCTACTCTGAGAGGTATGGGGTCTTATTAACTTTCCCTCAAACCATGCGGAAATACTAACAGACTCAATCTCAAGCAGGAAATCACAGCTCCTGTGAATTCATGAGTATAACAGCCACACGTATATAGAGGATAGCATTTCACAGCCCTTCCTCTGTCCATCTTATGTTCTGTGTCTGGGGTCCAGTAAATCAGACTGACAAAATACATATTAACAAGCAATAAGAAATAAGTTTATGGACATATGCATAGCACATATACTTGGAAGAACTCAGTGATAGATGAGTAACTAACTTAAAGGTTAGAATGAGCATATGGAACACTTTAGTTAAAGAATAATAACCATGAAAACTTTGTGCAGGAGGGATAATGGTAAGGAAGAGATAGGTTAAGCTGTTTGGTGTGACAAATACTAATAAGATAAAAATGTGTAATGAAGTGGGAACTAGATGGTAAAGGTTAGTTTGTCAGGTGTATATGTGAATGCCTCTGGTGCATTCTTGGACCTAAGAGTTTAGAGTTGTCTCATGTGGTCAAGAATTACTCTGTGAGGCTTAGGATATAACTCAATGGTAAAGCACATGCCTAGTATGAGCAAAGTCCAAAATTCTGTTCCAAATAGTGAACACACACACTCACACACACACCAATTATTCCCTCTTTTGCTGGCAAAGAAGATAATTTTTCTTGTATATTTGTAAGCATCTTCTTAATAATTTTCAGCCCAAAATAAAACACATGACAAAATGGCATATTTGGGGTGGCATGCTCTGAAGCATTTCACAATAATGTCTTGCAGATGTTGAACATATTATGAGCTGAAGCTGCCAGAAAATAATTGGCATCTATGTTAAAGGTTCTCAAGGCTGATTGGTAGTTCAGAACTTCAGAACTATGGAGATCTGAAGAAAACCACACCTATGTTAAAGGTTTTCAAGGCTGCTTGGTAGATGAGAATTTCACAGCCATGCAGAATTACAAATGCCACGCCTATGTTAAAGTTCTACAAGGCTGATTGGTGAATTAGAAATTCATGGTTGTGGGGTATTGCCATGTTACAGGTCCAGAATCAGATCACTTTGGGCTCATTATGCCCTTAATAGCCACTTATTGGCCAGCTCTAGGTCTGTCTGAATATTGTTATGACTGTCATGTAAGATGTTTGCCATGTTTTAACGTAATAGACCACTAACTTCCACTATTCTCAAAGCTAAGAGTCATTAAAGAACATCTTCATACTGTAGGAGAGATTTTTCTGCTTCCTATAACCCACTTACCTGATGTCTCCAACAGTGTATTTGAAGAATGCCTTCATTAACGACTTTCTTTGCTCTTTAACTCTAAAAACTTCATGAAACTGTTACCACATTGGAATATCACATTTTGGGTAACACGAATCCATGTTCTTAGGCCATGGTCACTCATATTTGATTATAGAATAAACTATCTTTTATTCCCTTTGAGGTAGATCTCTGTTTTGTGTTGACAATACATACCTAGGTTCAAGTGCAATATTATTTATATAGTTATGCTATAAAAAAATAGGAATTATAAACCTAAGCCTATGATAGCATAAGAAACAAAAGAAATATTTGTGTTAGTTAAATCTGGGCTAAAGTGGTTTGTTTTTTGTAATTTGAAAATGTTTAATGGACATTTTCTTAACTGTATTAATAATAGAAAATTTAAAATTATATGTATATTCCACAGACATTATGAGCAATACACACACACACATTCATCAAATGCACCATTGCTGTGAATGAAGACAACATAGAGAGCTAAGAAGTGATGGGAAGTCATGGAGAGATGATCATGTCAGCTGAGAACCAATGGCTTCCACTGCCTATGTCAGTAAATCCAATGCCTCCTAGTTTAATAACTTTTCTCATCTGTTAGAAGACTTTAAACTAGTTAGCCTTTAAATTCCTTTTTGATTTTCGTATTATTGTTAGGATGGCAGGCTTTTTCTTTACAGTGCTATGTGAATTTAAAATGTGTAGATATAAATCTGATAAGTAATACTCTTGATTCTTCAAAGATCATCACAATCTCAGTGTCAAGATGGGGTTTAAAGCACATTGTGCTCTAGGCTGTTGCCTTGTGTAGCTTTGCTGGAAATTTTCTCATTCCATTTGTTTTGTTTCCTCTTTGCTTATTGCCTTACTCACATTCATTTGCAGATGTTATTGCTCTGCAAAGTCTCTCTGAGATTCGAGAAGTGTGCCCATCCAGATCTAATGTTTCCCATGTAAATGGAGCTCAGAGTCTCTGTAACCAGCTTACTTTGCTTCTGTTCTGCCAGTGCACTTCCTGGCTCCATATGTGTCAGGGTACTTTACGTGTTAGTGATGTCGTGAACTACAAACTGAAATTCTGGCAGCAATACAGGGAAATAACTAATTCTCAGATAGTCTTTGAATGTATTTGGACTCGTTAGACTAATATTTGGCAGGTGATTTAAGATCTAAAACTATGAAGTATATTTATTTAGGAGTGGACTCATTCAACATATGATTTACCTTATGTTAAAAACAAATAAAGACAATGTGCTGGTGAGTTCTGCTAAGCCATGGTTACAGGTTCTAATTTGCTTTTAAGAGGAAAAACAAAAAAAAAAAACAAAAAAAAAAAAACAAAAAAAACAGAAATACGTGAATGACCAAGCATCTTGCGTAAGTAAGTTGGTATAATTGGAAATTTACTTTGAACAGTATGAAATGTTGGCTACATATGTATGCCAGTGGTTCTTCCATAGACATCATGAGCAAAAATATATCTGGAGAGGATTGTCATAGAAACCAAGAGGGCCCCATTTGGGCAGAGACAATTATGAAGTTGCAGCCCGGGTGGGCGATCCCTCATGTTAGCAATACTATTTTTCCCCAGATTAATTAATACCATGCTAAAAACTGTTCAAATAGGAAGGACCATGGCAAAGACTACACTTGGAACAGTTGACATGCTATGCTCCCTACCCTGGTAAAGGGCAAGGCTGAAGACCCTTGTCCTAGATTTTTAGTTAATGGTCATAAACCATGTCACTAGAGATTTCTACATGCTGTAAGTGATTTTTCTCTTAGGTTCAGAGGTTCCTGAGACACAGGAACTAGTTTACCTTACACAGATCTACATATAGTTTTGAGATGCTAAAGTGGTTGACTGATGGCTCTCTTATTTAAAAGTATCTTACTTTCTTTTTTAAAATATCCTTATTATTTATTTCTATTTGTGGGCATAGAATATGTGCAGGAGTGTATATGTGTATGTGTGCATGTGTGTCTGTTATGTGTGGGGGGGAGCATGTGTCCCATGATTGAAGCATGGAGGTCAGAGGACAATATCACGTGTTTCTTCTCTTTTCCTCCCTTCTTTGGAGACAGGACCTTTCTTGCCCCTGTGGCTTCGAAGCTTCTGGACTCTGCTAACTGCCTTCTGTCAATGTAGGCATATTGCAATAACAGATAAGTGACCTACTTTGTGTTTGGCTTTAAATGAGCATTGAGGAGGTTTGGACATGGGTTGACAGTCTTGCAAGCAAACACCTTTAACTGCTGAGCCATTTCCCCTCCCACATATTCTCTCTTTTTAAGAGCAATCTGAATCTATATAAGTTTGATAACAAGTGCACACATTTCACATTTGCAATATTTGAATTCTCTTTGTAAATACCTCGTACAGCAAGTCATTTTTTTTCTTGTTTGTTTATTTTTTGAGGTAGGGTCTCACTCTAGCCCATGCTGACCTGGAATTCACTATGTAATCTCAGGGTGGCCTCAAACTCACAGTAATCCCCCTATCTCTGCTTCTGAGTGCTGGGTTTAAAGACGTGTGCCACCACACCCGGCTTATAGCAAATAATTTAAACTACTGGAATCCTATTTGAAAACACTTCTTTTTACAACAAATAATTTGAAACACAGCAGCCACATCTCCATTCAAACAAGTCTCAACGAGTCCAGTATCTCCTTAGGCAAATATTTAAAGCCCTAATGAGAAAAAGGGGGAAAATGTCAGAAAGGGTCAAAAGACAGCTGAACAAAAGATCAGAAGGCATCTCAGAGCTGGCTGCAGTTTTCTGTTCAGCACATTAGAATGTGGATTATCTTCTTGGAGCAGTTAATGGGATGGAAATTGCACATAAGGCTTCTTTGCATCAATAAAATGCAGTTCAACAATGAGGTCTTGTACAAAAAAATAGACAGTGGGAATGTGATAAAAGAAATACTTTGACAGATCAGCTAAACATCACGTACTACTGAAGGAGAAAGATTTAATGTATATAAAGAGATTCCAGTCCTGACTCTAATGGACCACAGTTGTGAGTTAAACATCTAAACCAGATGATATTCTGATTTCTCATTGAAGACATTTATGGACACCATCTTCCAATTTGCCAATCAATTATAAAGGGGGAAAATTATTTGGCATCTGAAAAGAAAAGAAAAGAAAAGAAAAGAAAAACTATAAAGAAATGAAGAAAGACTAATATTATCCACATACAGAGAAAAAGCAATGCAAAAGATATGGAAGCAATGGGGGCAGCCGACTAAGAGAACAGTTGTCCAATGATGAGTGTCAGCCTTCACATTGGAGTACCCAAGAGGTCAGAGAGGGCTATCCCAGCCCAAACATCTTGATCTACAAATGAGTGAATATAATAGTCTAATAAAAAAATCTGAAACTCCTCCGTTGCAGTATGTAACTAGATGATTATTAGTCTCCTGTTCCCTTTTTCAAAGAATGGGCGAGATAATGATATGTTACAATTTGTGGGAATGTTGTAATTTACATTGATATTCAAGGGTTGCTTTCCAGCATGTTTCTCTCTTAAAGCCTCGCTTACCCTTTCACCAGTAAAATAAACAAAAGGAAAAAAAAAGTGCTTGCTATAGAATTGGAGCAATCAATGCTCAACCAGTTTTCTATTCATTATATGAAAGGCTATGGATACAGTGAATGAAGTTACAGATTATACATAACATCCTATGTACCAATCTGAATTTATGTATGCATATATAATTCATTTTTCCTTCCTTTAAACATTTTGCTTACCCTTTATTACATATAAGAAATTGAAGGGGAATTTAATATCACTAACTGAGCTAATGGAGGGTTGAAGGATTGGTTAGAATAAGACTAGGTGTTCTACTTGCATTTGATTGAAAACTGTCTTTTTTGTATACCTTTGTTTCTTCTCTATTTTTGCTGTGTTTTGCTTTGTTGACATGAGGTATTGCTACTTCTACTGGAATTTATATGCTTCCTCTCTTAGTCTTTCTCATCGCTGCAATTATAGGCAACTTACACACATATGGCTTTTAATTTTTAAAAAAAAAATCTCATTTTTAAAACCACAGCGATGTTGGTAATATTTCTTTTTCTTTTTATTTTATTGAGATAGGGTCTCACTCCAGCCCAGGCTGACCTGGAATTAGTCTCAGGATGACCTCGAACTCACAACAGTCCTCCTACCTCAGCCTCCCAGGTGCTGGGGTTAAAAAGCATGTGCCACCATTCCTGGTAATATTTCATGTATATTTGGGGTGATTGCAATTGCAAGATGGACGAAAAGGGAAGACAGCAAATAAATAAATGCAATTAATTTCTGTTAATTTTGCAAAACTTTTGATACATTTTTAAATCTATTTTTAACCTAAGTGACAATACTTTGCAACCATCATAGAAAAAATAGGACTCCCTATATAATGATAATTCACTGCCTAAAATACTTTGCCATTCTTCTCCAGGCCATCCTGAGAGTATGTACTGAACTCCAGGTCAGACTGGGCCAGAGTGCAACCCTGCCTGAAAAAAAAACAACCAAAAATTTTATGTTAATACAGTAATAAATATACTAATCAAGTGGTTGTGAAGTTTCCACATAGGCCAAAGTTAAATGGAAAACTGGTTTGGCAAAACAAGAATGAAAAAGAGGGAGAGAATCAAATAGATGAAGAATATAGGCAAAATGCCTACAAAGGGCAGAGAACACAATTTAAACTGCTTAAAAGGGGATTACCTGTATAAATGACAGGAAGACCAGTACAGATCAATGTATTAGAACTCTCTGTGTAGCTAAAAGAACTGGATTCTGAGAGAAGATGAGCTCAGAGAGGGAAGAATGGTGAATGAATTGGGGTCCTACAATGGAAAGCCTATAGTCATTAAGAAAGACAAGTCTGAGGAAGTGGCTATTAACTGACACAACTCATGAAAGGTGACTGGCAATAGTATTGAACTCATGGGGTTCATAAAATCAGAAATCCAGTGTGCTGGAAAAACCATGCTTGTGTGTCCTGAAACTGCCAAGATCTAATATTAAAACAGTCTTGAATGAGTGGTAAAAAATAAATTGAGGGTCATGGATGTCAGCAAAAATGAGAGGTAGGTGATAGGATGTACTGGTTCAAAAGAGATGTTTTGATAAAAAGGGAAGGACAGTTGTCTAAAGGCAGCAAAAAGCAGGGTTGAGGAGATGGCCTCATGGTATAGTGCTTTCTGGGCAAGCAGGAGGGTGTGGATTGTAGTCCCAACACTCATGAGAAATGCTGGACACGGAAGCCTACACTGGTCATCTCAGTGCTGGAGTGTCAGAGACAGGTGGCTCCGCATGCTAGTCTATAGCCAAATCAGCCAGTTCTGGGTTCAATGAAAAAACCCTGTTTCAAAAAAAAAAACAGTAGAGAGTGGTTGAGGAAGACACCAAATGTCAACCTCTGCCTTACACACACACACACACACACACACACACACACACACCTGCATAAAAGCATAACACGTATGCATGTGAAAAAAAGGTAGCAAAGGTATCTGATCTCTTAAGGCCAGTGACACGAGGGTAGAGGAAAAATCACTGACCGCTTTCAAAGACAGCAGGGAAGAAGTGCTCTTAGTAGATAGTATTGCATTCATTAGACTGTTGGAATACATACTTAAAGCAAAAATCAAGCATGAAGAGGGAATAGTAACTTGTGAATTCCAGAAGTTACTGCAAAGTGTTGAAGAAGTTGTGAAGGTTGAAAAACATCTTATAGGAATGGAAGAGTTAAGGGGAAGTATACCAGAAATAGGAAAACAAGGAAACTGTAACGTTTTCATTTTAAACCTATACTTCAAGTAATATAGGCCCCTCCCTGAATTCTTTCTTTTTATCCAACTTGATCAGAAAACTTAACTGGATATCATGAGCTGAGTTTTTATACTTGAACAATGGGAGCGGGGTGCAGATGGTAGATAGCATCTCTCTATTTTCCTGAAATTTAATTGTACTTTTTCTGATACTTGAGTCATTAGTGTCTGATTAATTATTATAAATATATCTATATTATTTTCAATAGCTGTAACTTTATGACCTTCTTGTACCTTTGTGAGTCTTTCAGTGGGGAGGAGATAAGTTTTCACCATGGACCAGGTTGGCCGCAAACTTACCTTGCAGTTCAGGTTGGCTTCTAACTCACAGTCTTTGGAAAACAGGCATGGCCGCTATGCTCCACTGTTTTAGGATCTCTTAAGCATCTCCTTAGATTTTCAAGTATAAGACAATTTAGAAGCCTTATTTAGACAAATGTGTGATAGTCTCAAAATTACCACTCATGGTGTGTGAAATTTGCATGTGTTGTGATGGAATAGATGGAATTTTCTTAGGAGCACAGTAGTTTTCTGGGTGTGTCCTAACGTATGTTTCTTCCTTCCTTCCTTCCTTCCTTCCTTTCTTTCTTTCTTTCTTTCTTTCTTTCTTTCTTTCTTTCTTTCTTCTTTCTTTCTTTCTTTCTTTCTTCCTTTCTTTCTTTCTTTCTTTTCTTCCTTCTCTCTCTCTCTCTCTCTCTTTCTTTCTTTTTTTATTTTTTGGTAGCTTTGAAACATTGAGGCTTCTCAGATATCTTAGCATTTCAAGGTGTGGTGGTTTGATTCAGGTGTCCCCCATGAACTTAGGCGTTCTGAAAGCTAGATTCCCAGCTGATAGAGATTTGGGAACTAATGCCTCCTGGAGTAAGTGTATTGTTGGGGTCGGGCTTACGGGTGTTATAGCCAGTTTACCCTTGCCAGTGTTTGGCACACTCTCCTATTGCTATTATCCACCTTATGTTGGCTGGGGGTGATGTCCACCCTCTGCTCATGACATTGTTTTCCCCTGCCATCGTGGAGCTTCCCCTTGAGCCTGTAAGCCAAAATAAACCTCTTTTTTCCCACAAGCTGCTCTTGGTTGAGTGATTTCTACCAGCAATGCGAACTGGACTGCAACACAAGGAAATAGAATAATGGCTTTGAAGTAAAATTAGTCAAATAAAAATGTGAGTCTACATGGTAAACCAGATACTGAAAAGATAGGCTGCAGGGACATGGGGAAGGAGGTTGGGGTCCAGTGTTCCATTGACAGTAGAAGCTTCTCCAGATATAGCCACACAAGCCCATTGCAAACCTTATGTGTGAGGACCCTGGCCTACGGTGGGTGTAGGCATAGGCATAGAATGGAGACACAAACTCTGATATCCACCAACCCTAGGCCCCCATGGAGGGAAAAGGCTTCCTTTATCAGACCCCAAACTGTATGAAACCAGGCATGGGAGGCTCCCTGCAGAGTGGCCTGGGATCTCATAAAAGAACCCATTTCTTTGCTACAGAAATTATGTGGTAATGTGATGATGTCTCTCAGGAAATACAGACACCAACCTGCTTATGATTGGAATTCAGTGGACCCCTAATGCTTTAGGAAATTTATGGTGCCTGTATTGTTGGTAGTATAGGTTTAATATGAAAAAGTTTCAATTTCTGCATTTTCCCATTTTTTATATAGTTCCCCTTAACTCTTCCTTGATTACAGTAAAAGTGAAAACAGTGAGAAAGGTGACATAATTGCTTGGTGCTTTCTCTTAAAATAACTTGCAGTGTACTTTGTATTTTGTCACATAATTTAAAAATATATAGATTTGCTTGTATGGATCACAAGCATTATGAAGTATGTGGCTGCTATCCCCATAGCTTGGACCACTGGAGCAGACTTAAAAAATGACCTTGAATATTTAATTCATAGCTTGAAGCCATAATAACTGTCTTATGCTGGTTCAAGTGAAATGAATACACTTAATAATCACAGCAAAACAAACAATGGTGGCATCATATTATGTTTTGTGTTGTATTAAAAATGAATACCTTCCCAGCAGTCAGCTCCGTTTCTGTGCTAGACTTTTGAAGTCAGATCAATGTCTTCGATGTGCATTGAACTGACAAACACTATAAATATTTAAATTTTAAATAAAGCCTCCCCTTTATAAAGTATGCAGTCATCTTTGAATGCCATAAATTTGGAATTAAAAATGAAGCTGCTACCAGCTTCAACCAAGACCACAAGGTCAGTATCACTTGAATGCAAATACAACAGTACATGTTAAGCTTTGCTGAACCACATGGAGTTGACATTTCTACACTATAATAGGGCATCAAATGTAACCCAGCAATTCCTCTGTGCTTGAAAGGTTCAGACCTTTGATCTCTCTGCTCCCCTCCTAGGGACCCATAGAACTGTCACTCTGTGCTCAGAATCATCCAACCACAGACCAAATGTACATAAGATTTGTTTAGGGTCTAACTAGACCCTAGGGTTTATTGCTGATTTCATTTTGCATTTTATTAGCATTGATCCCCTGTCTCTGCTTTAACTCCCCACCCCCTTGCTTATTTATTTGTATTTGCTGAATGTTGAATGATTGATTTTGGATCCTATACTTCAGCCTTGTTATTATTTGGCTTTCTAAGTAATCCGTAAAATAGATTCTCCTGGGTTCACTTCAAAGATCCACTTGCCTAACCATGAAATGTATCGAGTTTTATATATGTGCTTTCTTTGGAACAGGGAAGAAAATTGGAAAATGGGATTATATTCTAGAAAAATTTCCTTCTCTGCCCTCCTGCTTTTTTTCCTCAGTTCCTCAAGGTTTTCCTTTGTGTAAGCATTCACAGTCTACAAATGATGCCAGAAGAATTGCTATCACTAACATAGTGAAGGGATTTATATTTCTTTGAGAAAAATTTGAATACCCACATGAAATCCAAAATAAAAGGACACTGATGAGGAGAGAAAATGTCTGAGCAAACTCATGACAGGATCAGTAAGGCAAAGTTTTGCTACGTATTGATGGAGTCTGGAAATAACCACACTTCCTGTTTTGGTTGAGTGGCTATGGGACAGCCAACCTACCCATGGAGATCGTGTGAGGAGAGGGGATTTCAGTGCTGACATGCTTTTTTTTTTTTTTTAAATATTTATTTATTTATTTATTTGAGAGCAACAGAGAGAAAGAGGCAGAGAGAGAGAGAGAGAGAGAATGGGCGCGCCAGGGCCTCCAGCCACTGCAAACGAACTCCAGACGCGTGCGCCCCCTTGTGCATCTGGCTAACGTGGGTCCTGGGGAGTTGAGCCTCGAACCGGGGTCCTTAGGCTTCACAGGCAAGTGCTTAACCGCTAAGCCATCTCTCCAGCCCCTGACATGCTTTTTATTCTGGTTTATTTTTATTTTTTATTTTTATTTTTATTTATTTGGGAGAGAAAGAGGCAGAGGAAGTGACATGGTCTAGAGAGGGCCTCCACCCACTGAAAATGAACTGCAGCTGCATGTGCCATCTTGTGCCTCAGGCTTATGAGCATCCTGGGAAATCGAACCTGAATCCTTTGGCTTTGTACGCAAGCACCTTAACTGCTAAGCCATTTCTCTAGACCATGCTTTTTATTCTTATAGTGCTTTTAAAAAAGACATATAAAGCACCTTTACACCAAATTAAAAAATGAAGTGATACACAAATGAATGGAATGAATATGCAAATACACATATAAGTTCCCTGTCTCAGCACTCTAGAAGCCAGTTGTTTAATTTAACTTAAATTATTATTATTTATTTAAATTATTGACTATTTAAATTATTATTAATTTAACTTAAATTATTCATTTCAAATAAATTCTGATTACAAATTGTAAACTAAGTTGTCCTCCCATCAAGTTCTTGTGTTAAATTTCTAATACCCAATGTGAATAGGTTTAGAGCTTGGGCCTTTAATGCTGAGGTAGTTGTGGATAGTTGAGGTATAAAGACAGGGTCCACACTTCAAAATTCTTATAGGAATGGCAGAGAGATGACCTCCTGAGAAGTGAAAGAGACACCAGGCACAAGCATACACAGAAGGAAGGCTTCGTGATTTCCCAGCGAGAAGGCAGCCAGCCATCTGCAAATAAGCTCGGGGCATTCGTCTTGCTACCTACTGACTTCTGGCCTCCAGATTTCAGCCCCACAGTCTGAGTTAATTGGTTATGGCAGCCCTAGCAGACATATATATATATCAGGATGAAACATTCAATCATGACAGAAGTATGTGTGGGCAGGAAACATAGTCTTTCTGATCTCTCCCCATTCACTTCCTGATGTGAATTAGCTATCTATTTCTATATATTTATATATCTGATGCTTCATCGATCAAATTCATGTCTCTACATAATGTTCCTATGCTACTATTGCTTTATTTATCAATTTTAAGCATTGTGTATTTATTTTGTACTATGATTACTGAGCAATTACACTACCTGTGGGGGCGAACTTTGGGAATGAGCTAAAAGAACACACTATGGGAAGGAGCTAGGAGAATGAAATATGGGAAAGAACTGTGGGAATATTTCTCATGGACTTTACAAATAATTTGTCTGAGATTATTGCTGTGAAATGCTACATTCCTTATTTTCTCTAATGTTAATCTTACTACAATGTAATCTACCCACTTAAAGCAATGTGACTCAGTTTCTTCTGCCTTGGTGTACCTTTGGCTATAATGTCACAGATAACCAATACTGACAAGGCCATGTTTAGAGACACTGACCAGTCTTAAGCTATGCTCATTTTGCATCATCCACAGTGACCTGTTTGGACTCAGATCAAGGATACATACATGAGTGCTGACCATAGCATTGAAGACAAGATCATAACTAAGGTTCCATAGACCTGCCTGTGATTGCGTTTGTAATCAGTGTATGTATGTTCTGGATCAACAGGGTCCAGGTGGTCACACCGCTAAGTACTTTCCTTTAAAAAAAAAAGTTTAAGGATTATTCAAAGTTGAAAGTTCCTTACACTCTGCTCATACAATGTACTACTTGCTCATGTATTACTGCTTTTTGTTTATTCAATAACAGTGCCAATGAATACCTGTGTGCAGAAGAAGCCACAGCTGAAGTACGATCTGAGCAGCAAAAAGTAGATGCAGTGAGTTAACTCATGGCTTAAACTAAACTTCTCTTCAGTTTCCTTCTTCCTCGGGCTGCTGCTAGAGGCAGCTAGCCCACTCCTGGATAGGAGTTAGTTCTATTTCTCTGGTTCTCCTCCTAAGAATGCCCCCCCCAACTTCTGGATAAGGAAATTCTAAGATTTAGTCTTCTAAATTCAGGGATGTGCCCCTCAAATAGGGCATTTTGTGCCCTGTGTGAGGATACCACTACCCATCTCTCTGTTCTCCCCACTCCTACTTACTACTTATATCATTATTATGAGCTCATCTATTATTGCACTGTGCGGGAATGCATGATATGAGATTCTTTGTTCATTACTATGGAACTAAAGGCATCATGTATTTCAGTCTCCACTATGTCTTCTGTGCCTGTTTGACCTATCTTATCTGATAGCTACACCACTTTTAATATCATAGTTCAATTCAGTCTCTCATGGATTTACTTTTATAGTTTTATGCTAGAACTTGAAAACTCATGAGCACTGTCTAGCTTAGAAAGAAACTATGAATCATGGAAGTTTCTTAGGGACTTAGAATATGGAGGAGTCAGGGAGCACAGAAAAGTTCCTAGCCAGCCTCCAGAGGTATTAGTCTGGGAGTACAGGTTAGAGTTGTCAAGGTAAGTAAGGAAGCCAGGAAGGAGTTGATTCATCGTGAGATTCTAAAGGAGTGTTGCTTGTGAGATGAATGAGGGCTGGAGAGGTGGCTCTGAAGGTAAGGGCACTTCCTGTGCAATGGCCAGGGCTACAGGCCTGAGAGACCTCTTGAGTTTGGTCTGTAGAACCCACACAAACAGCTGGGTTTGAGTGGCCATACTCATCTGTAAGCCTAGTCCCATGGGTAGCAGAGACCTGAAAATCATAAACTTGGGGATCAAGTAATAACAGGTAAGATCAATGGAGTAAGGCACCCATTTCCTCCAGATACTGTAGGAGAGATCAGGTGATCTCAAGTGAGTGCACAGGGTGCTGTAGGAGCATATAAGTATGCCTCTACCACTCCTTACACATACACACACACAAAGACACACACACACACACACACACACACACAGACACACACACACACACACAGGTATGCATGCACAAAAACAAGAAATATTTCTGAAAGGTGATACCTCTACATATTGGATGGAATTAGTGGTTATATAAGGACTTATTCTCAGAAAGACATTGCTTAGTTTACCAGGTGACCCACAGCTGCCTTTGTGATTTTGAGATTTGTTGAAAAGCTATGTTTATGGTCCAGCAATGGGAGATTGGGATGCCAACAGGAAACAGGTGACGTAACACAATTGAGGTTTATTGGCATTTATTAAGAATGTGTTACATGACATCTTTCATAAATGTAAGGAAGTAAATGTGACTAAGATGACTTTGTGCAGAATTCACCATTCAGAGTGGGGAGACGGAAATAAAAGGAAGTCAAGTACAATGAGATAGGCTTTCAAAGAAAAGTTTATAGAAATCAGCCACATCACAGTGATGCTGGCCAGCTTTACTTAAAAAAATGAAGAACTCACAGATGAGTGTTCTGCTACCTTGAAAGTACTTGTGCATCCTTGGGCAAGCAAGTCTCTTGCCATTGAGAAGGGCTGGAAAAATTTATCATGCTGGCTTAACAGCTCTTTTCTGAAACTTCATCGTTAGGGTTTTCTTCCACAAGCCCCTCTGGGCCTGTGATCTGTGCTGTAACCAGAGTAGAGAACTGCAGTTCACCAAAGGGGTGGAAGGAGACTTACTGAGCGATGATTAGCATATTTTAATCCTTCCCAAAATGTTAAGCATCCACTCATCAGATCAAATTGCTATATGCCCTAAATGGTGACAGTTTTTCAAACAGAACAAATACATGTCAATTCACACTCACAAATTGTAGGATGTGTAACTCATCTAGATCCACGTTTTTGGTGAGACATGGTCACAATCAGCCATGCACACAGATGTTCCCTCGTGACAACCTGGCTCTTAGCAGTAGACACATTTACCCAGTTACTATTGCCATTACTTTATAAAGCTCTTGCATGTGGCAAGCTCACACTGACCCTTGTAATCAATAGTTTTGTACTTCATGGATGATAAAACTGAGGCATGAGCTGTGTGAAATCACAAAAAGTAGCTGATGAGTAGATTTGAACTGGAGACTAAAAAAATTCTTATAAAAACTGCCAAACATTTTAGGCCCTTCTTTCCTTTCTCATGTCTCGTTTCTAGGCAAACACTGCTCTTAAAATGAATCACTTAACTCTTTCAGTTTTGTTTAGCAACCATTCAGAGAGCAACACACATGCAGTCTCCAAACTGGGTGCTTGGTGTTTACTCGACAACAAAGCCTATAGATCCCTAACCTGTATAGGATATTGCTATTTTTTTTTAAAGTTGTTTGGGTGTGTGCATGGATGTGTGCATGATGTGTGTGTTTGAATGTGGATGCATGTGATATGCGTGTATTAGAAAACCATGAGTGTTGGTCCTTCCAGGTTATTTGAAGCAGAGCCTTGCATTGTTCAGAGCTGAATTCACCAGGCTAGCTGGCTTGCAAGGTTCCAGATTTTCCTGTCTCCTGCCCTTCCTTTCTGTAAGCACGTTGGGAGACAAACACTTGTGCTACGTGTTTGGCTTTGTAGTTTCTGGTGGTATTGGAACTCACATTGTCAGCCTTGAATGTTTTAGTCACTGAGCCATCCCCCCAGCCTCTGAGTTTTGACAATACTGGGCTTGAACACAGAACCCTGTGCCTGGAACATGGAAGTCAAATTTGCTAACAATGTGCTACATCTCTAACCCAGCATGGATACATTTAATTTAGTTTTCCATTGACCATGCCCATCCTGTGTGGCAGTTTTTAGATTTTTTTTTTTTTTTTTTTTTTTGGTTTTTCAAGGTAGGGTCTCACTTTGGTTCAGGCTGACCTGGAATTCACTATGTAGTCTCAGGGTGGCCTCGAACTCTCGGTGATCCTCCTACCTCTGCCTCCCGAGTGCTGGGATTAAAGGCGTGCGCCACCACGCCCGGCTCAGTTTTTAGATTTTTTTGAGAAAGTAACATTATGTGCTAATCTTCTAAAGTGGCAGTCCCTAAAGGAATGAGTCTGCGGGGAGAGCTGCACTGTGGTTACAGGAATTCTATGGTACACATGGGAGATACAACTTGGAAAGGTTGTGAAAAGTGTCAGTATTGTGCCCAGTATGTGGATGATGCTTAATAGATGTTACCCGCCATTGCTGAGATCCAATCAGCTTATTCTTCATATCAGGTTGATTTAGTAGTCCTCTAACATGATAGTCAACAAAGAACTTCAATGAAGTGCAGCAATATGGATGTTTTTTATTTTAGTCTGAAGGTCATTATCTGGCCCTCACAGGGTCACTTTTATCTATGAGGGATACTTTCAAAATCGCTCAATGAATGTCCAAAACTACAGAGTATTGAACCCTATTTATAGAAGGTTTCTTCTGTTTATGGATACCCAAAGTAAAGCTTAATTTATACAAGACACAATTATTAATAACAAATCAAATAATTAAAACATTACCTATAAAAAGTGTTCTATGAATGTGATCTCCAAGGCCATTTGAAAATATTTTGGATGACAATTGATCATGGGTTACTGAAACCACATAAAACAAAGCTGTAGCTAGGTGTGGAAGGGTATTACTTCTCACTAAATCATCTTAAACTAAAATTCCCTATGCCTTTCCTCACTATACAAGAGCTCCTTAAAAGAAACAACTATGCTTTTTTTATTTCCTTAAAAAATTATTTTCCTCAGTTCCCAGCATGTTTCTTTCCATACTTCAGAAGAGAAATGAATTTATTGTGAATGCCTTTTGAAAGTTGAATGAATATATTTAGCGCAGGCTACTGTGCCCCATTATTTATCTTGTTGTTTTTCCTTGCCTCTCTAACCAGATTATAAGCAAGTTCAAGCAGAGAACTTAATGCCTTGCACAAACAGGTTCTCAACTTCTTTATGAAGATAATAGGCCTTTAGGGGTTTATTGGTGCCTTTAAAATATAAATTGACACTGAACATATGAAGGTTTTTTTTTTTCTTTCTGGATGAAATCTATGTGGTTTATATTGAGGGCACCAAAACCAATTTCACTTGAAATAATAAAGAAATATAAAGAACAAATGGAAAATGCATTTGCATGGCTCAAATGCTCATTCATCAGTGAGTTGAAAGGATGTGATTTTCTTGTCAGATGACATGTCATAAAAATAAAACGGTGGCAATGCTGACACTTTATATTTTGAGTAAACGCTATAGCATGAACCCAATTTCTGTTTGAATATCCCACATATGCAACCACTCCTTCACTGATGGCCCCTATGGCTGTTTCAGAGCAGCCCTAGAGTTTAACCCATTGAAAACCAGCTCTTAGAATAGTTGTATCTTTGATTCTGTCATTTAGAGATTGAAGTATTGTACAAGTCTTGACTTTTTTTCTAAAATCAATATAGACTCATCACAACCCCTGCCAAGTATCTGGGAACATTGTGGAAGGGGGAGGGAGAGACTGTAAGAGCCACATGGCGGGAAGAAGTATCCTCGGTCATTGTCCCCCTCCACAGACACTGACTAATGCATTGATCATCCCACAGTGAGTACCAATGACCCCACTGAGGAAGGCACTCAGTTGAATGGGGTTTGAGGAGAGGGGATATGACAAACATGCAATATGTTCATATAGTAAAGTTTGTAATGGATACATTTTAAAAAATAGAAATATTGTATACTAATGTACTTATTTGTGCAGAGCTATAACTTAACATTAAACTTCATTTGCCCTTCAAAACTCATTTTCATTTGGTATTCCTGGGAAAGAAGGGTACACTCACTTTTGACTTGCCACATGATGATGATAGCCTTCTGTGAGGGTTTCTCAGATATTTTCAAGTCTTATGATATTGGCAAATTTCTTTTTTTTAATCTATTTTATTTATTTATTTGAGAGGGAGAGGGAGAGGGAGAGAGAATGGGTACTCCAGGGCCTCCAGCCACTGAAAATAAACTCCAGATGCATGCACCCCCTTGTGCATCTGACTTACATGGGCCCTGGGGAATTAAACTGGGATCCTTTGGCTTTGTAGGAAAACACCTTAACTGCTAATCCATCTTCCCCGGCCCCAATTTTTTTTTAATATATTGTATTTGGCAAATTTCTTTAAAAGAAAGTATAGAAACACAGTTCAGGCGACTCACAACTTCACTATACCAACCCTTCTTTACAGTACATTCTACCACCAGGCAAGGCTGTCCTGTCTTGTGAAACTTCATGTTTGACTATGAAATGTTGGAAGCTACAGAACTTAGGAAACACTACCAAAGGTGATGGCAATTGCAAACCAGGCGAGATGGCTGTTGATGGTCGCATTTGAGTGATCACTTCAGGGATGAAGTCTACATACAAACATGAATAACACTCACCACCTTCAGGGAGTAACTTTTCTTCAAACTCTGTACTACAATGGCCTCTTAACCTAAACATATAGAGACATTTATTAGCCTAGATTAATAATTATTTTGTCCCTTGTAAAATTTCTGAGACAAAATGCCTATCAGCAATTTATAACCCAAATCTCAAGTTGTTAGGTCTGGAACAGAAGGAACGGGACAGGGCTGTGGACTGATACTTTTGAATAGAACTATCCAGGATGAAATTTCACTCTGGAAGTCCTGATCCAACTAATATGTCCTAGTCAGTGTAAGCACATGTTTCTTTATCTATTCTAGTTATTTGAGAGACACTCACATATACATATGCACACTTCCCCCCAAAACAAGTGCCAAATCTCAAAGATAGTAAATTAGAGCTGCAGATGATATAGGATATTTTCTCTACATATGAAGGTCATTTTCCATGGAGACAAAGCTTTCAAGTATTTTTTTTAAAAGAGCATTTTACACATGGTTCACTTTTTGCTTATTATTCTGCTATTCTTAAACAATATGGTGAAGTTTACAGGTGCACAAAAGTGAAGACCAATAGTGCAGTTTGTTTTCAGAGATCATGGCCATCTGGCTTGTGATGGCCACCCTCTGATTAAACAAAGAAGCCCAAAGCTTAATGACTACTTGTATATACTTTGAGCAGGACCTCACCCTGAGGCACAGCTCCCCACCCTGAGACAGAAGCCTTAATTACCCCACAATGAACACCAATAACATTAAGGAGGGACTGCAGGGAAATGGGAATGGGGTATGGGTCATACTACAACCTATGTTAAAAAATTAATTATTAATAAAAAATCATCAGCCAAAACAGAATGCTTTTAAAAATAATAAAAATGGAGAATATTATTTGATTTATTATTTTATAAGTAAGGGGAGAACAATGAAGAATTATAGCCAACTACTGAGGCAATTTCCACTCTCTCTCTCTCTGTATGTGTGTTGTGTGTGTGAAAGAAAGAACATAAATGAAAATGTTCTTTATCAGTTAGTCTAAAGTATATTCATTCTCAAAATAACAGTATTATTTTATATAACATGAAAGTCTTTACTCCCAACCCTTTGTTTACTAGTTACAGTTAGACTTGAATGGAAAGATACAAGGAAAAATACAAACTGATCTTCCCTTTTCCCCATGGATCATCTTTCACTTTGAATTTATGTGTAATTAGACACTGCTGTAGAAGAAAAGAAATGAAACATATGTTTTTATTCTGTTGGGAAATCCAAGCTATATGGAAGGTCTATAAATATTGAAAAATTGAGAACATAAGTAAACATGGAGCACAAACTCAGGGCAACCACAATAATACAGTAAGAGAACAAGCATTTTAAATTCCTATTAGGGCTTCCTAGGGGTAAGACTATACAGAAACATAAAGAACATGAAGATGTGAGTGATATATTTAAAATGCATAGATTCTATGTATACAGTTGGATGAAAGAGGGCATGAATTTTAAGTGAACTGCTTGAAAATTTTTGAGAAATGTGTATGGCCATGGAGGCAGTATAAAATAAAAATGCACCCCTACCACCACCAAAAAGAAGTCTGGACAGGGTAGCACATGCGTTTAATCTCAACACTGGGGAAGCTGAGGTAGGAGAATTGCTGTAAAGTCAAGACCAGCCTAGAACTACATAGTGAGATCCAGGCCAGCCTGGGCTGCAGTGAGACCCTACCTAGAAAAAGCAACAACAACAACAAAGATCATCTCTCAGTAAATTTCCCCTTACCACTTGCCAACTATTCCTGCTCTCACAGGTCAGGTTGGTATGAATTTCATTATTATACCGTAAATGCATGAGCTATTGATCTGAGCTCAGAGTTTAGCTTTATACATACAAAGTACTTGGCCATTATCAAGTTATTTAAAGTCTTTGCCTTCTTCCCATTCTCTCTCTCTCTACCTGCTTATTTCTGTATCTCTCTCTCTCTCTCAAATAAATAAATAAAAATAAATTTGTTTTTTAAAAAAGGGGGGGCTGGAGAGATGGCTTAGCTGTTAAGGCATTTGCCTGCAAAGCCAAAGGACCCAAGTTTGACTCCCCAGGACCCATGTTAGCCAGATGCACAAGGGGGTGCACACGTCTGGAGGCCCTGGCATACCCATTCTCTCTCTCACTCTACCTGCCTATTTCTGTATCTCTCTCTCCCAAATAAATAAATAAATAAATAAAACTAAAATATTTTAAAGACTTTGCCTTATTTTGTTCTAACAAGTCCAACAATATGTTTATATTACAGGTATTTGAGAAGATTATTAGTTAACATATTTAAGTTATTGGCAATCTGTTTGGCAGACATTTACTACATAGGTGATTTAGACTAATAAGCAAAAAGCTTAAAATAGAAACATTAAGGGTTAGATGTATGACACTGTGAATGTGTTCTTTCTTGGAAGTGGAGAAGCGTAACATGTTGGGGCATGCACAGAATCTCATTATAACCCAAGAAATAACAGTGTATGCTGTACATTGTCCTTAGTGATTTGCATAGCTGCTCTCATCTAAATCCCCCTAAGACTTTTCCACAGCATGCATGTTACTATTGTTATTATCATTCTAGAGGTAAGCACTCCTTTAAGACTCAGAGAGACTGGGCATATTGCCCACAGTTGCAACGTGTTACAAGGCTAAGATATGATTTGACCCTGACCAATCTGATGTTAAGAATCTTTGATACTGTTCTTTGAGCCTCTACTCAATTTAAAACAGCCACATATAAGTTGTGAAAGCGCATTCTCCATGGTATAGGTGTGGGAAAAGACTTCCTGAAAAATACCCCAGTAACCCAGGAAACTGGACCATCATTCAACCAGTGGGGTTTCATGAAGCTTTTCTACAGACAAACATACCATAAACAGACTACCCACAGAATAGGAGAAAATCTTCACCAGCTATATCACTGACTGAGGCCTAATATCTAGAATCTACAAAGAACTCAAAACACTAAGCAATAAAAAATGAAATAATTTCGTCTGGAGAGATAGCTTAGTGGTTAAGGCATTTTCCTGCAACGGCTAAGGTCCCAGATTTGATTCCACAGGATCCACATAATCCAGGTGCACAAGGTGGCACATGTGTGTGTGTGTGTGTGTGTGTGTGTGTGTGTGTGTGTGCGTGCAGTGGCTAGAGGCCCTGGATGCCCATTCTCTTTCTATCTGTTTATTTCTCTAATAAATAAAATAAAATAAAATAATTTTAAAATTGCTAAAAGAAAACCAAACAAGTCACTCAAAATGGGGCAAAAAACTGAATAGGGAATTCTCAAAGGAAGAAATAGAAATGGCTGATACTCAAGAAAATGTTCAACATCCTTAACCATAAAGAAATGCAAATTAAAACAACTATGAGATTCCACCTTACTCCAGTCAGTATGGCAGTCATTAAAAAATCAAATGACAATCGATGTTAGTGAAGAAATGGGGAAAGAGGAACTCTCATTCACTGCTGATAGGAGTGTAAACTTGGACAATCACTATGGAAACCAATATGAAGACCCCTGAAAAAGATGAAAATAGAACTAACAACTGATTCAGCTATTCCTCTACTGGGCATCTACCCTATAGGCTCCAATCTTCATTGCAAAGATATTTGTTCAATCATGTTTATACCTGCTCAATTCACAATAGTTAAGAGTTAGAATCAATCCATATGCCAATTATTTGACAAATGGGTAATGAAGATGTGGTACCTATATACAATGTAATCTAAGAGGTCCCCAAACAAGTGCTTCTGTCAAAGCACTTGATTGCCTGCTTGAAGTAAAAGGTAAGACCCTATTGCTGAAGACAACACATGCTACTGGTGCAGAATATCATGGGATCCAGCTATAATCTGGAAATAAGTCAGTTCCCGGATGGTTAGCCCACTTAGTGTTGAAAACGCTTTGTTGGGGGAAATATCCAACAATGTTGTGAGCAATCAGGGTACACTGCCATATGAAAGCAACCAGTCTGACAAGGTGTACAAACCTGTTCAATAGTGGCATCCAGCCTAGGTGGGTAACCAACCAAAGATTGGGACAATCTCTGATTGTCCAAGAGATCTGTTCACTGGAAAGGATCCCATAGCTGGTACCAGAAACCAAGCCAGAATTCTATGGAGACCAAGATTATGGATGCCAATGAGAAGCTTACACTAGACTTTGGCCAAAACAGATGCTATACAAAATCTCTCTAAATTAATAATGTTATCCCTTTTAACCTCTGCTGACCTCACTATCTATTGGAGAATCTGTTTATCATTTTCAGAAAGCAACAATAATTGAGGACAACCAAAATCTATAAATAAGACAGGAAAAGATAACTGCTTCCTGTCAGATGAATCACCCCTCACACATCAACTAAGGCCCAGGTAAAACAACAGAGGAATTGGGAGGATGAACAAGAATGCGGCTTCCGTGGTAAGGCTGACAACCTGCACCAGGGTGATGGGAGACAGACACTGACGATACTCAAAGTATTCCAAAGCACAAATCCAGAAGCTGTTGAGAGGTCAACACTAAAGTAGTCTTAAAACACTCACCTAGACTCAGGGAATTTTGTAGAAGAGGGGGCAGAAAGAGTATATGTGCCACAGGGTGGGAATAAATATCCAGAAACATTACACTCCTCCCTCCCCCACAAAGACTGACTGTTACTCACAACTCACAACCCACAACTCCATGGCGATGGCCAACAATCCCACTGACCCACTGAGAAGGGTCCTCAGATTAATAAGGGCTGGGAGGATGGAAATGATGGAACCAACACATGATATGTTTATTCAAAGTTTCTCCTTAATAATAAAAAAAAAACATATTCTCTGAAGAGATGGCTCAGTGGTTAAGTGCACTTCCTGTCCTAGCATGAAGGCCTTAAGTGGCATGTGACCTGAAGAATTCAAAGCTTCAGATCCTAAACAGCTACCTGTGAGCCACCTATGACCTATAACCCCAGTCCAAAGCTGAACAGGGTAGCCCGGATGGGAGAATTGCCAGGGTCTGCAAGTTCCATAATCAGTAAAGACACTCTGGATTCAAACAAAGTAGAAGTGCTGAAGGGACCAAACTGATGCCATGACAGGCTTCAGTAAGACGCCACCCTAACTAGGCCTAAGTTCTAGTTTCCTAGAGAGACAAGCAAGACTTCTGAGAAAGGGTAGGCTGTTAATCAACAGTGATCCTCACATGTGGCCAGAAAAGATAACTGCCCAGGGGCTGAGTCAGTTCCTGGACACAAGTACCTTTCTGGCCTTTTGCAACCCTTCTGCCCCAACCAATCAGAGATGCACAAATGTAATTGTTGCTTGCCTAGCCAATCATTTTAAAAATTACCTAACCTGCCTGAAATGCTCCTAGACCTAGCCAGCCGAAACCCTAGGACCAATCAAAAGAGTGCAAGTGCAACTATTGTTCAAATTAGCCAATCATGTTAAAAAAGACTAAGCCTGCCAAAATTCCTCTAGCTGTGCTTAAAAGGAGCCTGTGATCTCCTCTTAGGGTCCCCATTTTACATGAATGTTTGACTCCTGCATGCTGGCTGATTCTGCAGAATAAATACTCTTTGCTTTTACATACTATTTGAGTCAGGGTCTTTCTTTCTTTTTTTTAAATTTAATTTAATTTAATTTTTCCCAAATTTTTAAAACATTTTCCATGATTATAAAAAATATCCAATGGTAATACCTTCCCTCCCCACTCTTTTCCACTTTGAAATTCCATTCTCCATCATATCCCCTCCCCATCTCAATAAGTCTCTCTTTTATTTTGATGTCATGATCTTTCCCTCCTCTTATGATGGTCTTGTGTAGGTAGTGTCAGGCACTGTGAGGTCATGGATTTCCAGGCCACTTTATGTGTGGAGGGAGCACATTGTAAGGAGTCCTACCCTTCCTTTGGCTCTTACATTCTTTCCACCACCTCTTCCACATTAGACCCTGAGCCTTGGAAGGTGTGATCGAGATGTTACTCGGTACTCTAGTCACTTCTTTCCAGCACCATGATACCTTCTGAGTCGTCCCAAGGTCACTGCCATCTGAAAAGAGAAGATTCTTTACCCAAAGTGAGAGTAGCATTAATATAAGGGTATGAATATTAAGAGAAGTGCTTACTGGGCAGTTTGATAAGCATAGTATATACACTTATCTAGACATCAGCAGATGTTACACCCCTAGGGCTCATGACTACCCCTGTTTTAAGTTTTCAGTATCAGGGATGTATTCCCTCCCTTGGAGCAGGCCTCCAGTCCAATTGGATGGCAGTTGGTTTCCACCATGACAGACACGTCACTATTGCACCCGTTGGCTCATTTGGCCTGGCTGGCCAATTGTAAGGCTTGCAGTGTCCACTGCTGAGTATCTTCACTGGTGGTATGTCTTTCTTCCATTGAACTGCATGTAGAATGGCTTCTTCCAGCTTTTTGTCAGCAGGTCTACATGGAGGAGGTTACCATCTCAGTTCCAGCAGGATTTCTCAGTGGCCTTGCAGCCCAAGTATGTGGAGTCTTCAGCAATAGGGTCTTACCATCAATTACTGGTGGGAAACCAATGGACTCGGCAATGGCCTATAATGTTTTGGGTGCATCAGGGACCTCACTGGCCAACAACTCACTGGAAGGTATCCCATCCCTGGCACTGAAAATTTTCTAGCAATAATCTATGGCTCCTGAGTGTTCCATTGTCCAAAACTAGAGGATTCCATGTGATTTATTTATATCCTCTTAGATTTTGATTAGCTCTCCCTCCACTTTTCTTTACTCAACCTCCTCCCCTGACCTCACTTTGGGCCTTCCCCCCCCCCACCGTTAATCTATTCTTCTACTTACATATATACAATACCAACCTATTAAGTACCCTCCTCCCTTCCTTTCTCTTCCCTTTATATCTCCTTTTTAACTTACTGGCCTCTGTTACTGAGTTTTTTCCTTCTCATACAGAAGCCCAATCATCTGTAGCTAGGATCCACATATGAGAGAGAACATGCAGCACTTGGCTTTCTGGGCCTGGGTTACCTCACTTAGTATAATCCTTTCCAGATCCATCCATTTTTCTGCAAATGTCATAACTTCATTTTTATTTACCGCTGAATAGAACTCCATTGTATAAATGTGCCATATCTTCATTATCCACTCATCAGTTGAGGAACATCTAGGCTGGTTCCATTTCCTAGCTATTATAAAATTAGCAGCAATAAACATGGTTGAGCATGGATTTCTAAGGAAATGAGATGAGTCCTTAGGATATATGCCTAGGAGTGCTATAGCTGGGTCATATGGTAGATAAATCTTTAGCTCTTTTAGGAATCTCCACACTGATTTCCACAATGGCTGGACCAGATTGCATTCCCACCAACAGTGTAGAAGGGTTCCTCTTTTTCCACATCCCCACCAGCATTTATGATCATTTGTTTCAATCTGACAGGAGTGAGATAGAATCTCAATATAGTTTTAATCTGCATTTCCCTGATGACTAGGGACGTAGAACATTTTTTTAGATGCTTATACGCCATCCATATTTCTTCCTTTGAGAACTCTCTATTTAGCACCATAGCCAATTTTTAATTGGCTTGTCTGATTTCTTATTATTTAACTTTTTGAGTTCTTTCTATATCCTAGATATTAATCCTCCATCAGATATATAGCTGGCGAAAATTTTTTCCCATTCTGTAGGTTGCCCCTTTGCTTTATTCACAGTGTCCTTTGCAGTACAAAATCTTCCTAATTTCATGAGGTCCCGGTGGTTAATCTGTGGTTTTATTGCCTGAGCAATTGGGGTTGTACTCAGAAAGTCTTTGCCAAGACCAATATGTTGAAGGGTTTCCCCTACTTTTTCCTCTAGCAGTTTCAGAGTTTCTGGTCTAATGTTAAGGTCTTTAATCCATTTGGACAATTCTTGTGCATGGAGAGAGAGAAGAATGTATTTTCATCCTTCTACAGATACATATCCAGTTTTCCCAGCACCATTTGCTGAAGAGGCTGTCTTTTCTCCAATGAGTATTTTTGGCATTTTTATCGAATATCAGGTGGGTATAGCTACTTGGACTTACATCTGGGTCCTCTATTCTGTTCCACTGGTCTACATGTCTGCTTTTGTGCCACTACCATGCTATTTTTGTTACAATGGCTCTGTAGTATAGGTTAAAATCAGGTATAGTGATACCACCAGCCTTATTTTTGTTGCTCAGTATTATTTTAGATATTCGAGATTTGTTGTGATTCCAAATGAATTTTTGGGTTGCTTTTTCTATATCCATGAAGAATGCCTTTGGAATTTTGATGGGGATTGCATTAAATGTGTAGATTGCTTTTGGTAAGATTGCCATTTTCACAATATTGATTCTTCCAATCAAGGAACAAGGGATGTTTTTCCACTTCCTAGTGTCTTCTTCAATTTCTCACTTGAGTGTTTTATAGTTTTCATTGTAGAGATCCTTTACTTCCTTGGTTAGGTTTATTCCAAGGTACTTTATTTTCTTTGATGCAATTGTGAATGGGAGTTTTTCTCTGATTTCATCATCTGTGTGTTTGTTGTTAGCATATATGAAGGCTACTGATTTCTGTGTATTTATTTTGTATACTGCTACATGGCTGTAGGTTTTTATCAGCTCTAACAGTTTGCTAGTAGAGTCTTTAGGGTCCTTTACATATAGAATCATGTCATCTGCAAATAATGATAACTTGACCTCTTCCTTTCCAATTTGTATTGCTTTTATGTGTGTCTCTTGCCTTATTGCTATGGCTAAGACTTCCAGTACTATATTAAATAAAAGTGGGGACAGTGGACACCCTTGTCTTGCTCTTGATTTTAGTGAAAAAGCTTCCAGTTTTTCCCCATTTAGTAATATGTTGGCTGTAGGCTTGTCATAAATAGCCTTTATTATATTGAGATATGTTCCTTCTATTCCCAGTCTCTGTAGGACTTTTATCATGAAAGGATGTTGGATTTTGTCAAACGCTTTCTCTGTGTCTAATGAGATGATCATGTGATTTTTGTCCTTCAATCCATTTATATAATATATTACATTTATTGATTTGCATATATTGAACCGTCCCTGAAACTCTGGGATAAAGCCTACTTGGTCAGAGTGAATGATCTTTCTGATATATTCTTGTATTCTGTTTGCCAATACTTTGTTGAGAATTTTTGCATCTATGTTCATGAAGGAGATTGGTCTGTAATTTTCTTTTTTTGTTCTGTCTTTGCCTGGTTTTGGTATCAGGGTGATGCAGGCTTCGTAGAAGGGGTTTCATAGAATTCCTTCTTTTTCTATTTTATGGAAAAGCTTAAGAAGGAATGGTGTTAGCTCTTCCCTGAAGGTCTGGTAAAATTCAGCAGTGAATCCATCTGGGCCTGAGCTTTTTTTAGTTGGGAGATTTTTGATAACTGTTCGGATCTCCATGCTTGTTATAGGTCTATTTAAGTGATTAATCTCATCTTGATTTCATTTAGGTAGGTCATATACATCAAGGAAATCATCCATTTCTTTCAGATTTTCCTACTTTGTGGAATATATGCTTTTATAGTATGTCCCTATGATTTTTTGAATTTCTCTGGCATCTGTTGTGATGTTACCTTCTTCATCTCTAATTTTGTTAATTTGTGTCACTTCTCTCTTTCTTTTGGTCAGATTTGCTAAGGGTTTATCAATCTTGTTTATCCTTTCAAAGAACCAACTCTTTGTTTCATTGATTCTTTGTATTTTTTTTTTTTGTAGCTTCTATTTCATTAATTTCTTCCTTAATCTTTATTATTTCTTCCCATCTGCTGATTTTTGGTTTGCCTTGTTCTTCTTTTTCCAAGGCTTTAAGGTGAAGCATTAGGTCATTTACTTGCGACCTTTCTAATTTCTTAATGTAGGCACTTAAAGCTATAAATTTACCTCTTAGGACTGCCTTCATTGTGTCCCAGAGATTTTGGTATGTTGTGTTCTCATTATCATTTGATTCTATAAATTTTTTGATTTCCCTCTTGATTTCTTCTTTGACCCATTCATCATTTAGAAATGTGTTGTTTAATTTCCATGATTTTGTGTATGCTCTTTAGCCTTTCTTGCTATTGATTTGTAGTTTGATTCCATTGTGGTCAGATAGAATGCAAAGAATTATTTCAGTTTTCCTGTATTTGTTAAGATTTGCTTTGTGTCCTAATATATGGTCTATTTTAGAGAATGTTCCATGTGCTGCCAAAAAGAATGTATATTGTGCAGCATTTGCATGAAGTGTCCTGTATATATCTGTTAGGTCCATTCCTTCTATGACCTCATTTAGTCCAGATGCCTCTTTGTTTATTTTTTCCCCGGTTGACCTGTCAATTGATGAGAGTGGGGTGTTGAAGTCACCCACTACCACTGTGTTTGGTGTTGTCCGTAACATTAGTTCTAATAGGGCTTGTTTGATGAATTTGGGGGCCCCCATGTTAGGTGCATATATGTTTAGGATTGTAAGGTCCTCCTGTTGGAAGGTGCCTTTAATCAATAAAAAGTAGCCTTCCTTATCTTTCTTAACTAATGTTGGACTGAAGTCTGCCTTGTCAGATATTAGGATAGCAACCCATGCTTGTTTTCTAGGTCCATTTGCTTGAAACACTGTTTTCCAACCTTTCACCCTAAGATAGTGCCCATCTTTTGTAGAAAGGTGGGTTTCTTGGAGGCAACAAACTGAAGGATCCTGCTTTTTTTTTTTTTTTAATTTATTAGTCAGTTCTGTATTCAGCAAATACAGTCAGTTTGGTACCATTATTAGGCTCATCCGTGACCTACCCCCTCCCCTTGGCCCCTCCTTGTTGAGGTATACGGGTCATGCATTGTGGAGTTAGCCCACAGTTATGGGTAAGATAAATGTCTCTGCATATCATGACCCAACATGTGACTCTGACATTCTTTCCGCCCCCTCTTCCGCAAAATTTCCCTGAGCCATGTTGGGTTCATTTTTGGTCTGCTTCAGTGATGAGGTGTTGAGGGCCTCTGAGGCTCTGGCTCTCTGATTTGGTAGGAGTTGATTTTTCTCTATGCTGATCTCTTTCCCCCTTGTGCTGGTGTCCGGTTCATCAGGAAAACAGCCCCCTTGCTTGTTTCTCCAAGTTTTCTTAGTTTCAGCCGGGGCCCTTTTGAGGTATGATGGGGTGGCTCTCTCCTTAGGGTCTACATCTATCTGAAAAAGAGAAGCAGATTCTCCAACGGAGAGTAAGTTAGCACCAGGACAAATGAGATAACCCTTACTTTTTTTTTTTTTTATAGAGAATTTAATAGGTGTAGGCCCTCTTGTAGCCCACAATTGATAGTAGCTTGATACTGGAGAGTGGGCTTATGTTTGGATATGATTCTGACTTGTTTCCCAGCTCCAGCTATGGGTCCCATACCAGTGAGGGGATCAGTTAGCCAAATTGAGAGCAGTTGGTTCCCCACCATGGCTGTGTGCCACCACTGCACTTGTGTGGGCATCACAATAAGTTATTTGCTGCTAAGTAGGTTAGACCATGCGTTGCTTCGATAGATATTGGTCAATTTCCCCCAGTCGCCCATGTAGCACCTTCTGGCACTAGACGCGCTGACTGTCTGGGGACTGACTCTCATCCAACTTCCAGCCATGCCATTCTAATTTGCATGTCAATCACATAAGGTATCTTCAGCAGTAGGGTCTTACCACTAACCTTTGGTGGGTCATCAAGTACTCTGACAGAAATCTGTCTGTCTTTTAGGAAACCTTGTAGGTCTCACTGATCAAAAGTTCATTGTGGATGATAGCCCCACAGAAAAAGAAATAAGTGACATAGTCCCATTTTCAATTGCGACAAAAAAAATAAAATACCTTGGAATAACGTTAACCAAGGAAGTGAAAGATCTATACAATGAAAACATAAAAACACTCAAAAAAGAAATTGAGGTGGACTTGAGAAAATGGAAAGACCTCCCATGTTCCTGGATAGGCAGAATTAACATTGTGAAGATGACAATCCTACCAAAGGCAATTTACAGATTTAATGCAATACCAATTAAAATCCCCACAGTGTTCTTCACAGAGATAGAAAAAATGATCTCAAATTTCATATGGAAAGGCAGAAGGCCTCGCATTTCCAAACATATCCTCAGCAAAAGAAATACCTCTGGAGGCATCAGAATACCTGATCTAAAGCTATATTACAAAGCCATAGTAATAAAAACAGCATGGTACTGGCATAAAAACAGGACTATAGATCAATGGAATAGACTTGAGGACCCGGACTTTGGGTCAAGCAACTATAGCTACTTGATATTTGATAAAGGCCCAAACAATATACGCTGGAAAAAAGACAGCATCTTCAACAAACGGTGCTGGACAAACTGGATAACCATATGCAGGAAACTAAAACTTGACCCACACATTTCACCATGCACTACACTCAAGTCCAAATGGATCAAAGATCTCAATATAAGACCAGAAACTCGAATACTACTGGAAGAAAATTTAGGAAGTACATTCCATGATATAGGAATGGAAAAAGACTTCCTGAACAAAACCCCAGTAGCTCATGAACTTAAACCATCACTCAACCAATGGGACCACATGAAGCTGAGGAGTTTCTTTACAGACAAGCATACAATTAGCAAAGCCAATAGATTACCCACAGAATGGGAGAAAATATTTGTGGGTTATCCAACTGATAGAGGACTAATCTCTAGAATCTACAAAGAACTCAAAAATCTAAACAGTAAGAAGTCAAACACCCCACTCACAAGATGGGGCAAAGAGCTGAACAGGCAGTTCACAGAGGAAGAAATAGAAATGGCAAATATACACTTAAGAAAATGTTCATCATCCCTAATCATCAGAGAAATGCAAATTAAAACAACTATGAGATTCCACCTTACCCCAATAAGGACAGCAAGCATCAAAAAATCAAATAAAAACAAATGCTGGCGAGGATGTGGAGAAGTAGGAACACTCATCCACTGTTGGTGGGATTGTAGGATGGTACAACCACTTTGGAAAGCAATATGGAGACTTCTGAAAAAGCTGAGTATAGAGATACCAACAGACCCAGTTATTCCCTTACTGGGCATCTACCCTAAAACCTTCAAACCACAGACTAAAGAGATTTGCTCAACCATGTTTATAGCGGCTCAACTTGTAATAGCTAAGAGCTGGAATCAACCCAGATGTCCATCACTAGAAGAACGGATAACTAAGATGTGGTATATCTACACAATGGAATTCTATACAGCAGTAAGAAAAAATGACACAATGAAATTTGAGGAAAAATGGTTGAACCTGGAACAGATCATTCTCAGTGAACTTACCCAATCACAGAAAAAAAATCGCCACATAGTCTCACTCATCTACAGCACCTAACCTGAATCTACCGAAGATACCTTACATACCCAGCAAGCATCTCCTAGATTAGACACTAGGATGGAAGGGGAGGAAGGGGAAGGCATCAAAGGGGTGGGAAACACAAATCTAGACCCAAACGGCAATGGTACCATAATCTTCTACTTACTAAAAGATAGACCAAATGGCTGATCCTTCACCAGGCCCTTACAGGGAACACCTGAACCACAAGACACTGGAGAGGGTAAGATTAAGACTAACCTTAATCTCCTACATCTTCCCTCCCTCACTTCCCCTCTCCCTGTCTCTCTCTCTCTTATCTCTAACTCTTGTATATTAGTTATCTTTTTCCTCATTTTCTTAGTGGGCACTGACCTGTAACTCCCAGGATCCTGCTTTTTAACCCAGTCTGAAAACCTATGTCTTTTGGTTGGGGCATTGAGGCCGTTGATATTAAGAGATATTATTGAAAGGTGTGTATTCATTTTTGCCATTTTTTTTTGTAGTTCTTCCCATTTTACCTTTGCTCTCTTGTGTTAACTAGTATTTGAGTATTGTTTATTTTTTCCCGATTCCTTATATGGGTGCTTTTCTTTTTCTTCATCATGGAGGATTCTTTCATGTATTTTCTGTAGAGCTGGTTTTGTCTTCTAATAGTCCTTTAGCCTGCTTTTGTCATGGAATGTCCTTATTTCCCCATCTATTTAAATGGCTAGCTTTGCAGAATAAAGTAACCTTGGTTGACAGTTGTTATCTTTCAGAACTTGGAATACATCACTCCATGCCCTTCTGGCTTTTAAAGTTTGTGTTGATTAATCTGCTGTAATCCTGATAGGCTTGCCTTTGTAGGTAACTTGATTTTTCTCTCTGACTGTTTTCAATATTTTTTCTTTGGTTTGTATGTTTGGTAGTTTGATTATAATATGGCGAGGAGAGGTTCTTTCCAAGTTTTGTCTGGCTGGTGTTCTAAAGGATTCCTGTGTCTGCACTGGCACCTCTTTCACAATTTGGGGGAAGTTTTCTTCTATGATTTTGTTGAAGATGCCAACTATGCCTTTGGAGTGAGATTCTTCTCCTTCTACTATGCCCTGAATTCTTATGTTTGATCTTTACATAGTGTCCCGAATATCTTGAAATTCCCACTCATACTTTTCTATAAATTTGTCTTTCTCTTTGTTGGGCTGTATTAGATCTGCCACCTGGTCTTCTAGCTTAGATATTCTGTCCTCTCCTTCATCCATTCTACTGGTGAGATTTTCTACAGAGTTTTTTATTTCATTAACTGTGTTCTTTATTGCTAGTAATTCCAACTGGTTTTTCTTTATTATGTCTATTTCCTTATTTATGTCTAGTATTGACCTCTTTATTTCATTAAGTTGGCATCCTGTGTCTTCTTTGCTTCCTTCAATTTCTTCTTTGAGTTCTTTGAACATATTTATAATCATTCTTTTGAAATCTTTCTCAGGCATTTCCTCTAACTCGTTCTCACTGGAGGTCATTTCTGATGCATTAATACTTTTTGGTGGATTTATATTATCTTGATTTTTGGTGTTTCTTGTGTTATAATGTATATATTTTTGCATCTTGGATTATTTAATGATTGAATTTTCCAGTTAGCTGAGTATTATGAGATGTATCAATCAATCTGATGTTATATATCTTCAGAGAAGGAGCTTAAGGTGCTAGGTGTGGCTCTGAAGACTCTCTGAGTATCTACAAAAGTGACTCTAGGTGTTGGGTGTGCCTGTTATGAGAGCATTCAAGTAGGCTAAGTGGAACAAAATACAGGCAGATTCTAAAATTTAACTGAGCAATGTACACTTTCAATGAAAAGCAGCACAGAGTATTTATCCAAGACTAGGTATTATGACAACCAGATCCTCTGTCTGTCCCCTAGGCTGTGTGGTGCCTCACCCACTCCCTTAATCCTGACAACAAGGCAGTTAAGATTTCTGGTCTGTAGAGGGTTCCAAGTAAGCTTGTGAGCAGGTGAGACCCTTCCCTAATGTATAACAGAAGAGTAAACAAAGCCACTATAATTCAAGAAGCAACAAATAACAAGCCCAAAATACAGCTTATTTAAGAATGGCAAATTTGACCATCCATCTGATTTAACATATAATTTATCCTGATATAGAAGGTGCAATTAGCACTTCTGGTTCAGGCACATATACCAGGTTTAATTGGCGGGTACTGACCTGGTGTAATACCAGTTACCTTTTGGGATGATTTTGGTCTCAGCTGTGCTCTTGATTCTGACCCTCTTAGGTGCTCTGTCAGTTCAAGTAGGTGTGGCTGGGTCCATGGATGCTGCTCTGTTCCGGAGGGCTGGGCACCTGCGGTGGGGGAGGAGGAGGGAGCCGATGCTGCTCTAGGTTGCCTGCTGTTCTACATGTTCTTCTACCTTGTGATCTGCTCCTCCGTTGTTCACTGCCGTTCTCCCTTCACGTTTCTTGAGATTGCAGAGAGCTCTGGTGTGAGTGGAAAATCCCCTCACCTGGCTTTTCCTACAGCTCAAGCCCAGACGCTGCCATGGTCTCCCGCACAGACCCACCCCACCGGAGCAGCTTCTGCCGGCCTGTGGGGGCTCTGGATGCTCTGGATCTCTCCTACTTCTCCGCTGCAGTTTCAATTTCCTATACACCTCACTTTTTAGCAAAAGTGTGTATTTGGGAGTTTTTTTTTTTTTTTTTCCTCCCTAGGCTGCTTTGGCATGGTACCTACACCACCATCTTAACCAGAAGTCCTAGAGTCTGGGGTCTTTCTTCAGCGATTCTCAAACTGTTACAGCGCAATGATGTAGGTTTCCCAAAGTCAACTTCTGGCTAACATAGTTCAACGCAACTTTCTCTGCCACAGAGAAGTATATGGAGTGCCACATCTCTCTTTCTCTCTCTCTCTCACACACACACCACACTAAACAAACAACCACACACAAAATCAACAAACAAAAATATAAAAAAGGAGCAGGCATGGTGACACACACCTTTAATCCCAGTTCTCCAAAGGCAGAGGTAGGAAGATCACCATGAGTTTGTGGCCAGCCTGAGACTATATAGTGAATTCCAGCTCAGTATGGGCTAGAAAAACCTTGAAACAACCACCTTGAAAAACTACCTACCCCAAAAAACTATAGATATATGAATGTTTATCTAAATATACTACCTGTGGCTTTATGACAAGGGTAAAGCTGTTAATTTACCTATATTAGTTTTTTTTTAAAACTTATGGGTGTTTCAGCCAGTAGATTAAGATGAACATCAGAATTAATTAAAGTTACTAACCATTACCAATTAAGATGCTCTCTTAGGATAGAAACATTTTCCTTTGGAATTTTAGGCATTTGATTGGTTCCTAAAAATGTCAAGCCATTATTTGTTTTTAATTTATTTGACACTCTATGAAAATCTTGAAAATCTCAAATTATTTCTATCTGCTCCAATTTTTCATAAATGAATTCTTATCCTGATATTCTGTCAGTTCATGACTCAAAGAATAAATATTCTAAAATTTTACTTTTTTTTTTTTTGGTTTTTCGAGGTAGGGTCTCACTCTAGCCCAGGCTGACCTGGAATTCACTATGCAGTCTCAGGGTGGCCTCGAACTCACAGCGATCCTCCTACCTCTGCCTCCCAAGTGCTGGGATTAAAGGCATGCACCACCACACCCAGCTAAAATTTTACAATTTAAAACCTGAGAAGAATCATAGAAGCCATCTTTCTCCCTCTTTTGTCAGAGTTCTATGAAAGAATACACAAAAATGGCTAAGTCTGACTTTATTAAAAATAAAACTGCATGACACTACTAGCATTAGGTCCTAGCATGATAATACTTTTATTTACACTGATTATATGTATATGATGTATATATAACTGAATAATTATAGAGATATTATTACTTTTTTAATATTTTATTTTTATTTGAGAGAAAGAGTCAGATAGAGAGACAGAGAGTGGGTACACCAGGACCTCTAGCTACTGCAAACGAACTCCAGACGCATACACCACCTTGTGCATCTGGCTTACATGGGTCCTGGAGGATTGAACCTAGGTCCTTTGACTTTTCAGGCAAGTGCCTGACCACAAAGCCATATCTCCAGCCCAGATATATTATTTTATAGTCTTTAATATAAGCCTGTAGGCAAACACAACAGTTATTTTGATTCCTGGGGTTTCTGGTCTTCAACAATGTGCTCCAAATGTAAGGATTAAATTATTTATATGAAAGATACAATATGCTAATAAGATCCTGCAACCACTGAGACCTTCAGACTCTAAATATCATTGATATCCTCACTCAAGCTCCATGAGAATAATTGCCATAGACATATTTTTCATATCAAACATAACTATAAATGTAGTTAGAATTTAGTGTTTAATATGTTTTATTCTACTTTGATTAGTTTTGTAGGACTTGTTATCCAATTAAATGGTATATTAAACTTTTCAATTTCATCATGCTCAAATTTAAGGCTTTTCTCTACAGACAGATAGTTACAGGCTATGATTTGACAGGAATTCAATGGTATAATTACCCCCTCAAAATGCTGTTTAGGTTGAACTGTTGCCATTTGTTAATATGATCAACAAAGTAACAGTCCATTCGTTGTCTCCCATGAGAATACAAGTATTCTAAAGGAATAGCAGAAGGCCAAGGAAATATGTGTGTCTGTGAAGGGACAGAAAGTATATGATACTCTCAACTTGGACATTTTCCCAACAATAAACTCATTTCTGTCTTCTAGGGATTCTACATTCTTGGATTCAGTCAACAGAAGGTTGAAAATATTTGAAGAAAGAGTGTATGTATTGAACATGTGCATACTATTTTTATGTTGGCATTCTCTGAAAACAGCAGTATAACTATAAAACATTTATAATACATTATGTATTAATAATCCAGAGATTAGTTAAAATAAATGACAATATTCATAGACTATATATAATTATTGTACAATTTTATACAAAGGTCTTGAGGAGCCACAAAATTTTGGTACCTGAAACCAGTATTACAGGGATATGAGGAAACCACTGTGTTGTGAAACATTCTATCACCATTTCTCAGTTGAGCCCAGATGGCCTCAATAACATTTTTTACAGTTACTTATGTAATTGAGATGGGTCTCAAATCATCTAACACCTGGGCCAGTGTTGTGCAAATAACCAGGTGTTCTAAGAAATATGCTTATGGTAGGATTTGCTGATTTATATGGTTTAGATATCTCGTTGTTGTAGATATTAAGAAATTAATAGTTGTTTAAAGCAAGGTCATGAAGTTTCTCAGTATTTAAAATTTGTTCTTATAACAAATTTCTTCTTATAATTTTCAGTCACCCCACAAGTGCTAACTCTTACATGCCACTGCCTCTTAAATAAAGATAGACCATAGTCTTTTCCCACCTCACTCTTGTCTCACATGTTTTTGCATATTTATTTGCAGCCCAGGATTGAGGAAAACTTGCTGTTTAGTCCAGGCTGGCCTTGAACTTCTGGTCTTCATGCTTCAGTTTCATGAGTCCTGGGGTTATGAGATGTACCCCACGCACAGGTGCTGACTTTCCTGTACAAGTGAATTGTAGTCACTTATTTAAATTCCCAAATTCTGCATATTCAATAAGATTTTTGGAAGGAAAGTCACAAATGAAGAAGGAAAACAGCTGTTTTAGCACAAGTGGTCAAGCATGCAAAAAAGAAGAGAACTGAGTTACAATCAATGTAGTCACACGGATTCTGCTATCATTTTCAGACTTGATGTAAAATGTACTGTGCAAGATCTGGTGGCCACAGTGACCTAACTATGACACACTCACATTTAGCATCTCCGTGCAATGTGCTCCCTGTTTATTTGCCTCACAGGCTTTGCTTAGGTTAGTCTAGAAGTTTACACTGTGACTTTGTCCTTGGTTTTCTTACTCAAATCTGATTTTTGAACAGTTTGACTTTACCCTTTGACTGTGTCATTTCCTCCTAGCTTTATCTTCATTCATATTGAATCATTGAATTCCTATTTTAATTCTAATTCCTTATATGGTCACCTTAACATCAAAACTTTATAGCAAGTTTGGAATAAAATTAGTTGTTTTTTCTTTTCTTTCTTTTTTTTTTTTTTTTTTTTTTTGTTTTTTGAGGTCTCACTCTAGCCCAGGCTGACCTGGAATTTACTATGGAGTCTCAGGGTGGCCTCGAACCCACAGCGATCCTCCTACCTCTGCCTCCCGAGTGCTGGGATTAAAGGTGTGCGCCACCACGCCCGGCTTAAATTAGTTGTTTTTTCACAAGGTCTTTAGTATGAAGATCATTTCCTGTCCTAAGAATGCAGTTAAGGTACATAGAGAGTTTCAGAAGCAGCATAATAACACTATAGAAAAAGTCAATCATAGGATAGAAATCAAATGGGCTGGCTGGGATCTGTGGAAGGTGGCTGACACCTAATAGGCATGTGGGGAAAGTGGTGACCAGGAAGGAGTGATGTCTTTATCCATTTCTGCTGCTATAAACAAACAACAAAAAAAAAATGCTTGAGACCAGATGACTTACAAACAATGTAAGTGGAATTTTTAGGACATTAGAGACAGGGGTCCCAGTGCCAAGTGATACATTCAATATCTGCTGAGGGTCTTCTTGCTACATCTCACAGGGCAGCAGAGTTTACCATGTATCCTGATGTGCTGGAAGATAGCGGGGAAAACCACCCCAGCTAGCTTGCTTAAATTCTCTTCTAGGACGACTAATCCTACTCCTGAGGGTTCCTTCTCATCTGTCTTCACCTCCTAAAGGCCTCACCACTACAAATAATCATACTGGCTTTGAGATGTGGCGTTTAGGTGAACATATGCGTTCAAACCATAGTACTTAGGTAAACAGAAATTCAGCAGAAGAAGGAGAAAAAGGAGAGTAGAAGAAGGAGAGGGGTGAGGGACAATAGGACTGTTATCACAAGATTTCAGTAAGGCTAGGAAAAGATCTTGCTTAGGCTTATGTTTTCTGTTTTCATGACCTCTTCCACAGATTTCATGAAGTCTTTCAGGCTCTGATTATCCGCATATTCCTATGAAAGCCTTTCAGAAAAAAAGATCCCACTTTTAAGTTTGTAATTAAAACTTGCACATTTCAGCTAGCTGCATGTCAGTTCTTCTGTAATGTGTGCGTACACATTTGGACTGTAGCATTAAGGGAGCATGGGCCCACTTCCGTGGATTCATCCTAATTCGAGGAAGAGACAAGTGCGGCTGGAGTTCAGTCCTGTAACTATAGAAACATCAAATGGAAGGATGAGTCAGAGATCGCATTGCTTATGTGGAAAAGCAGCTGGGAGAATTCACTGGAGTACTCCAAACAAGATGCTTCATGACTTGTGGTGTAAGGAAAAGAGCAATATTGTGGAATGGTGCAGAGAAGAGTAGAGAAAATGATGGGGAAGCCCCTGAGATTGTGGTAGAAGGAAGGGACCCTGGTTGTTGCTTTGATCATGAACCTCAGTACTCTGAGGTGTGACAAGGTGAAGGCAAAGGGTTGGAAAGTCCGTATGGTTGAACAAATGAAAAATTTGTGATATATTTAACATATCATAGAAACTGGTATGAAGAAATTTAATATTTAATTAGTATCAATTGTGTCCCGCAATAGGACTTATAATCCATATATGTGAACAATTATACACCACTGTTTTACTAGACTAATTTTTTTTGTTGTTGTTAAATTCATTTGCAAGGGGAGAAAGAGAGGGAGAGAGAGGAAAATAAGAGGAAGCCAGGACCTCTAGCCACTGCAAACAAACTGCAGACACTTGTAGCACTTTGTACAAGTGGCTTTATGTGGGTGCTGGGGAATCAAGCCTCTGCCACCAGGCTTTGCTGTGAAGTGCCTCAGCTGCTGAGTTCTCTCTCCAGCCCTCCCTTTTGACTTAATTTACATAAGACTCTAACATCTGGGCTGGAGAGATGGCTTAGTGGTTAAGCGCTTGCCTGTGAAGCCGAAGGACCCGGGTTCGAGGCTCGATTCCCCAGGACCCACGTTAGCCAGATGCACAAAGGGGGTGCATGCGTCTGGAGTTCGTTTGCAGTGGCTGGAAGCCCTGGCACGCCCATTCTCTCTCTCTCTCTCTTTCTCTCTGCTTCTTTCTCTCTCTGTCTGTCGCTCTCAAATAAATAAATAAAAGTAAACAAAAATTAAAAAAAAAGACTCTAACATCTTAAAACAAAAAAATAATTTGAAAACTTTTATTTCTATTTGATTTGGCAAGTTATATCAATCAAACGGTGGTGAAATTAAGCAGGTAATTTAAAACGGAGATGTTGATAATCCCTACAAAATGGTAGAAAAGCATCAGTGGCACCTAGTTTTCCCTCCATGTCTTTAGCTACTAAATCCATGTTTCTCACGTATGATCACTGGGAAGAATCTCCTGTTAAACATTGTTGATATAGTAACTTTTATTATGAATTTTCATTTATTTATTACATATGTGTATGTGTGTAGGTGCATGTGTGTGCTTTGTGACAGTGTCTTATCTATTCCAAGCTGGCCTAGAACTTGCTATATAGTGGATGATGATCTTGAACTTCTGATTGCCCGCCTCCACTGGAGTGCTGGAATAAGTGGAGAGCACCACCACGCCGCTCACGCTGTGCTGGGGATCCAGTCCAGGACCTTGCACCCTCCAATTGAGCTCCATCCCAAGCCTATTATAGTTTTTATTAAAAATATGGGATTCTGATGATTTCTTCAACTTTCAAAATGCATATGAAAGATATTTATATTTATTCGCAATCTAGCCACAGAGGATGCCTGTTCTTCAGTGACAGTAAAAACCTCAAATTTTAAAAATGAATATTTTTAAAGAAACTACAGTCTAACATGCTACCTTGCTACAATTACAATACATATGTGGAGTCAGTTTTCACTGAGGGTTTTTTTTTTTTGCCTTATGCAAACATTGCATAAATCCATTGGACAGCAGACCATTCCACAGGGAAAATATAGAACAATTTAAAACATAATAATTTAAAATTATGGACACTGAAAGAGCAAAGCATGAAAAAAATATTGTCTTTTCAAAAACATTGCTACTGAATTTACAAAGAGACAGGTTAACCAAAATTCCATAGCAAGAATCAAAAAACCTGAATTTTAATAAGGAGAAAATTCCTCTCAGGTGTTAAACAAAAGTTGCCTAATAGTATGTAACCTAACCCATCCTGAATGTGTCATTTAGAACAAAACATAGACGGATCCAAAGGGAACAAGAGCACTATAATTAGAATGTATATTTTCTCTCTCTCTATATATATAACCTTATCTATATCTATATATTATCTCTATATAGCTATCTATATATATATTCTATATATATCTTTATCATCTATATAGATACCTATCTATGATCTACAGAGAGGGGGGGGGAAGAGAGAGAGAAGAGAACATTTATGAATAGAAGCTGGTCACAGACGCTCCTGAGTTGAGTGATAGGATTGAAACTGAATTATGAACTCTTAGCAAAATTCTTGGTTTCTTCATCCAGTTTTGAAATTTTGCTCTCTTTTGTGGTTGCAAATTTTCTTTTCCTTTCCCTACTACAACCCAAATCAACTTCCCCACCTCTGTGAAAACCACATTGAAACTCTGTTCACATGATTTATTTTCTTAAACCAAAACATAACGTTCAACTTAATCCAACTGGCTCACTGCCCACCAAGCCCTTTGCTCCCGCAATGGGGCTCAGGATAAACAATTCTTGTGGGATTAATATTCCCACTTCTTCATATCTCTTCCTTTCCCAAATTCCTGCAGTGCTTTTCCTAAACAAATCTGATTCTTTCCTTTGATCCCAAGAGGGCACTAGCCACACATGCTCTTGGCTGGTTACCCCTTCGCACACTTGTCGTTCTATCCAGGTTGAACAGGCTGCAGCAGGAAATCACACCTTACAGAAAATACTTGCGGAAACTTCAACAGCTGGCCTTGTTTCCTGAGCGATCTTTCCCCACTATGAGAACAACACATTATGATCTTGACGATTCATAGAAAAGACACTAAGAGAAAGAAGATAACTTGCCCTAGGTATCAAATTAGCCAAAGATTGAGCCAGAGTTCCAACCAGGGTGGCTGATTAAAGAGAATAATTTTGGCAACCATAGTGTTTTTCCTTAGTAAAGAGGTGTTAAAGGCAAGAGTAACACAAAGTATCATTTTTACTTACCAGGTGAAAACTACTTACATGCAATGCTATGTGTAGGCCTACTGCAATTATTTTGAGGAATGTATTTTGTTAATTTGTAGATAAAATAATATAAAACCTTCAAAAGGATGTTGTGACATCAGGACTTGCTAAAAGCAAACTAAGGGTAATGGGATTGTGTCTTTTAAAATGATTATAGAACCCCTCAGACATTCTCAAAGTGCTCTTGCCATGAACAAGACCCCCTTGTGGATCTGTAGAGCCTAGGAGAGTGTGGGAATCATGCTACCCCTGTGTCACCACACATCACCACACTCTTACCCTACAGAACGACTAGTTCCTCAGCAGTGAGCATGCTTAATTTCTCTGCCTCCTGGTTCTATTTAACAGGCTCTTAACAGAACTGGAAAGCACTGGTTATTTTAGCAGCTCGGTCATAAGGATGACCTATATTTAAATGTAGCTATTTTCTTGGAAAGGCACTCTTTTTTTTTTAAATAATACTTATTTCTTTGCAAGCAGAGATACACACACACACACACACACACACACACACATGAGGGGGAGGGTGGAGAGAGCATGTTTGCCATGGCCTCTGGCTACTGCAAATGAACTCCAGATGCATGTGTCACTTTGTGCATCTGGCTTTACATGCATACTGGGGAATAGAACCTAGGTTGGTAGACTTTGTAGACAAATGCTTTAACCACTGAGCCATTTCTCCAGCCATTTCTTAAAGGTATTTTGCCATTCTCTCTTCAGTCGATTGTCTATTAAGAATGGATTTCTACCACTGCCTCAGATGCAGGGCTCCTGATCTCATACTTGTGGGTCCAACTGCCCCTCTAAGTCAATGCTTGCAAGAACTATAGGCTGTGACCCTATTTGCTGTCAAATACTGAATATATGGGAGAAACAGATAAACAAAAATAAAAGGTTTCTGAATATTCAGTGGCTAGAAATTGATTAAAATCAAATGCATAGTGAATCTGGGGTGTTTTAGGCAGTACTCACGGGGGCTGTATTGTGAGACTTCACTACAGTCTTGGTTCTGAGCATTCAGTATACACACTTCACACTCTGCATTGCTGACCTGCCACACAGCTCCATCTCACAACCCAGCTAGGACTGGAGACTACTGTCTGTGTATGCCAGGAACTACAGCGCTTTCATCGTACACACAGGTTCCTGCTCTTACAGTAAACTGCATCTTAATTACAGAAAAAAATCCTTGAATATTTTCCTTCTTTAGAATTTTAAGCATAAAGTTAATGTATCTCTAGATTATATTGTGTTATACTGGTCGGTTAAAGAAAATGCTGGACTGAGTTGCACAACAAAATGGCTCAATGAATTTTGTCTCAAGATTAGGACAAAATTTCTAACAGTTTCTAAAACAACCCTTTTGTGTTATGCTTTTAAGTGAAGTGGCATTCTCAGCATTAGCAATCAACATAATGATCAACTGTAAAAAACTGAAGATCCTGTATGTCCTGCAGTATCAAATATTCAACCAAAATGTGTGAATATGTGACAGTAAACAAGCCATATACATGTCATTAACATACAAATTTGCTTTTGTTTTTAATAAATGATAAAATAATATTTATAGAGCAAATAATTATTTTAAAATAAATTTCATTAGCATTTATGATCAAGAGCTGGAAAGATGGTTTAGCAGCTAAGGAGCTTACCTGAGAAGCCACAGCCCATGTAAACTAGATGCACATGATGGTGCATGCATTTGGAGTTTATTTGTGGCAACTAGAGGCCCTGGTGTACCCATTTTCTCTTGCTCTTTCTCTTTCTTTCTATCTCTCTTAACCACCCCCCTCTCTCTCAGGATTAGTGGTGCACATCTTTAATTCCAGCACTTGGGAGACAGAGGTAGGAGAATCCTGGTGAGCTTGAAGCCAGCCTGAGACTATACATTCAATTAGAGGTCTGCCTGGGCTAAAACAAGACAATACATAGAAATCTGTGCACCTGTTATATATTTCTGTATACTTAGATTTGTGTAACTTTTTTGACTTAAAAGGAGTAAAGTTTAAGAAAAGGTTAAGGAGGTCTGTTCTAGCTGTCTCTTGGAAACAACTCAAGACGCTGTCAGTCCAGCTCTACCACCTATAGGAAGCGTGTGGAGGAGCATAGAACATTTATGCACCTGGTGTTTTAGCAAACTCTGGGAAAGCAGAGTAGGCTAACCTCACTGCACATCTCCATTTCAATCTCCACACAGTGAGTGTGTTTCTTAATCCTTGGATTTTGCATGAGGCATTCCAATTCCCAACAAGGAGACATCTTAAGCTCCCTTTGAATTCTTCGGATGTGGTCCTCACTACCTTGCTTTCTCTAGGGATATTTTCTTCACAATATCTCTCTCCACAATAGATAAATCTAGAGACAATGGAGGCTCATGGTTTTGTATTCACTGGGACTGCGTGTGAAGTGAAAAGTGGTTACTAATTACCACAGATTTTTTTTTTCCTTATGAAAATATTCTGAACTTGACTGTGGGGATGTTTACACAATTCTGTGAGTATAGTACAAACCATTGACTTGTATGCATCAAGTGGGTAAATTTTATGATTCCTGAACTGTATCTCAATAAAGCTATTATATTTAAAAATGAAGAAAGGATGGGTTCGACAAGCACAGACCTATATATCTGGCTCTAATTCCCACTTGAACTTTGGATTGGCTGTCATTCACTGGACATGCCCATACTCATGTCTCAGTGGAGTCACAAATTAAACCGCTTCCTCATAGTTCCTGAATTATTAGTCAGTTGACATCACTATTCTAGTCACCGAGGCTTTGAAGTTTTGGGAAAGCAACTGACTTCATCTTTGTAGCTTTCAAATCATCAAACAGACAGAAATACTTCTCAACCCTTCTCTTTAGTAGTTTGGTAGGTGGTGTTGGAAAATTAAAGCTGACTAAGAAACTCACGGTGACAGTTTTATATCACAGACACCTGTGATGTCATTTGCACTTCACTCAAAATCAAGGTTCACATTTTTCTTTCTTTTTTTTTTTTACATGTATATGCAGTATGTGTGGTATGGTGTTTGTGGTGTAGACACGTGTTTATACACTGAGGTCACAGGAGCACTTCCGGTGTTCTTCCTCTGTTTCTCATCTGCTTCTTTCCTTGAGACAAAGTTCTTGTTTCTTTTTTTTTCTTTTATCAGATCTGCTGACTAGTGACCACTACTCCCAGTGATTCTCCTGTCCCAGCTTCCCACAGGACAAAGGCTATATGTGTGTGGGGCCACGCCCAGCTTTTCATGTGGGTGCTAGGGGGTTAATCTCACTCCCTCTCAGGGCTTGTGTGACAAGCATTCTTACCCAAAGAGCCATCTCCCCAGCCCTCAAATTTGTTCTTGTCTGAAATGGCTACCTCACATCTATTAGTTCTGTCAGCAAAGAACCTTGACTCTGAACAACAGGGTTTTAATCCTTCACGATACTGCTTTTATTTCCTTCAATATACTGCAAAGGATAATGTCTAGAGCACATGGTATTTTTTTCATTTTTGAGAATGCCTTAAACTGTTTCCTTAATGACTGTCCAAATTCACCTCACCTTAATCTATAATGAGTTTCTTTTCTACATGTACTTACCACCAGTCTTAACTTGTAACTTTGGACTTTTTGACAATTGCCAGTCTAACAACAGTTTGGAGATGATATTCCACTGTGACTCTTAATCTGAAGTTCCCTGCTGATTGCCTGCTCCCTCCTGTATCTGATGAAGACATAGTTATTTAGGTCTTTTACCCATGTTTTTTTTTTTTTTTTTTCTTCTGGTTGTTGTTTTTCCTGAGACCATGTAGTTTAGGTTGGCCTTATCAAACTTGTGGTTCTTCTGCCTTCTGAGTACTAGGGTTACAATTCTAGTTTATTTGCCAATTTTGTTAATCTCAGTGGAACAAAGTAAGGCTTGGCCAACTATTTGGGTCCCATGTGCCTCAGTCAACTTATAATACAAGTTAATTACCACAAGCTGTTTTGGTGACCAGAGTCTGGAAATCAGGAAGCAGGATGTATCTAGCCCTGTCAGTCTTCAAGATTGCTTTATCAATTTGAGAACTTTTGTGAGACTTATCACAGATGCTATGATTTTTTTTTTTTTTGCTCTATTTCTTTTGAAGAACTACATTGGAGTTTTGGGAAGTCATGCAGAGAATCTGTAGGTCCTGATAGAGAGTGTAGATATTTTGACAATATTGCTTCTGATTCAAGAATATGGATAAGCATGGCTTCAGAAATGTGCACAGAATACATTTCCTTTATTTTGTGTCTTCAGTTTCTTTCCAAAGTGACCATTACATTTCATTTCTGATTTGGATGCATTTCTTTCTTTTTTTTTGTAAGCTAATTCTCTGGTTAAAATGTGCAATACTTTGTTGAGCAGAATAATTTCATATGCTGTATAAACCACATTAGGAATCATATTAAAGAAAAAAATCAACAAACAGTAAGCCTACTAGATAGATATATAATATCCCTGGGCAATAATAAAATTTAAATGTGAACTCTGTATGGTATATTTATATAGATTTTCATTTTTAGGTTTGCAAATGGTTATATGGATATGTTACAAAAAATGCCTTTAGGGGCTGGAGAGAAGATGATGGCTCAATGGTTAAAGGTAATTGCTTGCAAACCCTATAGGCCTGGGCTCAATTCCCCAGTACCCATGTAAAGCCAGATGCCCAAAGTGACCCATACATCTAGAGTACATTGGGAGCTGCAACAGCCCTGGTATGCCTGTTCTATGTCTCTCATAAATAAATAAATAAATAAATAAATAAATACTCTTTGGAAATACATAGTGATACATTTAAAATGAGGTGTTATGTCCACAATTATTTCTTTCCTTATTATTTATTTTTTGTTGTATTTATTTATTTATGTATTTAGAAACATGGTCTCACTCAAGCCCAGGCTGAATGGCAGTTTTCTCTGTAGCCCTGGTTGGCATCAAACTCATGGTGGTCTTCCTACTGTAGACTCCTGTGTGCTGGGATTAAAAGCTTCAGTCACCATACCTGACTTACAATTTATTTATAAGACTTCAGTTTATTAAATGCATTTAAGACAAGGGACAGCTAAAAAAATACAGCAAATTAATAACAATTGTAAAAAAAAAAATTCTACAGATGACCATAACCAGGGACAAAAATACTAGCATTTAAATTCTTTGGAAGGACTTGAAAATTTTATAATTAAAAATTTGGAAGTTAAATTAGTATTTTGTTATTGAACATCTAAATAATGGGTATTTTGAAAAATCATTTTCTTTTTGTTCTCAAGGCTGGAGTGATTCTAGGAAGTACTATCATACTATAGCCATAGTCTCATGAAAAGCAAGGCAATCTCAAAAAATCAAAAGTATGAATATGGTGACAATTTAAGAACACACATTTAAATCCTTCATGTTTAAAACCGTTTAGAAACTAATTTGTAATGTTGAACATGCCACTTATTTTTACTGTCTCCAAGATGACTATTTCATTTAACAGAATTTGATATGTTGCATTTGTGACTTAAGTATTTTTAAAAACACATTTTATTTAGTTATTTACTTGAGAGGGAGGGAGAGTGCCTTAACTGCTGAGCCATCTCTCCAGCCGCAACTTGAGTACTTTTTAAAAATATATTTTATTTATTTATTTGAGAGAGAGGGAGAGAGAGAATGGGTGCACCAGAGCCTCCAGCCAGTGCAAAACTCCAGATGCATGTGACACCTTGTGCCTCTAGCTTACATGGGACCTGGAGAATCAAACCTGGGTCCTTAGGCTTCACAGGCAAACACATTAACCGCTTAGCCATCTCTCCAGCCGGATAAATTTGTTTATTAATCATGACAGTGGGTGTCATTTAGTTATTCTGTGATTTAGGACATGTGTTTGTGAATGCTGACAGTTTTTTTTTTCTTGTAATGCTCCCAAGTTTTTTTAATGCATTATTACATGAGATAGGATTTTCTTTACAATGTTAATATAACAAGAAGTATTCTTGTCTTATTCTCATTTTCAAATTTAATATTTGTGGGATGCATTATCCAATTAATGTTATTTTCTAAGAGATTCTTTTCTTTTTAAACCTTGGCTGTGTTGAATATTATTTTCTTGGCAATCTTTTAGTTGTCACTGCTTTTTATTTTCCTTTATTGTCCTGGTATAGTTACTTGTATCCTTTCTTTTAAATCTGGCTGTTATATTTTTTGAATAAACCCATTTGTTTTCAATATATTTACACACATACACACAAGCTTGTAAACTTTACTTATGGAGTTTGACAATTTTTTTTATCAAGGGATTTACATCATTACTTATGATACACATTGTTTTGAAATTTTTCTTTCTATGATATTGTTTTCAGGCTTTGGGCTAAAGGACTGCTGACATCATAAAAGAGGACATAATAATTACATAAGAATTATGTTATGCTGTCCTTAAATACTTGGTAGAGATTACACATACATCTTTCCAGTTGTGGGAACCTTTTTGTAGTAAGTTTTTAATTAGAATCAAGTTTACAATAAGATAATATTCTTATTTTCTATCATTTACACACTGGGAATATTTTCAAAACTGAATTAGTTGATTTCATCTCAGTTTGCACATTATTTGACATAAGGATTTTTTTGTTTAAAATGTATAAGTTTTTAGTTATAACTTTAGTTCTGATGTTGGAAGTTTATATTCTCTCTCTCTTCTTTCCGTCCTCTATTTTGACTTCCCTCCTTCATGTGGTCACTAGTCTTTGTATTCTTTATAGTCACAATAGTACATTTTATATTCAATTGATTTTTGCTTACATTTGTATTGTCCCTATTTTCTTTTCTTTGGGTTTAACTTACTGTTATTATTTAACTTCTTGCAATGGATACTTAAAATTCTGACTTTTAATTTTTCCCTATTCATCTGAAGCTACAAATTTTCTTTTAATCATAGTCTTATTTGTATAAGGCTTAGATATTGTTGATTTTATTATATATAATTCACTTAAAGGTACTTTCTCAATTTATTTTGGTATCTTCCTCAAATCAAGTTTATATAGAGTTTTTTTTTAATTTCATGTCTAAGATTTGAGAATCATCTACTTATCTCATTATTTTTTCCCTTAGTAAGTATATCAAACTCTCAATTGTATCCCTGATTTTTTACAGCTTAATGCCACATATTCCTCAGAACTACCATCCCCTGCAATTGGGATCTACATGGCATTGATTCTCAAGTTTTTAGATAAATTAGTAATTGTAGCTATTTTATGTAATTTCAAAATAACTTTATGTTTTAAAATGAATTGGACTATGCATACAAGTACAAACTAAGCCCGCTTACCTTCATTATTATTTTATTTTTATTTATTTATTAGAGGGGAGAGAAAGAGTCAGATAGAGAGACAGAGAGAATGGGCACACCAAGGCCTCTAGACATTGCAAATGAGTTCCAGATGCATGTGTCACCTTTTGCATCTGGCTTGCATGGATGCTGGAGAATAGAACCTGGGTTCTTTGCCTTTGCAGGTAAGTGCCTTAACCACTAAGCCATCTCTTCAGCTCCTATCTTCATTATTTTTTGGTGTTATTTTATGATACATAGTAATCCCAATTAATTTTGATACTTTTGTTTGTATTAGCTATTGAAGTTTGTATTAGCTATTGAGGTTTTCTTGGATTTCACCTAAGCTTATTTTTATCTTTTATGAAGTCTGACATAAGATACTTTTTATTAGTATGTACTCACATAAGGTATTTTTATCACTGGATGCAGCAAATATTCATTTAGATTTATTTCCCAATTTCTTCTTTGTGATAGGGACCACAGGCCTTCAGAGTGCTAGCTAACACTTTAGGTGCTAAGATGCTTTAATGTACATACCAGTCAGGTGCGCACTGTGGAGCTGCTTTGCTTATGATGAGGATAAACTTTCCATGCTATTTCCAGGCACCATTGCAATGTCCACTAAGGCAGTGGATAGTGGAGACTGTTTAGTTCTGGCTGTATCGTTTCCACTTCAAACCTGTATTTAGCTATTAGTAGCAGCTTTCAGTATAGCATTAAAATGAACTAGAAAGTTTCTTTTCACTTTGCTTGACCCCACTGGTTGTGGATTTGGGAATAAAAAGGTCAGAGGTGTGTCTTCACAGCAATTCATTTTGTAAAGTCATGATCATTTGTGTGAACTGGGGTTCCATCTATTTTGTTGTTAGGAAAAATGTTCCCACAGTGTTCTTTTTGCAACAGTAGCATTTTATTTCAGAGAATTTGTAAGCAACCACCCAGGGGCCATTAGGATAACCTACTTCTTTCTCAATTTACCAAAGTTGAAGAGGGCAGTAACGATTTTCCAACCCAAGAAATATGGCTGATACATTTTGGCCTCCTGGAAACTTGCTGAGCTATTTTGTAGAGGTCACCCTCCCCTGCCATCAGCTCACTCCTCCAGATGTAAAACTGCAGAACAGAGAAAGAAAAGGTGCCTTGACCCAAGTCCACATCAGATTGCCGCCCTGTGCTTTGTTACAGAGTTCAAGAAGAGCAGGAGGTTAGAATCAGCCTCATAAACATCACTCTGCTTTCCAGAAACCAAGGAAAGATGAACGCTTTTGAAAGCTGTGCACTAATTGTCCAAAAGACAGATAAATATACTGAGAATCAGTATGAGCTTCTTTTCATAGGAACTTTAAAAAATTAATTCTGAAAGTATTTTTGGAAAGGAATCGTCAATTTTACTGTTTTTCCAATGTATCAAGTAGAGTGAAGAAACAAGGCTGGAAATGCCATTAGAAACAAGTGCTCTGTAACCATCTTAACAAATAACGGTCGAACACCAGGTGCTGACAGAGTTAATAACCGTTAATGTGCATGTGCTGTACTTTGAAATTCTTTTTCTGTTTTTCCAATTGTTTTGCTTCAGAATTTGATGATATGTAATTTTGATTTGAAAGGAGGAATAATCAGGTTGCTTTCTATGCCAAGTTTGTTCTTATCTGGTTGCTATGACAATCTCCTTCGACAGTTGTTATTTTTTTTTTCTCTTTTGTGGAATTATCTGTTTTTAATGTTATAAAAAGAGTTTTCTAAGGTAAGGAGTTTAATTTATGCTTAAAGGAGTTTAAAGAAATAATTTTTTTTTAAAAAGCTTTTAGCACAAACTTTGCATTCCAGAGTGCTGTGTCTTATTTAAGATTTTAAATAAAAGTTGATATTTCTTGTAATAAAAAAAGATTGAAGAATCAAGGTCTTTAGAGAATCTAAATTTTCATTTCTTCCATGTTATATGCTCTAATTACATACTCTTATTACATTGTGCACATTCAAGTTTGTAAGTTTGTTTTCTATACTTGAAATATTTCCTTAGTCTCTAAGTTATTTGGAAGAGTAAGTTTTTATGTATGTGCATGTGTGTGTTTTGTTTTGTTTTGTTTTTTGTAGGTAGGGTCTTACTCTAGCACAAGCTAACCTGGAGCCCACTATAGTCCCAGGCTGGCCTTGTACTCACGATAATTCTCCTACCTCTGCCTCCTGAGTGCTGGAATTAAAGGCATGAGCCACTATGCCCAGCTAGGAAGAATAAGTTTTAAAGAAGAAAATACCATATTATACACCATATACTTGCATTGCAGCTCTAATTTTGTCAGTAAAAAATCAGTTTGATCCTCAAAAATCACATGCCTCTAATAAAATATAACTTCTTTTTCAAAAAGAGGCTGTTAACCCATATGTGGCCACCCATATAAACAACGTAACTCTATGTGCAGTCCATTTTCTCTGGAATATTGAAATTATCTTCTTACAACAATTCTGAGTAATCCTTTTGTGTCTTCTATGAAAAAAAAATCGTGAAATCAGCAAATGTGTATTGAGTTTTTTTAATTATAACATGTACATGATCCACATTATTTTTGGTCAGTGAAAGTCACATTGTAATTTTCCCAAGAATTATCATTTGCACAGAAAGGCTGAGGTAAATTTTTTTTTGATTATTTAAAACAGAAGTTGGTGATTTGAAGTTAGTATAAGGAGTTAGCTCTACGCAGAGAGAGTCAATCTTATCCTCTGGGTGACTTACTAAGTTATAGTGGCCCATCCAGAGCTCTCAAAAGGGAATGTGTATCAGTTACCAGCAGGACTTTATGACAATACCCATCCTGCCTCTGTTTCTGTCCCAGAGTGCCTGGGCTACGGCTGGATAATTAACATTTCAACTAGTTTCTTCATAATGCTTGTGCTACTGCTCATGGCCCTGTGACAATACTGACAACCATTGGGTGGGTCAGTCTATAGAGGGATTTATTTTTATTTTTGCTAATAATATTGGTCTCTTCTGAAGAAAAAGGTAACTTTGTAGTTGGCTTGCAAATCAGTATATTTTAAGATTTTGATTTCCTTCTAGAAATTAAATAGACAAATGTAATTCCAAATATCTTGATGTTGACACTTGGCATCCTGATATTTTAACTTAATATCCTGATATTTTTTTCCCCTTTTGTTTCTATATTCACAGTTCAGAAGCCACCTGGTAGATAGAATCTCTTCTGGTGCATACTCACTAATGCCAGTCTAACCAGGTAGAGATTTTAGGGTGAGCTTAGGAGAACCTTTGCAAATTACCCAAAGAAAAAAGAGCTAATGGTGGAAAGCATATCTGGGAAAGTCATCCCAACTGTGAGGCACAGCTGTCAGGAGAATGCCACTCTTCTAATAAGTAGGCCATTTTTGTCACCACTACTTTGTAGTGTGTATTTGAATTTTATGGTCATCAGATGATATTATCTTCTCTTTTCTTCACTAGACCATACAGAATTCATAGCAAAGAAAAGAGTAACAGCTGGCTCTTCATATAAACTTCAAGTGTACAAATGTAGATCTAATTCAGATCTAAATATAGCAAGTGTGCTCACATCTCATAACTAGGTGTAGCTTAAGGGCCTAAAATTTGTATCAGTATGTCTTTAGTAACTTCATGTGCATTTCCTAATGCCACACATTTCACAGCAAGAATGTTCCTTCATAGGAATGTTTAGCAAACTTAGAAATAGAAATTTCAATTTCATTATCTTCTGTGGTAGATACAAAAATTAGGGTAGTTTATCTCCTCCCTCAAATCTCTGCCAATGATAATTTTAGATGCTCTCAAGAGATGGAAGGCATTGCCTTACTCTAAAATCTGTGTTGGTCCGGTGACTTGCTTAGCTCAATAAAATGTAGCCCGAGTTACACAGCAGCATTTAGAGACTGGGTCTCATAAACCACGTGAAGCCATTAGGCCTGGTGGAAGAAAAGAGGGAAGTTGAAGATCCTCAGCTGAGGGCCATCTTGCCTCAATGTAACAAAGAATTGCTCCCTAATCATAAATGAGCTCTACTAAGACAAGTTAAAACCACATAGTACAGCCCAGTCTAACATGACAGTGTATGGGATCACAAGCAAGATTTGGTCATTATTTAATATCAATATATTTGGGGCAGTTAGTTTTGCAACCATGAACAACTGACACCTAACCCTTCTGAATTAAATTTACAGTTATGTTCCAATGTTCACTTTCCTTTCCTTTTGCTTTAGCAATTTGAGTGACTCAGTTCTGAGGGGGATGCACATGTGACATGATTCTTTTTTACCTACTCTTTGCCTAGGTGCATTTATCTTGGCTAACAGGACGTGAGGAGAAGTGAAGTCAAAACCTCCAGAAAAAAAAAAGTTGCTTGGCTTCCTTTTCTTCTTCCCACCTTTCTGTTGGCCACCACACTGACATGGAAACCATGATTCTTTGGATCATGCATGACAGAAACATGCAGAATGCAACAGTAATGAATAGTGTGGAGTCCTCAGTGTCCTATACACCAGATACACTCAATATGTGGATTGCTGGCAATTTAGATTTTGTGCAAGAGAGAAGATGACATTTTAGCTTTTATTTAATTTATTTATTTTTGTTTTTTTGAGGTAGGGTCTCACTCTAGCCTAGGCTGACCTGGAATTCACTACATGCTCTCAGGCTGATCTTGAACTTAACAGTGATCCTCCCATCACAGCCTCTGGAGTACTGGGATTAAAGGAGTGCACCACTACACACAGCTTTAACTTTTATTGATCTCTTTGTCATTGTTGCAGTTATACTTGTTAAATCAAATTAATGCATTTTCCTTGTGGTAGTGCATGCCTTTAACCCCAGCACTCAGGAGGCAGAGGTAGGAGGATCACCATGAGTTCGAGTTTACCCTGAGACTACATAGTGAATTCCAGGTCAGCCTGGGCTAGAGTGAGACCCTACCTCGAAAAACAAAACAATCAACAACAACAAAACCCCACAAATTTATACTTATCTGAGAATGAAAAATCATGTCAGTGAAAGTGATACAAAGGTATTAAGTTATGTTTCATAAGGTCTTTGTACACTACAGTAGAATAACATTCCTGAAAAGAGTTTAGTAGGCCTAATTTGTCATTTATATATTCCAGATACTGGGCTAAACATACATATATATTATCTCACTTAAATTTTGTGGTAGTCAGCTATCTTTTACTATAACAGCATACATGTGAGTAATTAACTTATACAGAGGAGAGGTGTATTTTGTCTTATGGTTCTGTAGTTTTCAGTACACTGTTGGTGAAGGGTTCATTGTTTTGGTAGTAGTGTTTTGGTGTGTACAGTAGATCAAAATGCTTACCTCATGGCTAGAAAATGAAAGGAAGGAAAAGAGGAAAGAAAGAGAAGGAAGGAAGAGAGACCAGACTCTCACAATGCCCTTCAAAGGCAAAGCCCTAATAATGTGAAGACCTCCCACTAGATCCACCTCCTAATGGATCCACTACCTCCCAGTACTGCCACCATAGAAGCAAGTACTTAGCATAGGAATTTCTAAAAAGTTTTGAAACCAGTTTATAAAAAGTTGATGCATATTTTAAGCCATGCCAGGTAACTTAACATGGTATTCCATATACCATAAAATAGAATAATCATTTGAACTCCAATCTTTCTATAATGTGGTCAACAAGGTAAGGTTAACAATCCAGGCACTGTTATTTGCCACAGATTCTTCAACTGTGAAGCTAAGGGGAAAAATAAACATTCTAGGCTGGAAAATCGATAAAGCAGTTTTCTAGAAGATAAGTCAATTGGTTATTTAAAAATATTATTTGGTAAATTTTTTGAAATTTGGAATTGCACTATAATTTCCCAAACAATTGTCTTAATTCTTCATTTCACCTGTAGAGTGCATCTCCACTCAGACCTAAAACTTCCCGTGGCTGGCATTTTCTACTATTGTAATGAAAAGCTTCACATTGCTGTCCCAAGATGGTAATAACAACAGGAATAAAAAGGCTGAGTTATATAAAAAACACCTCAGGGTATGAACACGAACTAAAATTGTGTAACTTTAAGATTTTGAATACAGGTGGGCATACACAAAAACTTTTAACAAAATTGAACACAATTATGTGACAACCTCTCAAGAACCTCTGCATGTTGAGATGAAGCCTGAGTCTGGCATTACTACGCAGATCATATACAGAGAATACACACGTATGCACACACACATTCTTTTTCTCACACACACACACACTCACTCTCACACACACACATCCAAATACATCTCTTTATGTGCTTTGCTTATCAGTACAAATTTAAAATCAAAGAACCTGTTGTGTTTGCCTATTAGGGATCACCATGGAATCTCACAATGTGGCCCAATTACTGTTCAGTCCAGCACCTTCTATCGTGGCAGGTCAGCTTCTGGAACATTGTAGAGAGGGGACAGAAGGCTTTAACAACACCTGTCGGGGCTGTGAACAAAGGCATGTGGCGTTTATACCATGGTTTTCCTGAGCTTCTCAGTCATCCTCAAAGGATAAGGCAGAGCTGCTATTCACAGGCCTGGAGATGAATTTTTCTTTACAAAGCCCAGCATAGGACACACCTGGGCCCAATGTCCTATGGACCAATCTCCTCTTGGGATCCAACAAGGACCAAGAAAAAGTAATTTTATATGTAACATCTCCAACCCACCTTTAATCATTTTCTGAGTGTGCCAGATAGTTCTGCATAATCACGTCTGGAAGGGATTGTCAAATATGCAACGTGATCGAGTCCAAAAATTACTTCCATTTAGAAGGATATTAGGCAGTTCTTATTCAGTTGAGCTAAGGACAGGCAGTGGTGCAAGCCAAATGGAGCTATTTCAAGGAGCGTGTAGCTGCTTCTGTGGAGAAGCTATATTTTTAGCAGGACAGCCCTCAGAAAACATGCTTATTACTTTGACAAAATAGCCGCATTTTCTTTAGAAGAATCTGCATGGAAGATTGACTGAGTTATTAATTTAGCTGTTTTTTTATTATGATTTTTTTTGTAGCTTTCTGATCACTGTGGGCAATTCTGCCAGTCAGTTTGTGTGCCTGTTTCTAATTCCCCATCATCACGTCAATTTCTCTCACCTCAGAGATGTCCAAATGTATTCCGCGAATTGTGGTAGTGTTGTGTAAAATTCAATGCGACAGGAATGTTTAAATTTGGTCAGGGCTGCACTACAGGAATGGGTGAGGCTCATGAAAAGTGCTCAGTGTGTGTTGGGGCACAGCTCAGCTTTTATGGTCCCGCTGGAGATGGAGTTCTGAGCTCAGGCATTATAGGTGGGCTCCTGTTAGGTCCCTTCTGGCCACTCCAGTACACACCAATAAACAAACCAACAAGAGCCTTGTGGAAGAAAGAGGAATGCTTCCATTGTTTGCATTGCTGGGACACAGACACTGGCTGCCTAGGCTTTGTTTTGCAGCACAGAGTAAATCCTGGGAAATTCACTCATAAAAGACAAAGAAGGAACACAGGGGAGTCTTAAATAAGAGGAATCGACTCTGAAAGGTGTCAGTATAAGTGGTTTTGAACAAAAGAAAATGAAACAATGTTCACCTTAAGAATCTGAATTACCTCTTGTTTTTCTAATCCAGTAAGTGAGGGGAGAAAAGAAAAGAATAAAAAGTAAGTAATTCACTTTAAACACAAGAAGTTATGAGACTATGAATAATGGGAGAGGGAAGATTGATAAGAGAAATTTTGATTTGATGTTCACTTAAAATTATGTCTAAATCCACACCATTTTAAGGAAAGGGTGGAACCTTTCTCTTTCATTCTACAAATTGTTCCCAGAAAATTAATTGTTTTATGCACATAAGTGTCTATTATACATAAGAACACAATCTACTTTTTAGCCAAAATATAAGTATCAGGCTCTCCTTTCTATCATTCAAACAGAACCTTAGAATTTACAAGTTGCAGTCCTGATTCTACCAGGAGTTACTACAGACTTTGAATAAAGTACCTAATTAGATGATCTCCATTATCTCACTAAATGATCTCCATTTCCTCCTTTCAGAAGAGGGAATGAGTAAAATTATCTTGGGTGTCCTTTCTAGTGTGGGTTAATTTATTATAGTAAATAGTGGTATTGCAACGTATCCAGATTCTGCTCTCCATCAGACACTGTCTACAATTCCCTTCTGCTTAAAACATACCTCATCTATGAGTCCTTTTAGTCTGTTCTGATACTTTTTAGCTCAATAGTTTTGATTCTCACTCTGCCGCTGAATGCATTTTAAAATGGGTTTATGAAGAAAAAAATCATGGTCAATGCAACTATAATATTGAAACTAGTAAGAAAATGATAGTGTGGGCTTTCCATCATTGACATGGTCTTCATGTGCATTGACTTTATAACTATACCTGCAGCCCAGGGTGTTTCATGAACCATAGATAATTGAAATATAAATATTGCATACATACTTTATAAAATGCACATGTTAATAGCAAACACATAGATTTTTATATAGTAGCTGGTTATTTAATTTACATACCTATGACACGAACTAATTTGGGTGAATGAGAAGTTTAAGTAACAGAACTGCCTAACATTAAGTGAATGAGAAATAACTCATAGTTCTAGCTGGATTATATTCATTATGCTTGTTCGCTTTTTTACATTCTATTTTCAGTATTAAGAATTATAATAGAGGGCCAAGGAGATGACTTAGCAGTTAAGGTGCATGCCTGTAATGCTAAAGGACCTAGGTTCAATTCCCCAGGACCCACTAAAGCCAGATGCACAAGGTGGCTCATGCATCTGGAGTTCGTTTGCAGTGGCTAGAGGCCCTGGCACATCCATTCTCTCCAGAGGCCAAGGTAACAGGATAGCTGTGAGTTTGAGGCCAGCCTAAAACTACATAGTGAATTCTAGGACAGTCTGGGCTAGAGCAAGACCCTATCTTGAAAATTGAAAACAAAAATGTTTACATTTATGAACGTTGACATTTTCTCACATTTAGTATAGGACTTTATGCAAAATGTATGTGGCTACTGAGACAAACAAGTTCCAACTCACTATTGTTCTGGAGCACGTTTCTCCTTTTCTCCTCTGGCCTTTGATATCACTTGGAATTAGATGAGGGTTCATTATGGTAGATGATGGCTACATTTTTGTTTTGCTGAGAGTGAATTTGGAGACTTAGCGTAACCAACTTTCTTTGGTGGGTAGTCCATTGTGGGGTGTGCATGTGTATGTGTGCACGTGGTATAGTTTGCACATGTGTGTGCAGATGCCCACACCCTGTGAATATGAATGCCCAGGCTATAAAGGGATTACTTTTGGGAGGAGATAATTAATCTGAGAGAATATTCAAAATACATTATGTGAAAGGTGTATACCTTCAAAAGAAGTGATTTATATAAATGTTTGGAAAGATCTTTTTTAAAAATGTCAAGGCCTTTTGTTAAGCTCTAGATGTTAGAGTTATAATCAAGAAATATATGGCCTTATGAGAAATAGGTAATGCTGGTGAACAATATTTTATTTTGTGGTATCCTTTGGTAGAACAGATTATCAAAGAAACAAGTTCAGGAAAGGATGCTGGTGATGCAGTCTGACACTAGGTGCCATGAAACCTTGAACTAAAGTACTCACCTCCCTGCAGGCTCAAAGGCTAAGCACTGAAGACTAACTCCACCCCCCCAGACACACAGCCAGACCCACACTGGAGTTAGAAAGGTGACAATGAGAGGCATCATGGCAAAACTGAATAAAGAGAAAGATGGGCTGTTCAAAGACAGACAACCAGTGATCACTAGCAGGAAATGGTTTAGTGGCCTGGATGAAGAACTATGTCTTGAGATACTATTTTCTGTTCAGTCTAACTTGCTTCTTCTTCAAGCTAGTAACTAAAGAGGAAAATCTTGAAAACAGAGCACACACACACATGCACACGCACATGCACACACAAGAGAGTTACAACTGTGGTCAGCAAAAAAAAAAAAAAAATAGTTGTGGTAAGTTAAAGTAAGGCTGGCAAGCAGAACTATTTTTTGAGAGACAGAAAATCATTCTCCAATTGACAGCCATCTTCATATGAGGTAGCGTGTGTTCAGATGGATGCTTGGCTTGTCATTGGGTATGACGTGCACACATTGTAAAGATGTGCAGGTCTCAAGCATGGCTTCCCAGAGACAAATCACGATGCAAACAGATGGCTCTCCACTGAAGTACAGGGCAGCAGCTCTTACTCTGCATGTGGCCTATGAAGCTGTGTGCTTGTCAGTGAGAACGCTTTAGTAACAGGTAGGATTGGAATTTATTTATTTTTACATTCTGGTGTGTGTATGTGTGTGAGTGCAGGAGCGTGTGTGCCATGCCACGTGTGTGCAGGTCTCAGGATAACTTTCAGCTGGCTGTTCTTTCTTTCCACCTAGTTTGAGGCGGGGTCTCTTGTTATCAAGTGTTTTGTTGACCAGGCTAGCTGGCATGCCAGTTTCCCGTGTCCTGTGTTGTCTCTGACTACCTTCTTGTTCGTAGGCATACTGCAATCACAGGTGCCCACTACATCTGTCTTTATGTGAGTTCTAGGGATCAGAGTTCAAGTGGTCATGCTTGTGGGCACTTTTTCCACTGAGCCATCTTTTCAGTTGCAGGACTGAATTTTGTGCTATCCCTTTTCATGAGCATAAACAGAGAACTGAACTCAAATCGCCAGCACCCCCATAATAAGCTGAGTATGACAGCCCACACCTTTAATGCCAGAACTGGAGAGGCCGAAACAGGAACATGTCTGCAGCTTTTTGGCCAGCTAGTTTAGATGAATTGGTGAGCTCTGGATTCAAGGAAAGATACTATCTCAAGAAAGAGAGTGGAGAGAGATTGAAGAAGACCCCTGACATTGACCTCAGGCAACTGCATGCAAGTGCTAACATGTGCCTGTGTATCCCCATACATGTGCACCCACACATGTGGATATGTATGCATATATGGATGCATACCACACACATGTTATATTTGGCTATAACTCCTGCAAATAAAACAACTCATTAATAAATCTGCATTGTATGCTCACAGTTTTCATGGGCTTTGACAAAAGCATCCATTGTTTAGAAAAGTCATGATGAAATTGTAGGACACTGAAGTTTGAAATGCATTTTAAGTATATGTACCTCCAATTCAAAGTGAGTGCAAAAACATCTTAGCACTCCTGATGGGCAACCATCTCACATATTTTTGATTACTTTCATTCGGGACAGTGAGCTTAAAAGGAAGAACAGAAAGTTATTGGGTGGGGGGACCTAGCATTGCAATTATTTCATCCAAAGAGAAAGTGAATGGCACCCCTGGTATGTTGTCCACTCTAGTGACCCTCCATATGATCTACTTTAATTGGGCTTTCAATGCCTGACAGAATTTGCTGTGATATATTCAAATGTCTGCAGCTTAAAAATTCTCTATGTTTAATGCTTCTCTTTCTATAAAAAGAAAATTCCATAAATTCCCAAATTAGAAATTCTATGCAAAAACAACTCCTTAATGGGTATTCATATACTATCTCTAATAGTTCAGTATTTTCTCTTATTTATTTGGACTGTCCTATTAAGTAATTTACAAGTATATCAAAGAATATAAATTTTTTATATTACTTCTAGGTTATTTTCAGATTTCACTACAAAACACTATGGCTCAGTGGTGTTGTTTTCCCCTTTTCAGTCAGTAGTGAATGTGGGCGAACATTTTCTTCTTACTCTATATGCATATAGTTAGCTTAAATATTGCAACAATTATGTGTCTAACATTATGCTCTTTACCTAAAATAAAGGTGACCATTCCCGTGTTTCATCATTAGAATATATATATATTCTCCCAACACATATTCACTATATATATATATATATTCATTCCAATATCCATCATCTATCTACCCATCTATCTTGTCTGACAAGTAAGTAAGATAATTTATTGATTATCATATTGTCCATACAATTGATCATATCCATTCAGCCTTGCCATTCAGATTAAAGGCTGGAGCCAAAAATTTCTCTGAGAAAAGATATTTTTCAAGGGAGGGGGTATTGTCATGATCACAAAAGAACTAGGAAAACCAAAGAATAGCTCAAAATGGTGAGAAAAATGTCTCCTCCTACCCACAGTTAGACAGCCAGTCAGAAGGGGAAAAAATTCAATAAAGGTACATGTGAAGTTGTTACAGACTTTTAAGACAGAGGGTGACTGATGTTAGATCAAAACTCTGAAAACTTTAGAAACAAAGCTGGGAAATTCTAGAAATTTTAGCAATGTCTAGAAATCAAAGTATTTTTCTATTAACTTCAGCATTATAACAATCTCTTACAATTATCAATAACCAACAACAGAAAGTCTCCAGAGGTCATCTTTGTAATTATTATTATTTTTAATGACACGTTTTTAGTCATATTTTATTTATTTGAGAGACAGAAAGAGGTAGGGAGAGAATGGGTGTGCCAGGGCATCCAACACTGCAGATGAACTCCAGACGCATGTGCCACCTTGTGCATCTGGCTTACATGGGTCCTGGAGAATGGAACTGGGATCCTCTGGCTTTGCAGACAAATGCCTTAATCGCTAAGCCATCTCTCCAGCCCCATTGTAATTATTTTAATACTGCCCATGGAGAATACCATTGTTAAGAACTGTTCATTTTTCAGAATTCCTACCTATGTTGGATGTAGCACAATATGTCCATCAAATAGACAACACTAAGTTGTAAGAGTTTATGTCCTGTAGTCCTTGTCAAACATCATGTACATGAGTCAAAAGATAAACAACTAGTCATTTTCAGGGTCCCAGTAGTTTAAGGAATTATTGGTCATGGAATAAAGTTATTCATGCACTCAATAACATTGAGTAAAATAGGACATGCAATGTGTTTAGCACATGGCTGGAAACAAGTGTTACATACAGCCAGTATTATTTTTATTACTTTTAACCAATATAGAAAATACATGATAATATTTGTAGTTGGAAAGCAGCAATCTATTTCCATTGCTTTCAGAAAATATTGGAAACTATTTGCAAACGATGATAGAATGTTCTTTGATATTTGAGAGTTGTATGGCATAGTACAAATAAATTCTTTCATTTTGCTATCAGGTGTCCAGGGTACAAAATTAATACAGTCATCGCTCCTTATCTTTGAGGGGCTGGTTCAGAATATACCTAAATGTGAGGATGCTAGAGCTGAACAGAATGGCATATGTTTGTATGTAACATGCAGTTCTCCCTGTATCCTTTAAATCAGGTATGTGCAACCTGTGGAATGTAGGCTACATTGATCTCAGTATAGAGCTAAACATGGCTCAACACATTTGTTATTCTCAAAATCAGATCACAATGTGAAAAGGTATGACATCCCTGCCTTAAATCATCTCTACATTAAAATTCACTGCCCAATGCAAATGCTTTGTAAATAGTTGTTATAATGCATTGTTTAGAGAATATTGACAAGAAAATAAGCTTGAATATGTTGAGTGTTCATGCAATTTACTTTTTATTTTCAATCTAAAGTTGGTTGGGTGCCAAGATAGTAGAGGAGTATGTCATGAGTGCACACTATCAACGTGACACTGAATTACATCCCCACACCACCTTGACACTACTGTCATTTCTTTCATCGTGTGCGCAAAGTTGAATGCATCACAGCACAAAGCCAGAGTGGATGTGAACTTTGGTAACATGGGTGCTCAGGACTTCACTGGAATCAATCTGGATGTACACAGTGCGTTGAAATTTATATTTGCTGATGATGAGGAAAGAGTATCAACTGAACTTGTTGATAAATCATTGATCATTTCATTAGTGACTTCAGGGGATTATTATCTAGATTAATTATAGAAATTTGTATTTTAATTCGAAGCATGTAATTAATAAGTTAAGCATAAGAAAGTATTTCAGGAGAACATTGCTGAATCATTAGAAAGTTATAATAAAGCTATCTCTACCCAAAAAAATAATTACCTTTTAAAGTAAAGTAAGCTGGGATTCCTATTACAAGGTTTAGGGAGTTTTGACAACCCCAAAAGTATTGAAAGACTTGAGAGACTTAAATGAGACAGGAATAAAATTCTCATATACAATACAGAATATACAAGTAAAATTTTATTTTATACAAATAGCAGACTATGTTTTAGTGTCATATCCCATACAATACTTAGAACATACCAATTTTAAAAAAGTTATTCATACAGTATGCTTCATGAAATATTTGTGAAATTATTGCAATAAAATATTTGGATTATAGGAATTCAAATTTCACTGCATGGTCCTTTGTCATTTTTATTGCCATTTTGTTTGATTTTGTTTAAATTTAATTAGTTTTCTCATGAAGAGGCACTTAACTGTGAAGAATTACTTAGAATGTGCTCCCAAATGACTGATCTTTCTGCCATGTCTTAGGATACAGTCCCAGTTCTTATATCATGCTTTGGAAAGAGCTGTATTGTTCAAGCAGGAGAAAGCTGGGAGGACCAAATCCAATGAAATCTTTGTTTTCAGCCCACAATACATACACGCATCTGCACGAAAGCTGCTTTCATCCAGCTATTGATTTCCATTCTTCTCTGTTCCTTTGTACATAGGCTTACCATCTTAGAGTTCCAGAGACATGCACAGAAACATGTCTGAATTCCATTTTTCTTCCAAGTCCATAATTCCCCATTTGCTCTTGTGTTCAAATGAACATATAGTGATTGCTTAAACCAATTCACTTTGAAGGTGAAGTTGGTCCCTGTTAACTATTATATTCTTCCATTTAAATTAGGGTATAACTCATTGCATAACTTTTTCTTGCATCATTGTATGTTTATAAAACAGGATCTGTAAAGCAACTTAAACTAAAACCCTTTGGCACACATGACTTCATATGTATGATTATGTTATTTCATGAAAATAGTTCTTTTTGTTAATTCCAAAATATAAGAAATATCTATTTAAATCAGACAGTGTTTTATTTTCTTTGTGTCTGAAATCAGCTTAGAGAATCTCTTCTAAAGGATATGGAATGAATGTTTATTGACTTTAATCCAGTGTGGACTATGTATCTTAATAAGTCTAACAAATTCATTATTATACAGCTATGAATACATTGTGGGTTTGCCCATGTCACGTGACTTGTTATGGTGAAATCCAAAATTTGTGATCAGGAGCTATGACACTGGGCATCCTTGCTTTTGTTGTCACTATGTAATATATTATATATAAAATTTAAAAGCATTAACATAATTCCTGCTTAGGCATGTTTAAGCTTATAATTAGACTACCAAAGGTTCATGTTGGACATATTCTGGTAGGTACTTGACTATACCTTTTATTTTGGATTTGAGAGTATGTAGCATAGATGCTGTATATTCTGCTTTAAGCTAATATTTACTTCTGCTAGCCTTTTCTTATAACATTTCTATACTAAATTTCTTTTAATGTTTGCTTGAGAATGAGTATGGGTGCATGTTTGAATATTTATATATTTTCAGAACTCATTTGAGGAAATGATTATAAAGGGCTGGTGAGATTTTTGGAATATCCTCTTTGTACAGTTAATATAACTGCCATGAATTTGGCCAGGTGTAGCTAAGCGATATTTCAGGCATAGAACTAATAGCCAAGCCTTTTACACAGTAATTTCCTGGGTAAGGTTCAACAAAATGAAAACTCATCAGAAGCCCTGCTGGGATTCCATCAGCAAGCTTGTATTTGTAGTCACACGTACACCTGCTTACATAGTAATAATACACTAGTGAGTTAAGTCAGTATGCCAATGCAAATTAGCTTTATTTTGAATCTAACACTGGAATCTTGCAGATAGACTAACTAGAAAAATGCATTGCTGTTAGATGAGTAGAATAACCTGAACAAAAGATGTCGATAGCATAGGACTGCTTTTTTTCTGTTGCTTGGGCCGGCAGATAATCTTTTGTGGAAACCCTGTCTAGCATCCACCATTTAGATGAAGAATTTTTAGCAACTGCCTTGCTTCATCGATGCAGCAATACTGAGCAACACATGAGTGCCATCTGTGAGGTGATTTCTCAGTGTAGCAGATCTGAAGCTGTTTAACTCAAATGTAAAATCAACCCAGTAAATGTTTATAGAAAGCCAGCTACATGGAAGGCTTTGAACTGGGTGACTGGGTGGAGGTAGTGGCACGGCAAAAAAGGCTAGTGGAAAGATTTCTGATGCAGTAACTGATCTATGGTGACACTACAACAGGGAAAAGCACAAAACTGGGAAAGCCACAGGAGAGTCACAAAGAGTGACAGGAAATGAGCATAGTCCCACCTAAGTTAGGATAATTGAAAAATTATTAAAATTGGAGCTGCTTTTCAGAAAGTTTTAATGTCAAGTAGGATTTACACATGTTGAGATGAGTGAGTGAGGGGGAAGGAAGAACAACTTTTATATAATATTTTTTATTGAAATGTTATTTATTTATTTGAGAGCGACAGAGAGAAGGAGGGGGAGAAAGAGAGAGAGAGAGAGAGAGAGAGAGAGAGAGAGAGAGAGAGAGAGAGAGAGAGAGAGAGAATGGGCATGCCAGAGCTTCCAGCCTCTGTAAACGAACTCCAGATGCATGCACTCCCTTGTGCATCTGGCTAACGTGGGTCCTGGGGAATTGAGCCTTGAACCAGGTTCCTGAGGCTTCACAGGCAAGTGCTTAACCACTAAGCCATCTCTCCAGGCCAGAACAAATTTTAAAAATATGATTCTTCTGCATGTGTAAAGAGAGTGGGTGAGCAGAAAAACTGCTTGAGCAAATAGTGATGAATTTGTTTAGCTGGAGCGGAGTGTTCTTTTTACACAAGTAGGGTGAGAAGAAAGTGAAAAAGAGGGAGAATTCAGATCTTCAATTATTAGACATCTTTTTATTGGTATCTTCTTGATGCATGTTATCTTTCTGTAACCCAGAGTATCTGGGAGCTCAGTATGCAGCCAGGCTGGCCTCAAACCCAAAGAGATCCTTCTCTTTGGTCTCCCAAGTGCTGGGATTATAAACATGAGGCACCACCCCCTCCACTCACCTTATTAGAAATCTTTTTACAAAAAGTGTTGCCAGTTGACAATCCAGACATTCATTCCATAGGTAATAGATATTCCTTTACTGGCATAATGACCATCACCACCTCCTCCTTTCTCACATTTGTAAATCTTTCTAATAAAGGAATTACATTGTCTGATTTTTATTTATTTATTTATGAGAGAGAGAGAGATTGAGAGAGAAAGAGAGAGAGAGAGAGAGAGGCAGATAGACAGTGACACCAGGGCCTCCAGCCACTGCAAACAAATACCATATGATGCAGGTGCTACCTTGTGCATCTGGTTTACATGGCTCCTGGGGAATCAAACCTAGGTCCTTTGGCTTTGAAAGCAAGTGCCTTAACTACTAAGCCATTTCTCCAGCCCTACATTGATTTTAAAATTGAAACTAAATATAAATTTGTTAAGGTCCTTTTCTATGTCACAATTACTTTTTCTTTGGGAAATATTTTAGTTAGGTTTATATAAATGGAACCTACCAACAGTGTTTGAATTTATTTAATATGTACAATTAAGCCATACATTCCCATAATTTTCTTTCTTTTCCATTTCAGTTTGCTAGGGCTGTAATAATAAAATACCACAAACTGGGTGGTTCAACCTAATAAAAATTTGTTCTCTCACAGTCATGGTGGTTAGAAATCTAATAACACAGTGTTAGTAGGGATGACTCTTCAATGGGCAGTATCTCTCTCCTAGCTTCTGGTGAGAGCCGCCAATTCTGGGCATGTCTCAGTTTGTAGATACATTCTAGTCCCTGCTTCTATTATCACATGGTGAGCTTGCTAGATCTCTGTGCCTGTTTCTTCACTTCCCTGTCCTTTGTAGGAGGCATTATTTTTGATTAAGAGCCACCGTAATGATGCATCTTAACTTGATTAGACTTGTATCAATTCTGTTTCCAACTATGACAACATTGGGATACTTAGAGTTAAGACTTCAATTATCTTTTTTAGGGAAGGGATGGACATTATTTAGCCCGTAACAGATTCTTAGGTTTTAAAAAAAATACATCAACTAACTTCCATAAAATCTGCCCCAGTGTTTTTTTTTAAAGCTATGCAATATGCTTAATACTATTCTCCAAAGATTTCTGTGAAGATAAAACTTAACATCTTGTGAGAAAACCTGGCATGGCAATAGCTAAGTATGTAGCTGCTGTGCACTAGGTAGTAGAACACTTCATTTCGGTACCGCCTTCCAGAGGATCTTCAGTAAAAGATTATTCAATTATGTTCCATACAATTAGTCGATTCTAAGTACCAGGTCTCTGTGGTTTAAAACAAAAGGCATGAGGATTATAGAAGCACATAACTCAGAAAGGACCTTTATTTGTTCCAGAACTTTCTTTAACCATAGAGTATTTCATTGGAGAACCACTGCATAGAATAATTGCAAACTCAATGTCTCTCAATCCTTTTTCTTTCTCTAGTAACCCAAACTATATTTATATCATGCAATACGGTGGCTATAAATTTTGGCTATTGGCTGCATTAGATCTGAGGAATTGCTTATGGTGTTCTCTATCTTTTCTCTCAGTGTTAGATGGTCAGGTTCTAATGGTCTGATAAGCACTTGAACATTCCATTTTTCTTTGCCCTTTGGCTCATACCAATGCACAGACATCGTCTGGCTCATTTTCTAATCTCAAAAAGGTAAATTCCCAAACCTCCATTGAGCTATTTCTGTTAGTCTGAATTTTCAAGACGATTGCCTCCTCATGTCTCTACTTAATTTGCTTTGTGCAGATACAATTATCTGAACAAATACATGTGAATCAGGAGGCCTTTTAGCTGTCAGTAAGTTGGGTATCCTTAAGGGATTATGCATGGGACTTTGGGAATTTATAATCCTTTTCAGTCTGTCATTAATTAAAAGGACCCTAGGGACAGATTGGGAATGACCCAGGGTTAAGGGGCTGGAGGTTAAGCCTGTTAGCTTTGAGTCTCCAGTTTGAATCTGATCTAAGCTGGTAATATATAAGAGCTACTGCTATTTGATATTGGTTTGGTGACCTGTGTGAAATGAATTAGTGATGTCAGGTTTGTTCTGGTGGACAGGTGTCCTTGTATAATCAGAGTTAATAGCCTCACAGAAGAGGCCACCAACCTAAAACATGTAAAGAAGTGACTCCTTAAGTGATCCCTTGTCCTGCTAGGATACTTGTTCAATAACGTGGGAAAGTCCAAAGGGTTAGAATTCCACATGCTCAGTTTGTAGATAAGCTATGTGAGTAAATGTGTTCAGAGTCATCTTACTAGGACCTGCACCATGGGTCAAACACGAATCAGGTGGTAGGCTTAAGAGAAATATAATATCCTCAGCTTCTCATGTTTTTCCCCTTTGCTCCATGGTTGTCATGGAAATCTGTGTTTTTGAAAGAAACACTGATTACACTTGCCCTGGGCAGATGAGTGTAACCTCTAGTCATCAAATTTGGTACTGACAGGATGGAAGCACTCAAGTTGGGTATAGAGGAAGAGAAAAGAGACAGAAAGAGAGAGAGAGAGAGAACAAATAGACTCAAACCATGACAAGGAAGTTGTAAAATTTCTTTTGTTATTAAAAAAAAAAGAGCATGACGTGCTGAATAGGAATAAGAGCAAGTCATTGATTGAGCAACTGAGGATGGCTGTTTACAATTTGGTTAGCTGTATATTTTCTTCTATGATTAATGTGAGTCCAGCAGTACCTTCACCTACCATTTAAATTATGTGTGTTAAGGTGTGCATGTGTGTGCGTGTGTGTGTGTGTGTGTGTGTGTGTGTGTTTCAATAACAGAAAGGGATAAGCCCTGGGAAAGTAATGAAATGACTGAAATAGCAGGCCTTTATGGTGACTTTTTCCCCTTCATGAAAATATGAGAATCCCGAGCGTGGTGGCGCACGCCTTTAATCCCAGCACTCGGGAGGCAGAGGTGGGAGGATCGCCGTGAGTTCGAGGCCTCCCTGAGACTGCATAGTGAATTCCAGATCAGCCTGAGCTAGAGTGAGACCCTAACTTGAAAAACCAAAAAAAAAAAAAAAAAAAGAGACATTAAACATTACCTGTATCCTTGATTTTAGTAAGCTTTGTAGCAAGTACAAACAATGATCACTTGTAGGGAATTTTGTGTATACACATGCACATAGGTGTGTTTGTGTATAGCACCAGCTTTATGTATACATTCTAGTGCTATAGACAAATCATCATTGTCTCCTTAGCTTGTTCTATTGAAGAGTTCTACAAAGTTGTACTAATTAAGAAGTGGTGGATGGCACCGTGCATTTCATGTCTACATGACATCTAATTAAAGGAAATTTATGAAGAACCGAGAAGTTTGTCATTCATTTTTAAAAGATGTCCTCCTTTTTCTTTGAATGTCATTGTAACTCATCTAGAACAAAGACATATCATATATATTTTTTCTCACTTTGGTGTTTGCTTTGTTGTACCATTACTCACAGTTAGGCAGAATATATTAGTGCCTGATCTGTGATTAAATATACGTATTGAAATTTTTTTTTTTTTTTTTTTTTGGTTTTTCGAGGTAGGGTCTCACTCTAGCCCAGGCTGACCTGGAATTCACTATGGAGTCTCAGGGTGGCCTCGAACTCACGGTGATCCTCCTACCTCTGCCTTCCGAGTGCTGGGATTAAAGGCGTGCGCCACCACGCCCGGCTGAAATTTTTTTTGTTTACACAGTGGGCATCAGTTTCAGATGGGTCAATATTACTATGATAACATTTGCCTCAAAGAGCAAAAGTCCAAAGTAAGGTTAGGGAATGAGCACCAATGCAAGTAGGTGACAAAGACATTGGAATCAGCAAAGTCTCTTCTTGAAGTTCTTACTATTACACATACAGTGTCCATCTTGTGTTTCTTAAGATGGTATAAGTGCAGCCATAAGACATGAGAAAATAATTGTAATGAGGATTTCTTTATTGGCTCATGCACAGATTCTAATTCTAATGCAAAATAATTATTGCTATGAAGTTATTTAAGAACCAGTTTGATCAAAATTAGTTTTAAAATCAAGAACTAGATGCCATAAAATTGATACCTATTAACTATTTCATTAAACTACCCTATAACATTCCTTTGTACTTTTTAAAAATAAACTTCTTAAAAATATTTTTATTTATTAGAGAGAGGGAAAAAGGGGGGGAGTAGAGAGAGAAAGAGATCGGAGAGAGAGAGAGAGAAGGAGAGAGACAGAAAGAGAGAGAGAATGGGTGTGCCAGGGCTTCCAGCCACAGCAAATGAACTCTGGGGAATCAAATTGAGGTCCTTTGGCTTTGCAGGCAAGTGCCTTAACCGCTAAGCCAGCTCTCCAGCCATGTACTAAAAACAAAACAAAACAACTCGTGGGAGATCATCTGAGATCATCTAAGGGTTAGTGAGACTTCCATGGAGTTTTCAGAGACTCAGATAAAGCGGGGGCGAAGCATGTCCACTTTGAGAACAAGTTCTTCTTCAGAGGGTCTGAGTAACCTCACAGATCTATTTAATCCTGTCAGAATGGGGTTTTATACTCACACAGTCGGACTCAGCACACATTCTTCCACTGACTTACAAAGGAAACTTGATTTTGGTGACATCATCTTTTTGCTTATAATGCACTTTGTTTAAAAAACAGCGTAATTTAAAACATTACTGAAAATTGAAACATAATCCCAATTTACAATGTGTTTTGCGGCCCAATTTGGGAAATGCATTTTCCAATGGATTAAGTTAATCAGAAATAATTTTATTTGCTTTAATCTTTGTGGTTGGAAATTATTCTGCAAACTTACTTTATTGAAGCAAAGTTCAGGGGACAAAATGGGCTATTCAATTGAGGTACTGAGTAGAAGCAGTTGTAAACAGATACCTTCGTTCCAGTCACATTTTACTCTACTTCTGCTGAAAGGTCTATAGAAAAGCGCTTGCTGGAAGCTTACAGAGAGTGCCTACCCTGGATTTACAATTCCTAAGGATCTCTAGGGGAGAAGAGGGATGCCATGAAGATTTCAAGATTTTTAAAAATTAATTAATTTTTAAAAACTGAATTCTTCATGATTGTATCAGAAAATGTGTTTCTTAACATTTATTGTGGTGATACAGTATACAAGTACTAGAGCTGGCTGTAACATGGTGTAATCTCACCTATGTATTTATTCCTAAAAACAGCATTGCAAGAATAAATCCTATTTGTTCATCTATTGTAGAAACAGTTTTCATTAAATCCTCAGTTTTAGCCAAGAAAACAGATTAGTAAAAGTCCCTTTGGACATGCAATTAATGCCATTCCATGAACCACTTAAGAAGAAATTTAAATTCAAGCTCTTCACTGCTCCCTGAGCATACATTTGAAAAAAAAATAATTATTTATTGTCCTCATAGACATATATTCATTTTAGGTAAATAAAATTTCTTTTCCTAGGTTTTCATTACTGAAAACAAATATATATTAACTTACATTGGCTTGCTGTTTTAGTAGTGAAGGTAATTAAGGGTTGTTTTACAAAGGGTTTTCAAACTGTGATCTCCAAGGACCTATATTTGTAAGTGCATTCCAAATCATCAGTTAGATAGAGAGTATGTCATATGACTCCAGTGACATGTGTTCGGCACTGCAATGTTACCCTTTGCTAATATGGTGCTCAGGGTCTCACTCTATCTCAGGCTGACCTGGAATTCACTGTGTAGTCTCAGAGCGGCCTTGAACTCATGGTGAACCTCCTACCTCTGCCTCCCAAGTGCTGGGATTAACGGCGTGAACCACCATGCCCAGCTAGTTTTTCTTTTTCTTTTTCTTTTTCTTTTTTCTTTTCTTCTTCCTTCCTTCCTTTCTTTATTTCTTTATTTCTTTCTTTTTCTCAAGGCTTTTTTTGTAGGGAAAACTTGTTTTCAATTTTAGTTGACCTACTTGAGTCATGGTTTGACTTCTGATAGATAGCAACATCTGTATCAGAATGACTTATGTTCTGATGTAATTGCCAAATATTTAAAACATTTGTAATGGTTAAGGCTTTATATAAGTACAAGTCCAATAAACAAAATGGTGGTAAATTATTAAACTTAAATTAATTAAATAAACTTAAATTATTAGTAGAGACTAAACTAGTGAATTTCCATAAATGTTATTCTTAGGCTTCTATTTTTTTGCAAGTGTTTGTGTGTATGGTTGTATGTACATGTGTGTATGCACATCTGTTTGTGTGCGTGTGCAAGTGTGTGCATGTGTGCAGGAATGTGTGGAAACCAGAGATAGACATCAGATGTCTTCCTTAGTCATTCACCACTTTGTTTTTGTGATAGGATTTCTCACTTGACCTATAGCTCACCAATTTGGATAGACTAATTACCCAGCAACCTGAGAATCTGCTGTTTCTACCTCCCCATGGCTGAGATTATAGTCATGCACCATGGAGCCTCCTTTCTATGTAGGTGCTGGAGGTTAAACTCAGGTCCTCATGCTCGTGAGCCCAGCATTTTACCCTGAGTTATCTCTCCAGCTCTATTTCCTTCATCCCTCCCTCCCTCCTTCGCTCTCTCTCTTCTTCTTTCTTCCTTCCTTCTTCCCTTCCCCTTCCTCTCTCCCTCCCACCCTCCCCTTCTCTCTGTCTTTTTTCTTTTCTTTTTTTCCTTTTGCCTGTCTTTCATATATTGAGCTTTGTGTTTGTGTGGATGATGTGTCTCTATGTGTGTTTGTGTGTGAATCTCTATCTGGGCACGTGTGTAGAGGTCAGTTGACAGCTCTGAGTGTCAGTCTTCATCTTTTCCCTTGCTCATCACTGCAGACATCAGGCTGGCTGGCCCATGAGTACCCAAGATTCTCCTATCTCTGCCTCTCTTCTGGCCACAGGAGGACTGGGATGTTACTTTGTTCAGCTTTACATGGGTTCTGGGGATCTGAATTTGGCTTGGCGCACTCATGCAGTAAGTTGTTTTGTCCTCTGAACCTTCTCCCCAGCCTTGGCTTCTGTTTTTATTAAACATATAATTTAAGGATTCAGTAGAGGTTGTGTAATCCACTACACTTTAAGTTTCTTGCATGCAAAAAGGTTAAGGTCCTAGGGATCCATTGAATTGGCAAACATCTTCAGATTCTAACACATGCCAGAAAATAATCTAAAAGACAAGACAAAATGGATGAATATGAGGAGGTTATCCCCAGTAAACAGTCCAATTAATGAATACTTACAGCCAAACAATATGAATTTTACAATAAAAGTGCATTTATGGTAAAATGGAGTCAAGAATAAGAACATTTTATTTGGAAATATAAAAAAAAATGACTCCATAAGTTAGTGTTTGAATATGAAAATATAAGCTCACATAATACTTGTGTGTGAAATTCACAGGAAAGGCTACATGAATTCCAATAGTTATAAATGTTAGACGTGGGTGTGGTGGGAATGGTGAGTGTGTGGGGTCTGGTGGGTGTGTGGGGTGTGATGAGTGTAGTGAGTTTGGTGGGTGTGGTGGTGCGGTTAGTGTGGGGGTTGGTGGATTTAGTGAGTGTGGTGGGTTTTGTAGGTGTAGTGAATGTGGTGGGTTTTGTGGATGTGGTGGGCATAGTGAGTGTGGGGGGTATAATGAGTGTGGTCAAGTTTTTGGATGTGGTGGTTGTGGTGGGTGTAGTGAACATGGTGGGTTTGTTGGGTTTGGTGGTTGTGGGTGGTGTGGTGGGTGGTGAGTGTGATGGATTTATTGGTATGGTGGGTTTGTGGGGTGTGGGTGGTGAATGTGGTGGGTTTGTTGGGTATAGTGGGTGTGGGGGTGCTCTGTGAATGTGGTAGATTTGGTGGGTGTGGGGGTGTGGTGGTTGTGGTGGTTGTGGTGGGGATGGTGGCACACACCTGTAACTTCAGCTCCTTCCGAGGCTGGCAGAGAAGGGTGATTTGAGCATAAGACTTAAGGGCAGTTGGAATAAAATATTCATCAGTTATAAGTTTATTAGAAACATAGTTTTTTTCTTTGTTTGTTGAGGCAGGGAGGGTCATACTGTAGCACAGGATAAACTTGACCTCACTTTATAGCCCAGGCTGGTCCTGAATTCATGTCATTCCTTCTGGGATTATAGGTGTGAGCCACTACACCCATCTTAGAATGCCTATTTTAATATTTTGTCATAATATATAGCATGTTTGGGCCACTGCTATAACTACGTATGTACTACTTATGTGTGTTTTCAGCACCTGAAAACATTACTAGTGCAAAATAAATGCACACAATATGCTTTGTGAGTAAAAAAATATAGCTTATTGGTTATATTTTTTCATTGAAGCTTGGGTGATTTTTCCATTTAGTTATTTGGAAAAATGAAAAAAAAATCTATGAAAACATTTACATTTTATGGGAACATTTAATGATTGTGAACAGATATCTAAATATATCCTAGATATTCAATTTGTTTTTTACTGATACCAAGACTTGGCCTTTAGTAATATCTAGAGTTATGCATTGTTAAAATCTAAATATTTAGAACAATATGGCTCTATGGCTCATCCTAAGCAAACACACGTTTCTCAAGCACATTCATATTTGGTGTGCTATTTTGAAATTCTATGGCTTCCCTATATATAACTACTAAAGAAGTTACAAGTCAATTATGAAAGTCGGTTAAAAATTTGAACAAGATTCTACTTTATGGGTATGCTTTGTTAGAATTTTTTTACTTCATTTTTATTTATTTATTTGAGAGAGAGAGAGAGAGAGAAACAGGTAGAATGGGGAGACAGAGAATGGACATGCCAGGGCCTCCAGCCACTGCAAACAAACTCCAGACTCATGCGCCCCCTTGTGCATCTGGCTTAAGTGGGTCCTGGAGAATTAAACCAGGGTCCTTTGGCTTTGCAGGCAAATGCCTTAACTGCTAATCCATCACTCCAGCACAGAAAAATTTCTTATAAATAAAACATTTGTTTTTCTGTGATTGTGTGAGTTTGCTGATCTGTTTCAAGTCTATGTATTTTCCTACAAATTTCATTATATCATTTTTTTTCTTACTGCTGAGTAGAATTCGTTGTTTAAATGTACCACAACTTCATTATCAGTTCATGCAATGATGGGCACATGAATTGATTCCAGTTCTTAGCTACAATGTATTGTGCAGCTATACACTTGGTTGAGCAAATATCTCTGTATTGATGCAAGGAGCATTTAGGGCACATGCCCAGTAAGGGAATAACTGGGTCTGTTGATAGCTCTATGTTCATCCTTTTCAGGAATCTCCAGATTGATTTCCATAGTGGTTGTACAACTTGACATTCCCACTGACAGTGGATGAGGGTTCCTCTTTCCCTACATCCTTACCAACACCTGTCATTAGATTTTTTGGGGGGGGGGAGTGGGTAGGGTATCACTCTAGATCAGGCTGACCTGGAATTCACTATGAAGTCTCAGGGTGGCCTCAAACTCACACCAATCCTCCTACCTCTGTTTCCTGAGTGCTGGGATTAAAGGCATGTGCTACCATGTCCAGCAAACTTATTTTTTAATAATTGTCATCCTTACAGAAGTAAGGTGGAATCTCATAATTGTTTTAATTTGCATGATGGATAGAGATGTTGAACATTTTATTTATTTATTTTTCTCAATTTTTATTAACATTTTCCATGATTATAAAAAATATCCCATAGTAGTACCCTCCTGCCCCCCCCCACTTTCCCCTTTGAAATTCCATTCTCCATCATATCCCCTCCCCATCTCAATCTTTCCACTTACATATATACAGTACCAACCTAATAAATACTCTCCTCCCTTCTTTTCTCTTCCCTTTATATCTCCTTTTTAACTTACTGGCCTCTGCTACTGAGTTTTTTCCTTCTCGCACAGAAGCCCAATCATCTATAGCTAGGATCCACATATGAGGGAGAACATGTGGCGCTTGGCTTTCTGGGCCTGGGTTACCTCACTTAGAATAATCCTTTCCAGATCCATCCACTTTTCTGCAAATTTCATAACTTTATTTTTCTTTACCGCTGAGTATAACTCCATTGTATAAATGTGCCATATCTTCATCATCCACTCATCAGTTGAGGGACATCTAGGCTGGTTCCATTTCCCAGCTATTATTAATTGAGCAGCAATAAACATGGTTGAGCAAGTACTTCTAAGGAAATGAGATGAGTCCTTAGGATATATGCCTATATCTATATAGCTATAGCTGGGTCATATGGTAGATCAATCTTTAGCTGTTTTAGGAACCTCCACACTGATTTCCACAATGGCTGGACCAGATTGCATTCCCACCAACAATGTAGAAGGGTTCCTCTTTTTCTACATCCCTGCCAACATTTATGATCATTTGTTTTCATGATGGTAGCCAATCTGACAGGAGTGAGATGGAATCTCAATGTAGTTTTAATCTGCATTTCCCTGATGACTAGTGACGTAGAATATTTTTTTAGATGCTTATATGCCATTCGTATTCCTTCCTTTGAGAATTCTCTATTTAGCTCCATAGCCCATTTTTTGGTTGGCTTGTTTGATTCCTTATTATTTAACTTCTTGTGTTCTTTGCATATCCTAGATATTAATCCTCTGTCAGATATATAGCTGGCGAAGATTTTTTCCCATTCTGTAGGTTGCCTCTTTGCTTTCTTCACCGTGTCCTTTGCAGTGCAAAATCTTTGTAATTTCATGAGGTCCCAGTGGTTAATCTGTGGTTTTATTGCCTGAGCAATTGGGGTTGTATTCAGAAAGTCTTTGCCAAGACCAATATGTTGAAGGGTTTCCCCTACTTTTTCCTCTAGCAGTTTCAGAGTTTCAGGTCTGATGTTAAGGTCTTTAATCCATTTGGACTTAATTATTGTGCAGGAGAGAGAGAAGAATCTATTTTCATCCTTCTACAGATATATATCCAGTTTTCCCAGCACCATCTGCTGAAGAGGCTGTCTTTTCTCAAGTGAGTATTTTTGCCATTTTTATCGACTATCAGGTGGCTATAGCTATGTGGACTTACATCTGGGTCCTACATCTGTTCCATTGATCTACATGTCTACTAGCAAACTGTTACAGCTGATAAAAACCTACAGCAATGTAGCAGGATACAAAATAAATACACAGAAATCAGTAGCCTTCATATATGCTAAAACAAACACACAGAGGACGAAATCAGAGAATCACTCCCATTCACAATTGCATCAAAAAAAATAAATAAAGTACCTTGGAATAAACCTAACCAAGGAAGTAAAGAATCTCTACAATGAGAACTTTAAAACACTCAAGCGAGAAATTGCAGAAGACACTAGGAAGTGGAAAAACATCCCTTGTTCCTGGATTGGAAGAAACAATATTGTTAAAATGGCAATCTTACCAAAAGAAATCTACACATTTAATGCAATCCCTATTAAAATTCCAAAGGCGTTCTTCATGGAAATAGAAAAAACAATCCAAAAATTCTTTTGGAATCACAAAAAACCGTCAAATATCTAAAATAATACTGAGCAACAAAAATAAGGCTGGTGGTATCACCATACCTGATTTTAACCTATACTACAGAGCCATAGTAACAAAAACAGCATGGTACTGGCACAAAAGCAGACATGTAGACATGTTGAACATTTTAAGTGTGTGTTAGCCATTTGTATTTCTTCCTCTGAGAACTCCTTATTCAGTTCTCTACCCCTTTTTTTGGAGTGAGTTGTTTGATTATTTTATTGTTTAGTTTTTTGGGTTTTTGTAGATTCTATATATTAGATTTCTGTCAGTGGTATAGTTGGTTTTCCAGTCAGGTTTGCATTGCTGGCAGAAATCACCTGGCCAAGAGCAGCTTTAGGGAGTAAAGGTTTATTTTGGCTTAAAGATTTGAGGGGAAGCTCCATAATGGCAGGGGAAAATTATGACATGAGCAGAGGTTGGACATTACCAACATAAGTAGACAATAGCAAGAGATGTGTGTGCTAAACACTGGCGAGGGGAAATTGCCTAGAATAGCCATAAGTCCACTCTTAATAATACATTGCCTCCAGAAGGTGTTAATTCCCAAATCTCCATCAGTTGGGAACCTAGCATTCAGAACAACAAGGTTTTGGGAGGCACCTGAATCAAATCACCACAGCTGGCAACGATTTTCTCCCATTCAGTGGGTAATCTATTAGCTCTGCTTATGGTGTGTTTGCCTGTGCCTTTAGGTAGACAGTTAGGTTATGAATTGGGGATCCCTCTGTCTTTGTTGTGAAGGAATTTAGTACTATGGATTTTCTCCTTAGGACTGCCTCCATTGTGTCCCACAAGTTTTGGTAGGTTGTGCTTGCATTATCCTTCAATTCTAGAAATTTGGGCTGGAGAGATGGCTTAGCAGTTAAGCATTTGCCAGTGAAGCCTAAGGAACCTGGTTTGAGGCTCAATTCCCCAGGACCCACTTTAGCCAGATGCACAAGGGAGTGCACACATCTGGAGTTTGTTTGCAGTGGCTGGAGGACCTGGCTTTCCCATTCTCTCTCCCTCTCTCTCTCTCTATCTGCCTCCTTCTCTCTGTCTGTCATTCTCAAATAAATAGATAAAAATAAACAAAAAAAATTTTTAAGTGTGTTGTTTATTCACCAGGAGCTGGTGGTGTTCTTGATGTGTCTCTTGTTGTTAATTTCTAGCTCTAAAGCATTGTGATCTGAAATGATGCTGGAAGTTACTTAAATTTTCCTGAATTTATAGAGGTAGGCTTCATGGCCTAATATATGTATAGAAAGTCTTGTAGATGTCTGTTAGGTCTAGTTGATTTATGGTGTTGTTGAGCTCTATTATTCCTCTGTTGATTTTCTGCTTGAATGATCTGACTGTTGATAATAGTGGAGTATTGAAGTCTGACTATGTGGGATTGGTATTTATTTCTTTTATGTTATCAATAATATTTTGTTTTATAAACTCTGGGGTATCTGTGTTTGGTGCATATAGATTTATTATTGTGATGTTCTCATATTGGATCATTCACTTGATGAGTAAGAAGTGACTTTCTTTGTCCATTTTGATTACTTTTGGTTTGAAGTCTATGTTATCATGTATTAACATAACTACACTGTCCTATTTTTTATTTCCATGTGCTTTGAATATAATTTTCTATCCTTTCACCATGAGGAGGTATCTGTCTTTAGTGGTAAGTTGGGTTTCTTGAAAAAAGCACATAGAAATTCCATTTTTGAGGTATGATGGGGTGGTCTCTCCTTAGGATCTGCATGTATCTGAAAAAGAGAAGCAGATTCTCTGACAGAGAGTAAAATTAGCACAAGATAAATGGGATAACCATTATTTTTTAGAGATAATTTAATAGGTTTAGGCCCTCTTTTTGCCCACGATTGGTGGGAGCTTAATAATGGAGAACAGGCTCATTTTTGGATATGGTTCTGACTTGTTTCCCACTCCAGCTATGGGTTCTGTTCCACTGAGCATATCATTTAGCCAAATCAAGAGCAGTTGTTTTCCCACCATGGCTGTGTGCCACTATTGCACTTGTGTGAGCATCACATCAGGTTGTTTGATGCTAAGTAGGTGAGACCATGAGTTACTTGGACAGATATTGGTCATTTTCCCCCAGTTGCTCATGTAGCACCTTCTGGCACTAGACACGCTAACTGTCTGGGGACTGACTCTCTTCCAGCTTCCAGCCATGTCACTCCATGTTACGTGCCAACAGCATATGGTCTTTTCAGCAGTAGTGTCTTACTACTAACCTTTGGTGGGTCATCAAGTACTCTTACAGAAAGCTGTCCTCTTTCATACTTCAATAGGGCCCCAGCTGAAACTAAGAATAATTGGGGAAACAAGCAAGAGGGCTGTTTTCTTGGTGAACCTGGTACCAGCACAAGGGTGAAGGAGGTCAACAACAGAGAGCAATCAACTCCTACCAAATCAGATATCCAGAGATACAGAGGCTCCCAAGACCTCATCACTGAAGCAGACCTAAAATGAACCCAACGTGGCTCAGGGAAATTTGCGGAAGAGGGGGTAGAAAGAATGTCAGAGCCACACATTGGGTCATGATACACAGAGACATTTCCTCCTACCCATAACTGATGGCTAACCCCACAATGCATGACCCATATACCCCAACAAGGGGGGTCCCTGTAGAGGGGGAGGATAGGGAGGAGGCTAACAATGGTACCAACTTGATTGTATTCACTGAGTACAAAACTTATAATAAAAATAGAAAGTCCATTTTTTTTGATTCACCCTGTTAACTTGTGTCTTTTGATAAGTTGTGACCATTAATATTTAAGGTTATAATTGTGAGATTCAATTTAATCCCTGCCATGATGAGGTGTTTTATGGGGTTGGGTGCTTTTTTTGTTTTGTACTATTTTGAGCCTGGTCTAATTCTGGTTATTGTGATCTTGTTGGCTCTTGAGATTGGTTGTAGACTGCAAGCTCCTAGGATCCTTCTACCTCTGTCTTCCCAGCACTGGGATTGCAGACACCTGCTGCTACACCAGGCTTTTCTATGAGTGGTGGCAACTGCAAACTTCGAAGCTTGTTACTGACTGAGCTATCATGATAGACCTCTGTAATATTTAAAGTTAAATAAATTTGATAAATGTGATTCAAAGACTATTACGTAAAATTTTAAAAATCAAGTACTTAAAATATCCTACATGTATATTACTAGGATTAATTGAAATAAAAATAAAAAACTCTATCCATTAACAACTGGTATAGCACATGATAATACATTATAAAACAAATATAGTGAAACAATTTTATATATTAAGCTAAAAATATCAATTACTTAGGAAGTAAAATAAGATACAATCAATTATATTTATTTCAAGATCATATGTATTCACATTTTGAGTTGCATGTTAACTTTTGGTCAATAACACATGGGAAATCATGACATACAAAGTTCAATATTATCTCTATCTCATAAACTTTGTGGTAAATCCTTTCTTGTTTATTTAATGAAAGTAAAATATTGGTAATTATATTTGTCATCAACTATCATATCAACTATAGTTACAAATTAAATTAAAATATTAATATTCAAAGCTAAAATATAAAATTATCTATATTAAATATGATGACTACTGACTGTGGCTAGATTAAATATTTTATGTAAATTACACAACAAGTTTTAATCTGTCAAATAGCATAAAAGAGTTCATGCAAAAACAAAATTCACAGATTAGGCTGGAGAGATGCCTCAGGAGATAAAGGCACTTGCTTGCCAAGCCTGATGGCCTGGGTTTGATACACCAGTACCCATGTAAAAACCAAATGCACAAAGTGGTTCATGAATCTGGAGTTTGTTTGCAGTGGAAGGAGGCCCTGGTTTGCAGTGGAAGGAGGCCCTGGTGTGCTCATATTTTCTCTGACTCTGTCTCTGTCTCCTTTTGACAAAATGTTTTTAAAAATTCACAGTTTGTTCACTACATATTAATACTTATGTTTTCTATTATTTTATTTAAAATATTTATCAATTTTCAAATCTCCAACATGTTTGATATTGAAGTTATCTTTAAGATTTTGTAACTGATAAGCACATAATCGCAATATATTGTGGTACTTTGAAATTGATTTTTCTGGCTCTTGAGTAACCTATTTTAATTGTTTGTTATCTAGTTTGATGTAACTTGCCTATTCATGTCCCTTGCTTGTTAAACTAATGCTTTGGTGTATTTTCTAATTAGAGTTCAAATTTCTCTGTAGGTCCATGTATGTGTGTTTGCATATGTAGGATATTAACACTTTTTCAGTCATCTTTCAAAAAGTTTTCCATTCTTGGGCTGGGGAGATGGTTTAGTGGCTAAGTCACTTAACTGCAAGGCCCCTTAGATTCCCCAGATTCCATGTAAGCCAGACATATGAGGTGATGCATGCACAAGGTCACACATGTGCACAAGGTGGCACATGCATCTCGAGTTCAATTAGAATGACTGGAAGCCCTGGAGTGTCAATGCTTTCTCCCTCCTTCTATCTCTCTTTCTCTCATCAAAAAGGCCAGTCTGTTGAGCTTTCCTCAATACAAGTGTTGCAATCTTGATTTCTTTTGATTTAATTATAAATTTACAATATTTTTCTTTTTCTTTCTATTTTTTTTTGTTTTTGTTTTTTCAAGGTAGTGTCTTGCTCCAGCCCAGACCTGGAGTTTACTATGTAGTGTCAAGCTGGCCTAAAACACACAACAATCTTCCTACCTCAGCCTTCCAAGTGCAAGGATTAAAGGCATGTACCACCACACCCAGCTAAATGTACTTTCTGCTAAAGTTATTAGATAAAAAAGAAAAAAAATAATATGATTAGTTGAGTCCTTGTGAGCTGTTATTCACATTTGAATTTGTGATCTCAATTTGTTAAATATTAGCAACCTATTTTGATATATAAAAACAATAGTTTTCTGGAGATTATAAAAATTATTTTAGATTCTTCTGTGCTTCTGTAGTAGCAATGATATATTGCCATCTGTGGGAATCTGCTTTTTAATTGGTCACATTGAATGATCACATAGTCTTACTTTTACACAAAGAAATACACTTATACTTGATTGTTTAAAAAGAGAAGTCTTATAAATTCAAAATATTTCTCAATGTTTTACTGTTAAATAGTAGAGTACTACAGAATATTGCTATTTCATTAACAGTGCCTTTTGACAAAGGGTTTTAGATATAAAAACATAGAAAGATTCTAGAGCCTATGTTGGGTTAGTGAAGGGGTATTGAAATATTTCTAAAGCTGAAAACATGAACAAACTGATATTTTTAGAAATTACCCAATGAGAAAGAAGTCATACTAAGCAGATGATATGTTTCAGTGGATGATGGCCAACAACAAAAAATAAATACTCTTCACAAGCTGCTTTTGCACATTGCTTTTTGTTTTGATATTTTAATAAATAATTTCTGTTGTGATATCTTTGGATGGAAATACCACGATTAAAATATGAATCAGAATTATAATGTGGCACATGAGAAGAACATAGCTTATAAAGAGAGAAAATTTCAAGGAAAAATAGGTGGCTGCCATAGACTGCAGCATGGTAAAAAGAACTTCACAATACTGTGATCATAGAAGAAAAGAGAGTGAAATTTCCATACATTAGTGAGATGGCATCAATATTCATAATTCCAGTGTAGAGAAAAGGGGTAATAAGGAAGAGTGAAAGATCCCACAGGTTTTTTTTTTTTTGGTCTTTTTATCTAGAAGAAACATCATGTCATTAACATAAATGAAGAGGTCTAAAGAGTAAGTGAGATAGGATGGTGGACTGAAATGTGACAATTCTGGCCTTGAACATATGAGCATGGGGACACTAACAGCCACTTCATTCATCTGTCACAAAGCCCTATGTGGAGCAATATAGCCCGGGAGAGAAACTGGCAATGGAATTGGAACTTCGAAGTCATTTATTGAAGTCATTATTAAAGCCATGAAGAAACCTAACACCCAGAAATAAAAACCTTAGCAGAGGGGAACTTAAACAGAATGAAAGACAAACATTAAATTTTTGTTTCATTTTTGCACATGACAACTTGTTTGCCTTTGAGTGTAAAAGTAATCCAAACATATGTGGAGAAGGGAAATTTGACAGGTAAGAGAAAGAGGACACATCACATATAGTAAGAGGAAGTCGAATTAAAGAACATATGGCAAGAGTAAATAAAAAGAGAAGGGAATTATGCTTGGAAGATGACAGGGTAAATGTGGTGGCTGAAGAAGAGCATTGAGGTGGTGCGTAGGAACACGGGTACTGTCCTGTTAGCTCTGTGTTCACAGGTGGAGATGATGAGGGGATAGTCACAGTACCACCACTGGTGTGAGAAGATCAGGCAAAACTCTTTAGCTATGAAACTCAGTTGTAATGATCAGTTAAAGAATGTTTCCAGGAATTGAAGACATTTTTCATCAAAACCTTATAGTTAAGAAAGAAATGCGGAAGGATAGAAAGCTTGGGTGGTGGGGTACCAAGCATTCTACACTATGAGACTGACAACACACAAGTGTGGACAGCTCATCATATTGGGAGGTTCCAATGGCCACATGGAGCCTCAGTGGAATGGCTGGTGGTGACTTGTCATTTGAGGTCACCACCTAGAACACCTATGATTGGGGTCATAAAATATGATCAAGGAAATAAATCTTACTATCATGGGTTTCCTGATAAAGATGGGGAGATGGAGGAATGGATACTTTTTTGTCCTTAGTTTTGTTCATTGTCAAATCTTTATTATAAAAATAATAGCCAAGAGCTGTCTAAAAGACTCCAGCAGTATGACATGCTAAGAGAGCAGCAGACATTGTTGTAAAAGGATATCTTACTGGTAACTCTTGATTTTCACCCAATATTATTTATTACATTACTCTCCATGATAGCTTAGCATTTAACATTTTTACTATTGTAAACACAAGCTAATCCCGAAATACTTGGGATTTCAATCCAGCATGCCACCACTCAGTCTTGAAACTGTTTATCTCATGCAATAATATTAATACCTCACACATGTGATATATGGTACCTTTATCCTTGTTCATGCATTTCTTTTACTTATTGTAATGTGTAGGCATTTGTGTTGTTTGTAGCCCACATTCACATGTTAATCAGGTTGCATATATTTACACTTAATATCTTTAAAGACATTATATAAACTGTCAATGTTAATTCTCCTTTGCAAATCACTCTAGAGAATTTAGCCATTCTCCCAGCTGGGATGAGTTCTCCTCAGGCACATTTGCTGGGAGATTTCTGCGCCCTTATCCTGGGGTTGCTTAGACTTATTCTGTTCAAGGCACTTTTCCCTAAACCCAAGATTGTGTCTTCTAAATTTACTATCAGGGGTCAGAGGAGAATAACTTGCAGTAACTTTTTTGAAAATGGATTAATTTGACTTACAGACTATCTGAAAATACTCCTTTCTTCCCTTACCTTTAGATTGTTGCTTAACTAGGTATCTAGTTTGGTTTTCTTTCAGAATTTTAAAGTGCTGGCCTATTTTCTTCTGTTTGCTAGCATGGGAGCTCCTATTTTGGAGTTTGATGTCACTTTCTTTCTTGATCGTTTTTATAGAGCAATATTTTCACGATTTAAAGATAAACATACTTAAGTATTTTCCCATAGTGTTATAACATTTTATAGCGGTATGCTTTTGGATTTATCTATTTTCATACATTTAATTGGTAGATCATTCCCTGGGAACCTCATAATAAAATTGTAGGAACTTTGTGAATTTTTAATTTGAAAATTTTCTTCCTCTTCTTGGTCCTCCCTTTAGAGAACACATTTTAATCAATCATTAAGCATCTTAGACTAATTATACTATTTAAATTTAGTTGCTTAGTCTATTTCTTTTCATTTTATTTTCTGTGAATTTTGTTTTATTTTGTATTTCTTCTCTTTGTAACAGAATTTCTTAACAAATGCTATTTTATTTTCTGATAACCCATTTGCATCACTTTCTTTTATGAATGAATTATTTCTTTTGTTTGTTTGTTTATTAATTTATTTATAAGCAGGCTTGTCAGTGCTGCTACCCACTGAAAATGAACTCCAGATACATGTGTCACTTTGTGTACCTAGCTTTATGGAGATATTGAACAATTATACCTTGGCTGGTGGTCTTTGCAAGTAAGAGCCTTTAACCACTGAACATATCCCTAGTACCTCAGTGGAATATTTTTTTTTTCTTTTCACATTTATAAGTGAACATTTCCATTAGTCAATGTACATGAGCAAGGATGAGGTATTAATATTATTGCATGAGATAAACAGTTTCAAAACTGGATGGTGGCATGCTGGATTGAAATCCCAAGTATTTTATGATTAGTTTGTGCTTACAATAGTAAAAATGTTAAATGCTAAGCTATCATGGAAAGTAATGTAATAAATAATATTAGATGAAAATCAAGAGTTACCAATAAAATCAAATTTTGTAGAAAATGGAGGGAGGTATTTAAAATGTGTTAGTTGATCTGGAGAAGAGAAAACTAGAGACTTAATCGATAAAGGCTTTGTAGACCATTGACTTTCTAGAACATGCACCATATTCTAGGCAAAACCATAACATTTTAAATTCAATGAGACTGAAAAGAGAGAATAATAGTGTAAGAATTATTCTTACATTGAATGTCTTGGAGAAGGAGAGATGTCCAGTGATGTCAGAGTCACAGTGCAGCTATAGATGTGGATTGCAAAGAGCGAGTGTAATGGAAGCTGCAGGGGGGAAGTGCGGGAAAGGCTGGGTTCATGAGCTGGAGGATCATTGCATGGAGGAAGCTGTGAGCATTCATCTCTCTGCATGAGCACTAATGAGAAAATTCAAAGAGAAGAATCCCCATCGCTGATTGATAGCACTAACAGTTGAGTGTAAAATAAAGTACATGATTTAAGGGAAGGTTGAAAATCTGTACTCAATTGCAAAAACATATCACCTGAGTTAGAAGCTCACTGCAGTAATAAATTCTGATGTGAGAACACATTTCCTCATGAGTCTACTCGGCCAGTTCGTAGGCCCATGTGTTAATAATCTTCAAAAGGAGAACTCTAGGGGGAAGGGAAGTTTTCACCATTTTCACACAAGCAAAATACAGTAATGAAGCCCAGGCTTCCATCTTGGTTAGGTATCTTGTGGTTCTTGCTAATGTCTTAGGTTTTGAGGTAGAAACACATCCAAATGTGAACATTTCAGTATTTGCTATGACCCCAATAACACTGAATTGATTATTGAAAAGTGTTTATCTTATTCTTTCTGTTTCATCTTTAATTTTGCTATCACACTAATTAAAATGAAAAATATATGATAAAATAATGAGATAAATATCAGTTTCCATAGGATAGTTTATTTGGTGAAAACTGAAAAATTCTTTCTGTAAAGTATTATAAACCAGTACACATCTTGCAAAAAAGAAACTAACACGGGTAGGTAATTTGTTTTACTTAACACTAGCAAGTCTGACTTTATTTATTTTTTGAGACTAGAAGTCATGTATCCCAGACTGGCCTGGACTTGATGTTTAATTGAGGATGGCTTTGAACTTCTGATGCTCCTTCCTCCACCTCTCAAGTGATAGGATTGTAGAGCTGTACTGGTACTTCTAGCTTGGGTAATGTTTTTATGGTAGTGAGAATATGTGTGTGGAGGGGTAGGGTATAATTTCTAGCTTGTTTATTTATTAATCTTCAGAAAATAAGCAGAACATTCTGCCATATTGGATATGGGCAAAGAAAAGAAAAAAAACAGAACATTTTCTGTAATAGATTGTATTTGTTATTCTGAAAGTGTAAGCAAAATATGGTTTAAGAAGTTACTAAGAGAAAATGAGTAAAAAATTCCAGTGTGGAAAATCTGTAATCACTTCCCTAAAAATAACTATACTTTAATTGCCTAAAGAAAAAAAATCTACATACATAAAAGCCACTGTGGAAAATGAACCATTGTGATGAAAGAAACAAAGAGAAATTAAATTCAAATCAGAGTTTTTGCTTAGTAGCTTAAGCAGTTGCTAGTGTTTATATATTATAATATGAATTATTATGCTTGGATAATGGATTTGTTGCTTCTTAAAAAGTCATGAACAGTTCAACTCACACTTCCCATATTAAACAGATATGCAAATATTGTTAAGATGGTTGTCAATTTTACAATAAGGTTAATTTTGGTAAAATGCACATTAACTTTTTAATCATAATAGGGCTAATCAAGTATGGGTTTGATAAAGAAAGCAACAAAAGTAGATGTTAAAGAAAAATAGCCAATTTGAGTAATTTTTATTTTTAAATAGGAGGGTTATATTCTTTTGGCCTTATGGAATATGAAACAAAAGAATGATTTTTTTACTTATCTAATTTTGGAGAATTAGTGAAATGTATTCTGATTATCTATTGTTGTAAATATGAAGATGGTAAGAGAATCTTCGAAATACATAGTTGCCATCTAGCTGGTATTGAATTTATATTTTGCTAAAATATAATAAAACACTTGTGGACTATATCCTTTCCAAGTTCTAATGAACTTATGTAAAGTATTAACATATTTTTAAAACACATACTTTATCTTCAATGCCCTTAGTAGATGTAAATTAAATATCAATTTTTAATATTAAAGACCATTTTAATCTTGGAGCATTTTTAAACACTCTTTTGAAATAGGACAGCATTTTGTGCAACTGAGATTATGTAGTATATTTTAACAATAGGCTAAATTTCAGAAGAAGGAGAAGACCTCAGACATTATGTGTTTGTGTTCTATGGAAGAGACCTGAGGCTTTAGTAAGGTCATATGATTTGCTGAGGATCTCATGAATTGAATAATGATGCTAGAGTAAATTATCTAACTGTATTTCACAAAGCAGGAGACACACTGAAAAGTGAGTGGAGACAAGGTGACATATGTTCTGGTTTGCATAAGTCCTTACAAGTTATTGTTGGAAGATGGATTATTTTTTAAAGTGCTTATGGCTAAACTTTGTTAACTTAATATAACTTAATACATAACATCACCTATTATGTACTTTGGCAATGTTTACTTATTTGTTGATTACTTGATCTTTCCATTTGAAGTCCTTCCCACATCTCAAATTTAATATTTCCAATGTTGTTGAGCATATAATTTTTCTATTAAAATTGTTTTCTCATTCCATCTCCATACTTGTATTCTTCACAGTTAATAATGAAGTCATGTTGTTTAAACCAGAAACATCAGACATTAACTTCCTCCTTTTCCTGACCTGCCACCATCAAGAGACTTTCTTTTAACCAATAGAATCTCAATTCTCACTTTAGGTGACAAGGATTCTAGGTTTCATCCTCCTGTCCTGAGGCCATCTATGGAAATCCTCAGCTCAATCAACAGCATGAATGAAATCCTCCAGAAATGAACTCAGAAAATAATGCTTTTTCTAGTGGAAGCCCTTGGCCTGGCTAAAACCTCTGTATTGAGAGAAACCCTGAGGTGGAAGAATCAAACTGCACTGATCTTAGATTCTTGGGTCAGAGAAACTATAAGAAAATGAACATGTGCTGTATTAAGCCACTGCATCCGTGGTAGTTTTTTATATAAAAATGATATTTGATAATCTTCTCAGAGAACATTCACTGACTACCATAAAATAGATCTTCCTGTATCTCAATCCCTCATCTGATGTTAATGGAATATATGTTAACAGTATGAAAGTGTTTATCATCTTCCCTCTGTCTTATGCAAGTGTGAGCTTTCTAATACTAAAAGGAAATCTGTGTAAGTAGATTATCCATGATCTCTTGTGGTTTGCATGTAAACGATCCTCTACGGGCTCATGTGTTTCGACACTTGATCTTCAGTTGGTGTTGGTGGTACTTTCAGGAAGGTTGTGGAACCTGTAGGAAGCACAGTCTGGATGGAACAGAAGTGGGTCACTGGGTTTAGACCTTTAGGAATGATAATCCAACCCCAGTTCCTGTTCATTCTATACTTTCTGACTGTGTGTAATATGACCAGCTGGACTACTAGGTCTAGCACCATGCCTTCCTCACCACGATGCCAAAATAAACTCTTTTCTTAAGTTGCCTCTTGTCTTGTATTTGGTCATAGCAAAGAGTAAAATAACTCATATGTCTCTATCACTGACCAAACCTCTCCTTTTTTGTTTTGTTTTGTTTTTAGCATGGGGTCCTTATGGAGATTAAGTGATCAATGGGGCTCCAATATTCTCAATTTAGAACATTGGTGTGTTCTTTCACCTTTCTGTTCTTCTAAAATGTGGTTGGTCTCTGTGGTGGTTTGATTCAGGTGTCCCCCATAATCTTATGTGTTCTGAATGCTAGGTCCACAGCTGGTGGCAATTTGGTATTGGAGTCTCCTGGTGGTGATATATTGTTGGGGGCAGGCTTATGAGTATTATAGCCAGTTTCCCCTTGCTGGTGTTTGGCACAGTCTCCTGTTGCTTTTGTCCACTTGATGTTGGCCAGGGGGTGATGTATACTCTCTACTCATGCCATCACTTTCCTCTGCCACATGGAGCTTCCCCTTGAGTCCATAGGGCAAAATAAACCATTTCTTCCCACAAGCTACTGTTGTTTGGGTGTTTTCTGCCAGCAATGCAAAGTAAACTGCAAAAGTCTCCTAGAACATAACCTCTCCCCCCAGCATTATCCAAATTTATGGCTTGAGGTTAGTATTGTAATCTTATTTTTTTCATACTAACATGGTATGGTATAATAGTGCTGGTTTTTGGACTTAATCAATGTAGACAGTCTAGTCTGTCTGCACAATTGAACAATTGCCTGCTACAGGTACACATGGAAATATTGTTTACTTTGTTACTTAGCATAATTGTTTTCCATCTTCCCTTTACTTCAGTACATATAACTAATGACCCACATGGGCTAGATCCACTTTGTACCCTTCAGGTGATCCAGACGACTTCTACCTTCCGTCACAGAATAGTAATTATTATTTTAGGAAAACTTATAATCGAAGAAAGGCAATAGATCAATAGATCAAGTGAGAGATATTTCAAGATTTTCCAGTTCTACATTTTTGAAGCTTAGTTCCAGTGTCATAATGCATTTAAGGCTTTGGCTCATATTGATTTCAAATGTTTATGTATATTTTAGCCTCAAATCTCAGTAAAAGTTGTTAAATTATTTAATCTATTTTTAGTTTTTATAAGTTCCTACAAAAAGCTATTTTCAAGCTAATAACTACTGCTAATTCTCATGCTTCTTTATTTTAACTATATATTGATACACACATGCATACATGCACAAAAACTGCAATTGAAAACCTTACTAGCTGAATTATAGTTCTGATTTGATAAAAAGAACTGGCTATTTTATCATAAACATTACTGTTTACAAATCCTTACCTTTTCTTTTATTTAACACATTGACAAGTTGAAGCAAGTAGATTGGTTTGAATATGAGCACTAACCTTTTCCTTACTTTCCCCCATAGTGGTAGACCAATATCTGACAGGGGAAAAGGTACATTTATTAGAATAAGACAGTAGTTTCCCAAATCTCAATACTGGTTCTAAGATCATAAGAAAGAATATTATGACTGCACTTGTGACTTTATAAGAGGAGATCTGAGAAATTGTGACAGAAAAGTAATTTTAAATACTCTGTGGTCATTCTCACTAATATCTGTGGTGGTTTGATTCAGGTGTCCTCCATAAATTTAGGTGTTCTGAATGCTAGGTTCCCAGCTGATGGATATTTGGGAATTAAAGTCTCCTGGAGAGAGTGTATTGTTGAAGGTGGGCTTATGGGTATTATAGCCAGTGCCCCCATGTCAGTGTTTGGCACAATCTCCTGTTGCTGTCCTGATGTTGGCCAGGGAGTGATGTCCACCCTCTGCTCATGCCATCATTTTTCCTGCCATCATGAAGCTTCCCACTTGAGTCTGTAAGCCCAAATAAACCTATTTTTTCCCCACAATCTGCTCTTGGTTGGGTGATTTCTACCAGCAATGCAAACCTGTCTGCAAGAGTAGAGTGGTACCAAGGAGTGGGATTGCTGCTAGACACCTGATTGTGTGGCTTTGGCCTTTTGGAGCTGGTTTTCAAGAGGAATCTGGAAGGATGTGAAACCTTGGCCTAAGAGATGCCTTGCAGTATTGTAAGTACTGCTTGATGGACTGTTCTGGTCAGAGTTGAAAGACCTGAATGCAGTAAGGACTATGGACTATGAGGTTTGGCTGATAAGGGTAAGAAAGAGCTTTGCTTGGACTGAGCTAGCAGTTTGTATGGGACGCTTGCTGTTAGCCTGTGTCATTGGAAGTTGTGCACGGTTGCTTTGCATAGAATTGAACTGCTGTGAGTAGAGGGATATGGCATAGAAAAAATGTCTTTGGATGAACTGCTGCCCATTCAGCTGCAATTGAGAGATTACAACCTTTGAGACTGGGCCAGCTGACCTGCAATGGGACAACAGGAAGAATGTAGACTCTTTTGGAGGGCCCTGAGTGCTCAAGGAATGTCCTATTCTTCAAAGTCTGCTTTACTCCCCCCTGCCTTAACAAATTGGCACTCTACCTGGTATTGTGGAGTATAAGAAATGCAGGAAAGAAAGGGTCATTGAATTTGCAACTCAGTCTTGTGTTTTGGAAATGGCCATGGGCAGTATGAAGCAGGTTTGCTGGATGCCTGCATAGAGACCCAATGGAGCAGTGAGGATGAACCATGGGTTGCAGGGGAGACCCAGTGGAGATGCCAGGACCACAAGATGGCTGCTAAGGTAAACTGCTGGCCTTAATAAAGTTTGCCAGGACTGTGAGTCGCCTAGCTGGAGGGGCAGAATTGGAACCCCAGAGACTTGTTGCTGGTTAGAATTATGGGACTTGGAGATTTGTCACTGGCTACAGTTGTTGGTCTTGGAGCTACAGAGTTTGGTGTTTGCCCTGTTTAACTCATGTGTTGCTTCAGTATTTCTTTGCTATGCCCAATGCCATCTTTTGCAGTGTGACTGTTTATTCTGTGCCATTATGGGTTTTTTTGAGGTTATTTTTTGTTATTATGTCTCTATTAAAAGATCTTGGACTATGGGGATATATGAACATCATTGAATTGCTAAAAAAAAAAACTTTGGGGACTTTTAAGTTTGACTGAATGCATTGCATTTTATATCATGTATGTTTATCAGTTTATGGGGTCAGGGGTGGAATGTGATGGTTTGATTTAGATGTTCCCCATAAACTTAGGTGTTCTGAATGCTAAGTTCCCAGCTAATGGGGATTTGGGAACCAATGCCTCCTGGAGGCAGTATATTGTTGGGGGCAGGCTTATGGGTATTATAGCTAGTGTCCCCTTGCCAGTGTTTGGCACACACTTCTGTTGCTATTGTCCACCTGGTGTAGGTCAGGGGGTGATGTCCACCCTCTACTCATGCCATAATTTTCCCAGCCATTCTGGAAATTCCCCCTCGAGTTTGTAAGCCAAATTAAATCTCTATTTTTCCCACAAGCTGCTCTTGGTTGGTTGATTTCTACCAGCAAAATGACTGCAACAATATCTTACATAACTACATTGCAAGTCTGTGTTTCTTCATTGTCGGATTCACCCAATATATTGTTGTTTATTTTATTTATTTATCTATTTGAGAGCAACAGATAGAGAGAGAAAGAGGGAGAGAGAGAGACAGAGACAGAGGATGGGTGCAGCAGGGCCTCCAGCCACTGCAAACAAACCCCAGATGCATGCACCCCCTTGTGCATCTGGCTTATGTGGGTCCTGGAGAATTGATCTTCGAACCAGGGTCCTTAGGCTTCACAGGCAAGCGCTTCACCACTAAGGCATCTCTCCAGCCCCTCACCCAATATACTAATGCAAAGAAGTAACAATTTCAAGTTTATATGAAATTTACGTCATTTTCACTCAAGTTCACTTTATTGTCTTTTGGGTCCTTGAATTGAAAGAAATCTATTAAAAATGTAGTTTATATGTATTAAATTTAATCATTTTATTTTATTGTTCTTTGTTGTTGTTGTTGTTGTTATTTGTTTTTTGAGGTAGGGTCTCACTCTAGCCAAGGCTGACCTGTAATTCACTATGTAGTCTCAGGATGGTCTTGAACTCACAACAATCCTCTTACTTCTGTCTCCCAAGTGCTAGGATTAAAGGTGTGCACCACCATGCCCAGCTCATTTTACTTTATTATTTTTATTTATTTTTATTTTTTATTTATTTGAGAGAGACAGACAGAAAGAGGGAGAGAGAGAGAGAGAGAGAGGGAGAGAATGGGTGCATCAGGTCCTCCAGCCACTGCAAACGAACTCCAGATGCGTGTACCCCCTTGTGCATCTGGCTAATGTGGGTCCTGGGGAATCGAGCCTCGAACCAGGGTCCTTAGGCTTCACAGGTAAGCACCTAACCACTAAGCCATCTCTCCAGCCTGGCTCATTTTATTTTATGAACTAAGTCTCCTAGTTTAGGAGTTTAGTTTTTGCTCAAATAAGTTATACTAACAGTATAATGCTATTACTTTCCATAATGTGAATAAAAGTGGGTGAGTCAGACTTTTAGGACTCTCTGTGGCAGACTGACTCCATTCTGGCTCAAAATTGGTGGTACATAGTGGGCCAAGATGTACAGGAGAAGTATGCATGGGAGCATCTCTAATGTATAGACGGTCACCAGTACCTAGAACATTGAAATGATTTGGTTATTTAGGCTTAAGTAATACTTAAAATTTAATTTTAGCTGATATATTTCATGTAATTGTATCTGAAAATATGTGTGTGTGTGTGTGTGTGTGCATGCATGCATGTGTGTGTCAAGTACATGTGAGGTGTGGTTTGCGTATTGTGTGGGGTATGCATGCATGTGTGTGGATGCCCTTGTGCATGTGCATGCAGAGAGGCCTGAGGAGAACACTGAGTCTCCTTCCTTTTTTCCTCATCTGCATATTCCATGATATGGGGTCTTTCCCTCAACCTTGAGCTGCTGTCACTGATCCCCAGAGTTTCTGTGGTCTCTGCCCCCACTGACTATGGTTACAGACATGAGTGGACAAGAAGTCCTCATGATTAAGCAGTAAAGGCTCTTAAACATGGAACCATCTCCTCAGTCCCTGTATTTTGGTTTTAATTTAATTTTAAGACTGAATTTTGGACCATTCTCTTCTATTTCCTTCAATTAACATTAGACAAAGCCAAAATATGACATGACAAATGATTTTTTTTGTCATAGTTTCTAGGCACAGATATTTTGTTATAGTTTCATAAGATAAGTCAAGGTGATATAATCTTAAATAGCTCTAAACCACAGGTGGTTTGGCTCCTTAGTCATAGAACATAAAATGAAGGTCTTTGTACAGTTCATACAGAAGCAATGCAAAGGATTAGATTGGTTGAATGGAACTGTATCTTTATGTTGATAATTCAAGTTGTAAATCCCTAGTTAGAAGTCATTGGTATTTGTGGCTGGTTCAGCTTAAGTAGAGGAAAATCCTTCAATAGGGATTAGTTGGCAATTTCTGATTGGCCTAGAATAACACTATTTTTTTCTTTTTTTACCAAGTTTAGATTTTGGTTTGTTTACATAAAAAGTCCAAGCCCTATAGAAGTCTTATTCAAATGGCTTTCCAACTAACCATTTAAAAAGCACTTTTTTGTTGTTTTGACAATTGTTATTGGTAAAGAAATATTTTTATGTTCAGTTGATAGAACATTGCTCCCTTATGATACTATGCTAAGAATAAAAAAAAAAACTTAGTTATTACTGAGCCAACATTTTCTAACAATTCTGAAAAAAAAATCAAATATTTCATAACAAGAATTCCAAGAGTGCTTTGGTAAGTTGCCCATTTTCCAGTAAATACACTCCCACTCATGCTCATGTAAGTAAACTTAATTAAAAATAACTGGGTCTCTCTCTCTCTCTGCCTCTTTGTCTCTCCCTCTCTCTCTCTCTCTCATACACATACACATACACACACATCAGAAAACATGAAAGTAGAATGGGGAATTGATGAAGAGTGATTTAGATCAGAATAAGAGTGGGTTATGAGGGTGCATATGGTCAAAATACATTGTACACATGTAGAACTTGTCAAAGAAGAAACAAGTAAATCACTAACAAAAAGAATTGCTAAAATTCTCAGGATATATTAAAATATATTCTCAAAATCACAGTGTATTGAGCTCTGTAAATATCCTCAAGTTCCTAACTGTGATCTTTCCAATAGAGATCATATTTAAAAAAAAATGAGATGCTTTAACTGTTATGGTTAATCATTTTGAAAATCTAGGGAGATTTAAATGTATTTTCTTATTTGTACTCTGAAGTGAATACTTTCTCCTTTTATTTTGGTATTAAACCTCTACAGATAGAAGTTATGAGTATGAAAGCACAAGAAATCAATATCTGATAGAACCACAATACTTTATTTTCTGCTCTTGAAATCGCCATTGTTTTTCATTATTTTACTTAGACATCAATTGAAATCAATACTGTAAATCAAATGCCAACCTTTTTATCATAATACATAGGCTGCTTGCTCTGCTGTCCTGTAGTCTAGAGTTTTCAAGATACTTTCTTCCTGCTTTACATCTTGAAGCATCTGGAAGTTAATGAATCCCTCAGCATGAATCCTGTCTTCCAAAAGTTCTTCTGCAGAGTAAGTTTTGACTGTGTTCTAATCTCCTCTGACACCAATTTCCAGCAGGACATGTATTTTTGTCCTCATGTTTTACTTTTGAACCATTTTTATGTAGCTGGAAAGGGCTAGACCCCTGAAGAATCTTATCTAAACACAGCAGAACACTGAAATGCACCATATTGGTGGCATTAATAAGATAAAAATTAGCCGCTGTAGTAGATGCTGGGAGATGTTTAAAATCACAGACAGGGGCTTTCTTCTGGAAGGAGCTGAGGAAAATAGGACAGCAGGGAAATAAATCTGAAGAAATCTTTTTTTTGTTGTTGTATTAAAGTATGATAGTTAAACCTATCTCGTGGTGAACAGTAGTTTCCTACTGGACTAAATTAAACTGTGTGTATGTATATGGTATATGTGTTCTATGAAATGTATAAATTATTTCTTTACAAGGTAAGAATGGCACTAACTTTTGGCTAGGTATGGTTATTTTTTTCTTTGAAGGTTTTGTGAATTATCTTGTTTATCTGCATACTTAGTAGAATCTGGAATATAAGGAGTTGGATGAGTGGATTTTTACTTGACTGCAGATTAGGTTGACACTCAAAATGAAGTTACTACATATGTAAATAAAATTCAGATAAAAGAAAATCATTAAAGATTTTTAATTGTTAGTTAGTAAAATGTTCATCCTTACAATCTTGTATTTTCAGATTGACTCTCTACATAGCAGAAAAAATTAGGCAGTGGTCAAATCCATGTGATCTATGGGTAAGAGGAAAAGCAATTTAAACAGTTTAATAAAGTGAAATTAAAATGACTTAAAGACATTTTTAAACTTCATTTAGACTTCAAAGCAATTGGAGGATAATATTTAATAAGGAAATGCTTAGAGGGATTAATGAAGAATTTCTAGGAAAATAAATTGAACAACTTTCTTGCTACTGACCAAATTCAGTTCTTATTTAAATGCTAATTAAAATGTTACTTGGGGCAGGAGAATGGTTCAGCAGTTAAGGTACTTGTTGAAGAGCCTAACAGTCTGGGTTTGATTCCCCAGTACCCAGATGCACAAAGTGACACAAACTCCTGGAGTTCCTTTGAAGTATAAGAGGCCCTGGTGGCACTCCCATTTAATCTCTCTCTCTCTCTCTCTCTCTCTCTCTCTCTCTGTGGGTGTCCTCTTGAAAATAAATAAATCAAAATATGTTAAAAATGAAACTTAGTATAGTTGTTACAAAGTCAAGATATTGACTACAGATCAATTTCAAGATAGGCAACACTGATGGGAATAAGGATAATGTAGACTCATGTTGCTAAAATAGACCCTCCAGGAGAAAATCTGTCAAACTTTCTAACTACAGTCACAGATCCATTGGTGTCTCGAAATAGTTTACGTGTGTGCACGTATTGACAACATGACACCAATTCTCAACTATCTTACCAACATGGGGTGTAGTCTAAAGTAATAATCTATGAATGTATGCCAGGGAAGAGGGGTCAAAATTAGCCTGTGCATGAATTATATCTGGTATAGAAACATCAAATCAACTATTATGCATATAGCTAATTATAGCAAAGAAATAAGCACCAATTCTTGGAGGAAAAAAGTCACAGAAATGCAAATTTTCATTGCAAATACTAGCAGAGCTTGATATCCTTTATTTCCAAAGAGGTATGCTTAGTTTTTCTCCATCCATATATAATTTGAAAGAGACAGAAAATCTGGACATCCTTCAAGTGAAAACCCTCTTGTTGCGTTAAATCCAAAGTTACAGTACTGGCAGCTGTCCCCCAAAAGAGAACACTGATACACCAGGAAACCATGTAGCACTCGTAGGGGATTCATGGGAACCAAACTAAGAAGTTAAATTACTGTGTTCCCTTAAGGTCTACTATTAAGGAATGTGTTCCTGTGTATGTGTGTGTGTGCACACGTGCATGGAGGTATGGGTACTGAATAATCTTCATCTGGTGAATTAGAGAGTCCTATATATTGAACAGTACTTTATTATATCAAATAATCCCATAATAAGTTAAGACTCCACCCACTCAGCTGATCTCTGCTGCTTTACTCTGCAGCTCTTCACTTGCTACAGGGACACACTCGTGGTGCATTCATTCCCTGCTGTAAGTTCATCAGACTCTGTATTGCCAAACGCCACCAGAAGAGTGCATAGTACAAATGAAGCTGCCGTACTCTATCTGAGATACGTACATAGAAAAGTGAACTCCCAATTTCTGTTCCCAGGCTGAGGTCTTGGGTTGACATATGATATTACAAAGTTGGTATCACTGGAAGGTGCAGCTGTGGTCTTCACCTGGCAGGAGTGACAGGGCCTGAGTTATTCTCATAGGATCCTCATTGAAGATTTGATGCTGGAGAACTATGACAATCTGGAGTTTTGGGCAGAGACAAAGAGAAGAGAGACAGATACACACACACACACACACACACACACACACACACACAGAGAGAGAGAGAGAGAGAGAGAGAAGAAAGAATGGGTGTGTCAGGGCCTCCAGCCACTGCAAATGAGCTCCAGACCCATGCTCCATCTTGTGCATATGGCTTAGGTGGGCACTGAAGAATCCAACCTGAGTGCTTAGGCATCTAAAGCAAGTGCCTTAACCACTAAACCAGCTCTCCAGCCTCTCCTTATTCTATGGATGTTCAGAGAGTGAATGGCAGAAAAATCAAGAGAGATGTTCTACACAAGTGGAAGTCACCAATAGCAAGACACCAAAATGCAGAGATGGATGAAAACTAAAGGTTCATCAGAAAATCAGTGAGGGACAAAAATTCTATGAATTTAAAGAACGCATTGAAATGTTTTACCAGAAGTCACAGCACACCAGGAGTAAGACATCTCTTACATGTGACAAACTCTATGAATGTAAGAAATGTTAGAGAACTTTCTATTCTAAGTCAACTCTTACTCAACATCAATGGCTTCATATAGAGAAAAAACCCTATGAGTGCAAAGAGTGCAAGAAAACTTTCTCCTGCAAGTCACACTTTGCTGTACTTGGAGAATTCATGCAGGTGAGAAGCCCTGTGAAGGTAAAGGACGTGGAAAAGCTTGCTCCTGTAAGTCGCACGCACTGTACAGGAGAGAATTCACATGGGTGAGAAGGCCTATAAATGTAAAGGCTTGTGATAAAGGTTTTCTCACAAGTCACAACTCACTGCACATCAGAGATCTCATAGAGGTGAGAAGCCTTTTGAATGTAAGGACTGTGGGAAAGCTTTCAATTGCAAGTCACACCTCAGTCAGCATGAGAGAACTCACAGACAAAAATGCCTATACATACAGAGAACACAGCTTTCTGCTGCAAGTCAGTCCTCACCTGATGTCAGAGAATGCAAGTAGGTAGGAGCCCGATGTGTGAACACTACTCAGTCAACATCAGAAAACATGGATGTGTAAGACATGATGAACGTGAAGAATATGAGGAAGCTTTGTACTACAAACCTCTCTCTATACAAGGAAAAAAAAAAAACACATGTAAATAAATCTTATGGAATGTAGCAACACTTTCTATAAGTCAATGCTCAATTGACACAAGAGTATACATGCACTTGTGTAACCAACCTTGTGTGATAATCTTTTCAATTTTATGGCATTTAGAATCACCATGGAAATAAACCTCTGGGCATGTCTGTGAACATTTTTTTTTTCTTCAACGTAGGATCTTGCTCTAGCCCAGGCTGACCTGGAATTTACTTTGTAGTCTCAGGGTGGCCTTGATCTCACTGTGATCCACCTACTTCTGCCTCATGAGTACTGGGATTAAAGGCATGTGCCACCATGCCCAACTTCTGTGAGGGAATTTCTACATTGGGATAATTGAGATGAGAAGACCTACTCTAAATGAGTGACATCATTTTATGTGCTAGGATCCTGGACTGATAACATGGACAAAGTGAGTTGGGTACTGGCATTTCTCTTATCGGCTTTCTATCTGGAAACAATATGGCCTTCTGCCTCATGCTTCTACCACCTTGCCTTCCCTACCAGGATGGACTGTACTCTCAAATGATAAGCCACAATGAACCATTCCTTCCTTAAAAATAAATAAATAAATAACTTGGAAAGCCTCATTCAGGTCAGCTTATACTGATGGTGTCAAATGTAGTGAAATCAATGAGAATCAGTCTCTTATAGAGTTGAGAGCACTCATAGCCTTGACAAACTTGCACTGATAATATGCTTTAGCTCAGAAGGGATTTATGCACACAAATTGTTGGATGCAATTAATCACATGTTGACATTAAATCAGAAGATTGCCAGGAAGTAAACTGCTGCCAGATGCCAGGAAGTGGAGAGAGCAGAGAATACAGGTCAATAGCATCAGTGACCACGGCACATCTATGGTCACTGACTGAAGCGCTGATGGAGGGTTGAGCATGTGTGAGTCCAATATTCACCCAGCTGGAAAGTTTCAAGAGGTGAATATTTTACCAGTTTTTTTTTACTTATCTCAGTTTCAGTTTATTCAGTAGCTGATTCCTCCTCTTTTGCTAATGCCTGGCATCTGCAGAATCAATTCTTTGTAAATAAACCTTTGGTAGATAACTTTCCTCGCCTAGATTAACACTCCCTAGTTTTGTCACTGATATCCATGTTCCCAAACCCTAATCTCTGAGCGTAATATCACACCTCTACCCATGACATTTTACAGGGTACTCTGGTAGAAATATTCAGTGATATACATATGCAGTTTGCCTTAAATATAATTTAATTACATGTTTTTTAAATAGCACACAACCAATGTAAAAGTTTTCAGTGAAATATTTTTGCACCACTTTTGTTTGTTTGTATCAAACCTGTAAAATCTGCTATCATCTACTTTCACAAATCTTAATTTAGGCTTTTCATAATACAGGCTGTGGCTTCCATACTGAATACTGCCCTACTATATTTCCCTGTCATTTAAAAAGTTTATTTGTCACCAGTTAAACTTGTATTTTCTCCTTTAAGTCGAACTTGGGCAAAAAAGACCATGTATAATGTATGTTACAGTCATAGTAATAGTAGCAAGTGCTCTGTAAATGTTTATTCAATGGTTTTACATTTCAGTGAACAACTACCTCATATTTTTTTCCATATATACTGTTGTATAGCAATTTCTCTGAATTGAAACATTTCATCCAGGATCATTAGGAAATTTGAATTTTGAGACTCAGGAAGTTGCTAAGCTCTCTCAGGCTCAGGATTTAAGCAACTCACAAACCTCAGAAGTTCCTGAAATTTACAAGATTCATAAGGCCCTCCTATGAAGTTACACAAGGCAATTGCCTTGTAAGGTAAGTTACGCAAGTAACTGCGTGGGAGAAGAAATTCTCTTTCCAGTGGAGCTGCCTCCAAGTTGGGTATGAGCTCCAGGCATGCCACTTTCAAGAGTGGTTTCCTATGCTGGGTGGGCTGTGCGGAGATGTGGCTGTCTTTGAGTCATATGTACTTCAGCTGTGACTCCTTACACAACCTTCTGTAACTCCAAAAAAAACTTTGTTTCACCAGGTGGGACTGTGGTACAATCATTTCTTTGATCTGTTATAAGGACCTTATCTGGGGTGAATAGATGCTTGTTCTTATATCCCCAGAAAAAGTTAATGTGTCAAGTACTATGTGCCAGGTACTTTTCTTTTTTTTTATTTTTCAATTTATCTATTTATTCTTAGTGTACCAATATATATATATATTGGTTTGTTTTCGAGGTAGGGTCTCACTCTAGCCCAGGCTGACCTGGAATTCACTATGGAGTCTCAGGGTGGCCTCCAACTCACGGCGATCTCCTACCTCTGCCTCCCGAGTGCTGGGAATAAAGGCGTGCGCCACCACGCCGGGCAAGTGTACCAATATTTAAGAAAGAAATTTTTTTTCTTTATTAGTCAGTTTTGTATTCAGCAAATACAGTCAGTTTGGTACCATTATTAGGCTCATCCGTGACCTACCCCCTCCCCTTGGCCCCTCCTTGTTGAGGTATACGGGTCATGCATTGTGGAGTTAGCCCACAGTTATGGGTAAGCTAAATGTCTCTGCATATCATGACCCAACATGTGGCTCTGACATTCTCTCCGCCCCCTCTTCCGCAAAATTTCCCTGAGCCATGTTGGGTTCATTTTTGATCTGCTTCAGTGATGAGGTGTTGGGGGCCTCTGAGGCTCTGGCTCTCTGATTTGGTAGGAGTTGATTTTTCTCTGTGCTGATCTCCTTCCCCCTTGTGCTGGTATCCGGTTCATCAGGAAAACAGCACCCTTGCTTGTTTCTCCAATTTTTCTTAGTTTCAGCCGGGGCCCTTTTGAGGTATGATGGGGTGGCTAAGTGCTGAGAATTTCAGCAATAACCAAATGGACAAAATTCTTATATGGAGTTTAACATATTGATTCTTTTCTTTTCTTTTTCTGGTTGATTTTTTTAAACTGATACCAAGTAAAATTTAATAGGAACAAAGTATCTGATAAATCAATAGCTTGTACCTTGGGTGGACTTTTCATTACCTACTTATTTTTTCTGCTAGTGGTCTCAGTGACTTCATCTGCAGCACACAAACTATTACTGTGTTTTTTCGGGACGGTTCAGTGCAACATCACCCATTGACTTCTTTTGTTGGTGGGCTAAATAAAGCTTAATATTCTCAGGCATAGGAATTTTAATGGCCTCTGACCTGCTTTCCTCAATTTTTTTTAAACTTCTACTTATAATTTCATACCAAAATTTAATTTATTCCTCTTCCATGAAATTTTTCCTGGCTTCCATTTTCATGTGTTCTTTCTTCAGTCCTTTCAGACTTTGTATATGCCATTTACTTAGGAGTGAAGATATTGATCTTAATGAAACTTACTATGTAATAAAATCAATAGAAATCAGCCACTTCTTGTGTTAAACGTAGCTAAATGAACTTTGGAATGGATAAATTCATATCCTGTATTAAAATGTTTCTGTTATATGAAAATGTTTTCCCTAGAAATATTAGGAATAAGGAAAGGAGATAGTATACATAATAATGTATTTTATTTGAAAATAGTGAAAAAAAATCATAATTTTCCTCTTATTCCACTTCTTTTTTTATTTTTGAAGGGAGAGGGGAAATGTAGGGGCAAACTTGGTCATTTTGCCACTGCAAATGAGGGGACCACTGTGAAATTGAACCTGGGCTGGAAGGCTTTGTAAACACATTCCTTTAACTACTGTATTTATTTTGTATATTCTTTGCCCATTGAGCATTGAAGGCACAGACCTTTATTTCAAAATTGATCACAACATTTTCTTCCTATATTCAAGGAGAACACAGAAAATATACAAACTCCTTTTTATGTGAAATATACTCTTGATTTCTTTAATGTCAGTAGTAGTCTCTTTGCTGCCATGGCTCACTTCCCATGGTTTCAACTATAGCTCAAAAATAAGAATTTTCTTGACTTAAACGGAAGTGATGCCAGTTAAACACTTTGTAACTACATTATTATAACTGTCATTCAGTTATTTTTGCCATTGATCTTTTGCTATGGCTAATATACAAATTAAACTTTATCATAGGTATGTATGTTTAAGAAAAATCAAATTTGTAAAAGAGTTCATCCTATTTGAAATTTAAGGCATCTATTGCATACTTTGGATTTCATCTTCCACAGATAAGAGGAGATTTTGTTATTTCAGGGTCTTTCTTATACCTTTGAAATATAGTCTTAATTTAAAAGTTCTCTTTGGAGATAATTTTGGTGAAAATCAACTTCAGCCTACAATATTTGCCTTCCTGTGGTGATTTCAGCAATTATCTCTTTAGCTAGAGGAAAAGCTTATGGAGGAAATGGAAACCACTGTGCCTTTTCTATATATTCTCAGCCTTTCACAGTACTAACTACTCAAGAGAATGCACAGAAGCCCTCCTTACATAAAGGAGTGATTAATGCATGAGTAATCAAATGTACCTCAGGAATATTTGAAAATATGAATCCCTTCAGGGATATAAGTGAAGTCAAGAAACATTACATGGCATGAATTTTGCTTTATCAGAGGAATTAAGTTCACCTTACATTTGTGTCCCTTATAAGTAAAATCCTTCATACGAGGCATTTCAAATGTAACACTGAACTAGCTTTTTAAAAATAAAATTAATGATGTGCAATGTATCAGGTTTCATTGTGATGATTTGCACTATTTCTTTACATGTCTATATTGGACATTGCTTATAAGCCCTTTCTAAGTTTTTGTTTTTAAATATCATTTTCTGCAATACATAAAATAAACAATGATCATATTATTTTCCTCCTTAATAGAAATATATGAGAGTCTTGCTTATATTACTGTCATCACCAACATCTTGTCATTAGCATCATTTTCTTTTTACTGATTCAAATGCATATACCATCAGGCATCTAATGTATTTTAATTTGCATTTCTCTAGTGACTAATAATGGTGAACATTTATATTGGCGATCAAGATATTTTACTTTATAAAGTGTTTTCACTGGTCATTGAAATATTCTCCATTAGAAAGTGTTTGCTTAGGCCGGGCATGGTGGCACATGCCTTTAATCCCAGCACTTGGGAGGCAGAGGTAGGAGGATCACCGTGAGCTCCAGGCCACCCTGAGACTCCATAGTGAATTCCAGGTCAGCCTGGGCTAGAGAGACCCTACCTTGAAAAACAAAAACAAACAAACAAACAAACAAACAAAAATAGAAAGAAAGTGTTTGCTTAAGTCTTTGGTCTAAGTGTATTAGTTCATCTGTCTTTGTATTACTGAGTTATAGGAGGTTTACTGTGTCTTGTATTTGTTTATAATTTGAAGAGGACTCAGAATTCAGTTTGCAAGGAATTAGTTTTTTTGTGTGTGTGTGTTAGATATTTACTTAAGTAATGTAGTAGACAACCTCAGGTCACTAGGATGAAATTCCAGACCAGGCACAGTTATGGGAGGAAGGGATTTTTTGGAACAGGTGAAATTTTATAATGGCAGAAGAAGCTGGCAGGCTTTCACAGGTCCAAGCACACAGAGAGAAGAGCCACAAGCCGTCACAAGCACAAGCAAGTAAGCATACTCTAGGAATTCCTAGCAAAGCTCAGACACTTTTCTTATCTTTAGACTTGAATTCCAAATCCACCCCCACACCTTAGAGCTGGACACTAGGGTTTAACCACAGTGACACCTCCTCTGGTCAGGTGGCTGCAGATCTAAATTACAAACTGTAATAGAATCCTGAATATATTAGGGGCTATCCAATAAAACTTCCACATTCTACCCCTGGTCCCCAATAGACTCATAACCATCTCACATTGCATATTGTCACATTCAAATGTCTCCACAGTCTTTACCCACTTAAGAGAGTTCCAAAGTCCTAAGTCTCATCTGAGATTTAAGACTGTCACTTAGCTGTGAGTCCTGTAAAATCAAACAAGTTATATAATTTCAACATATAGAGGCACAGAGTAAACATTTTTAACTGCTATAAGGCATAGTAAGGTGAGACTGGAATAGTGCAAGCTCAATAACTATGAAGCAAAAATCAAATTTCTACAGTTCAAGTCTGATATAACCAGTGACCAGTGAGAAGTCTCTGGATTTTGCAGTTCTGCCCCTCTACCAGGGCTGGGTAGCCATGGAAAACTTCCATTAGCCTCCATGGTAATCTGTGCAGTTATTGTATATCCCATCATCCTTGAGTCTCCATTGAAAAACACGGTCCATCTTTCAATAGCTTTGCCAGCCTTTTCCTCAGGGTCATGATGCCCTGCCTATATGCCACATCTCAGCAGTAGCTCCTAGAATCATGTGTGCACTTCATGACCACTCCATACATTTTTAATGCTTCCAAAACCAACACCAGATATGCAAGACATAGTCATATTCTTAATTCAGAGATTAAATATATCATAACCTTGAAGAGCAGGCTCCTTCTCCAGTCACCTCTTTCCAAAAGAATTTGCATTACTATCATAGTCTTTCCTCAGACATATTTTCCTTTGTTTTAATGTAAAGCAGTTGGGCTATCATCCTTAAGATTGCTAATGTGTTTGACAATAGCAGCTTTACTAACCTAAAACCATTCTCTGTGCCAGTAATTTTAAACTTGCTTGAGTTTTTCCAATTTAAAATCTTAAATCTTTCAGTCCATATCTTTAGCCAAGCACATCAGTCCATTAAAATTTAACCTCGATCAAACTCTCTGGGCCTTGGCAGCAGAACTCCACCAGCCTTTATGCCAGCAGCCCAGTTCCAGAAAGGTTTTGTGAAATCTTTCCTTCCCCATAGATAGTTCATATGCTAAGCCTCCAAGTTCATAAACCAAGCTTCCAAATACAATTTTCTCTGCATTTAGCATTTTCAAACTTTCATAAGAATAGTCCATAAAACTTGGCTTAACATTCCACAAGGCATCTTCAGTTGTAAGTACCAAGTCCTTGCCCATTCCTCCAAAACATAAGTTCCAAAAGTCAAAAATCTACATGGTCAGATTCATCTCAGCCACACCCCACATTCTGAAACCAGTTCTGTAGTAGACAGCCTCATATGGCTGTGATGAATTTCCAGACTAGCACAGTTATGGGAGGAAGGGATTTAATGAAGCAGCGAAAGTTCTGTAATTGCAGAATAATCTGGTCTGCTTTCACAGGTCAAAGCACAGAGTGGGAAGAGCCATAAGCCACCACAAGCACAAGCAAGTAAACACACTTGAGGAACTCCCGGCAAAGCTTAGGATCCAACCACAGTGTCATCTCCTCCAGCCAAGTGGCTACAGATGTAAATTATAAGCCTTAATAAAATTTTGAATATATTGGGGCCATCCTTTTAAACTACCACATATAATAACTTTAATTTTGTTTTTGCTTCCTGAAGGCTTTCGTTTTGTTCTACTAGAATTGGTTCCATTTCAACTTCTTGCATTTTCCTTATCTAGTGTGTGTAACCACAGGAAGGGTCACATGTCATGATGTCTTTCATTTATGTGTTCCAGGTTCATGGCCATCCTAGATGTGAACAGCCTTCCTCAGATTAGTGATAGCTGCTTTTCTTGTCTTGATTCAACTGCTGGTAGCTCATTTTTAAGACCTTTTCTTGGTAAGGATTTTCTTATGTACTTAGTTTATATTTTTTCTTGTAAGCTATAAATATGGTATTTATTGTATATTTCCTTTGACATGTTTATGAGAGAAATTTGAAGCAAAAACAACTTTCATCTATGTATAGCAAGAGTCTGACATCACTGAACAAGATTCCAAGTTGATTAGGCTCAAAATACATAGAGGGATTCAAATAAGGCCTGCAGGTCAGCACAAAGTTCCATTTTTTTAGTATCTCCTACTGAATGTATTCCATTTGCTTCTTCTTTAAGGTGGAAGCACTGCTTTTGGACACCAGACTTATCTTGTAGCAAAAAGAAACTGTATTTTAAAGTGTTTCTCCACATTTTCAGTGCTATTTTTGATTTAGGTTTGGTTGGAGGGGTGTTAGATTTGAAATGCAAGGTGGAGTAACATTTTGTTTTTCTTGATTCATTGCTTTTAGCAGCATGAGTACGAGCCTTAGGGTCATTGTCTCAGCCCCAAATTGCAAAGTAAAACATAGAATCTTGAGTGACTATTTGTGTGAAGCCTACTAAAGCAGCAATTCTCACCTTAGAAAGAAGACTGCTGTTTTTGGGAATACACCATGCAAGGGTAACTTCCACTGGCAGTGAATATCTGCAAGCCATGGTTAGCACTGCAGGAGCAGAGCGGTCGGAAAGGGCCCAGTTGTGGTTATGGGAAGTGTAAGCCAGCTCTTGAGAAGAACTCAATGAATACAAAACAACCGAAGAATGACACTAGTTCAGTGACTAGAATGAGAACAAAGTAATCCAAATTACCCAACTGCAGACTACATAGGTATAAACACTTGTATGCACATACACTATTCAAGAAATATAATGTGTCTGACTGGGACTTGATTATTAAAAGCATTCTATGTGACAAGCATCATAAACTTTCAGGGGTGACTGTACTCAATCTGATCCCAACTGCCACAGGCATTTAAAGGTAAGAGATGTGAAATTTGAAGAATCTTTCTAATGTAGCCAAGGGTATAACACATTCTAAGGCTCTGAGGCCTTAGAAGTCAAGCTGGGATTTGAAGAGTTATGAACTACCTACTGTGTCTTCATTTTCTTTCCTTTTTTTTTTTTCCTTCGGTTGTCTGAGGTAGGGTCTCACTCTAGCCCAGGCTGACCTGGAATTCACTGTGTAGTTTCAGGGTGGCCTCGAACTCACAGCAATCCTCCTATCTCTGCTTCCCGAGTTCTGGGATTAAAGGCCTGCACCACCATGCCTGGCTCTCATTTTCTTTTTTACCAAGTTTGGGAGATGAGACACATTCTCTGATTTCATTGGGCCATAGTTTCTCAATTGAAACACAGAACAGCTGCTTAAAATTATTTAAGCACCGGAAGTGGTGGCGCACGCCTTTAATCCCAGCACCCCGGAGGCAGAGGTAGGAGGATCGCCATGAGTTCAAGGCCAACCTGAGACTACAGAGTTAATTCCAGGTCAGCCTGGACCAGAGTGAGACCCTACCTAGAAAAACCAAAGAAAAAAACAAACAAACAAACATTTAAGCACTAAATTGGTGGGAATGCAACATGGTGAAATCACTATGGAAAATCTATTCTCTAGCAGCTCTGTTTTCTAGATATATACCTCAAAGAATCAAAAGCAGAGGCTAAAAGAGAGATATTTTCATAGTTATGTTCATAGTAGCATTAATAATTTCTAAAAGTGAAATAATTCCAAATGCTCAGGGATAGATGAATAGATTAAAAATATAGTATAGATCTAGACTCTATAGTATATTTAAATTTAAAAATAAGAAAAAATTTGACACTTGCAACTATATGGATAAAAATTGTGGACTTTATACTAATCACATAAAGAACAATGAGGTTAATAAGTATTAGTGTGTCGCAATCTTAATTACTATATAAGCTCATTAAAATCATGTAACTACAATAATCAAAATTATGGATGTGAAATGTAAAATGATGGTTTCTAGGGGTAGAAGAAAAGTTGGAAGATGCTTAGTGGTTATTGAGTTTAAAATTTGCACATTGAAAAGAGCTTTGGATATTAGATGCACAACAATATAAATTCACTTAACATTATTGGGATGCACACTTACAGATATTTGAGGTGCTTAACTTCACTGAAGTAGTTTAAAAGTAATTTCCCCACCAGCTAGCTTTATGTTATGTGATCAATAAGTAATAGTTATTCCTGCTTTTGTGTACGTTCCTTTTTAGTGTAGTTAATGTTATTGAGATCACAGTATCTAGTGGGTTGAATGAAATAACTAAATTGAGTTTCTGAACCATCAACCATGAACACTTTAATAAATTACTTATACTTATGAGGCCAAGCCTACATATCCTTTATATATCTTTTTCATATCACCTTTAACTCCCTCAGCAATTACATAAAATAAATCAATTTTTCAGCTTAAACTAACATGTAGATATAGTTCACTATTAATAGATTGAAAGTAAAAAATGGTAACAAAAAAGGAATACAGAAAAAAAAAGAAGATGACTTTTTTAATATAAAGTATGACAATAATCCATGCATTGTCCCATGCCATAGGTGCGCTGGCCTTATTGTGGACAGCTGGATCAAAATGTTGCATGTGGACCAGTCTGCTTTAGTGACCCCAAGTGGAATGTTAAGGATTAATCAGGAAACTTTGAAACTTCCCAGCCTCAACCTCAGACTGCTCTTTATCATGGATCACAATATTTTAATTACATATCTTGGTCCTATGATATTTGATTTAGTACAAACTGATTTTATAGCTAAAACTACTAAAATCTTATCAATATAGTAAATCTCAAAGCTTTGCTAAACTTGCACACAACTTTGAAAGTTCACATATTTGAAGCTGACTTTCACAATTTCTTTGTAGTATATATCATATACATTGTATAGAAGAGATGTATCTTCAAATGTTTTTAACAAGCATTAACTGAGGTAATTATATGCACCAAATGTAATGTTGATTTTGAAAACAATAATGCATTTTTCCATCTCTTAATTCGTCTTTTTCATATATTTACCAATGTTCAGTATATTTTTTAGATATTAGTTAAAACTTGTATATGCATACACACACACACACACATATACATACATACGTATATATATATATCCAGTATATATTAAGTAAGGAAATATCTTCTGGCAAATTAAATATAAGTCACAAGAAATTCTCAAATGGATTTGGGTATAATACACCTTTAAATTGTATATATCTTATGCACTATTGTAAAGTGTTGTTGTGAAATTCATCAAGATTATAAAAAGGAAAGTAATTTCTGAATTTATATAAATTTCTTTGTGATTCAATTATTACATAAAATATCATTAAAGAAATCCTATTATATTTATTCAAACATATTATCTTAAATGTAATGTTTTACATTTTTTTATGTTTTTCATTTTTACAAAAGCAGTTTCTCCAAGATTTCCATCCCCCACATGCATGTAGTTCACCACAGAGCCCATGCTCATATCTGTTTCAGAACTCTTATGGTGTGGGCATAATGTCGAAATGTTAACCATGAGCAGCCCAGTGATAATCAATTATAGCAAGAGGTAGTAGATGTAAAACTTAGGAATATTCAATAAACCTACATTTAAAGTAAAGATCTGCTCATTTCATTTCCCAATTGCAACCTTAATTATTTATAGAGATAAAAAGATTATATAGGAAAAACCTTCTAAGTAGTTATGATGGGCAGGACTTTTGTGCATGGATACAAATGGGTAAGTGGAAATAATCACCCAATCTATCTATTTGCTTTTAAGATCATTGATTATAATATTTTTAAAGCATGCATTAGTATTGACATATATTAGTTATACCAAATATACTGCTTGCTTTGCTTTGGGGAAATTCATCTTCCTAAGAAATATTGGAATTAGCTAATTTTCTTTTGGACTTTTTTTCCAAAGAAATGGATGATGACAGAATCAGATGCTATCCACCCATTCTGGGAGATGTTTACATGTTTTTTTTTTTTTCCTCTCTCTAAAGAGAAAAATAGTTTCACAATTTTAAGGACATTTTTGAGCAGGTCTATTAAAAAGTATAGTATTCCTGCTGTGTAACCATAAACTATTTAGAGTTGTAGATTTGTTTCAAGAAAGCTTTCCTCATCTCTGTGAAGCATCCCAGCGACCTGTGTAACCTCATGCTTCTGTCAGATACTGGTCCAGACTCTGTATAGTGTGGGCTATACTTTGAACCTTTGAAAGAAGCTCCAATCCTAAAGCCATTTGTTGAATTCAATGCTAATTATTCTGGAATTCTTATCTCCTTTCTCCAAAAGTATGTATGATGAGTAAAGAGAGAAATTAATAGCTCTTACCAAAAGTTATACTGAGAAGGCAGTGTCTACTCATTTTGCTTAGTGTCCTTGGGCAATATTTATATTATGGGTGTAAATATGTGCTTACATGTTAAATAATTTTGTAATTAATTTGAATTAGTTTTTTAATTGAATTTTCAGCCCTAGAAATCTATTTCACACTTCTTAAATAATAAAAACTATATCACAATGTATTGAGTAATTAGAAATTTTGATGAGCATAAATGTAGACACCCACAAAGCTGGTAAAAAAAAATTAGCTTTCTATTTTAATAGCCTTAGCTATCTCTAATATTTCATGTATATCTATATACATATTCATCACAATATATGACTATTCATGCAACTGTAAACATTGTGTACTCTAAATAAATTTTCCATATTTTTTTCTTATTTCTTTGACTTTTAAATTCATGACATTATATAAATTCAATGAGCAAATTAGACATTTTTGCAATGAGCTAGACATCAGAAAAAATTTAAAAGTGTGAAAAACAAGGAATAATATTTAGTTATTTCTGGAAGAAAATTGATCTTCTAATATATTCAGAAAAGGAAAAATGGTGTGACTAAGACCTAAGGTGCAAATAAAAGTACTTCCTGCAAACAAAATTTTGCCTCATTATAAAATGTAGTGAGGGGGCTGTAGAGATGGCTTAACAGTGCAGGTGCTTGCCTGTGAAGCCTAAAGACCCATGCTCAATGTCTTTCCAGATCCCGCATAAACCAGACCCACAAAGGTGAGGCAAGCACAAGGTCGCACATGCCCACTAGGTGGCACAAGTGTCTGGAATTCAAATGCAGTGCCTGAGGCCCTGGTGTGCCAATTCTCTCTTTATTCTCTACCTCTATATCTCTGTCTCTCTCTCTCTCTCTCTTTCATATAAAAATAAGAAATCAAAAAAGTGTTTTTAAGAGAATGTAATGAGGGAGATCAACCATCTTCTCAAATGTAAGCTACAGAGAGCCAAGATACACACAGGAATGCTTATGTGGAGTAAACTTTTATACAGAACTGATGATTACAATCCAAGTATTTCTGCTTTAGCTTATGTTGTTTGAATGCTTTCATTTGACAACATTTTATGTAATGGAAAGAACTAAGTATAATGATCCTCCTTATACACTACATTACAAACCATATGCAACTTGTTATGTTTTGGTATAAATTTGATATTATAATGTGAATAAATGTTTAAAAACATATCACTACATAGTGAATTCCACAGGTCAGCCTGGGCTACAGTGAGACCTTACCTTAAAAAAATTATATATACTTTTATAATTATATATATATATATATATATCATATATATATATAATAACTAGAAGGTTGTACTAGGACATATGTCTAAAATATAGGAATATTTCCTATATGATGTCAATAGTAGTATCCCCTTAAAATCTAAAACTTTACATTCAAAATTATGCAATATTTTTAAAAAATTGATTTGTCTGTGCTTTAAGATGGGATGATTCTCTGTTGATTTTTTTAAATGCCATCAGGAAATAATTCACTGTTCACCCGTTTTTTTCGTTTTCCTTACATCAGGGTTAGGCAATCAGGAACAGCTGCGGAGGCACTGGAGCCTGCGCGCACAACCTTGCAGTGTCAAGTTTGTACTTCATGTTGACTTTCTTCCTCCAACCCTCATGCTAAGGGCATAGTATTAACTCAGAGACGGGAAAGCATTTTACTTTTGGTTTTAGATCTATTTTACTCCAGCAGGCAAAGACTTCAATTCTCCAATCAACAAGGTTTTGTTTCTTAAAAAAATAACTAATAATTTCCAAGTTTCCGCTGGTATTATGTTCTAAAAGTCCCTATTTTGATCAAGCTGCTTACCATTTACCTTGTGTCTGTGCTGTCCTCTCCCTGAAGCTACGAATTTGGGGACAACAGAGCAGCTTCAGCCATGGCAACAATGTATGATCTTGACCAAGAAAGGAGAATCTTTGGAGAACTAGATATTGAACTTGAAATTTTGGATGCTGAGATGTTCTCATTAAGATATTAAGACATTTATAAAGAAACGAAAGAAAATAACATTTATTTTGTGTTTGGTTCACTAATGGGAATTAATTGTCAAATACTACTTACAAAGAAAATGAATTAAAATGGGGACATTTCTCTTGAAAAACACATTGTGTTATATGGACATTTGTCTGCAATGTTTACTACATTAAATGGTTTATGGTTATTTGAAAGAAGGTCAGTTAATGAAAAGAACATGGGGTATAATTAAGAAATCTTTACTCTCTCTTGAAGCTAGAGACCAGCTTTGCATGTTGATAAGGGAGTGTGTATTACCATGCCATCTATTGTAGTTAGGTAATTAACTCAGCATAAAACACCTTTGCTAGATGGAAAAGCCTATGGATGATCAGGTAGCAAGGAGAAGAACAGAACGTTACAGTTATGATGAAAACTATCACACACCCAATTCTTGATTGACCCTGGATAAGAAAATTATTATGTAATAATGGAATGCTATACATATGACTAATGTTAGCTCTTCTCTGGCATTCTCCATGATGCTCATAAATAAATGTTTTAAAGAAAAATCTATTGCTTTTCCATGAAGCTTTGGCATAGATCTTTCCTTTAAAGGCCAAATCTTCATACCCTGAGAGGATGAACACAAATTGAGTTTCTGAAGCATGTTTTGCAACTTGCTGTTCCACTCTTAGCTCTCCAGACAAGACATTTAGACTAGCCTATTTTCTTTATCATAACGCAGTAGCTACACTGATGAACATTGCCTCCTCTGCTTTCACACTGTTTGAATCACTTCTGAACCCACAACCGTTTCTTAAAGGACTACATTAAAATCAACCAAGTGCCTGCTAAAAGTTCAAACTGCTTTGGGTCTTTCATTGGCCTGCTGAATTAGAATATTTGAGTCAAGTCAAACAAATTCTAGTTTTCAGCAAGAGACAGCTCCGAAAGTTTTAAAATATAGGCGTTTTCTTAACTATTTGAGCCATACAGTTATATAAGCAAGATGATTGGAGTAAAATGGGGCTCTCGCTTTTCTTAAGTGTGTGCCTCAGACAAAGATTTTTTTTTTTTCAAGATAGGGTCTCACTCTAGCTCAAGCTCACCTGAAATTCACTCTGTAGTCCCAGGGTGGCCTCGAACTCATGGCAATCCTCCTACCTCTGCCTCCCTAGTGCTGGGATTAAAGGTGTGTGCCACCATGCCTGGCTTCAAAGATTGTGTTTTAACCTATCATTGGTTATTCAATATGTCATCGACTAGCTATTGAATGCCTACATGTTGTATATGATGATAGGGATAATATAGCCAACAAAACTCAAATGCCATGAGCTCTGAAAGCCATTGTTTTAGGTGAGTAAGTGAGAGAACAGCAACAAATAAATATATATTGCTATATAGTAAATTGTTGCCTAATGGTGTGTCAGTTGATGAAGAACTATGCACTTTGTAGTGGTATGATAAGAAGCATTTCTATATGCTAGGACTCTGTAGAAAACCTAATGTCAGTTATTAGTAGTAACATCTTCAAAAAAAACGAGCATGTGTCTAGCTAAGGCAGAGGAAAGAATCAAGAGGAATGGTCAAGAAACTGACAGTTGGGGATATTACTAGGGATATTCTTTGAATTTGATTTCATTAAAGATGAGGAGAGTAGTACCAATGAAATGAATGAATATAGGCCAAAAATCTGCAATTTTAAGAGAAATGTATGTGTGTGGAAGGTTGGTAAAGTAGATCTACACTAAGAGGAGTTACCATTTAATGACAATGACATGAATTTCAAAACCTGACAATAGGAACACGGTCATTTCTCTGTGGCCAGTGGGACAGAAGGTACTAGGAGCAAAACAGTGTCATTCGAGAGGAGTGGTCTCAGCGTGAATATGCATATTCCTCCAAGGTAAAAAAGAAAAGGAATGATTTGGAGAATTTGAATTTAGAGGGGACTTTTTATTGATGTTTGTTGTTGAATTCCACAAAGCTTATCATGAGAATTTTTCAGTATCTGCCGTGAGCTGGGAGTTGGAGTTGGACTAACAGAACAGTCATTCTTAGATTCCATCAGACTAGTGTTAGCCTGGGAGTCTTGTTCTTCCTCCCATGGCTGTCATAGCGAGGGCTGAAGGCCGAGTGTGAAGAGCTCAGATGCTCTCTGGCATGGATTGATAAACAGGGTGAATGAAAGAAGAGAAGGATGCAGGCATGTCTCATCATTGATAAGAGTCTAGGGAATCCCACTTGTCTCCTGCTGATGGAAGTGTGGAGTTTTGCCAAGAACTGGTCTTATCCTAAGGACTATAGCAAGAAAGGTTTACTCAGCTATAAAAACCATCCTCTGCCAGCTATTTGATAGTGGCTATGAAAGTATTCTTAATAAAAAGAAGAAAAGTTAAATAAATAAACAGAAGACTTTTTTATTATTATGTTAGCAATGTATTTTAAATCTATCCTGTGAAAATTGCTACACACGCCTACATTACATTGACATACACAATTCAATTTTATAAACATATTAATGTGATTTGTAGACTGAATTAACATTTTTATAGTAATCCTATGGAAATTGGCAAGAGTCAAGTAACATATATATATATAAGACTTGTGTCAGGGTGGCTAAAGGGAGAGGTTTACTGTTTAGGTTAATGTGAGTAAATATTGATAGTCGGTATCCCAACACCCACACTGTTTTTTTTTTTTTTTTTTGCAATATATTCCAATTGAAACACAGTAAGTGGTTGTCATGCTTCACTTAACCATCAATGTTCAGTTAAGATTTGTCAGTAATTACTAATGAACAAAATAAGGGTAAAATCAGATTAATCTTTGTAAAAAAAGTATAAAATGTGCAGCATTTTATTAGATTATACAACTGAAAAACATCCTATTTTTACCTTTAAAAATCATAAAAAATACTCCCATTCACTATTACAAAACACTAGTCACCACTCACAAAGGTTCTAAAATGTGAAACATTTGAAATAAGGGTTTGGAGCATAAGTATGTCCCTTGGCTTTTGAACAAGACAAACTATTCACTGAAAGGGCCATTCCTCCCAGGTGCTGCTAACAACTGTGGGTCTCATTTGAACTGTTTACTTTTTATTCAATTCATAAAAAAACTATAGCTGTTCTTGGAAAATAGAGTATTTTATCTATTTTATTTGGTTTTGCTATTTTTTTAAAGTTATTCCCCTGACATATAAGAGACACAAATTATGTTTTGCTTTTCAAACAAAACAATTGAATTCTTTCCATATAGGTATTCTTGTTTACACATTGCTTTAGGGATTTAAAAACTACAAGCAAAGAAGACTATAGTATGAAACTCCACTACTAGCATTTTCAATGATACCTTTTATTTTAAAAAACAGCATTTTAGTGAAACCTAAATTCAACACACACATAATGAATGAACATATACATATTATTAAAGCAGAATGGGGAACATTTATGGGGAGGAAGGAGATCAGAATGATGGGATGAGGGAGGAGGAAGAAAGGTGATGAGTATCAGATATTAAAATGATACAAAGATATACATGCATGAAAGTGACATGAAGAAATCCATTGCTGAACATTCTTATTTTTAAAATTCATCAGAATTGCTAAAAACATTTAACATGGCAATATGTGAAATTAACATTCTGTTTAGTTCTACTTGGAAAACTAACTTTTTAAATGATGATAATATGTATCATTTTGGTCACCCACATCTGAATTAAAATTACAAGTGATAACATTTTTTAAAAATCATGATTTTTTTTTGAGAAAACAAATATAAGTTCACACATTTAATCTCTTTTTTTAAAATAAAGATCTTATTATTTATTTCCAAGGAGAGTGAGATAATGGGAGAGATATAAGGAGGGAGGGAGAGAGGGAGGAGGGAGGGAAAGAACGGGTGCACTAGGGCCTCTAGCCAGTGCAAACAAACTCCAAATGCATGCACTGCTTTGTGCATCTGGCTTTACATGGGTACTGGGGAATCAAACCCAGGTCATTTGGTTTTGCAGGCAAGCGCATTAACCTCTGAGCCATCTCAAACCCAAACCAGTATAATAAAATCTTTCTAAACTTTAACCTTTCTGGTCTGTAGATTTCATTTGTTGAAATTCATAAGACAAGACCCTAGAGGCCACTGCTCAGTGAATGTTCTTATGTGTTCATGAGCTTTGGGCACCCTAACTCCCACCCAAGGGCTAAGAAAAGCTCTGTTGCTCTCAAAGGCACCCCACATCCCCATATCTTATAGACTTGCCTGCAAAAGCCTGAGGAGAACATTGGATGTCCCCCTCCATCACTCACCCACCTATTTTTCCTTGTGAGGGAGTCTCTTACTGATTCCAGAGCTTGCTGTTCATGATTCCGACTCTCTGACAAAATACTAAGGGAATTGTTTACAAGTAGAAACTATTACTCTCTTAATTCTTTCACTCCATGACTGAAAAGCACCTTGAATATAATTTGCAAAAAATAAAAAAAAATTCCTGATGGAATTCAAGGCAGGTTACAAAAACTAAACATTAGAATGTGTAGGGATAGAACCAGAAGCAGGAGATGGGGACCCAGGAACAATCCTTTTAGCACATGTTGGCTGTTTTCTCATTTACTAAAAAATGGCTTTTATTTCAAAAGGCAGTAAAAAGCGTGCTTAATTTTGGCTATGAGTTTAAAGTTCTACAATCTTGGGAAAGACTAATTGTTTCAATCTGTGTCTGGCTCTCATCCCTAAATGAATAAACTTGTCCAGAGTGTTGGGCTCAGGTGAAGATTTAAAACTCTTGCAGCAATCATGAGGAGCTGTACTTTCTTAGAGGAATAGTCTTGGGGTGGTAAGATCACACATGGTTATGGTTTGACATTCCAATTACACAGTATTCTAAAAATAGTGCGAAGCTAATAAATGTGATTGTATACAATATTTTACTCCAACTTCTAACAATAATTACATGGAATAGGATTTTTCTCCCCAACACATAAAATCTCTTTATTGTAAATTGTATTGCATTCATATATGTACATTCACACAGAAACATAGGTATTAATATAAACAAATTAATATATGAAGATAAACATTTGCATGTTAAACTTCTTTGTGTAGTATTAATTAAAATACAAGCTAAACTGCAAAAGAAGCTTGGGTGTTTTTTCATTTGTTTCTTTTTCTTAGTTCAAAGATAAATATAATATATATTTCAAACTACCATTGTGCAAAAGAAAAATTGGCAACTATATATCCATATGTATGTATATATGCATGCAGTTTTTCTTTATATATATATATATATATATATATATATATATACATATTTGTACATACATTAGTGTATATGTACAAATTTCTGTATTTTCCATTGTGTATGTCTGAATGTATCACCTATTTTCTCTCTAGCTATCTATCACCTATCTTTCTATTTCTAACTACATATTAAATAGGGATTGAGTACTAGATTCTGCAGGAGTTAGGTCTTTCTATGGGAAGTCAGTATGACCCTGAGCATGCCTGCCTGCCTGAATGATGCATTGTTGCCCACCCAGACTGTGATATTTTGTCCTCTTCTGTTTGGAGATAGCTGGGAATTTGGGTTAGGTATTTTATTCTCATTTATTCACTTTTTTGGCCTTAATTCTTCTCTTTTACTATTATCTGAATTTAGTGGCTTGTAACTGATTTGTGATTTAATCTTTATACTGTTGACAGGTAATTTAGGAGGAAAAATGTATTTAGATGAAAACCAAATCTGGTAAGAATGATAATGTTTTCCAGGTTTCTGATTGTTTTTAGTTTACTAGCCAGTGTCCAAAGGATGCTACTGCATTAAAAAAAATTAAATGAAGTTATCATTGTGGAATTCTATTTCATTAAAAGAAAGTTCTTATACAGACTGCTAATGTTAACTTTAAGCAGCTTTAGTTCAGAACTTCAGAACCCTGGAATTCAGGGTCCTCAGAACCCCTCATCACATGTGTTCTGAGATCTTAGTGTGAGGTAATGAACATGAGCTCTAAATAGAACCAGATGCCCATGTAGCTTTATGTCTTCTCTTAAATGACTTTTTTTCTGTTTAACTTCTTAAAATTAGAAAACGAAATCCTCAGACCTAATATAAAAATCATTGCTGAGTTACTAAAAGTAGAATTTGAAATAACACAAATTAAAAACACAGCATTTGAAATGATTTACTTTAAACAAACAAAAATGCTAACAATGGAAAGAAATTCTGATTTTCTTTTTGGTACTCACATATTGCCTTGTTATTTACTAGCATGTTTTCTTAATGTTTCAGGTGTTCCAAAGAATTTCATTCTGAAAAAAAGTTATAATACTTAAACTAACAAATTGGTGTGATATTTATATAGACTATTTCATATGAAGTAATAGATGAGAGGTAGGTAACTTGAATTTAGTGTTTTTTTTTTTTTCTTTTTTTTTTTCCAAATTTTTATTAACAACTTCCATGCTTATGAAAAATATCCCATGGTAATACCCTCCCGCCCCCCACTTTCCCCTTTGAAACTCCATTCTCCATAACATCCTCTCCCCATCTCAATCAGTCTCTCTTTTATTTTGATATCAAACTGTGCAGTAAGCACTTCTGTTAATCTTCATACCCGTATATTAATGCTATTCTCACTTTTGATAGAGAATCTTCTCTTTTCAGATGGCAGTGACCTTGGGACGACTCAGAAGGTATCATGGTGCTGGAAAGAAGTGACTGGAGTGCTCAGTACTATAATATCTCTATCACACCTTCCAAAGCTCAGGGTGTAATGTGGAAGAGGTGGCAGAAAGAATGTAAGAGCCAAAGGAAGGGTAGGACTCCTTAGAAGGTGCTCCCCCCAGACACAACATGGCCTGGATATCCATGACGTCACAGTACCTGATACTACCTACACAAGACCATCATAAGAGGAGGAAAAGATCATGACAACAAAATAAAAGAGAGACTGTTTTTTTGCTTTTTCGAGGTAGGGTCTCACTCTAGGCCAGGCTGACCTGGAATTCACTCTGTATTCTTAGGGTGGCCTCGAACTCACGGTGATCCTCCTACCTCTGCCTCCCCAGTGCTGGGATTAAAGGCGTGTGCCACCACGCCCACCTTCATTTAGTTTTACTAGCATGTTTTTGTATCTTACCCCTTATGATCCATGGCTAGAAGTTCATATAAGGTAGGGAAATGAAATAAATTTTATTTGAAATTCAGCAAAGGAACTTATCATAAACTATGGTGATTGTACTTTCAGTGACAATAATTAGTGCAGTATTTCACCAATTTATTTTTCTGATTGGTGGTTTTACTTATAAATATGCTTTAAGTGAATGAACTTAAATTATTTATATCTTCATTCAAAAGGTCACATTTATAGGAAAAAGAGATTGATGTAATGACACTTATGGCAACTCTAAGGGGCAAAAGCATGCGTCCTTTCCTAATAGGTTTCAATATCTGCAGGTCCTCAGAGCAGGTACGTTGCCTCAGTAGCAGAAATGGACCAAGGATAACCAGGCAGATGCAAGACTTAAGATGGGGAAGAGGAACATTTTATATCTGGTGACCAAAGCAGAGGGGCTCCTCGCATGAAAAAAAAATCTAGTTTGTTTTTGGAAATGGTGGGCCTTCCTACATTTCATTCCGTGTGTATGATAACCAGCAGAGGCTACATGGTTTCTTATCAAGTTTTCCTTTTTCATGATTAGGCAATCAGTACCTTCTCATGCTCTTATCCCCATGTCTTTATGTATACCTTGGGCATCACAATGGAGCTCTCAGACACTCATGCATATCCAGTGCTGCTTTGGAAGTCTAGAGTCTCTTTTTTATGTTCTGTTTCTTACATACACAAGGTTAGTGTTGCCAAATCATGACTACTTCTTATAAGCTCCTATAAGTGAAAGGATTGATAGAAATCAAAATGTCTTTAACAGAGCTTTGTTTGTTTGTGAGGGAATATAACTCAATGAACAGTACATTGGTTATCTTTGTGTAGCTGTGGCAAAATACCTGAGAGAAACCATTTAAAGAAGGAAAGATCTATTTTGACTCTGTTTTCAGAAGATTCCATCTTTCTTAGCCTCATGTTCTGGGACAAAACATTATGTATGGCTGCAGAAGCATATGGCAGAAACCAGCTACTCACTCATAGCTGGCAAGAAGCAGAAAGAGAGAGAGGTGTTAGGAACAAGATGCCACTAGGTGCTCACCCTCAGTGATTTACTTGCTGAGGGAGCCTCCACCTACAAAAGATTCCTGAGCATCTGGGGCCAAACATTTCATACAGGAGATGTGTAGAACATTCCACATTCAAACCCTCAAAGTAATGTAGACAGGGTTAATAAAGATGTGTTTTTACTGAGTAAAGTCATTAATCTCTCTACTGTGTTTCTGATTCCACAAAAATAGTTTTGCATTCTTTGATTGGGACACTGTAAAACTCTGAGTTCATTTTGTGTGTGTGTGTGTGTGTGTGTGTGTGTGTGTGTGTGCACGTGCGCACCTTGAGTGTGCATTAGAAGAAGCCAAAAGGGTGCTCTGGTGCCCTACTCTATTTCTCATGCACATACTTCTTTTAGACAGTGTCTTTCCCTCAACTCAGAGCTGCTATTATTATTATTGTTGTTGTTGTTGTTGTTATTAATTTGTCAACAAGCCCCAGTGATTCTCAGGTCTCCATCCCTGAGGAATGTGTTATGGAGGGATATGGCCACACCCAGCTTTTTAAGTATGTCCTGGGGAGTAGCACTCTGCCTGGTATCCCCAGGATCTCTTAACTGTTGAGACATCTGCCCTGATTCTTGAGTTCATTTTTACCTCACAACTTTCAATAGATGTTAATGCAACTTCATATGGTTTTTTGTTCTAGATATTCAAGGATCTCTCCAATATACATGTGATCCCCAATTTATGTTTATATTACCTTTAATTTTTGTCCTTTGAGTATGACTTCTATCCTATGATTTGATTATAAAAATGTTCTGTGGCAAAGTTAGCAGGAGGCTTGTGGTTACATGGATAGGATAGCATGCTATTTTAGCTTCTTTATTTATAATGCCAGAGTCACTCATTTGCTGGCTTTGAAGTGGCAAGATGCTGCATATGTGAGGGCCCATTTGTCAAGACACTGCAAAGAGCATCTAGGAAATTAGTATGCCTGACTGACAGCAAGAAATGGAGGCCAGTAGTCAAAGACCCATAAGAAGCTGGACTCAGGTAACAAGTCACACTGACCTGACTCCTGGAATACAGCCTCGAAATCCTACTGGACTATTCTAGACTCTTAATCCATAGAAACTGAGGTGAAAAGCACATTTTATGTTAATTTCTACATTTGTAGTAATTTGATAACTAACACTGCTCTCTATAAACGTGGACAGGATCTCAGGTGAGATTACTGTTCATCCTCTGAGCATTGTCCCAACATCCGCACCCTTGGAGAGCAGGTTACTCAGAGCAAACAAGCTTTCCTCAACTTGGCTATTAAATGTGAGTCTCATAAATACTGACATGACCATGGTGATACTGCAAGGTCAGAGTTGAAAAGGGATATATTGGTGTCTCAAACAGTCTACCCTAAGTTTGTCCATATATCTTTATGTCTGTGAGCCTAATGCTATGAATCTTCCCCAAAATAATCTCAAAGAGAGTGATTTGACAGAACATTTAAAAGTAATGAATGGAAAAAATACACCAATGTCATGTTTCTGCCCCACTGGGTTCACACTGCTCAGTGAACTGTGTCACCTTGCCATATTCAAGGATCACAGAATGTGAGCCAACGGCTGTAGCTCAGAATCCTGCTTCTTATAGGAATCATAAACTTGAAAAGTTATTAAGTAAAATACTGGATATTGCCTAATATCAGGCATTAAATGGAATACTTCACACTTGTTATATTGTGTGCTTTTCATAGTAACTCCGTGAATTATTACTTGGGGCTTCATTTTCCAAGCAAGGAAAATTTTCAGTCAGGTATGCAAGGCCATGCAATAGGATAGTCAGATTTATTGAAAGCCAAAGAATGCAGTTCCCATCATTTTACATTACTTCTGTATTTCATTGTCCTTTCAATTTGAGATGGGTGTGATCTGGGGAAGAAATATATGAATAACCTTTGTGATGTTGTCTTTATCTCTGTCATGGGGTTAGTACCCAGCAATGTTGTGTTGTACACTGAAGGAGATTATTCACAGAAGACAAAAGCCAAAACAAAAACCCAAAACATTCTATCTCATACATGCTTAGAAGTTAAATTTGAATGCCTGAAAATCTTTAAGTTAATTTTAGTATCAACAAGTTGAGTTTTTCTCTAAGCCTGTGGAATCAGAGCTGAAAATAGGCATAAAGTGAGATCTAAGAATATGGACCAAGGATAGATGGCCCAAATCTTCAAACCTTACCAATGGTTCAGGGGTTTCTCCCCTTCACAGAGCTTTCCAAAATAGGTCTGAACTTGTTATAGTTTTGCCAAGGAACAAACAACATATAAACATCCAAGCAATAAAATGGAATCTGTATTATCATAGTCTCAAGAATAAAGTGCATTTTAATTTTAAAAATTAGGGAAAAAAAGAAAATGTTTTAATTCAATGAACTTCCTAAACAAAAACCAAAAAAAAAAAACATTTTTCTTGCTTTCTTTCTTGTATAGTTTTGTACCTTGTACCTTGTAAACACATCAGAAGCATAGACTTAGAGGGCTCCTGTGTCCACACTGCAGGGAGAGTGACGTCGCACCGCTGCCTGGCATTTCATTTATCCTTATGCTGAGTAAGCTGAACTGGTCCATCATCTGCTGGCCCACTGTACTTCTATTAGAAGCTTCCAGTGGACACCATAATCTGATTTGCTACTACAGAACACTGGGAGGCCTGTGTGGTCCAAAATAGCATTTTCTAGTGGGCTCCCAAAGGCCCCAAACTTTCCCATTGCAATGTTACACCATTTATTTATGTAGTCATGCCCCTTTCTCTTTGTGAGGTGTCAGCTAGAGTGGCTTGCTGATAATGTTTTTGTAACACTCCCTCCTCTGGGATCTGAAGGCTTGAGTCAAATGAACACCAACTGTGAAGGGCGGTTGAAGTAAGAGGGGATCATGTTTATGGCTTGCCACAATTCTCTCCCATTGGGTTTTCACCTTTCTTTCTGCTTCCCTGTCTTGCTGGTTATGAGACCAAACACTCTCAAGTATACCAGAATAAGAAACAGAATAAGCTTAGGAGATCCCAGTGCTACCACACTGTAGGAGTTACCATTTCCTTGGTGGAACAAAGCATCTGATCAAAACCAGCTGATGGAAAAAGAAAAAAAAAAAAGTTTTCTAATTTTTCTTATAGTCTTGAAGGGAATCTTCATGGTGGCAGTGGTAAACAGGGCATAAGCAGAGGCTGGATATCCCCTCTGGTACAGCAGGTGGCAAACTGGAGGAGCAAAGTGAGCCAAACCGACCCTAGCAAGGTGGGGCTAATAAATCTCAAGGTCCTTCCCAGTGACACACCTCCTCTAGTAAGGTTCTACCTCCCAAATTGAATATGGTCAAGCACTCAGAACACAGAAATTTATGGGAGGCATCGGGTTCAAACCACCACACACACAAAATATCTGGGCCCATCAACACACAGGTTTTGCACAAGTTATGGCACTTTGGTGGCAGAGGCCTCCACAGCACTGGTAATACACAGTCTTTAATGGGAAAGACAAATCTCTCCATTATTTAGCTGAAGCATGTTTCTAATTTTTCTGAAGCGGTTTGAACATCAGAAAGAAACGCAAGTCAGTAAATACTGAAGTAAAAGGATAAGTGAGGCTGTAGAAAGCTCATATTTGATTGATGCTCCTGGACAGTGACAGACAGCAGTACCTTGTATAACAGTGTAGAGCTTGGAATTGATGCTACAACCCATCCCTGCCTTTTACAATTGATTAGTCTTGGCACATTAATAGATGTGTTTGTGTCTTCATATCATCAAATATAAAATGAGGATGGCAAAACTAATCTTGTCGGACTGTCATAAAGATGGAGTTGAATAGTGTGTTAAAAAACCTCCAGGGCTTAGCTCATGCCTTGTGAATTGGGAATTATTGCAATGGTATATGGTTTGCATGTGGGGAGTATTTTGATGGTATGTAGTGTGTGTGGATTATTTTAAAGGTGTATGGAGTATTGTAATAGTGTGTGGTGTGTGGGGAGTATTGTAATGGTGTGTGGTGTGTGAGGAGTATTGGAATGGTATGTGTTGTGCTGTGTGGAGAGTAGTGTAATGATTTGTCATGTGGTATGGTGTGGGGATTATTGTAATGGTGTGGGGTATGGTGTGATGTGTGGGGAATTTTGTAAGAGGGTATTTCTGTAGTATAACAAACCTATCTTCAAATATCTATTTGTAGATTACATACTTTTTGTAAAACTATATTCAACCTGTTCTAGCAAAGACAGGATGTAGCAGACAGCTTCAGGTTTGCTGAGATGAACTTTCAGACCAGGCAGTTTTGGAGGAAGGGATTTATTGAAGCTTACAGATCCAAGGGAAGTTCATAATGGCAGAAGAAGCTGACCTGCTTTCTTCACAGGACCAATCACAGAAAGACAGAAGCACAAGCCTAAAGAGACATAGCACAGAACACTTCAGGAGCTCCAGCTAGGCACACTTTGCATATCTTTAGATTGAAATCTGAAACCCACCACCACACCTTAAGATCCACTGAGTGACATGCCTCCAGCCAGGTGGCTGCAGATGCAAACTACAAACTAATAAAAAACTGAATATATTGGGGGCCATCTATTCAAACCATCATACTGGATATTATATTTAAATGATTCAGTTCAAAAGGAGCTCTTTACAGATATGTCTATAGAAATTCCAAGAGGTCTATGCATATAACATATGGAAAAATCATTCAAATATTACTTTTATGAGCCTTGAGCATCTAAACTACAGAAGTTTCTCACCATCTTCCAAGACCATTCCTTTTTTACTCCAACACCTCTCAAGCCTACCATCTTGTGCCAGAGTGCAGTTTCTTTCTCCAGCCACACACTGAGAATCTTTTGGTTCATATGTTCTTGATTTCTGTGTCCTTTCTAGAAGCACAAGACTCTGTTGCCATTTTCTTTAACACAGTTGAAATGAAAAAAAAAAGAAACCTATCTGTATGTTCAACAGGAAGTCTAATAGTAATAATTGTATGGTTTATAGATTTGGAAGCTAAGTAGCACTTCATGTGCTTGATTACCTTTTCTTTACACTAGTTTCAAGTTTAAGAGAAAAATTTCAGTGAGACTCAAGTGATTGTTGGACAAATAATTATCAGATTATTTATTATTATTATGCATGTATATTATACTCAGGTCTTTAACAGATGAATAGCATTTTGTCTACTAAGAAGCCCTATTAAGTGAGTAAAATATGACTTCACACTTACATGATGTTGAGACTTTGACTAGTTAATAATATCTTCATAACTAGCAAGGATATTAAAGACCAGATTCTAGATATTTGTCTAGAACATAACATTTAAAAATATTTTATGTCTTTATCTATTTGAGAGAGAGAGAGAAAGACAGTGAGGTAGATAGGGAGAGAATGGGTATGTCAGGGCCCTTAGCCACTGCAAATGTACTCCAGATGCATGAGCCACCATGTACATCTGGCTTATGTGTGTTCTGGGGAAACAAACATGGGTTCTTTGGCTTTGCAGACAAGCACTTTAGTTACTAAGCCACCTCTCCAGCCCTAGAACAAAATATTTTAAACACTGTCCTCTCCCTTCTGACTCTCCACAGAAAGTATCTGAGACTGTCTCCCAAACAGGGTGATTTCTGGGTATCTCAGTTAAGAAAGCCGTCACAAACCTATGAGCTTCCCCAGTCCTCATTTTATTATTGATTGGGTAAATATACCACACTCGTCCTGGTGCAATGATGTAGATCCTACTCAAAAACTTTGTTGAAAGGGAAAATGTCCTTTCTAATTCTAAAATGCTAAGATTTGTCTTCAGTAACAAATACTGTCTGTCCACATGTTACAGTCAGTTTCACATTGCTGGCAGAAATCACCTGACCAGGAGCAGCTTTTGGGGAAAAAGGATTTATTTTGGCTTGCAGACTTGAGGGGAAGCTCCATGATGGCAGGGGAAAATGATGATCAGAGTGTGGACATCACCCTTTGGCCAACATAAGGTGGACAACAAGAACAGGAGCGTGTGCCAACCACTGGCAAGGGGAAGCTTGCTATAATACCCATAAGCCTGCCCCCAACAATACACTGCCTCCAGGAGGCACTAATTCCCAAATCTCCATCAGCTGAGAATCTAGCATTCAGAAGACTTAAGTTTATGAGAGACACCTGAATCAAGCCACCACATTCTGCCCCTGCTGCCCATAAACTGATAACAATCCATGATTTAAAATGCAATGCATTCAGTCCAACTTTAAAATTCTCCATAGTTTTTTATCAATCTTAATGATGTTCAAACATCCCCATAGTCCAAGGTCTTCTAACTGAGTCATAATACCAAAATAATGCTCCCCCCCAAACCATAATGGCACAGAATAAACATTCACATTGCAAAATATGGCACTGGGCATAGCAAAGAAATATTCAACCAATACAAGATTTAAACAGGGAAAACATAAAACTCTGTAGTTCCAAGTCCAACAACTCTAGTCAGTGACAAGTCTCCAAGTCTGATAACTAACCAGCAATAAGACTCTGGAGTTCTAATTCCACCCCTCCAGCTAGGCTACTCACAGGCCTGGAAAATTTCATCTGGGGCTGGCAGTTTTCCTTAGCAGCCATCTCTTAGACCTGGCATCTCCATTGGTTCTCCACTGCAACCCACAGTTCATCCTCACAGTTCTATCAGGTCTCCATACAGGCATCCAGCAAACCTGCTTCACACTGTCCATGGCCATTTCTAAAATGCAAGACAGTGTTGCAAACTCAATGACCCTCTCTTTCCTGCATTTCCTATACTCCACAATACCAGGTAGGGTGCCAATTTGTTAATCATGGGGGGGGGGATGGATAAAGCAGACTTTGAAGAACAGGACACTCCTTGAGCACTCAGGTGCCTTCAAAAGAGTCTATGTTCTTCCTATTGTCCCAGTTCAGGTCAGGTGGCCCAATATCAATGGTTGTAATCTCTCAATTGCAGCTGAATGGGCAGTAGTTTCAGTCCAAAGATTTCATTTCTGTGCCATATCCCTCTGCTCACACCAGTCTATTTCTGGGCAAAGCAGCCCTGCACCATTGTCAGGACAGTGGCATAACGGCAAGCCTCTCACACAAACTGCTTCTAGCCCAGTCCAAGCAAAGCTCTTTCTCATCCTCATAAGCCAAACCTCATAGTCCATAATTCTTACTACATTCAGGTCTTTTAACTCTGACCAGAATAGTCCATCAAGCTGTACTTACAGTATTATAGAGCATCTCTTAGGCCAAGGTTTCAAATCCTTCCACATTTCTCTTGAAAATCAGCTCCAAAAGGCCAATGTCACACAGTCAGGTATCTAGCAGCAAATGACCAACAGTACCAACATTACTGTTGCAGTCAGGTTCACATTGCTAGCAGAAATCACCCAACCAAGAGCAGCTTTTGGTGTAAAAGGATTTATTTTGGCTTACAGACTTGAGGGAGGCTCCATGATAGCAGGAGAAAACAATGGCATGGGCCACGGACGGATATCACCTTCTGGCCAATGTAAGGTGGACAACACAAACAAGAGAGTATGCCAAATACAGGCAAAGGGAAACTGGCTATGACACCCACAAGCCTGCTCCAACAATACACTGCCTCCAAGAGGCATTAATTCTCAAATCTCCATCAGCTGGGAACCTAGTATTCAGAACACCTTAGTCTGTGGGGAACACCTGAATTGAACCACCACACCACATGTTCAAAAAGACATTGAATGGGAGCTGAACACATGCACTAAATCTGTGTCCCTCTAAACTGGTTAAAGAGGAAATGATGGTCCAGGGGCCATTTATTAGAAAGGAATAAGGCCTGAAGAAGTTTTAAGGTCTAAGTTTTGGTTGTTGGGAGGAATTTTTGTAATGTAAACACAATTCCCTGCCTCAGGCTATTATATTTGACAATAGTTCCATCTGAATTATAGCAAAATTATAATGAAAGAACCTGACATTTTGCTACTTCCATCCTGGACCCACAGGCAGAGTCCTGATTTGTATTACCCATAAAAAAACATCCTTGAACTGGTGAAAAACTGCAGTCAGACTGGATTTTCAAAGTGGTGTACAGCTGAGCAAATCTAATTCACTTTTTTTTTTTTGTAGAAATGATAGTGACAGCTGACAAGCATAAGGCAGGATGATATAATCTTCTCAGACGTTACCCAAGATGTCCATATTTTATATCAATGACTTATATTTGAGAAAAACAGCATATTCTTGCAGGAAGAAGGAACAACAGAAAGAAAGGTTATCAATTTTCCTTACCACCCAGAGCAATTGGAAATGAATTAACAAAAACTGGATGACTTCAAAAGAAATTGTAAGTAATATTAAAATTGAATTTTTCCAATACTCTTCTGAGTTCAAACATTTAGCTTTCCTGTCTCTTTCCCCTTCATGTCTTTCCCATCTGGCTTCTGTAAGATAGTATTTATGTGAGGGTGAAATGAGTATTTATGTAACCTTTCATTATGAATCTATGAAATAATCAAAAATATATTTTAAAATATGATAAGATATGAAGAATTATCACTTTCATTTCAAACCTTTATACCTCTCCTGATCACAAAAATGATTTTTCAAGCCTTTTATTGTTTCAGAAAAACATTAACTAATAATGGAAGAAAGTATGCAGTTTAAACTTCCTTAGTTTTAGATGGAAGTGATCCTGGCATGAGTACTACTTTAAAGCCTTTCCTTTGGTATTTCAGATTGCAGCTTGCTGACTTTAGGGACTGTAATGCAGAGAAACGAGACTTTAATGATAAAACAGAGGAACAAAGACAAGCTAGTCTTGTCAGTGTCAGCAGGTAAATAGCACTAATCTGTCTTCATTATGACCATGCATGCTATACCAGGTGGGGAGACATGCAGTATCTTTTACAGTTATTCAAGGGCTAAGTACCATGCAAAAAAGGAAAGGCAGAATTATCTTTGATCAACAAAAATGTGGCAAACACTTCAATCTGAAAATTGCCTTCCAACAATTTTGACATCTTTCTATTAAAATGCCAGGACCTCCACTTTAGCTCATTGTTATTAATCCTGTAGATTATAGTTTGTTACATGTGAATATATAGTGAGTACCAGCTTCTTTGAAAAATAAAAACAATGTTATAATATGACTCGTTAAGTAGATTTTTTCTCTCCAATCTCTGTTAGGGGATGAGAATAGTAGTATATTTAAAAGGAGAATTAGAAGATTACAATGCAAGCATGTATAGTCAGGAATGAAATATGTAATATTAGACCTTTTTTAACAGTTTGATTTTTGACCCAGTATTGACTCCATTAAGACAGTATTTTTCCTTTACTTTTAAAACCTGATAAAATTCAACAAATCAAGATTGTTTTTGTATAGAATTGTTAAATGTCTGACATTTCTCTTTGAGATCTGTCTTAATGTTGTCTCCCATTACTGCCAGGACATAATCTCTTTGTGTGTGTGTGTGTATGTGTATTTGTGTGTGTGTGTGTGTGTGTGTGTGTGTGTGTGTGGTAGGGGGTCTCACTCTAGCCCAGGCTTTGAAAGCAAGTGCCCAGTTGGTAGATTTTTTTAAAAAATTGTTTATTTATTTGAGAGCCATAGAAAGAGAAGGGGAGAGAGTGGGGGGGGGGGGAAGAGAGAGAGAGTGGACACACCAGGGCCTCCAGCCACTGCAAACGAACTCCAGACACATGCGCCACCTTGTACATCTGGCTTATGTGGGTCCTGGGGAATTGAGCTTCAAAAGGGCGTCCTTAGGCTTCATAGGCAAGCGCTTAACCATTGAGCGATCTTTCCAGCCCCAGGACATACCCTGTTTGTTTGTTTTGTTCAAGATAGGGTCTTACTCTAGCTCAGGCTGACCTGGAATTCACTGTGTAGTCCCAGGGTAGCCTTGAACTCATGGTGATCCTCCTATCTCTGCCTCCTGAGTGTTGGGATTAAAGGTGTGTGCCACCATGCCCAGCTGACATACTCATTTTAATGGTACATCATATTCAAAATAGATGTCAGTCTACTTCTTTTTATTGGACCTTTTTCATTATATTAAGGACATCTTTTGTATGGGTACATCATGTGTTGGTACCATCTTTCTTCTTCCCTGCCCCCAATGGGTCGCTGGTATTCCCCATGTGGTTGTAGGTTATGCATTGTGAGGGCAGCAGTCAGATAATGGGGGGTGGGGGGTGGGAGGCAGTGCCTCTGGGCATGAAATTCCAATCTGTGACTCTTGCAATCTTTCTGCCCACTCTTCCACAAAATTCCACTGTGGAAATCAATATGGAGATTCCTGAATAAGATGAATATAGAACTAGCAACAGATGCAGTTATTCCCTTAGTGTTCCTTTACCCTAAATGCTCCACGTTTCACTACAGAGATACTTGCTTAATCATGTTTATAGCAGCTCAATTCAAGAACTGGAATCAATCCAGGTGCCCATCATTGCATGAATGGATAACTAAGTTGTGGTACATACATACAATGGAATTCTGTCAGCAATAAAAAAAATGATACAAATTATATTTGTAGAAAAATGGATGAAGTTAGAACAGATCATACTCAGAGAACACACACAATCACAGAAAGACAAACATTATATGTTCTCACTCATCTGTGGTTCTTAACCTGGATCAGTGTGAATTGCTGGTGTACCAGACAGGCAACTTAAGGCCCAGACAATAGTGATGGAAGGGTTTGGAGGGGAGCAGGAGGAGAAGGAGACAGTGCAGGGAATAAACACAAAACTAAACCCAAAATGAACTGGTACCATAGAAACCTTTCACCTTGAAGGTAGACTAGACTCACAAAAGCCAGATGCACAAGGTGGCACATGCATCGGGAGTTTGTTTGCAGTGGCTGGAGGCACTAGCGTGCCCATTCTTTCTCTCCCTCTCTCTCTCTGTCCCTCTCTTCCTCTGCCTTGTTCTCTTTCTCAAATACATAAGTAAAAATAAAATATTTAAGAGTGTAAAAAAAAAAAACATAGCCCTCAACAGAAGTATAGGGGGAATACATGAAAAGAAGGGCCCTGGAGAGGGTGGAATGAAGCCTAACCTTAAAAAACTTTGGCTCTGACCTGTAACTCACAGTGTCATAAATAGGTGATACCCATATTGAGCTGTTGATCAGTGATACCAAGAAGCTCCCCAAAACAAGACAGGCAGGCTCTGTCAAAGCACTTGATTACCAACACAAGGTGAAAAAGGTAAGGCCCTGTTGCTGAAGACACCACATGCTGCTGGCACAGGAAATGGAGAGACCTGGCTGGAATCTAGAAGAGAGCCGTTCCCCAGACAGCCCATCTAGTGTTGGAAAGTGCTACATGAGCTATTGGGGGAAAGTGGACAGCAATGGTGTGGGCAAGCAGAGGTCTAAGCTACTCAGAAACAACCAGCCTGCTTAGAAGTACACACCAGTGCAATGATGGTACACATCCTTTGTGAGTAACCAATGGATTTCTGACTGGCTAAGAGATCTGATCAGTGGAAAGGAACCCATATCTGGAAATGGGAACCAAGTCTGAATCCTGTGGAAACAAGTATTATGCTCTCTAATGTCAAGCTTCCCCTAGTCTTTGGCTCAAAGAAGGGCTACATGCATCAAATTCTCCCTAAATTAATAATGTTTATCACATTTAAGCTATGCTGACTTCATTCTCCATTGGAGAATCTATTCTTTTTCAGAAGGTAGCGAGATGGGAGGAGGTAAACTACCCCTCACACTTCAGCCAAGGCCCAGGTGAAACCACAGAGGAATTGGGAAGATGAGCAAGAGCGATGTTTCTATGGTGAACCAAACAATCGGCACCAGGGTATAGGAGACAGACCCTGAGGATACTCAGCACCTACCAAAGCAGAAATCCAGAGGCTCCTAAAAGCTCATCACTGAAGACTGACAACACACCTACCAAGAACTAGTCTACTTCTTATTCTTGCCATCCTGTCAACTATTTTCCCTGTGTGCCTGTCTTAGCAGGTAGAGTCCAGTCGTTATTAAAGAAGTTATTGTGAAATGCTCAGCCTTAAATCCATGTCATCCCTTCCAAGTCTCAGTGGTATATAAGAGGTGGAAAATATGTGAGAGGAATTGTGTGAAAGGCTTTCTTCTGGACATTTCCTGATTGTTGCACTCACAAACTCACAGCAGCTGTGGATTACTGCCCAAGAGTGAAGTGTCAACGTTCTGTCATCACCAGGGAGGAGTTCATGAGGCCCCGTCGCTCCTTGAGGAGTTATTGGCAGATAACAGTTTCTGTGGGAAATGATGTTTTTTTAGTAATGGAGAGACTGGTACATTAATCACACTCTAGTAAATAAACATACACCCATGCTTATGCAAGCAACCCTAATTAAACTCTGCAGTTCACAACAGCAGCAACAATAAAACGCATGAAATTATAAAACCAGCTAGGAAGAAGTAAGAGATCAACCAGAGTAGGAGAGGGAATAAAAGAAGTTAAGAAAAGAGAGGATATGATTAAAATACATTGTATACACATATGAAATTAACAAGAAAATGAAAATTAAAAAATGAATATAGGGACATAGTTGATTCTACAACCAATTACTCCTATGTCTTATTGATTCTACTAGAGGTCCTAAGAATTTGTTCAATTTGTCCTCTTACTGCATTTGTACATGTGCTTTCCTAAAATCCCTCTACCATCTCATGTGAAGGAAAGTGATGACATATAGCTCCTTGATGTTCAGGATATTTTAAGCAGAAGGAATTTGAAAATATTTCAGAGGTAAGATAACTCTCAGATTCTCAGAAGCAAGTTAATAGAATCAAGTATTTCCTGGCCCCCTTGTGACATCATTAAATAAAGGAAGGATTTTCATAAGACCTTCATATGAGAGGTTCCCTTGCTATCCCAGAACAAAGGAACATTTTCTTTTAAGAGTAAGTGCCACAGAGAAGAAAATGGACAAACCACTATGCTGCATTTCCCCCAGTTTGTTACGATCCACCCCATTTTTGCTTTAGTAATTTTCTTCTATGATTTACACACACACACACACAAACACACACACACACACACTGGATGCACATTTACAATCCCTTCAAGAAATATTGTCCAAATAATAGTTGGTGAACTGCAAGGCAGCACTGGCTATGTAATTCACAGATACATGTGCAAAAAGAAATTGCAGACTTCCTTATTCACTTAAAATGAAGGATTTCATGACAGCAATGGCAGAATATTAGACCAAGTCCTGGGTCTTTTCCAAACACTGATCCCTGGTGCAACTACATAATGAAGCCCATAAATGAGAGTGGGGTTTACCTCCCTTTCTTTCATGAGTCCTTAGAGAGGTGATTTCAAAGTCCTCCTGTGATGTTCTTATAATTCTGAACAGGACACAGTGAGCTGTAGTCACTGCACATGCAATTAATAGAATTGAAATTAGCCCTAACGAATCC